>OZ004602.1:19381823-20581823 GCA_963924605.1 Malthinus seriepunctatus | reverse complement strand
AATAATTTAAAAAGCTCAAATTAAGCTCATAAGTGTAAAGCAATCAAAAAGTATATTGTAGAGATAATTTAATGTTAACTCGATGTGCTGTTATTATGGTAAAAATTTTTCTATTTAATGTATGATAGTCAATCAAAATGGGAAAAAAATCGTTTAGGTACTCAGAATTTTAGTGTATGAAAGTGTAACGTTTATACTTTATAAAATCATCCTAGAATTAAAACACAAAACTTTTATAACCGCTTTTTTTCACAAAGAGAAAACGAAATAAAGGCCTAAATATCTAAAATCTAGGATTAACTCTTCATACATTCATCAATTCTTGTGTATAAATTCTAAATACCCGATTTTTTTAACTAATTAGCCAACTTCAATCATTATAACGCAAAATACGATTAGCTAAAATATTATAAACAATTTTATAAAAAATATGTATCTCATGTTATTTCCAATATTAGAAAATTGTGCGAGGTATTTAATATTTATAGAGAAAAAAAATGTAGAATTAAAAAAATTTGATACAAATTCTTGCAATTTTTTTATATACAGGGTGTTTAAACAACCTGTATAATAAAAATCAAAATAGGTGTGTTATTACAACAAGTATAAAAAAGTATTACTAGCTTTAAAAGTAATTTTTACAAAAAAAAGCAATATTATTATTAATAATATTGTTTGCTGTGTAATTTGATATTAAAATAGAATGGAAATAGAAAATATTTGAAAATTTCAACTACTATTGACTTTTTATAATTATATTTTATAACGGACCAATCAATATTAATTCTAGAAATATTTACTGGTTGTTATTTTATATTTTTTATTAGTACGTATTTGTTATAATTTATATTTTTATTATAAGAAAATTTATACCTAATATGAATTTTTAAAAGAGCTGTTAGTTTTTAAATATGTAATTATAATTTAATTTTAAGGTGTAATGTAAGACGATAAACGTACAAGTATTTAAAATTTTAATAAATGTATGTATATAACTTATTGCATCTAATTTCAACAATACTTTACTTTTAAGTTCTATTTCGATCGATCGATCAATAAATGCTCGAATAAAGATAGTAATTTATGAGCCAGGAAAGTATTTATTTTTATCATAAAATCATTACTATGTGTAGTATTTTCAGTCATAGTAAATCTTAATACCTTATCAATCAATATTACACATCCAAAATTTACTTTTTGAATTTTGAATTAATTTAAAAAATAGTTCTCAATGTAGCTCATAGATGTCGCAAGTAGTTCAAAATATGATGAAAATAGTTCTAAATATAACGTATAGATGTCGCACGTAGTCGTTCGAATTCGAAAATGAAACCGCTGAAATAATAAATATTTAGTAATTATGTTAATTGTTTAGTGAATAGTTTTGTAGTTTTTAAAAAATATTTTTATAAATAATTCCAAGTATCGTAAACGCGATTCTACGTAACGTGACATCATCGTAAACTCCCACCCCCACCACTTTCCGTCGCCATTTTAGAACCATTTAGAACAAACGTCAAGTTAGTTGTCATTGCAACATTTGTGCAAAACACATTATTTGTAACGATTTAGTAAAGAAAAATTAACGAAAATGGGTAAAGGTTTTAATAATTACATGTGTAAAAAGTTTTTCCATCCTGCGTCACGCGATAATTTGAAACGAGTATGGATGGCCGAACAGAAAGCCGAAGCTTACAAAAAGAAACAAGAAGAACTTCGACAACAATACGAAAAAGAACAAGACTTACACGACAACAAAGCAATATTAAGTAAAGAAAGTAAGGATAAACTAAGCATTAATTTTATGTACGAACCACCACCCGGTGTAAGAAAAGAAAGAGAACGTGAAGATGCCGAACCTGAATATAAGTTTGAATGGCAAAGAAAATACAACGCTCCACGTGAAAGTTATTGTAAAGGTGATCAAGAAATTAGAGATCAACCATTTGGTATACAAGTGCGTAATGTTAGGTGTATTAAATGTCACAAATGGGGTCACATAAACACAGATAAAGAGTGTCCTATGTACAGTTTATCAATGAGTGCAGCTAGGTCATTAGAAGCTGCACCTACTTACGATCAAAATTCTTTAGTGAAACAAATGTTCGACGATGGTTTAGCTTTAAACAAACGCCACTTGAACATATCGGAATCGTCTCGTCATAATTTACTTATTGAAGAAGACGATCGCAACGAAGAAGCCACATTTATTAAATCGCTTACAAAAAAGCAAAAGAAAGCATTGTTAAAGAAATTGGAAAAAATTGAAAAGAAAGTTGTAAAGGAAAAGAAACGTAAACTGAAGAAAGAAGCACAAAATAACAGTGATGGTATGTCGGATTCGGATCATGAACGTAAAAAGAGCTCAAAACAGAAAAGTTTTAAAAGTTATAACAAAAGGAAGGACGATTATCGTTCACATAAATAATTTTAGATTTATTGTAATTATTTAAATTAGAATTAAGAATTATGTAAAAAGTCAAACGAATAAAAATAAACAGATTATTTTGTATATTGTGTCTTTTTCAGTGAAAAATTGGAAGAATTACCACTCGTTACATTATAAAATGTCTGTGCATGTAAAACAATTGATTAAAATAACTCGTCAAGAAATAAGAGGTACGACATCGGGTACTTTTTTGCTGTCAATATTTTCTTTATTGTGTTTGCTTCTGTTTGTAACTAAACTGCTTAAGTATTGAATAACGAAATTAATAAAACCTATAAAAATTTTTGTTATTATAAATAAATCAATAATAAATTCGTCTTATACCTGAAATAAGATAAATCCCTGCAATCGTAGAACACAATTTTGCTAGAAAAACACCAAAATTATCACGTTCAAGCCTCACAGTTACTCTTAAAGCAGAAACATCATATTTAAAAAAAATTCCTGGCATTCCGTGACTGCCTTTGGAATGATCAATTGGTCGAACCAGTTCCTTAACACTATATTGGTAAGTATCCACAGCACTTAAGTATGTTTTTACACTAGTTGGTACAACTTCGATAAAATACTGATACAACATCGAACCTAAAAATAATAATCATCAATGACGAAACGTTCAAATCCATTGAAACAACTTACTCGTTTGTGCAATATATTCATCACCTTCTAAAGGATGGATTATGCCTGCACTAGGATCGCCAAAACTCAATCGATCAATCCTATGCGAAAAATTATACTCTCTATCCGATACAAACGCACTTATATGAATATGCCCTCTGGGTAAATTTAAACTTTTACCAGCAGTTATATGAAAATTACCTGCAACTTTATTTAATATTAAAGAACCATAAATTCGACAAGCGTCAAATGGTCTATTAGGTTTCACACTACGAGGTGGTAAATCTGTAAACATATTAGGATGGCTACTTCTCCATAAGAATTCCTTAAATACAACAAAAAATAAATCGCATGTTCTTCAATAAGCAAAATTTGTTACCTGTATTGCATGGTATTCTTCCCTAATGTAAGAATTTAAATGAACTTTATTATCAAAATGTCTTCTTTGATTTGGAGCTAACTCAAACCACGTGTCTTCTTCTTCAAGTTTACCAAATTTAAAGGTGTTTTGGCTTGTCGAGTCTAAAATATCTGCTCCTAAGTCTACAAATGAATTGTTTAGTTGTGCGGTAAGTAATAATTATTGCAACGCTTACTTGAACATGCCATAGCGATTGTTATGTCAACGTTTATTTTTAACTTTCCATTATAATCTGTATCGGGTGTAAATCTAAACACGAGATTGTCTTGCAAATAATATTTAATTTCGAAGTAAATTAAAGCGAATATTATCGAAAAACCTAGTGTTGATACTGCAATGTAAAAAAAAGTTAAAATGGATGAAATATATTGTAAAGTAACTTACAAAAACCACCAACAGTTGATGTCTGTTTATACTGGTCTTTAATTTTTGGAAATATATCAATTTCTTTAATTTTATTTAATTTTGAGCCTCTATACCTTACAATAGTAACTTTTTCTTGTCCCATTTAAACTTAATTAATTAAAGAAAATGTCTTTTAAAATGTGTTTCACTTAAGTTAGTTAAAAATTAAAGAAAATTTTGAAATGAAATGTTTTGACGTTTACAAATATAAAGTTAGGTTAGGTTATGCTTCACCGGAGCTTTGACGTTTACTTATTTTATGCAATTGTACTAAAGGTGCATTTACACTGCTTTTCTTATTATATTTCGATTTTATTTTTATTTCTTAACTTTTAATACATGACTTTGTAAAAGTAGTACGATTAAAAACTTTACTTTTTTTCTGCACGCTTTGAGTCCAAAAATAACATGAGAAAAAGTCTGTCTGTTTGTATGTACCTAGATCAAAAACTGCCTAACCAATTTCGATAAATTTTGGATTGAGCCACTTTAGCAAGATTTCATTCACAAAATAATCTTTTAAATTAAATTAATAGGCCAAAGTAAGTGGTTTATTTTGAACCCCTTTAGGTTTAGACTTATAATGAAACTTTGGCTGTCATCACATCATTAATTCATTAGTAGTAAAATAGCAAAAAATAGAGGAAATAATTAGGGGAATTAATTTAATTAATTTAAATCGAACTACTATGTACTTATAACAGCGCAATCAACTTTAGTCAAATCCGCCATCTTTAATTCTAAATTGTAGACAACGCAAGCAGTAGAACCGAGGGGACTCGACAGTTGCTAAGTCTATATGACTTAAGAATTGATTGCTAAAAAATTCAGCTTTCCCCTAATTATTTTCTCTATTTTTTTTTATTTGACTTTAGTACAAAACCAATTTCGATATATCGGCTCCTAACTTTATTGCCTGTACGTTTACAAAAAAAAACACAAAGATAAAAAAAAATTCCAACTAAATTATGTATCGAACTCAAAAAAGATTATTTAAATCGGATTATTACTTGCAGAGATACAGCGTAATCAAATTTAATCAAATTAGAGATCTTTAATTCAATATTACAGACAACGCAAGTGCCGGAACGAGGGGGACTCGACGGTTTCCAACTATATATGACCTAAGAATTGATCTCTGAAAAATTCAGCTTTCCCCTAATTATTTCCTCTAATTTTCGTTTTTTCACTTTCACATAGAGCCATACAAATCAGGGCGTTAGAACCGCAATTTTGGCGATTTACTCAGTAACCGATTTTTGTACAATAAAACTGTATAAAAGAAAGATATTCTATTAAACGTGAGCTACATCTTTTATTTGAAAATTTATTCAATTACTATATTACTATACATTTTATAGTTAAAAGAAGAAGAATTGAAAATGAAAATTTCCGTAAATCGGCTCCTAACTTTATGCCCTTGTGGTGGAAGAAATGAATGATTTTAATTATTGTAATCTTTATTATTTTACAAAATTATTAAATTACATAAACAAACTTGTTATCTCCATTTTTCTCGTTGCTATCTAACTTCACCAAACATATTTTATTATTTCTATGCCTACTTCTATAGAGTATCCCCGCAGTGACATAGGGATACCGCGGAACGAACATAAATAGATTAATATTCTGCCTAAGGGATTAATAACACTTTTTTTTCAAATTGTAAATTTTTCTTTCCTGCCTTTGTTTCTTTAGACCTCTTCTTGGTCTCTTCAGCAAGGCTACTCTGCATGTTATCCGTAGTTGTATGTTTATTTGTTTCTTCATCTTCATATATTAGAAACGCTGGTTTTACTCTGTCTAATGATACAGTTTTGTTTTTACCTTTGAATTCAATATTTATAGTTTTATTATCTCTGGTGATCACTTTGTGAGGTCCAGTGTATGGTTGACTCAGAGGTGGTTTTGTACAATCTGTACGAAGAAATATGTGAGTGCAGGTTTCTAAAGATGGATGAACAAAAATTGAAGGTTTTCCATGACTAGATGTTGCCACGGGATTAAGTAATCTCATTCTTTCTTGAAGTTTTGTTACAAACGTTGGATCAAATGATTGTTTATGTATAGATTCATTACAAAACATGTCTGCTGGTAATGTTAATGTTTTTCCATAAACCAATTCAGCACAGGATGCTTGTATATCATTTTTGAGAGCCGTGCGAATTCCTAGAAGTATAATAGGCAGTGTTTCTGTCCAATTCGCATTCTCGTGTGCTTTTAAAGCACTTTTTAAATGTCGATGAAAACGTTCAATTAGTCCATTCGCAATTGGATGATAAGCTGTAGTACGAATACGATTTGTACCCATCATAACATTAAGTTGATGGAAAAGATTTGATTCTAATTGTCTTCCTTGATCTGTTGTTAAAGTTGTTGGAACACCAAATCTTGAAATCCAAACAGAAAATAATGCTCTACAAACGGTTTCAGCTTTCATGTCTGGAATTGGAATAACCTCTGGCCATCTCGTGAAACGGTCAATTATTGTAAGACAATAATTGTTGCCGTTAGATGGTGGTAGAGGACCAACTAAATCTAGATGAATGTGTGCAAATCGTTCATCTGGGAGAGAAAATGTTCCCAAAGGAGTTTTCGTGTGTCTGTGAACTTTTGACCTTTGACAAGGAACACAACTTCTGACTTTTTCTTTGATATACCTCTTCATATCTGGCCAAACGTATTTATCTGTTATTAATTTTGTGGTTGCAGAAATTCCAGGATGTGAAAGTTCATGAAATTTATTAAAAATTACGTTCCTAAATGTTTTAGGCACAAATGGGCGAGGTTGTCCAGTTGACATGTCGCAAAATATTTACAAATTTGCTATTGGAAAATATTTCTTTTCCATTTGAAGTGAAGAATTGCTGTTAATTAGCTTTGCTAACTCATAATCATTTGATTGAGCTGAAACAAATTCTTCGAAATTTAACGTAGTAGATGAGATGTTGTCAATTTCGATTCTTGACAGTGCATCTGCTACTGGATTGTCCGTACCTTTTGTATGACGTATGTCAGTAGAAAATTGAGAAATATATTCTATAGTCCCGCCAGGATTAAGTCAATTATGACGCATCGCAGTATGTAATAAGAAATGTCGGTATAAAATATTTTTTCTTTGTCTAATATTTTAATAAAAAAAGACGTATATAAAAACATACGTCTGCTGTATAAACTATATGGTAGATAAAAACGTATGTCGAGCATTTCAGACTTTTATTAGATGTCAGTTGGATGTTTTGAGGTTATGTTATGTCAATTAAATTTAAATCAGTTTTTTTAATAAAAATTAGTTTTTTCTTTATCACAAAATTTTTAACGTAATGAAGTGGTACGATATAGTACATGGAAAGTTTCTTTGAATGAAATGGACAGCCACACAATAAATTATTGACGATGGTTTTCTTCAAAATTACCTAGCTTTCTCTCAGAAGTAAAATTTTCGGTTGCACTTTTTACTATTTTATACAAAAATTTCGTGTAAGAAAAATATTGATTTAAATTAATCAATGCGCTTCTGAGAAGATCTTTGGATTCCTCTGCACTTAACACAATTTAACGAATCAAGGGGTTGATTACTGGGCTGTAAAATGTTATAATAAACTCATGAAGTTGTGTATGTGAGCATCGACTGAGTAATTATTTTTTCTAAAATTGTTGAATTTGTTGATTTGCTAATCGTGTGATGTTTTTATCGTCGGTTTTAACAGTGACAAGATGTGGGTTTCTTGGGTTCCAAAACCCAGTGCTTCTGCTTCTCACTTTTTTGTCGCCCTTGAGTAAGTCTATAGGCAAAATAGCATTTATACTAGATCATTGATCATCGAGCGACCCTACGTCCTAAAACGCAGGTTTACATTCCACCGTGTGCGTCAAAATCAGACATTTTCAAAAAATCTTGACTATTAAACTTTTTGTCAATAGATAAATCGATCGGAAATCTGTTATTACACTTTGATTGCTTTTCATTCTTCGTTTAAAGCGTTTCCAGGAATGTATTCCATAATTTAGGACGGAGAGAAAAACTTAAAATAAAGTAAACTGGATGTACAACTTTATTTAATTTAAAATTCCCGCTTAAAATGTACATCGCAACATACTGTGTCGCCACCACGGACAAACAATGAATTAACTTAATTAATTTTGACGTTTCTGAAATTGTGTATTAAGAGCGGACATACGTTTACAACAGATTGATGCTTACACTTTAGAGCGATGAGTCATAATTGACTTAAACGCGCCGTTACTATAAATGACGTAGTTGTCTAGGTGAACATTTATCCGTTTTTTGCCTAAATGCATATATTAAAGGTTTTTGATCCGTGAAAATGATAAAATCACGGCCTTCGAGCATGTGTCGAAATCTTTTAACCGCAGTGTATATTGCCAAAAGTTCTCGATCATATGTAGACCAATTTTGTTGACTCTTCGAAAGTTTGACAGATAGAAATGCTATAGGTTCCCATAAGTTTTGATTTAATTGCATAAGAGAACCTCCGACAGCAGCATTACTAGCGTCAACCCATATACTTAACTTCGCACCAGGAATAAGATGTCGAAGTAGAGTTGCTGTAGCTAAAGCATTTTTAGCGTCCAAAAACGATTTTTCTGCGACTTCAGTCCATAAAAGTAAATCGCATTCTTTTTCTTTTCTTGTACGGTTGGATTTCTTTTTGTTCTTAATGCCTTCCAAAAATTTATTTAATGGTGCTAGTATGTTAGCAGCTTTTGGTACAAAACGTCTATAAAAATTAAATAACCCAAGAAAACGTCGCAACTGTGTGATAGTGGTTGGTTTGGGAAATTTTAAAATACAATCCACACGTTCTGTGAGTGGTTCGATACCATTTTCTGAGACTGTAAATCCTAAAAATGTTATAGAAGATACTCCTAAAACACATTTTGAAGGTTTCAAACTGAGACCATAATGTTGTAAACGTTGAAATAAAATTTTTAGATGTTCAACATGTTCTTCTGGTGATCTTGAAGCTACCAAAATATCATCAACAAAAGCGTAAACGAATTTAAGGTTTCGGGTTACTTCATCGATAAATTGTTGAAAAGTGGATGCTGCGTTGCAAAGACCAAATTGCATTCGAGTACTCTCGAATAATCCAAAAGGAGTTATAATTGCACTTTTCTGTACATCATCTGGATTAATTGGAATTTGATGGTATGCTTTAACGAGATCGATATGCGAATAAATTTTAGTTCCATGTAAGTTAGACGTGAAATCTAGAATATTTGGAACACCATAATTATCCTTAACTGTTTGTGAGTTAAGTGCTCGATAGTCACCAACAGGTCTCCATTCGTTGCAGTCTTTTTTAGGAACCATGTGTAGCGGGGATGAGTAATTACTTTTGGATGGTCGCATATGTCCAAGATCGATCATATGTTGAAATTCTTCTTTTGCAATTCTTAAACGATCTGGTGCTAAACGACGTGCTTTTGTAACTACTGGTGGTCCGACTGTTTGTATATAATGAATAACTGAATGTTTTACTTCTTGGTCAGGACGAATTGGCTTGGTAATATCAGGAAATTCGTTCAAAAGCTTGTGATAAATGCTGTCGCCTGAAACAGTTTTAACTGAATGAATGGTACTAACACTTAGTTGACATTTACAACAAATTTTAGTTTGAGAATCAATAAGTTTTCTTTGATTTAAGTTTGGCACAAGACCGAAATTAAATAAAAAATCTGCACCAATAATTGGCGTTGATACATCACCAACTAAAAAAATCCATTTAAAAACTCTTCTCAAACCGAAATCTAACGATATATTTTGTGTTGTATAAACATTGATAGGTGAAGTGTTTGCCGCCGAAAGAGTCATTTGTGTTGTATTTCGTTTTTGCATATTTGATGCCGGGATTATTGAAACGTCAGACCCGGTGTCTATTAAAAAATTGACATTTGTACGCCTGTCACATACAAAAAGACGACGAGAACACTTCGGCATAGATGTAGTCGCCTCTACATCTGACCGCTCGCGTTTTTTGAAAAGTTGCATGGCGAAATACATTTCTTTGCTTTTAGTCCAAATTTGCGATGATACCAACAATATGTACTTCTTGATTTACTTCGATTCCTTGAACCATAATTTCGCTCTCTACTGAAACTTCTACCTCTAACAATTCCATCAATCCTCAAGTTTACTTTCTTGATTTCTTCCAATAAAAGATCTTCTTTTGAAGTTACCGAATTTACCACTTTGTTATCTGAACAAACATTTACAGAAATTTGAGAAACGTCAATTACACGGTCAGCTATTTCTGCTGCTTTGTCAATTGTGATCGGTGTAATAGCAGCCATAATTGATTGTACCGTAGATGGTAAATGTTGTAAAAATAATTCCAACATCAGCTCTTCTGGCACTTTATAACTTTCAGCTCGACGTTGCATGGTTCTCAGCAGATCTGATGGTTTTCTATCACCTAACTGTTCTCCCACGAGTAATTTACGTATTTCTTGATGGGAAGTTTCCCCCGTACGTTTTATTAATTCGTTTTTGATATGAGAATAAGGATCTGCCTGATTTGGATTGATTATTATGTCCCTTACTGTTGATGCTGCGTCTGGCGGTAAATGAGAAACGATGTAATTATATTTCGTCTTACTTTCGGTGATTGGTCTTGGAGTCCCTAATTGAAATGTACTTTCGCACATTAAAAACCATAATGCTGGATCTCCAAAATTGTAATTTGGTATTTTAACCGCGTTTAACTTTACCGGAACTTCGTTGACGGGCTCCATCGTCGGGGTCACCAATGTGGTGGAAGAAATGAATGATTTTAATTATTGTAATCTTTATTATTTTACAAAATTATTAAATTACATAAACAAACTTGTTATCTCCATTTTTCTCGTTGCTATCTAACTTCACCAAACATATTTTATTATTTCTATGCCTACTTCTATACCCTGTACTTTTTCAAATAAAATACAAGGAATTTTATTTTAATTTTTATTAACAAGGAAGTTTTTCATAGAAAAACTTTACTCATTATATTATCTATCTAATTAAAACAAGATTATTTAAATCGGATTGTTACTTGTGAGACAACGCAAACGGGACCACGAGTGGGACTCGGCAGTTTTCAAGTATATATGGCCTAAGAATTCGTTGTTGAAAAATTCAGCTTTCCCCTAATTATTCCCCTACTAACTAGTTAGTAGATCACATATTGGTAGAGGTAGTACGTTATCTCGTGAACGATGAGTCACACCATCGCAGTAGTCGAAAATGTGAATAACTTGCTTGTTACTAAAAAATTTAAAAAAATTTTAAATCTCCCGTCATTTATATAAATTAGTCAATGTGTTTATCATTTAAAATTTCACTACAATAGCCCTCTTTCTTCTAAATAGCCCCGTCTTCGCGTAGCTTTTTTCAAGGGCATCGTTCACGAGATACCGTACTACCTCTACATACAGTAAAAATATTTTAAGTAGACGAGCGGTGACAATGCGCAGATACCTAAATTGGTATTTATCCCCACCAACGCAGTAGTCAACGTATTTAAATTATTAAAGGGGCGTGGCCAAACCTGCGCGAACTTACCTCAAGTTAAATTTTTTTTACTGTACCTACATATTATTATACATGTATTAAGCCTCAATTAATGGATTTAAAATTTAAAGATTGTTTCATTTCTCATCTCGTGAAATTCCTTTGAAGGAGAGCAAAATGAGCTAAAGATTAGAACATTTTCTGGCATAAAATATTAATTAGTGAATCATTCAGTGTAAACTAAATGAGGATTGACTATGACTCTGTATTTGGTAGTGTCTGCGTTAGGTTTAATTAATACCTAACATAATAATCGTTAATAACCCACATTAAATAATTAGGGTCTTATTTGAACCATTATCGGTTTACTGTTTACTACGCTCTTTAGCTCGTGTTTGAAGTATATCCGGTAAACAGTGACTGTTGATAGGGTGAATGAGCATGAAGCAAACCCTCAGGAATTGTGATTGATGTTGCGGTTATTCGAGCGCATATCGAAATCTCTAAACAGAATGTTGCATCCGCTTTTAAAAGTACAGAGGCTATGAATGAGTATAATAGTTAATTGTAATGAAACTCTTTTCAAACTCTTTAAAATAAAAAAAATTACGCATTGATTAAAAAGTATAAATAGTGTAGTCAACGAACCAAAATTATCCTGATTTTCGGACATTTTGAGACATTTTATACACAAACTCACAGGAATAGTTTCGACCGATTAAGAAGAAAAAATTGCTGTTACTAAAAAAGCTGAAAATCAGGATAAATTTTCGTTCGTTAACTACACTAATATTAATTTATTCAATTCAAAAGTTCGACAAAAAATAATTTTTATTTATGCAGATTTTTGTAAAAGATAAATAAAATCGATAGTTTTACAGGCGAAACAATTAGAAATGTAGACGAGTACACTTTGAAAACGTGAAATATTCAGCTTTTTTCTAGTACTAAGTACATAAAGTACTTTGGACTACATCTTTATGAAACGACATCTTTTTTTTCAATAGTTGTAAATTTTATATAAGAACTTTTACATTGTGAATCAAACAATGGAATTTGTAACTTAAGGCTTTGTTTTTTTATTTCTATTTTTTACTGTTAATTTTTAATTTTTTAAATGAAAGTGGACTAACATTTTCAAACTCAAGATTAAGTTCTTTTTGAATTATTCATTTAGTTCTTAAAAGTCTTCATCACTAACAGAGGCGTACATATTCTTATGGGCCCACAATCGCAACAAATGCCATCCTCGAGTTTTCGAAATGAGGCTTAAGTAGGGTTTCCATTACTGCGGTGTGCGTAGTGCGTCGCTGCGTCGCGCAATTCTATTGGCCGATTTTAAATATTCAATTAAAATCGACCAATAGAACAATTGAACTAGCTATTTGTATAATTATGGAAGTAGGTACAGCTAGCACTCGCATTAACTTATCACCCCCTCCCTTCGAATACAATACCCTGTTTGTCAGAAACAGAAGTGGAACTAGCTACAATTATTTTTCATCCTCCATTATTTTATTAGTGAGATGATACTAGTCTCTGTCCAGCTAACAGATGCAGCTAAGCCACTCACTACAAATTCTGTCAAAAAAGGTTGACGCATGTCAATTCTTGTTTGATTGTTATAAATCGTATTCGACCAATAGAAAATTCTATTCGAATATTGCGCTCTTTTTTTGGGAGTGGCTTAGCTGCACCTGTTCGCATAGTTAGGTAAACTTAAAAAGAAATTTATGGAAAATGTTACAAAAGTAGGTGAGAAATAAAAGTTGTCCAGTGGCGTGCGTTTTACACGTTTACGTATGCCGGCAAGTTCCCTCTTAATGCCAAATTAACTCACTTTCGTATGCATTTATTAAATGTTGTAACTACGTCGTATACTTCTAGAACAAAGGTGACGTCTTACACAGAGAGGTTTTTGTAATTCCGTTGAAAGGAGACAAAGGGTCCGATCTTTAAGATTCAAACAAAAACCCATGTGATAAGAAAATAGTAACGTTCAGCTTTCAGCGTCTTATTATAAGGGTTGTCGAACAACTTCAAATCTTAATTATAACTGTTTAAGACATCTTCATCAAATTAATTACAAATTGCCATATTTGCTCTTTTAAAAGGTGAATTTTAGCAAAGTTGTAAGTTTTTGCTCCAAAAGCTTTTTGATAGCGATAATTTTATGTAATATTATATAGGGTGTTTGAAGATATAATAAAATGTGGACTCATTGTAACAGACTTCTTAATTTGATATCTTTTGCTTTCTTAATAATTTATTATTTCTACACTTTGCTTTAGAAACCATCCTGTATGAAACTGTTAAATTATTAATTGTTGTGCATGAAAGTCTGTCATTGAATTTATTATGTCTGAGAAATTATCATCAAATGTTAATTTTCACGAATTAAAATTTTAAGTAGATTTAACAAACGAGAAAATAAATTTAATAATCTGTATAAAATTCCATGGAAATAAGATAATACCACTCTAAGCCCTTGTTATTTAATAATTCTCTGTACACTCAATCAAGGGTTTATTTTATTACTATTTCTCATTTTCATATCTGGTAATAAACTCCCAAGACATAATACTTAATGACAATTTTTGATGACTGAAAATTGTCTTATAACGAATATTAAAACGAATTGTTTGATCATTTTTAGGTTTGTTCTTTTCATTTTCATTTTCAGTTTAATTTGACTAAAACTAGCTCCTTAAGGAGCGATCTGAGGGTAATTTTACCTCTAATAGAAACTAGGGCATAAAATTATCAATCCGATGCCATACATAGATTAGTCTTAGTAGCCAAATTAAATCAAAAATAGCAAAATATGTATTAAGTCGGTTTTTACAAAAAATTGTGTCTCTCCCGACCCTAGCTCCGTAAGGAGCGATCTGAGAGTCTTTCTACTAGAAACTATAAGGCATAAAATTATCTATCCGATGCCATATTAAGATTTATCTTAGTAGCCATAATTAATACATCAAATTAACTCAAAAATAGCAAAATATGTATTAAGGCGGTGTATACAACAAATTGTGTCTCTCCCGACTCTAGCTCCTTAAGAAGCGATCTGAGGGAAATTTTACTTCTAATATAAACTATAGGGCATAAAATTATCAATCCGATGCCATACAAAGATTTGTCTTAGTAGCCGTAATTAATACATCAAATTAAATCAAAAATAGCAAAATATGTATTAAGGCGGTTTTACCAATCTGCGGTGTCTCTCCCGACTCTAGCTCCTTAAGGAGCGATCTGAGGGTAATTTTACTTCTAGTATAAACTATAGGGCATAAAATTATCTATTCGATGCCATATAAAGATTTATCTTAGTAGCCATAATTAATACATCAAATTAAATCAAAAATAGCAAAATATGTATTAAGGCAGTTTTTCCAATCTGCGGTGTCTCTCCCG
This sequence comes from Malthinus seriepunctatus, assembly GCA_963924605.1. NCBI lineage: Eukaryota > Metazoa > Arthropoda > Insecta > Coleoptera > Cantharidae > Malthinus > Malthinus seriepunctatus. The sequence continues at coordinate 20,567,000 of OZ004602.1, read as the reverse complement.
ACTCTAGCTCCTTAAGGAGCGATCTGAGGGTAATTTTACTTCTAGTATAAACTATAGGGCATAAAATTGTCTATTCGATGCCATATAAAGATTTATCTTAGTAGCCATAATTAATACATCAAATTAAATCAAAAATAGCAAAATATGTATTAAGGCGGTTTTTCCAATCTGCGGTGTCTCTCCCGACTCTAGCTCCTTAAGGAGCGATCTGAGGGTAATTTTACTTCTAATATAAACTATAGGGCATAAAATTATCTATCCAATTAAATCAAAAATAGCAAAATATGTATTAAGGCGGTTTTACCAATCTGCGGTGTCTCTCCCGACTCTAGCTCCTTAAGAAGCGATCTGAGGGAAATTTTACTTCTAATATAAACTATAGGGCATAAAATTATCTATCCGATGCCATACAAAGATTTGTCTTAGTAGCCGTAATTAATACATCAAATTAAATCAAAAATAGCAAAATATGTATTAAGGCGGTTTTTCCAATCTGCGGTGTCTCTCCCGACTCTAGCTCCTTAAGGAGCGATCTGAGGGTAATTTTACTTCTAGTATAAACTATAGGGCATAAAATTGTCTATTCGATGCCATATAAAGATTTATCTTAGTAGCCATAATTAATACATCAAATTAAATCAAAAATAGCAAAATATGTATTAAGGCGGTTTTTCCAATCTGCGGTGTCTCTCCCGACTCTAGCTCCTTAAGGAGCGATCTGAGGGTAATTTTACTTCTAGTATAAACTATAGGGCATAAAATTGTCTATTCGATGCCATATAAAGATTTATCTTAGTAGCCATAATTAATACATCAAATTAAATCAAAAATAGCAAAATATGTATTAAGGCGGTGTATACAACAAATTGTGTCTCTCCCGACTCTAGCTCCTTAAGAAGCGATCTGAGGGAAATTTTACTTCTAATATAAACTATAGGGCATAAAATTATCAATCCGATGCCATACAAAGATTTGTCTTAGTAGCCGTAATTAATACATCAAATTAAATCAAAAATAGCAAAATATGTATTAAGGCGGTTTTACCAATCTGCGGTGTCTCTCCCGACTCTAGCTCCTTAAGGAGCGATCTGAGGGTAATTTTACTTCTAGTATAAACTATAGGGCATAAAATTATCTATTCGATGCCATATAAAGATTTATCTTAGTAGCCATAATTAATACATCAAATTAAATCAAAAATAGCAAAATATGTATTAAGGCAGTTTTTCCAATCTGCGGTGTCTCTCCCGACTCTAGCTCCTTAAGGAGCGATCTGAGGGTAATTTTACTTCTAGTATAAACTATAGGGCATAAAATTGTCTATTCGATGCCATATAAAGATTTATCTTAGTAGCCATAATTAATACATCAAATTAAATCAAAAATAGCAAAATATGTATTAAGGCGGTTTTTCCAATCTGCGGTGTCTCTCCCGACTCTAGCTCCTTAAGGAGCGATCTGAGGGTAATTTTACTTCTAATATAAACTATAGGGCATAAAATTATCTATCCAATTAAATCAAAAATAGCAAAATATGTATTAAGGCGGTTTTACCAATCTGCGGTGTCTCTCCCGACTCTAGCTCCTTAAGAAGCGATCTGAGGGAAATTTTACTTCTAATATAAACTATAGGGCATAAAATTATCTATCCGATGCCATACAAAGATTTGTCTTAGTAGCCGTAATTAATACATCAAATTAAATCAAAAATAGCAAAATATGTATTAAGGCGGTTTTTCCAATCTGCGGTGTCTCTCCCGACTCTAGCTCCTTAAGGAGCGATCTGAGGGTAATTTTACTTCTAGTATAAACTATAGGGCATAAAATTGTCTATTCGATGCCATATAAAGATTTATCTTAGTAGCCATAATTAATACATCAAATTAAATCAAAAATAGCAAAATATGTATTAAGGCGGTTTTTCCAATCTGCGGTGTCTCTCCCGACTCTAGCTCCTTAAGGAGCGATCTGAGGGTAATTTTACTTCTAGTATAAACTATAGGGCATAAAATTGTCTATTCGATGCCATATAAAGATTTATCTTAGTAGCCATAATTAATACATCAAATTAAATCAAAAATAGCAAAATATGTATTAAGGCGGTTTTACCAATCTGCGGTGTCTCTCCCGACTCTAGCTCCTTAAGGAGCGATCTGAGGGTAATTTTACTTCTAGTATAAACTATAGGGCATAAAATTATCTATTCGATGCCATATAAAGATTTATCTTAGTAGCCATAATTAATACATCAAATTAAATCAAAAATAGCAAAATATGTATTAAGGCGGTTTTACCAATCTGCGGTGTCTCTCCCGACTCTAGCTCCTTAAGGAGCGATCTGAGGGTAATTTTACTTCTAGTATAAACTATAGGGCATAAAATTATCTATTCGATGCCATGTAAAGATTTATCTTAGTAGCCATAATTAATACATCAAATTAAATCAAAAATAGCAAAATATGTATTAAGGCGGTTTTACCAATCTGCGGTGTCTCTCCCGACTCTAGCTCCTTAAGGAGCGATCTGAGGGTAATTTTACTTCTAGTATAAACTATAGGGCATAAAATTATCTATTCGATGCCATGTAAAGATTTATCTTAGTAGCCATAATTAATACATCAAATTAAATCAAAAATAGCAAAATATGTATTAAGGCGGTTTTTCCAATCTCTATAAACTATAGGGCATAAAATTGTCTATTTGATGCCATATAAAGATTTATCTTAGTAGCCATAATTAATACATCAAATTAAATCAAAAATAGCAAAATATGTATTAAGGCGGTTTTTACAAAAAATTGTGTCTCTCCCGACCCTAGCTCCGTAAGGAGCGATCTGAGGGTAATTTTACCTCTAATAGAAACTACAGAGTATAATATTATCTATTCGATGCCATATAAAAATTTGTTTTAGTAACCACAATTAATCCATCTTAAATCAAAAATAACAAAATATGTGTTAAATCGATTTTTAACAACAAACTGTCTCTCCCGACTTTAGCTGCTTGAAGAGTCATCTGACGGTAATTTTACATATTATAGAAATTAGAGAGCATAAAATTATCTATCACAAGCTATAAAAATATTTGTCCTAAGTAACAATAATTTATCAAAATTAATATAAAATAAAATAATATGTATCCAGTCGGTTTTTTACAACAAGAGGTGTCTCTCCCAACTCTAGCTCTAAGGAGTAATCGAATGTAAAAATTACTTTAGAAATGACACAAAACTTTGCTAAGGAAAATGATAATACTAATACGATAATTTGTCTCTACCATAGAAAAAACTACATCTTATAGTGGCACTATCTTTTTTAATTTACGGCATGTCAGATTGAAAAGGTTTTCCATCTTTGCCAAGAGATTATTCGTTACCCTTTAAACAGCTTTGATTGCTGATGGCTATTGGCTTTCGTCGATAAATTTCAATTAATTTGATTGATACATAATCAAATAGAAAGTTTACTATGTTTATATTTTGTAAAAGCTCATAAAAACTCATTATTGAAAAGCTTCAAATAATTACCATTTGGTTTTTGTTATAAATAAATAAATAAAAAAACAAAAATCGTCCTTAATTTGCGAAAAATGCGAAAAACAAAGTAAAAGAAAAATTTATGCGCGCATGCTTGAAATAAATGTGAGCGTCTCGACGCTCAACACAATCGAGATAATAGAAAAGCGTGTCAGTTGTTTCGGCAGCGCCGTTTTATTATGACGCGATATTAGTACGGGCGTCGAAGACGTCGAAGTTTTTATTCAGTCAACTTGTGATACTTCACACATTTCTCGGTATTCAACAGGCGAAAAAAGAAGAGAAAAGAATTATCAAATTAGACTAAATTTAAGGTAATTTTTCCACTCTTTTTAATCTATTAATTTTTTTGCGAAAAAGTTTGAAAAAGTTTTCTTCTTTGAGTAAAGAGGGTGAAAATTGCAACATTAGATTTAACGCATGTTAAGAACAAATTAATTTGGTTAAAGTGTTTCTCTATTAAAATAAAGTATCGTAGTTTAAAGTTTTAAGTGTTTTAACGAACTTTTTAAAATAATTATTTTTGACGTTTCTTTCAATAAATAAACGTTAACTTAACGTGTTTTGTTTTAAAATTATTCAAAAGTAGGCGAGAAGTTTTCCACAATTAAAAAAATTGTTTTTTGATTGTTTGTCCCACGAAATCGCGTAGGTATGCATGCATAGCTTAGGTTTTGTTTTTCTATACATTTTTAATTAAACAGTGAAAAATTAATGATGATAATAATCATAATTCGTGTTTACTTACAAATTTTTCCAAACATGTATAGCGTGGTGTACCTACCTTTTTTACTGTAAATTTTTAACAATTTTGCATGTTTTGTAACTGCAAAAATTAGACGTGAAAAATAGCGATAGCGATGGATTTTTCTTTTAAGAAATTTAATAAATTTGACTCTGACAAATAAATTCTTTAAAACATTAGCAATGGTTTATCAAAACAAAACCTATGGTTGTCGCTATTTTGAGGTACTTATAACTAGTTTTCAACATTTTTGAATTCAATTTCTCATCTTATCAAGCAAGCAAAAGTATTTTTGTTTAAAAATTTAGATGTAGAATTTTATGTCCTACAACTTTTATTTAAAACTTTTTTTCATAAATTAATCAAAAAAGCAAGAAATTTCAAAAGTATAATTTTACGTGTAAAATGCCTATAACCGAGAGTCGTGCTCGCCACCCTGTATACTTTGACTTTACAAAGAATAGAAAATTTCAAAAAGCTAGTTTAAAATTTCAAACAATAACTAATAAAAAAAATATAGAGACGACAATAAAGAAAAATTGTATTTTTAGTAAGAAAAAAGATTTTCTCTAAAAGAAAAAATTTGCATCCAAATTTTCTTTACAATCGCATCCGATTTATTCTTTATAAAATTTAAAAGTTTATCTTTGTAGCAAATTTTTTTTTTAAAAAGAGATAAGGACTAAATAAGGACTATTTTTTAAGATAAAAACATAGCTAACAAGTTAATGAAATTAAATTTGTGGGTTTAGTATCAAATTACATGACACTTTTTGATATAGAGGAGAAAGGGATTTAGAAACCCGCATCGAGTTTCCTTTTTTTATAAAAAAAAAGTGAAAAACGAGAACAAATTACCGTAAAAAATTGTTAGCTGATATCAAGGATTTGTTTGAGGGATTTTTCATTTATAAAATAATTTTAAATCCCTTCATTTGTACAAGTCGTTTTTTTAATGAAAATCCATCTTTATAATAATAAGAATCTCATCTTAATCGAATTTAAAAAAAATAAAAATTTTATTTCTCAAATCTACTTTTTATAAATCCATAAATCCATAAATCCAAATTAAATTATTTTTTTAGAGAAATAAATTGACCGGATAAATTTAAGCGCATTTTTCTCACACACAATGGGGTTAAGAAAGTGTATTTCTTGAAACCTCTATTTTTCACAAAATTTATTTCGTCGGAGAACTAAACAGTAAAACATTGATTGCTTTTACTATTGAAAAGTCAATCAAATTCTCTATTATTTGAATATAAATAACTTTTAACCTTTAATAAAGCTCAGAGCTGTGATTGATTGTGTTATAAAGTGTGCTGACATTTTAGGCTTAGACGGCTAATATTAAATATTTTCATATTTTATAGAAAAAGCCGTAGATTATAATTACTAAATTAGTTAAAACGAAACATAAAAGCAATTTTACGGTTGGATTGCATCCAGAAAACATACATATTTCATTCCATAGTTCAGCAAATATTTGAAAATGGAAAAAATGTGAATTTTAGTGACTCACATAACCGAGTTACTTAGAAGGGGGGGCCAATTATATAAAAGACGCCACTGATGGCTCATGTGCTTCGGAAATCTTTTGGTTTACCTTGGGCCACCATTAAAGATGGCGTTGATAGGCGCCCCAAGACTGGGATCCTTTAATTATTAGCACATTGCTACGCTACGCTAAACTACTTACCCTCTACCCTTCTCCTAAAACCATTTAGAAATTAATAGAGGAAGGGTGAAGGGTAAGTAGCTTAGCGTAACGTAGCAATACGCTAATAATTACAGGATTACAGGCCCTAGTCTTATTGATCTCATTATTTCAGTTTAAAAACTAAGTTTTAGTCGTTATTTTCCGTCGTAAAAAATAACATGAAGTAATATAATTAACCTAACGTAACATAACATAATCTAGAAATGTTGTTTAAATTAGGAAAAGTGCAATATGCCTCTGATGACTTATATGAGTTTGAAAAACCTTTCAGTTTCCTTTGGGCCATCATTCGAGATGGCGCCGGTAGGCGCATCAAGGTTGAGATCTTGTAATTATTAGCGCATTGCTAAGCTACGCTAAACTACTTACTCCCTACCTCTCTCCTACAAACTTTTAGAAATTCATAGGAGAAGCAATACACTAATAATTCCAGGATCCCAGCCCTGGTCTCATTTATGTCATTATTTCAGTGTAAAAACTAAGTTTTAGTCGTTATTTTTTGTCGTAAAAAATAACATAAAGTAATATGTATAATTAAGTTTGGAAAACCTTTCGGCTTCTCTTGGGCCACCATTAAAGATAGCGCCGGTAGTCGCACCAGGGCTCAGGACTGGGCAGTCTCAAAATACATGTATTTGAAATACAGTATTTGAAATTCATTTGTATTTTGTATTTAGTATTTTAAAGATTTTTCATAAAGTATTTAGTATTTTGTATTTGAAATACAAAAGATTTGATGATTTTGTATTTCAAATACATATGATGAAATTCATGTGCGCGTAACACAAAAGATCATTTTTTTGGCAATTTTAGACGGAAAATTTTATAAAATTAAAAAAAACAGAAAAAGATGACAAAAAAATAAAATAGAGGCCAATTTACAGTCCGAAAGTTTGATTGCTTATTGAAGCATTTATTTTGCGTGAATGCGCAAAGGATTAAAACTTGTCAAATTTATTCAAAAATCGTGTAAATACGCATGCGCGCAATTAAAATGTATTTTGTATTTGAAATACTGTATTTTGTATTTGAAATACTGTATTTTGTATTTGTATTTTGGTTGAAAATGAAAAAGTATTTTGTATTTTGTATTTCAAATACTGTGTTTCGAGTATTTTGTATTTTGTATTTGAAATACACTAATAGATGTATTTTGCCCAGCCCTGCCAGGGCTGAGATCTTGTAATTGTTAGCGTATTACTACGCTACGCTAAACTATTTACTTTCTACTCCTCTCCTACAAACTTTTAGATATTGATAGAAGAAGGGTAAAGGGTAGGTAGCTTAACGTAGCGTAGCAATACGCTAGTAATTACAGGATCCCAGCCCTGGTCTCATTGATGTCACTATTTCAGTGTAAAAACTAAGTTTTAGTCGTTATTTTTTGTCGTAAAAAATGTATAATTAACATAACGTAACATAACATAATCTAAAAATGTTGTGTAAATTAAGAAAAGTGCAAGATGCCACTAATGACTCATGAGTTTGGAAAACCTTTCGGCTTCTCTTGGGGCCACCATTAAAGATAGCGCCGGTAGGCGTACAATGGCTGGGATTCTTTAATTATTCTCGTATTGCTACGCTACGCTAAACTATTTACTCTCTAACCCTCTCCTAAAAACTTTTATAAATTGATAGGAGAAGGGTAAATGGTAGGTAGCTTAGCGTAGTGTAGCAATACGCTAATAATTAAAGAAACCCACAACCCTGGTCTCATTGGTGTCATTATTTCAGTTTAAAAACTAAGTTTTAGTCGTTATTTTTTGTCGTAAAAAGTAACATAAAGTAACATAATTAACTAAACGTAACATTGCCTAGAAAAGTTGTGTAAATTAAGAAAAGTGCGAGATAGAAAGTTTTCGTTTCGTATCCGAATTTAAACCAGCCAACTGACTAGTTTTCTGTACAAAAAATAAAAAGTTGAACGTCGCGACACCTAGAGTCGATGTGATAAAATGTCTAATTTAGTATTGTTTGATAGCTCATTGAACGCCCTAAATAATTTTTCCTAGAAACTTTTTTTTAAATAAGCCATTTTCAAACTAATACAGTCGAAAAACTAAATTGTCAATTTTGAGTTTTTTTGCTTTATCTGAGTAACCATTTTGAATTTTATCAAAATATGCAACGTTTGCTCATTGTTTGACCACAAACTAGCAATTTAACAAAAATATTTAATTTTTCAAAATACCCACACTGTTTGGATGCTAAGTTGCGGCCTCTTGCATGCATTGCAACTCGATTGTTTTCAAGCCACCTACTCATGATAGTGTTCAAGACAAAACATAAGAATCGTGGATAATTTGCAAATTTCTGCGAATATTTATCATTAATCAAAATGTGCATAATCTTTTTCAATCGTTTCGTTTATGTAAATTTTTATGGAAATTATGAAAAAGTCAATAAATAAACAATATTAAAAAACTTTTTAAAGCAAGACAAATTAAAGAAGCCTTTTTAACACAAAAAAAACATAATGGAAGTGTAAAAGGAGAAATATAAAGTAATTTTGTTTTTAAATTAAATATTGCCTTTTGTTAGGTTTGCAAGAGAAAAATATTAAATATATTAAAAATTCGCACAAAAAAAACAATTAGAAAGGAAAAAATGTGCTTTTTACATACCACCACTTGAAAGTTTTTTTTATTTCCTATCAAAACACATCTCTATTTTCGTTTTTCTGTTTTCGCATTTTCGTTTACATTTTTATGATTTAAATTTATGAAAATTCAATTTTAGTCTAGTGTTCATAAACAATTAACGATAAAAAAGTTTAAAAAAATGCGCAAAAACGAGAACAATAGAAAAACTGTGATGTGGCTATAACAGGACTTTTTATGCCACTCTCCGTACGGAAGTGCATTTAGTGTTTAGTTGTCCATGTTTGGTGCTGTTTTTGTGGCGTTAAAAAATGTTTTAGTTAAAAATTGTACAACATGAAATTATCTACTAAAAGGGGTTGAATACTGCCATTTTTTGTTGCTCAACGTTTAAAATGCACAGCGATGAGGGACAAAAACTGTCATACACGTTCATAGAGAATAAAGCTCAATTTTTTAGTACTTTTGTGACTGTAACAACTATTGGGTCGGAAATTAATTTTTTTAAATGAAAATTATTAAACTTTCGCTCTAATTGTTTGCAACATATAATTTTTTGTGTAGCATTGCGTATTAAAAACCTTTGCAACAGCAGCCATCTGATAGAAGATTATTACTAATTCGATGGCGCTTTTATGTTATTTTAAAAAGACTAATGGTATATTTAGCTACAAAGAATTATCCGATTGCTTTTTCCGCTACATTAGATATTAGTAATGATTTTGGATGTTTTATTTCATAAACTAAAACGGATTTAGGTCGTAACAAATTATAAGCGTATTTTATCGTTAATTGTTATGAATTTGTGTGCACAAAATATCATTTCAACCGAATTGCGTTTTTTTGAGTTATTAAAAATACTTTGACTACTGAAATAACAAATAAATATGCGGAAATCAAGCTTCTGTTTGTTAAAGCGCACATACCGACGGATTTTGTTTCAAAAATGGCTTATATCCTTTCAGAGGACGTCAAAGCGAATATGAAAAACTGCAATTTCTATAAATGGCAAAATAAGAGATTTCAACCACAGCTTTCAGACACACTTATTAAAAATCAATTGAATTATTTTAGGTTATTAACATTTTGATCCAATTTGATGAATTTCGAGCTCAACTATTGTTAGTAAAAGCAACAGAGGGAGATGACTTAAGTTTATATAAAATCTAATTTTAAAATTTTGATTAAAGAGAATCAAACACTTTATGTTTATATGAATTAATGGTGGGTAAAGATGTTTATTTTTGATCATACCAAAAAAGAAGTTATAAAAGTCTTTGAGTTATTATGTTTTCATAATTGGAAAAATATGTTATTTATAGCAAGTTAGGCGAGTTTTAACATTTTTGTATCGGTTTGAGTTGGTGTGGCTATGACTGTAGTAAGTTAAAGAAAAATGAGAGAAAAAATCACATCACCACTGCATTGTGTTTCAAAATAGTATATTTTATAATAAGAGATGAAACGTATCAGTTTTTTTTGAGATGAGAATTTAATTCATGAGCCGCGTAGCGGCGAATGAAATAATCTCTCGAACGAAAACAACGATTTCATTTCGAGTCGTGAATGCTATTTTTTTCTACGACAATAATTAGTACAGTACACCTTAATATTATTCATTTTACTAAATTTTGAATTGAAATTTCAATAGAGATTTTTTAAAAAGCCGTTAGATGACGCAAAAGTGGCAGTAGTGTCTTAAATTAAAAAAACTTTTTTTCTCTAGAGAAAAAAACGTTATTTTCTTATCGAGTAAGTTGTGACAAAATGCTTACTTTCAAATATGAGAGTAGAAAAGAGTATGTTTTAGTTCGGAAATAAGCCTTTTCTCTTTCGCGTTGGTAGTAGACTCATTTATGCATCGAAAACAGTGCGGGAAAGCTGCAGCTCTGTGATGCACTGCTTCTATTTTTTTTAGATTGAGGTTGAGTTAGATTTTGATACATGGAACAAACTATTATAAAAATTTGATCACAAACAAAATATAGCGCCATCTCTTGGTAAAATCTATTAAAATGTAGTTGGTCTACAAACTTGGCCTTCGTGCGACAAAAAGGTCTCTCGCGACACATGAACCGCAAACTATTCCTCAAAATGAATTGAAATAGACTGAAAAGTTGAAAAAATATGAAAACAACTTTTCATAAACATTTACATTTATTTAAAAGTAGGGTTAATTAAATTTGCTTGTTAGTGCATATTTCAGTGCGGTTCCAATATATGCATGAAGAGTTCTACACGTTTTAAGTTTGTTTTGTAAGCGCTTAACATTGATAAAATCAAAAAGCTCTTTGAGCCGCAACGCTGATATCAAATGTTTAGTAAAGCTCGTTAAATATGATCTGCATTAGCAACAATATGGCTCGAAATACTAAACGTGTACAAAGTATTATTGTTGGCTCTAGATGTTTAGCAAATAAAAATTTAATTAGAACTATCTAATGGTTATACAAGGTGGTCATTTTTATCTTGCACACTATGGGAATCTCCTAAACGGTAAAAGTTACGATGTCGGTTAAATTAGAGAAAAGTTGCACAATTTCATGTCATTTAAGAAATGAAAAATAAAATTGCGATAGCTTGCTTGGTTTCTGAAATATCATGAAAAAACTGAAAAATTGCATTTTTTCTTGTTCATTACCTAGCTCTTTTATTATTTAAGGCATTGATATGAAATTTGGTAAGTTTAGATAACTTAACACGAGCTACGAATTAAACGCACGAAACTTTTTCTAAGCCTACTAGATGTCTGTGTTTTAATAGACAACTTTTGATTTTCTTATGGGCTATTCATCTTCAAAAATAAATTGGATTTTTTTATTCTGATTTCAACGATATGTAATAATCTATGTTTAAAAAGAAAGATGGCGGCACAGTCCATATTACTTTTATTAAATCAAGGCTACCACCTCTGTAGCCCTAGTACAAGCTTCAATTCGATGAAGAATGCTTTTAAACAAATTTACAACTTGTTCTTGAGGTAAGATTGCCAATTCGTCTAGAGCGGCTCGAATGAGCTGATCCTCATTTCCTGGATTACCCCTTTGAGCTCGAATCCTTCTTTTAATGAAGTCCCAGATTGCTTAATGGGATTTAGACATGGTGAGCAAGCTGGTCATTTCAAAACAGTGACAGATTCTGTTTCTAGAAAGTCAATTGCAACTCTATTGGTGTGGAGAGGAGCATTGTTATGCAATTATTTCCCACTGCACCTCTCCATAGCCTAACTATGGGTTCTAGTTACAAGTCAACATATCTGCAACTTGTTACAGTTTGCCTTATGGAAAGCAAAGGGTTTTTTCTTTGACCATAATACATCCCGAGAACATTAAAGTTCCTCCGTTATATTTTAGGACAGACCTTTCAGTTTTCTGTCTAACGTTTTTGCCTCTACCTCTTAAAACCCGAATTCGACGATCAACTAACTGATCTAAGACCAATTCTGGATTCATTTTAATTGTCCAGTTCTGATAGTCCACAGACCAGTTTTAACGATCAGTTTTGTTCTATTAGGATAACTCAGGTACCCTTAACTGTCTCCTGCTAAATAAATTTCGACCACGAATTCTCTTTCGTATTCTTTTAACTGAGACGTTAACACCTGTAGCCTGCAAAAGGTGCCTTTGGAGCTCCGGATGAGAAGAGACTTTTGGAGTCAAATGTACCCAAGTATTTTTACAAGGTTGGTTCTACTTTCCTATCTCTTTCTTCTTCTATACATACTTACTCGTAGAAGCGATATTGGTAGGACGTATGTATGGAAGAGAAAATTTAAAAAGACTATGCATAATTATACAAATTGAAGTAATTAGAGCACATTGTGCATTATAACGATAAATTTCAATCAAAATTTTGTAATTTAAGGATTATAAATAATATAAACCAAACAATGTTGTTTAACGTAAAACATACCTCGTCTGTTATTATCTTAACATAACAACATCTTAGTGAAGTGCCTTATTATATTATTCATTATATACAGGCAAATGGTGGTAGACAAACTGTATGTACTAAATAATTGAGGAAACAGATGTATTTTAGACATATTATTGTGTAATAAATTTACGAGATAAAGACAATAGGAATTAAAATTATTACGTACAGTTTGGCATCCATCAGGATTATTGGAATTAATCAGAACTAAATACCTAGAATGGTAATGTATAATATTGGTAATGGATTAAAATTGTTTTGAGTTTACAAGCTGGAAGTTCTATTGGTATATTTTGATGGTTTAAAAACAAACTGGAAGTAAAAAAAAACTTTATCATTAAAAATGGAGATTGAGTAAGTAACTAAAATAGGCAGTTCTATGAACTTCCGTTTCTCTAATAACAAGTAATGCCTTATTGTTAACATTAATCGTTTTTACAAGGTTGTCTTGCGCAACGTTTGCCAATTATACAGATGAGTCCATTATCTGCATGCCTACTACCTTTTCAGTTCAACTTTGTATCACTGAAAGTCGTTAAAATTAATCTAGATGGTAGTGGACCTGAATTAGATTCATGTGGCACTCTTTTCCGATTTTTGACGTAGTCGCATTTATTACAAAACCGGACAGCTCTCTATTACAATTTTTTTTCAATTAGAAAGTTTCTCTTATGCGAGGGTGTACAAACTTTATTAACGTTTCTTAAGTGCGTAAGTGAAGTGGCCAATATGAACTTTTGAACTATCGTTTACCTAATAACAACTAAGTACCTTCGGTAATAGACAAGTTAGTTGCTTATTAACACCATTAATCAACAAGATGTTAAATCTAGTTAAGCAAATAGTCACAACTTAAGTAATTATTAACGTCGAGGGTCCCTAATTTAATTAATTATTTATAAGTCGTGTTTACAAAATACCCTTTAAACTTAAATTCTTTTGAGAACTGCTAACTGGGCATTGTTGTAGCTCCTAACAACAAATAAAATTATCAGGACGTTTACAACAAAAATATGACTCATCGGGAAATAATTTTATCAACTATGAGGAAATGATGTTGGAAAACTGTAAAATTAGCGAAACTCCTACACAATTTTCTTCCTACACGTGTACTCTAACAATGTAAAAAGATCTTTAGAGCGCTTTTAGTCGTTTATTGAAAAAAGCATAAGCTTACGACAACAGTCGATATTTAAAAGTCTTAAGTAATTTATTTATTATTACAAGAAGGTGGGACTGCAATTTGAGCATTCTTAAAATTTAAAGAAATTGTCCTCTATTGTCTTGGAAGCTTTAATATCCTCCTATTCTACTATTTAATCCTGTTTTACATTTTAATGTTGGATCCCGAAAATCGGTTATTGTCTCTATAAGCCGTGTACTGTGTAGTGTATTAACAGGTGCGTATTTAAGGGCGATGACGCAGTACTAAATGTTTATTTTTGTTATATTACGACTCATTGTCCATTTAGATATAAATTAAAAATATGTGACGTTTTAGTCTGTTCTGGAGCCAACCTCAGTGGAGAAGGGAAGGTCCAAATAATTAAAGATGTAAAACAGAGCGTCACACTGTCAATGACGGCTTCCAGAACTCTTGGCGGTAAAGGGTGACCAAATTATAAAAAAAATAAATAATCAAAAGTCTTTAATTACCAAAAAGTGTTCAAAATGCCTCAAAATACCAGTATCTAATGGCGTATTCGATTGGTTGCACCAGCGGTGTCACAGTGCAGTTTTATTTGCACTACCGCAGTTTTACGTGTTTTATTGGTGTGGCACGGCAACAGTGCGTGCCACTTATACCTGTGTAAACCAATCACGTGATTGCACTCCACCAGTGGAAAACCGCACCGGCTCCGTGTCGGTGCGGTCCCAATCGAACTTATAACTTACGCTATAAGTTCAATCTTTGCCTTTAACATATTTTTTGAATTTTTGCGATAGAGCCACTGGTTTTGAAGATCGCAGGGAATAAGGATGTGTCTGCACACTATTTATTTTTATTAGAAAACTATAGATATGGATCTTAATGCATGTTAATCCAAGTTAACCGCTAGGCTGAAGGACGCTTAAGTCAATAAATAAAAAAAAATCAGGTCAGGTCAGAACTCTAGTTAAAGGAAGTTAGGGCACTGGGTTACCATTGCAGTTATGACACAATGAAGAAACATTTTTATTACATTTACTGATATACAAGCTGATTTTCATGCTCCACTTAATTTCCGTTCTCTTCCCTATTATTAGAGTAGTCCCAACAACGAAAGAAAAGCCCAACACGTGATTACCGTTGAAGTTGCGCAGTAGTTTTGTACTGTCGCCACTGAGCTCTGAAGCCACGCTTCGCGCAGATTTGGTCACGTGATGGACTTCTCTTTCGTTTGGACTACTCTATCTTAGCACGAGATTGTGGGACTTCGCTCTCCTCCAGAGACGTACAACTAACTAAGAGCTCTCCTCTCTTCCATTGATGGACTTGGACTAGCCAGTTTCGCCTTTAGGTATTCCATCAATTCACTTCACCTAATCCTTTTTTATGTACGAAGATTACCACCAGCAGTGGTATGGTGGTCACACTGGTGAATGTGTGAGATTTTTACTCGTTACAAAACTCTTTGGGGAACCATCGAGTAGTGGGTACCTGGTATTCCATCAATCCACTGAACCTAACCTTTTTTAACGTACAAAGACTACCACCAGCAGTGCGCACTGTTGGATGTGAGAGTTTTTTATTCGCTACAAAACTGCTTGGGAAACCATCGAGCAGTAGGTAGCTGGTACTAGATCGCGTTGTTCTTTAGGCACTGTCGGTAAGAGATCTTAGACTTGGACTAGCCAGTTTCGCCTTTCGGTATTCTATCAACCCTCTGAACCTAACCATTTTTGACGCACGAAGACTACCACCAGCAGTGCTCACTGATGGATGTGTGAGATTTTCACTCGCTACAAAACTTTTTGGGAAACCATCGAGCAGTAGGTAGCTGGTACTAGATCGCGTTGTTCTTCAGGCACTGTCGTTAAGAGATCTTAGAGTTTGACTAGCCAGTTTCGCCTTTCGGTATTCCATCAACCCACTGAACCTAACCTTTTTTTGACGCCCAAAGACTACCACCAGCAGTGCGCACTGATGGATGCATTTTTACTCGCTACAAAACTCTTTGGGGAACCATCGAGCAGTAGGTAGCTGGTACTAAATCGCGTTGTTCTTTAGGCACTGTCGGTAAGAGATCTTAGACTTGAACAAGCCAGTTTCGCCTTTCGGTATTCCATCAACCCTCTGAACCTAACCTTTTTTGACGCACGAAGACTACCACCAGCAGTGCGCACTGATGGTTGTGTGAGATTTTTACTCGCTACCAAACTTTTTGGGAAACCATCGAGCAGTAGATAGCTGGTACTGGATCGCGTTTTTCTTCAGGTACTATCGTTAAGAGATGTTAGAAAATTTGATAGAAGTTTATGGTTTAAGGGCTCGAAGACCGTCGCTGTTCTCCGGTGTTGCGGCTATTCGCACTTTCTGGTCATAAAATTTGGCTGAGCTCGCTGCGGATCCATATCGTCGCTGCCCATTTCCAGCTCAATTGTATTAGGTTGGTTCCCTTTCTTCTTGATCTTTCAATTTCAATTTTATAACATGTTTTATAGTTTCCAAGAGCATTTGTTGCTCCAAATGATCTCTATTATGATATGTGCCATCAGGACCGTGCCGCCGACTTGTCTAAACCATTCCCAACGTAAGCAGCCTAACCTAACTTATATTTTTGCTAGGGGAGATATTTATTCTTTATAGACACTTCATGGCACTAGATCTATGTGCCAGGTAGTGCCGGATTCTTCTGAGAAGTTGGCTCACAGGTGCTTACCGGCTAAAGGCCTCTATGTTGTCGTGATTTTACAATCTGCTCGGGAATCCGCTTTCGCATTTTTTCCGATGTAGATTTGTTAGCTGCTGTTTGGTCTCTCGCCATTGTTTCTGTTCTGCTCTTTCCCTTAGCTTCTACTTACACCCTAAGCTTGGAGCACTTAGTATCATGGGTTGTTGGAGATCGCTGATTTTTGTTGGTCTTTCATTAGTCGCTCTTTGATCTACATTATCCGGTGAGCTAACTCTGCTATAGTGCCTCAGCCTTTCTCGTCTCGGAGCATGACGGAGTTGACGAGAGTAGCTGGTGTCAGAGTTTGGCCGGCTCGTAGCGACGTCATTTTGTTCCCAGCGGTAGCAGGGGAACAGGACGTGCTCCGCGGTGTCGACCTTGTCGCTGTGTTCGCACCTGGGTGAGGCCAGTTTCCCGAATCGATGCTTGTAGGCTTTGAAGCATATCCAATCTGTTAGGAACTGGCCTAGCATGACTTAGCTTAACCTAATCTACCTGACCTAATCTATACGTGAACAAAACTCATGAAGTTTCCATCTTACTGGAGTAGAAGAGATTGTCTCCATAGTGACTTAGTGGTATTTTGACATGATTAATGAGATATTGATAACTTAGTAAACACCACGTTAAGAATAAATTTACACAACCAGTTTCGCCTTTTGGCATCATCAGGTGTATACTCCTACACCTGATGATGCCAAAAGGCGAAACCGGTTGTGTAAATTTATTCTTAACGTGGTGTTTACTAAGTTATCAATATCTCATTAATCTTACTGGAGTCTCAGGGGGGCTGAAGTACAGTGTCGGACTGGCAGGTCGGCAAGTCGGCAATTCTTCTCTTGAAAAATTCTTCGAGACAAGAAAATACTAGTCAGGACAAGATTTCTTGTCTCGATGCAACCCTGTTTGGCTCCTCAAAACATTTGTCCCTGTCATTTGCTGACCGGCCAGTCCGACACTGTGTTGAATTAAGTCATTTGGTTGTCCTCTTTTTATTTGTTTTCTTTTCGGTTTCATTATTATTGTCTTGCCTGGCCAATTCCGAAAGCCAAGGGATAATTCTTAATCAAGCCTTTATTTCAACGTTTTCGTAAACCGCTGATTTAACACTACCTACAAGGGAGTGTTGATCAATAATCATAATGTTAATAAGATAATTTGTATATCGGTTTATATTTATACATATTGATATCGATTCGCTGTAATAACAGCTATGAATAAATACATGATACGGTATGAAGTTTACATTGTTATAATATAGGAAATGTTAGTATCCGACGACCTCTAGCATTTCCCTATGGCTATGATGACTAACGTATGAAAAAATACTCTCATTCAACTAAACCATCCTGTATAACCTTATACGTATCCGCCTTTCTTGCGTTATGTTTGAACTTTACTTCTTGTATTGTAATTTGAGAACTTTTCTAATTTCTCTCTTTATGACTTTGGTTTGTTCCGTGGTTTGTTCTAGCTAGTAACTATTCCATTATGTTTTATAATCTCTCAAGTTTTAGAACTTTCTTTAGTGAGGTAGTATAAGTTAGTACGTAAAATTAAACAAAAAAGGCACTATAATTCTAAGGACGAGCTTCAAAAAAAGTACTTAAAAGACGTAACGAAAGCACGATACGTTTCGAAATAATAAATTTTTGTAATTAATCCATGGTGCACACTTACAAAAAAATTAAGTTTTTGTAAAGGCTTCTTTAGTTTTTACGACTTAATAAGCTTATTCTGCATGTGTAATAATTTTACATAATAGAGAAATTAAATAACAATGAATTGAATGAAAAGATGAAAGAGTAGGTATTAACTTTTTACAGCCAGTAATTTTTTTTATAACAAAAAACACAAGGTTTTTCTCGCAGTTTTCTCAGCGCTTGCCAAGTGATAAAAAGAACAATTAAAATTTCCTAAGTAAATATTTATAAAAGGTGAAAAAGTATTATCAAATTAATATAAAAATAATAAAAAATTAGACTTTACATAATATTTTTAAATTAATTAAAAACTGAATAAACTAATTAAAATAAAAAAATTATATGTGAGCTAAAAGTAATTTTTGTGGCTAGAATTTAGACTAAACAAATTAATTTTAATTAAATTTTGAAAAAGGAAGTTTTAGGTTATGAGAAAGAGCAGAAATCCTTTTTCTTCAGTGTAAATAAGTTTCGGTTACAAGTAAAATACGCTCCAAGCAACTAAATAATTAAATTTCAAACTGAGTCCCTTATTATTCACAATTACAAACAAATTAATAATATTTTAGATATTTCACGCAATAATTAATTATAAAATATTACCTATTTCCTAGTTTAACGTTACAAGGTAAATTTTTGGGACATTAAACAATATTTTAGGTACGAAGGATTGTTTTGTTCTTTAACAAGACAAATAAATTTTACAGTTAAGCATTTTAAGTACCCGAATAATGTGGTGGATAATTAAACTAATCAAGCTTTTCTACCAAGTTTTAGTTAACCAAATTATCCAAACGGTTCTAAAAGCTATTAACAAATAATTAATATGCTTTTCTTCCAAGTTTACTTATAATACCGGATGATAACAGGAGCTTTTTAACTTTCCCAGTTTGTCGAGCCTCATCCTTTTCCATTGTTGTCATTTTCAAACTCTGTTCGATTTTATTTAGACTGAGTCAAAACTTTTCGCTGACATTTCCTTGCTATTACCACCAAATTAGCATTTTTTTCTAGGGTGCCGGGATACGAAACTGACAAATTATTCTACAACTCCTTTCGGAGGATCTGAGTGTCACTTTATACATCGGTCGACAATTGCGATAGACTGATTTAATAATGTTTTTAATAAATTTAGTACATTCTAAGGGTTGGAATTTTGCTAGGGTGGTTCTTATTTTACAATTTAGAATTTTATTTCACTTGATTTGCATTTCCGAGGAGGAAACCCTCCAAAAAGTAGGTTCGAGTCTCTAAAATTACAATTCTTTTCATATTTTTGAGGTTATCGCAGAAACTAAGCAGTAAACGAAAAATTATAACGAGTCAAAAATTAGAGAGGGCAAAATTTTACGAAAAGAACCTAATTTGCGATTTTTCAAAAAATTGAATAGTTTTTGAGAAAAACGTTATTGAAAGTTATCATGTTTGGTGCGTACTGTTAGGGTTGCGCGTTTAGTGACCACACTGAGCGCGCTAGTTTACGTTAATTGGAGATTACTCATTAGCTATAAGATTTAAAAAAAAAACAAAAAATACCTAGCTGAAGAGGACATTTTCAGCTTTAAATTACATGCCCAATATTTTGATTTTCATTAATTTGTCCCGAAGAAAAAATTAATGAATGTAAAATAATTAAATTTTTCTAGATATTTAAAAATCTGGCAAAGTAATTTAGGAAATAAAAAATCCATATAGGATTACAATCTTTATACATTATACTTTAATGTCCTAATATGCAAGATTATTTTAAAGTTTTATTATTAAAAAAAATCAGACTTTGAAGTTCAAAATTAAAAAAAAAATTTTTTATTAGCAATTTCGAAATCTTTAAAGTACTTTCAATTAATGAAAAAGAACCCTATGACCATAAAATAATTTTTCTAAAAAGCTTAAAGTATATATTTTAAAATAAACATTAAAAATTCTGTTTGAATGTCTAAAATTACACGTTTCTCCGTATTTTTGCGATTATTTCGCAAACTATGTCGTTACCGAAAAAATATAAAGAGACAAAAATTAAAGCCAATAAAAAAGTACACAATTCTTGTACAGAGTGAAAAACTGTAAATGTATTTTTTTAAAAGTTGCAGCCGTTCGAACTTAAGAAATGTTTAAATCATCACATTCTTAGAAAAATACTAAGTTGTGAAATATGCTCGAAGTTGAGAGGGCTGTAACTTATTAATAAATTCATTTACGATTTTTGAGTCTTAACAAAAATTGTGTACTTTTTTATAGGCTTAAATTTTGATCTCTTTATACTTTTTCGCTGACTGCATAGTTTTAGAGATAATCGCAAAAATGTGAAAGAAAGTGTAATTTTTAGAAATTCAATCCCAATTTTTGAAGGGGTTTCCCCGTCGCAGATATGGAGATTTTTAGCATGATAATAAAGGCAATAATTACTAAATAATAGCAAAGGTTTCAGCTTTAGGTGATTTCGTTCCCAGTCCGATGCTAAATGCACTGGAGTAAAGGAAGAAATCTGAAAGTAAAGAACAAAACCTCCACTTTTGAGTTCCTTATAATTGATGAGCTTAATCATATTAAGAAAATAAAAGAGAAGCTTATTCTTCTTGAAAATTTTAATAACTTCTTGTATATTAAACAAAAATTTAATTATTGCAGGAAAAGTAATTTAATCATGGATTTTCCAAAAAATGTATAAATTCTGCATGAGAAAGACTGAAAGAAAAAGAATATTCAAAATATTATTGTTAAAAAATGAATTCTTAAACGAAAACAATAATGATTATATCAATAAAACTAATTTGTAGGTCCACAATTAAAAGACTCGAATAGACAAATTTATTGTATCTCTAAATAATTAAGAAATCCTTTACTGCTAATTAGTTCTTTGAAATGAGACAATTAAATTTTAATTATTTGTACTCAAATTAAAATTTTAGCAACCTTGTACAAAATTTAATTTTGTTGCTACTTATTCAAATTTAATTAATTTTAATTAGATTTAAAAAAAATTAAATTAAATTAATTAAAAGTTTAATTACAAAATATTTTAGATCATATCAAATTTTATCAACTATACAGGGTGAGGCATTACTTATCGATTATTTATTGATGATAGCTTTTGGATTATAGACGTTCTCTCTCTGCATTTCCATACAAAAAAAAAGTTCGTTGAAATATCATCGCACCTTGTCATGAAGACACACCGAAATAAACTGCTGGTGATAAGGATTATCTAACAACCCAGTATTTTATGTAATACTTTTGATACAGTTTTATAAAATTTCTATTTTTTAATTGTACATTTCCCGAGCTATAAAAATTGTATTTTAATTAAATTAAAAATATTATACAAATATGAAAGGAGGTAAAGTTTTAATATTTTAACTGAAATGGTATTTTTATGTAAAAATTAAAAAGAATGCCACTTTTAACACTTTACCTAACAACATGATAAAATTTTATTACTTTTGTTTCTTATATTAAGTTGTGAAAATGGATTTTCTAGAAGAAATGTTTCAATTTATAAAATAATGTCAGTATCGTAGCCAATTTTCTATTTAACGTCATAAAAATGTTTTAACATTATTAATGTTTATTTGTATAACAAATGCATTTAATTGTTACATCTGTAACTTGTCAGAGTTAATTATAAATACAATATTGAAATTGATTTACATTATAACTTATAACAAGCTCTCCGATACTTTTGGTTTCAGCTAATTTTATAAAGTTTCAAAATATACTTTAGTTTGCTCTTCAGCAAGGTCCAAGGCCTAACACCCGTTCACCAGCATGGCCGTTGTTCTCAGACCACTATATTTCTACTTCAGATTTCTACTACTACACCAAGGCCAAAGGCCTTGCTTCCTACATCTGTAATTGTTCTTACATACCATTATTTTGATTGCGTTGCTATGACAACAGTCTAGAAACCGTAAAGTGCCAATTTACGGTCCCTAATTATGCTTAGACAGATGCACCTTCTATTGACATATGACAGTATGTCAATGGCTAATTTCTGACTTCTTCTGCCTTTGCACAGTCACGTCTCCGCTTAAGTTTAATCTCAAGCAAGGTCAAAGGCCTTGCTTCCATCCCCACACGTCATTGTAATGTTCTAAAGTATCAATATTTTGATATCTTTACTATGGCAACGGTCTCGTGAACGTAGACTGCCAATTTACGGTCCCTAATTATGCTTAGACAGATGCACTGTCATATGACAAATGACATATGACATACTGACATATGACAGTATGCCAATGGCTGACTTCTCACTTCTTCTGACTTCGCACACTCAATTATCGGCTGCAGTTTAATCTCAACCAAAGCGAAAGGCCTTGCTTTCATCCCCACTTCATTGTAATGTTCTAACGTATCATTATTTTGATTTTCTTACTATGACAGGGTCTAGTGACTGTAAAGTGCCAATTTAAGTCCCTAATTATGCTTAGACCTTTTACTGACATATGACAGTATGTCAATGGCTGACTTCTCACTTCTTCTGACTTCGCACAGTCAAGTCTCGGCTTCAGTTTCATCTCAACTAAGGCCAAAAGCCTTGCTTTCATCCCCACTTCATTGTAATGTTCTAACGTATCATTATTTTGATTTTCTTACTATGGCAACGGTCTGGTGACCGTAAACTGCCAGTTTATGGTCCCTAATTATGCTTAGACAGATGCACCTTCTATTGACATATGACAGTATGTTAAAGGCTAATTTCTGACTTCTTCTGACTTTGCACAGTTACGTCCCCGCTTCAGTTTAATCTCAATGCAACGTCTAAGGTCTTGCTTCCATCCCCAAGTCATTGTAATGTTCTAAAGTATCAATATTTTGATATCTTTACTATGGCAACGGTCTGGCGACCGTAAACTGCCAATTTACGGTGCCTAATTATGCTTAGACAGATGCACCTTCTACTGACATATGACAGTATGCCAATGGCTGACTTCTCACTTCTTCTGACTTCGCACAGTCAAGTCTCGGTTTCAGTTTAATCTCAACCAAGGCCAAAGGCCTTGCTTTCATCTCCACTTCATTGTAATGTTCTAACGTATTATTATTATATTATTTTGATTTTCTTACTATGGCAACGGTCTGGCGACCGTAAACTGCCAATTTATGGTCCCTAATTATGCTTAGACAGATGCACCTTCTACTGACATCTGACAGTATGTCAATGGCTAATTTCTGACTTCTTCTGACTTTTCACAGTCACGTCTCCGCTTCAGTTTAATCTCAAGCAGGCCTTGCTTTCCGTCCCCACTTCATTATGATGTTCTAACGTATCATTATTTTGATTTCCTTACTATGGCAACGGTCTAGCGACTATAAAGTGCTACTTTACGTCCCTAATTATGCTTAGACAGATGCACCTTCTATTGACATATGACAGTATGTCAATGGCTGACTTCTGACTTCGCACAGTCACGTCTCCACTTCAGTTAAATCTCAAGCAAGACCAAAGGCCTTGCCCCCACCCCCATTACATTGTAATGTTCAAATGGTAATGTAATGTAATGTAATAAATGTAATGGTGTTAGTTTAATTTTTTTAACATTTTTTTTAGATCCGATTGCGATGCAACTATTCTGGCCTCGCTAGAAATCATTTCTCTGCTTACATTATAAACTTACCCTTCAGTAAAGTAGATTTCCTTGCTCTCTCCCCTTCCTCTTTTTATTGCACTATTTAAACGGTGTACATTATTTTATTTATTTACAAGTAATCTGGCTTTGCACAACCATTTCTCTACTTCAGTATACTCTCTAGCAAGGCCAAAGGCCTTGCTCTCTCCCTCCTTTATTGTACTATTTAAAAGGTGTGTACATTATCGTATTTAAAATTTTAAGTAGATCCGTTACAACTAAGCTGGCTTCGCACAACCGTGTCACTGCTTCAGCTAAGTCTCCAACAAGGCCAAAGGCCTTGTTCTCCCCCTTTCCTTTATTGTACTATTAATTTATATGGTGTGTACATTGTTTTATTTAAATCCGTTACAGCCATGTCTCTACTTCATTATATTCTACAGCAAGCCATTGTACACCTCCATTCCTTTATTTAAAATATTTATTTAGATCGGTTACAAGTATTCTGGCTTTGCACAAAAATTTCGCTGCTTCAGCTTACTCTCCAGCAAGGCCAAAGGCCTTACCTTTTCCCTTTCCTTTATTGTACTCTTTAAACAGTTTTTTTTTTATTATTTTATTTATAATTTTTATTTAAATCCGTAATAACTATTCTGGCTTCGCGCATCCATGATTCAATATACTTTCCAACAAGGCCAAGTGCCTTGCTCTCTCCCTATCCTCCCTTTATTGTGTACAACAGTGTGTATATTATTTTATTTAGATCCGTTACAAGTATTGTGGCTTTGCACAAACATGCCGCTGCTTCAACTTACTCTCCTGCAAGGCGAGAGGCCTTGCTTCCCCTCTTAATTGTACTATTTAAACAGGGTGTACATTATTTTACATACTTTTTTATTTAGATCTATTACAACTATGCTGGCTTCGCACATCCATATGTTTCTACTTTAATGTCCTTTCAGTGTATTCTCCAGCAAGGCCAATGGCCTTGCTTTTTCCCCCTCCTCCCTTCATTGTACTATTTAAACGGTGTGTACATTATTTTTTTAGAATCTTTATTTAGATCCATTACAACTATTCTGGCTTCGCACAACAACGTCCCTACTTGAGCTTACTCTCCTGCAAGCCCTACCTTATGTTAATAATTGAACTATTCAGAACATCCTACCCGATACAACTATTCTGTAAAAGGCAACAACGTGTGAGTGGCTGAAGGCTTCAACCGCATCTCTACTTCAGTTTAAGTTAATTGTACTTTTAAGACGGCTCCCACAATGCTCATTTAGTATTTTAATTCAGATCCTATACGACTAATATTCTCTAAACTAAAGATTAATAACGTGGTCAGATACGCACAGATAGATGTCTGTCCGACAGATATAGAAAGAGAATCAAAACACATTTAGTAAAACCGTAATTACTGCGGAAAAAATAAATGTGGAAAGCTGAAAATTAATGTAAGTGCTGGAATGAGAAAAGGTTCCACATTAAACAATGCGCAAAAGATTGAACTGATTATAATGGCGATATTTGCTGACAGTCGGTTAGTCCATAAATAACTTTTAGAATTTGAAGACAAATGAAAGATGATGCCGGTTCTCACTTTATTATTTGTTTTATTTTTTGTAACATTGACTAAATGTCTCTAGAGTAATTTATTATTTACGTCAAGGGATGGAGATGATCTTGTCCGATATAACTTTCTCTGACTCAAAATCACATGGTATTTAACCGCCTACCCTTCCGTAATAAAACTTTTCAAAATATTATAAAATAAACTATGACAGCATTAGAAACTTGATAACATTTCATTTTCAAGCGGTTTAACATTTTCAGGGATAACAAAAACCTTTTTCTTGGTAAAAAATTAATTATGAAACAAAGTTTGCATAAAATTACAATTAAATACAAAAATTGCATTGTAAATTAGAAAAATTTTAATTTGCAAGACCGCCTGTTCGGTGTTCGTGATCGTTTCTGTATTAATTAGCTATTGGAGAAAACAAATGAAAGAAAATTTGTCACCTACTACTGACTGTTTGTTATTCAACTCCTAGACGAAATTTTAAAGAAATGTTTTGTTGGAATAAAATCGTGTAAATAAATTCATAATAAATTTTGTAAAGTTGTTATTGATCTCAAGTTATAACAATTCATGAAAGATATAAATATTTAAGTTTCCTGCCGTTTCTTTTATATTGACATGTGAAAAATTATTTGTAAAATAATAAATCATAGGAATACACAACATATTTTGATATGTTTTCTATATCTTTTCTTGTGTTTTCTTATAGAATTTAACAAAATGTTGCATTTGATATTTTCCAATATGTTTCCTGTCACTTTTACACTTACCATATAGAGCGAGTTGATATATATTTTTTGACATAAAAGGAGTACATAATAGTATACAGGGTGTCTTACTTAGTTTAGGCTTTTATTTATTATATACAAATATTTCATTGCCTTCTTTGAACCTTCCCCTATCAGGAATTATTACTATTAGTGATATCAACCGGATATTAAAGTCGCTAACGGTTACGAGCGGAATGTCTAAATTACAACTTTCTCACCCATTCGTTAGACATCGCCCACTTAAGGCCGTTTAGGCCCAACAGACAAGCAACAATAATCTAATTTACAAGTTTTCAGTTTTCTAACTATCTCAACCATTATAATGATTGCTATTTTATCATAAATTATAAGATATCATTTTGTGTTTTCACATAAATTATACAGTTCGTCTCATTTAACAAAAATGTTGAATCTTTTATGGTTTACATGCTCCCAATGAGTATAAAACTAAATGGAACCTACTGTATAACAACAGGTACGTACATTTATTGTACTAGTTTTTCCACATATTAATTTCTAATTTACAATTGTTTCAGTATGTTGTTTATTAGGGCAAATAAAACAGTCCATATTGTAATCAAAACAATGGATTTTCCTACATTTTCCCATTTTCAAATGTTGATTTCCTGTTTATTGTTATTGCAAACTTTTATGTTAGATTTTACAATAAGTATTATTTAAAATGCGATTTTATGTTTAAAAGAGTTAATAAATGCGAGTTTTAAAACCAAAAACTAATAATAAAAATAAAATAGCGTTATGTACAGGGTTGGTTCAAATTGCTTGGTAAAATTGGGTATCTCAGGTAATGTATAAGAGTTAGAAAAAAACTAATAACACCATCTTTATCTATTTTTTTGAGCCACACTTAATGGTGAAATTAAAAATCTGACACCATCTTTTGTTTTTGAGTTCTTATAGACCAAAATTTATATTTTCGTCATTTTAATTTTGAATAATATCGCCCTTATTTCTCAAGATTTTTTAAAATCGTAGAGACATTCTTTTAGCACATTTTTTAAATTAGATTTCTTTTTTTAAATGTCTCTTGAAGTCTATGACTTCAATAAGTGCTATTTTTGCCCATTTCTTATCTAGAATTTTGTGTTATCCGCCATATTTGATTTCAGCATAAACAATTTTTTGTTCTTTATTCTGATTCCAACGATAAAATAAAATAAAATAAAATCTCACTTGCTTATTATTTTTATTAAATTAGGTAGCAATAGAAAAACAATTGAATTATAACAAACAAAAGGTATACCCAAATACTGAGTTTAAACTCTATTGTTTTTTCATGGCTTCTCGATATCAAGAGAACATACTTTATTCTGTGGTAAATTGACCCAACAGAGAGTTTTCATCCATTCATTGGCAGTTGACGTGGTGGTACCGATCTTCAAAGAGGATGTTTTTGCTCTTTTATTGGGGTTTTCTAACATTCCATTATTGGTGGACGTATTTTTTCTCTAACCGAGAAGAAATTAGCGATTTTCTAAATGAACATTCCAGTTTGTCACAACCCAATTCCTTTTTGTCTCCGGATGATGATGGCGATAAGAGCCCGGATATTTACTTTTTCTTCTATCAGATTAACCGCACTATAAGGCCATAGATGGTTTTCTAGGGCCGGATCAAAGAACGTTGGGGTCGGAGGCGCCAATTATTTTCGAGCCCTTACAAAAATACACTGCAGTTCACAAAACTGGTGTTTATTTATAGTCAGTCAACGAAGAGGTTATAGAACACATGGAAGAAGGTGGAATTCTTTTATGAATACGGTTGGATTAGTTAAAAGGTAAAAATGCTAAAAGACTCCTAAGTCTATACTAAGGGAAGGCTAAGGGAAGGAAGGTGTGAAAAGGTCCCGTTTTTTGGGTTTCTGCTTATATCTCAAGAACGGTGTATCCTAGGGAAAAAATTATTCTTAGCAAAATGAAAGCTTAGTAAATTTCCCAGAAGATTGCTTAAATACATCTTTTTATATTTTTTATAGTTTGAGGTACCCGCTCACAAAAATCGTCAATGTATAAAAAAGAATTTGCCTCACGTTTTGCGTCAAACTTTTGCCTCTAACACCTTAGCCTATTGTTTTACAGTAAAATCTTTAGAAAACAAGTTATAGAGCACTAAATTTCCTGTACTATTTTACATTTTTTCCGGACCTTCCGCAACATCGGGCTCTGAAGCACGCTCTTCAGGCGCTTCATGGATTATTTAGACCTGCGTTTTCCACTAGTGAGGGCAACTCACCGGAAAGGTATTAACTTTCCAATAGGTAAAGGTATATTGGAGCAAAACTGTTTTTTTAATAATAATAATTTTAAAAAACAAGCCGTGTAGGTAGTTAGTAAATTTTAACATTTTGAAAACATGAAATGCGTGACAATCATTTTAATATTAGTCAACTGTATTAAATTTACATAAAAAAGTATTTACAGAGCATATACAGAGCTTAAAGCACGATACACCACGGTTTGACTTTATTGGCAAGAGTGTGGTTTTGTCTTAATTATTAATCACCTAATCTTTTCAAGCTTTCTCACTTTTGAGTTACAAGTCAATCACTCTCTTTTTGAAAGTCCTTAACCAAGTGATAAATCGTTGGCGGTATGCTATTTCTTTTCTCAACTGTCACTTACTTATTTCGGACAGTAAAACGACAAAATAATGCAAAATACATGAGTTATTCAATTTTCAAATGGTAAGGTACCTGACTACAATCCAACAGGCACAGTTAAGGCCTCGTGTGTGTGGCACAGGCTTTAGTAGCAAACACAAACTTTTAATTTTTCGGTGTCTCCAAAGTTGGTACAGCTATTCAGAAACACCCTGTATAATACCAAGGATAAATTTTTATTATCATCAAAAGCAATAAAATTTTAAAATGATGATTTTAAGGGTAGAAAATCTTTTAAATTGGATAATAAATTGAGTTTGAAATTGAGGTTCACAAAATGTACATCTATTGGCTGTGTTAAACGCATGTTTCAAACAACAAATTTTCGACCAATATGGTAATATTAAGTTTATTTTTTTTATTTAAATTGGAACAAATGGTATTTTTAACCCATTAATTTTTATAAAGAAAAAGGAATTTATTTAAATTTATCTAATCGACACTTTGGCTGTTTATAGCTTGATGTTACGTACCATAAATGTTTTGTTTGTTATTGTTGTATAGTTAGTTATGGTTTACCGATTATAATATCTGATAAACTTAATGATAAAGGGATAAATTACATGTATGAAATCTATTAAAGAGGAATTTTAATTAATTTTTATACTTATCTTTAACATACTTATGCTAATTATAGTTGATGTTTCATTATGCAAAGTAAATATGGAAAAAAATGTATTGTTAATTAACTATTGCATAATATTATAATATTTCACTTTTTCTGTATGACCAAATTAACTAAATTAAAATGGAAGCGTTCAACAAACTTTGCGTTTGAAAAACGTCGCTTAAAAACTCTTCAATTTTCACACCTAAACTTACTATTTTTCGTTGCAGGAAGGAGATAATAGGACAAAGGAGCTCCATCTGGTGAGTAACAAATGTTAAATTGATATTTTAATACTATAAAACTAGTTCAATACATATTTTTTCAAATTTTTAAATTCAAAATGGCGGCCAATATAGCGAATTTCCCACTTCAGGTTTTTCCCCTATAACTTAAACGGTAAATAATATTATGGAAATTTCGAAAAGGTATTACATAGCCAAATTATAAGGCTTTCATCCTAAACTGTATATTCTCAAAATCGACTCCAGTCGGGTTTTCAGTTTTGGATATGTTATAGACATCACAGTTTTCTATCTAATGCCGCGTGTTTCATTAATAAGAAATTTCCAGGACCGGAGTTACGATTTTTTGAAAGTCGAAATTTCAAAAATCGGTATTTTCTTTTGTAATAAAAATAAAAAGTTTAAAATTGGTACGTGTATTAATCCTAATAGTGTCTATTATTTTACACTATTTTCGGTTAACAAACAGTTTCCGGTTAAACCGTAATTAGAAAAATGTCAATAGTTTTTAGGAACATTCTGTATATTTTTAAACGGTTTGAAAGATCGTAAAACTAGCTGTTACATTATACTAAAAACTTTATATTTTGACTTCCGGTTTAATCGGAAGTGAGCACAAATTTTTCATTTTAAATGGAACACTCTGTATATTGTTCAATATTTTGAAAGCTCGTAGAATTATCTATCTGATGAAACCAAACACTTTATATAGCGACTTCCGGTTTAACAGGAAATGGATCTCTTATATTAAATGCTTATGCTTAAAATTATATCTTTAACATGCGGACAAAAAACTCCTCAGTTTAGTAGCTCAGGAAGAAAACAAAACAAACAATTTATTTTCCTTCAATTCTTAATTAAGTGAAATTGAAAGGTTCAAGTCACGTAACATTCACTTTGTTAATGAAGTTCCTTAAATGCAATAAATTCACACGTAATTAAAATAAAATGAAAGCACCCCAGGTAGGGATGTCGTCAATAGGAAGTAATTTAACGGACAATAACCAATAACAAATACCTAAATATACAGTTTATTGATACTAAACAACTAATGAAATGACTGCTGTTGACGAGTCCTAACATCGGAATTAATAACAGAAGTTTTATAACTAAAAAATTAGATTTCGGAAAATTTTACAAAATTTTTGTAACCTTTAAATGCAAGTTATTAAACAAACAAAAGAAAATTAAAAAAAAAATTTCTTAACAGTGTTATTAAACATACAAAAGAAAATTTCGAAAATCTTTTTTCTTCGTGTGAGTGAATTTTCCAAAAATTTTATAACTGTGTTAAAACAAACTAAAGAAAATTTTTGAACAATTTTCTTCTTCGTGTGTGCGAATTAAAAAAAATTTTCATTTTCGTGTTATTAAACATAGATACAAAAGAAAACTTTTGTTCTTCATGTGTGTAAATTTTCCAAAATTTTTATAACCAAACGACTGTATTTCCACAGAGTTAATGAAGAAAGACCCTTCTCTAAATCTAACGACAGATAAATTTAGAAACAATGCCCGAATACAAGAAAGATTTAAATTTTATGAAAATGATGGAAAAACTTTTTATTTAGAAAAGCGTTGATTGGAAAAATTTTGTAATCATTAGCAAGTGAAATTGTAAAAAGTAACCTCAACAGGATGTTAATTAATTTGCCGGCTAACGAACAAAAAATACATTAAAAAAGTTGAGTCATAAAAATTTTATTACAAAGGTACGTAGGGTAGGAACCTAGGAAGACTCAGGAAAACTGAAATAATTTTTCACAGCTTGCATTTTAATTTTTCATGCTCTGGCTCTAATATTTTATATTTTTTAAACTTTTTTACATTTTAGACGTCTATGTTTGTATACATTATCTACCCCTTGCTAATAGGGGTGTTACATTTTCAATTCTTGAATTTTATTTAATAACTATTTTCATAACTTTTTCAGACTTCTTGAAAATTCATAATAAAATTTGAATAAATGAGAAAGATTGCACATCCATTCCAAAAAAAGTTGTTATTCTCGACGTTTTGAGTCGAGAAATGCATTCAAAAAGTGTAAAAAAAATATCGATTTTTGAACCAAAATGTCTGTCTGTAACTCTGTGGAGCAAAAATTATTTCATCGGCAAACATTTTTAGTGTTTTCCTTATATCTTGGCCGGTAATTATTATTATAAATATTTAAAAAAAGCTAAGTGGAGTCAAGATATATGTCTTTCGCAATGCAGTTGTAGTCTACTAACAAAGTAGGTCAAAATTTGGAAATGGATTTTTTCCAAAACTGTTACTGCCGAATTATACATTTTTGGATATGTTATAAACAACGCAATTCTCTATGGAACTCTAAATTTTTATCTAAATCGCCCGAGCGGATTCGGAGTTATGATTTTTTGAATGTCAAAACTTCAAAAATGTATAATTTCTTTTAAAAATAAAAATTTGAAAATTGATAAATGTATCAATCTATTTAATTTATTTAATTGCTTAAATAGTTTTATCATGGTCGCACCAACTTGAATTAATTGGAAAAAATATCATTTTGTTCCTTATTCTCATATCTATACAACTCATTTTACAAAAAAGTGGGGTCTCTATTAGATCGGAAGTTATTAAATATTTCCGAGCTCAAGTCACCCAGCGCGCTCCACATTCGGGAGCATCAGAGATCTCAGACGCAACAATCGCTGGATTACAAGTTTTTGCGCTCGAAAATATTTAATAACTTTCGATCTAATAGATACTCCACTTTTTTGTAAAATGGCTTTTATATATAAGAGAATAAGGAACAAAATGATAAGTTGGGGCGAGCATGTTAAAACTATTTAAACAATTAAATTGTTATTATTTTGCATTTGTTCACAATATAATTTTTTTTAATACTGTTCGAAAGCTAATGTAATAAAGTGTCAAATAAAAAAATACGACATTGATCCGATCAGTACAACTGGAGATAATGAATTTTAAGTATGAGAAGATTAAAGAAAATCCAGCAAATTATCGAAATTTCATATGTGAATATTGTCGAAAATAATTTTTTTTCAGCAAAATCTTGAAATACGGGTCAAGTAATTTTATGAATATTAGCTGTAAAAAATTTTTTGGGCGATTCTAAAATGTCAAGTTAAATTGGTGTGCGGTTTGTAAAAGAATGACCCATATCTTGAAAGCTCGTACAATTAGTTGTTACACGATACCTAACACTTTCTGTTTTGACTTATTCTGGTTTAACCGGAAATGGAAACAACTTTCTTAATATAAATGGAATACTCTGTTTAATTACAAGATTTGACGGGCAGGAAAAAGTTCCTGGTATGGCCACATCCGTTGTTTTTAATAATGTCCCTGTTTGAGTATTTCTGTTAAAACTGAAATTAGAAAATTATAAATTTTTTAAACGGCACCCTGTATATTTTAAGGTCCATCTGGTAATAAACTGTGTGATACGGATGGTTAATTTTCATCAATGAATAAATGTTAAACGTGGAAACTATTTTAAGGATAATTACATTTTGTTATCTTCTCCTATCGTGGAGACAGAAGGTTCACTGCAGATATTAAACTATGACGTTTGGTTTGAACATTTTGTAAAGGGTTAGCGTGTGGCCATTGTTTTATATAAATGCACTTTAGTGTTAAATTTTGTTCTCGTTATCATTAACGTCGTTAAATTTAACTTTGAATTTGGTCAACCCTTTTATTATTTTTCTTTTTTTGTCTCTTACTACTCTAACGAGATATAGGGAAAGTTTCGTTTTAGAATAATTGTTGGTTTTAAAGCTTTTAACTTTTTGTTTCGTTTAGGAGTGCGCCTGTAGTGTATGTGTGTCGTATACAGGCTGTTTATTCTTCCTAGCCAGCTTCAAACTAACAAAGACAATACAGAAACTCTGACGTGGCTATAATAGGACTTCTAGATAGTATAAATTCAAAATATTGAGAAATATACTGAGTGTGACAGCACCTAAGATAAATTTTTTTGTCATACTCCAATGGATATTATTTTGTAATTACCCATGGTTGAGTAATCAAACTTAAGATTTTTTGAAAATAATTAACACATTAAGTCGTAAGTACTTCAATACTTCTACTAGATACGAGATGATAAATACTTATATTTTAAAGAAGAAGCTAGTTTGAAAAGCAAATATGAATAAAGAGCAATAGAGCAAAGAATCAAATTACAAATGTCGAATATAAGATGCAACTAAAAGTAAATTTATTGTAGCTCTTCATTCTTTACTCTTTTATATTTTAATTTTCTTCTCGAGTTACTCTATCATCTTTATAATTCTTTCAAACTTTATTAACATAAAGTAATCATTTTTAAATCTTTGAACTCGCATTCCCAAAATTGGCATCTAAGAAAGAACCCTTCAATTCAACGATTTTTTAAAGAGTGATCTTTTTAATTAATTTTCATTTTGTATCGCTCCACGACACCTTTTTTTACACGTTGCTTTTGAACGTCGATACTTGGCATTCCAACAAGTGTTAATAATAGCTCACCACGTTGGTTTTCCACACCTATCAAATCGATGTGCGGAAAACTTTCCCGCAACTTTAAAATTCAGCAATTCGTTTAAAATTAAGCGAGAACTCGACAGCAAATCGATTAAACTTAATTACACTAATAAATAGAGATTGAAACAGTAAATCTTTTCTCTACAAGCTGATTTGATTGAGGAGTATCCTAGACAAAATAAAACTTTAGTTGCACTTAAACTTGTGAAAGGGTGGAAAATTGTCAAGTGGCATGATTAGTAATAGTATAAAGGCACGCATTTCGGTTATCTACCCCTGATAGAGGTCATAAACGTGATGGAATGATAGTGAATCTGTGGATAAAAGATTTATTTTTTGATTTTTTTCATCTACTCACAAGTCGAATTTAAATAAATTTTAGCATAAAAGTCAAAAAACACATATTGTATAAAGGAAATTTGGGGAAATAAAAACTTTTCTATGATTGATGATTTTAATTTTTTTCCTCTTGTTATTTTAATCGCTTTTTGTATTATTTTTTATTACGGTCGTAAAATAATAACTTTTCAACATTTTATGGTTTATCTTGGAGAGGTATTAAAGTTATATTCAATATTGGAATTTTTCGTAAAAACAAGCCCATAGTCAAATTCCCCGAGGATAATAACCCAAATAGTCCATCTCTTGACCCTAATATCTTAAAACAAATCGCTCAAGGACTAAAAGAAAAGCGAGGGTTTTTGAGCGCGAAAAAGGCCATTTTATTATTTAAATGTTATCGGAAAAACGTAAACCATATGCGTTTAGTCATAAAATTGTAGTAAATATGAGGCTATTATTAATAGCTTATATGATATAGATAAGAGAAGTAATTGGTAATTAAATCAACAATTTATTTTGATTAGTTGTCCCCAACACGATATATTGGGGGGGGGGGGGGTATTCCCAATAGGTTGAGTTAACACTGTGACCTACATGTTTCGATCAACGACCCGGGCAACGCGCCAACCCTTACAACGTTTACTTTAGGGTCGTATAGTAGCAATGAGATGTGATATTTATCTCTTGGTTTATTGTTAGATTTAAAAGAGCGTTTACTTATTCATTCCAGCAATTATGTCCACGTCCCGAAAATAGTCAATGGTTTGGAACAAATTACAAATTAACTACTCTATTTGAACTTAATTATTTAATTTCATTTTAAATCAATCAAGGTATGACCCATTGAGTTTTCGCAACTTTTATTTGTGGGAGTTAAAAGAAAAAAGGGTCTATTCGATTTTCTAATAAGTAGCTAATTTATAAGTTTCCTATACAAGTTGTAAAACTTTTAACACTTTGTAAAACCTGAAATTCGTTACGAGTAAATTTAATTAAAATCATTTTAAAACTTCAATATCAACAAGTGTTTTGTTAATAAAAAGTAACAAGGAAGTTTTAGCTTTTAGCAAGGAGAAGGCGCTACAAAGTGAATTAAAAATATATTAAATTGTATAGCACTGCTCTAGAAGTAGAAAATAATTTAAATAGTTCTGGATTCTACAGGGCTCTGTTTATTTGAAAATATATAAAAAAAATTAATGTTTACTGAACGTTTCTATAAATAATTTGGTCACAGACTGCTAGACAACAGCTAGACAATTTGAGTAATTAACAGTTGTAGAGCTAGCATCCGTTCAGCTCAGAGCTTAGACGACAAGACAGTTTAAAACTTACACTTTTTTTTACATTGGACACTTCTCTCAGAATATTGCTGAAACTCTTTCACATATTAGGTTAGGTTGGGGCTAGGAAGGTCTTCAAACCTCCATTAAAATTGCACAGAGTAAGAAATTCAAACTGGGTGACAGAACAGGTCACCTAAAGATCTTGGACTTTCTACAGCCAGAATTGTTTGAAAAACCCTTGCATGTCATTCCAGGAAGGTTTGACTTTCAGATACCGCTCGAGATGGTCATTCAGGACCACAACACGTCTAGAAGTCCATCAATAAAAGTGGAACCGAACTCATCCATCTGAATACCAGATGGATCTAAAACTGAACAGGGAACAGATATAGGCATATATGGCCCAAAATATAAGGCATCAATAGCCTTAGAAACCTACCCCACAATCATGCAAACTGAAACTCTTGCAATAGATCTATTTGCCCGAGAATGCCTAAGAAGGAATTTAAAGGGCAAAAAAGTCTGTATAATGTCTGACGGCACTCAAAGCCAATAGCTTTGAGTCTTTATCCATTTGGGAATGCAGACAATCCCTCAAAACTCTCGCTAGGGACAAAGAAATTGCCCTTCGTTAGGTGCCTGGTGACGAGAGAATTGAAGGAAACAAAATATCTGATGAATTAGCTAGAAGAGGCTCAAAAGTGCTCCCGATTGGACCCGAACCATTTTGTGAACCATCTAGAACAGATAGAAGGGCGGAGATCCAAAAACGGGAAACTGGGAACCAAAATTTTAGCTGGAACAACGTACCAGGACAAAGACAGACAAATAAATTCATTAAGTACTCGACAACGAATGCTAAAAAGCTTCTTTTATTATCAAAGAACGAATCAGACTCATCACAGGTCTGTTTACTGGACACTTCTCAGTGAGGTACCACCTCAAAAAAATGGAACTGGAAGTTAGTGACATATTTATGCAGACCCTATGAATCGGAGATCGAATCCGTCGAACATACTCTCTTCAATTACGATGTAACGATACAAATTTGTGAGGGTGGTAAGTTTACCGTTTTTACAGAAAACCGTTTATCACCATAAATTTCAAATGTAGACGATCTAATTTTAAGTGGTTTAGTTTTTAAGAATAATAAGTGAGGACTTTTTCTTAACGCACTCTCGTCAATTTTAAGCCAAAACCAAACATAAAGGAAACCAGCTGGACCATATGGTATCCTTCGAGGATCGGACAAGTAGGGTATTTATACCTGAACACCTGGTCTTCGGGGATCTGACATCTGATTACAAATATCGCCGTCGTCACTGCTGCTGTTGTCTCCACCGCCGTCCGTTTGCTGCCGCTGACGTCCGTTCTGCCGTATGTTGTCGCGACCGCTGTTACCGCTGGGTCCGTCGCTGCTGCCGTCCGACTGTTCCGATGGGTTGGCATCGCTCGCACTTGGAATTAATTTTGCAGTCGTGGGCACCTCTGTTACGAGTGATCGTATTGCGCCGGTCAAAGCTCATAGCAGGGTTCCGATTAACCCGTGGTGATCGTATTGCGCCGGTCATAGTCAGTGGGGGACGGAGGCTCCTTGCCAAAGATTCCTCGTGTGCCTCGTGTACTGTCAGAGAGTCAGACGAGCAATTAACATGGCTTATCAGCTGATTAAGTCCGTATAGGGTAAAGACTGCAGGCGGGAGAAACTCCGCGACCGTGTCACCACCGTTTATTACCATCGCGTAACCCTTTTTGATTGGTTTGGCTTCTGGTTTGTATATAATCTTCTGTTCTGTCTGTTTATTTACTCTTACTTTCAATTTTTCCCAGTTATTGTTATCTTATTACACTGTCTTTACACACAGGTTTCATAGAATTATCGTTTTTGTCAAGTATATGCCATATTTATAATTTTGGTTTAACAATTTCTAACTAAGATGGCAAAATTGTCGAATTGTAGAATATGCATATTCTACGTTTATTTAACACTTAAATCTAATTTATGAGGTGAGCCGTAGTGATATTACATAGAATCTGGAAATTGCACAGCATCAAACATTAAACAGTAAGTTTATAATGTCAATATAATTTTGAATCAGACCTCATTATGCAGAACCTCATTATTATGAACAAGGGAAGTTTATTCTTTTCCTTATAAATAATATAATGTCGAAATTTTCTTTAAAAGTCTGGAAATTTGAAAAAAAAAACATTATTTCAACTTTACATCATTTGTCTTCCATATTTTGAACTCCTTCCTCTACGTGAACAAGATAAAGAATCTCAATTTGACAAATTCATATAGCAACCTGCGGGTTATAGAGTTCCAGCTGTTTTAGAAAGATTCGAAACTGAAAATATAGCAAATCCGAGTTGAAATTATTGTTAAAATTCGTCCACATATAGTTTTTTGTTTTACCAACTGCTGAGTAAAAACTTTTTGAAAAAAAAAAAAATCTATCAATGATAAAAAATATTATTTATTAATAGTGTTAAATAAATTAATGGTAACTTAATTATCGAAGTTAAAGGCACAATAATTGTTAATTACACCTTCAAAAGGCACATTTTGGAGCATATTTCATACAAACAAAGAACCTAAATATTTGATTTGACATGAAAGATATAGTTTTAAGTCCCATTCTTTATCAAATTGACTGTGGTATTATGACTAACGAATTGTATTTGCAAATGCCCTTTCTCATACATATAACAAATGAAAATGGAACAAGGATTAAACGGCTTTGTCGCTAAGTGATGAAAATTCGCTTTTTAAACCCTAAAAAAAGGTTTATTAGATTTTTTGTCTGAGTGTGTGTGTCTTTTAGTGATGAACAACCTTTCGAGCAGCTCAAAATCACTTTGCTAATAACTAAATTTAACAACTATTATAAAGTTTGAACAAAAAAGCGATTTGAAAGCTTTGTTTATAATCAGCTTTTGAATTTAATTTCTTTTTTTTCTCTCTTTTTAAAAGATCAAGTTTCGATATTCAATTTTTTACAAATTTATAAATTGTCTACTACGTGTTTTCCACCTTGTATTTCAGTCACGTTTGACCCTAAACAATCTAAAATTGAATAATAGTCTTGATAGTATCAATACGTGTTTTTCTTAACAACTAACATTCGATCGATTTTTATTTGAAATAGCAGAAAAGTCATCAGTTTTCATTAGACATTTTTTTTAAATTTTCACTTCGTGTAAACACCATGGAAACATTTCTCAACTCTTTTCACGACTAAAAAAATAACCTTTGTTTTTATAATCTGCTCTATCGTATTTGTATCTGTTTTTCTGTCTATTAAATATCAAAATGACTAACCATCAGGCATTTTTATCTATTTTTCTGATTACCTATCTTTCGTCTGTTCGACTGTCCACGTGTTTTTCTATCTGCCTGCACACTTTTCTGTCTCTACACATGTTTGTGTCTTATGTCTTTGCTTACTCTGACTCTCTATTTCTCGACATGCACACCTGCCTGCGCGGCACCTGCATTGTCTACCAGAGTACGTGCCCTTTTGTGTACATAACTATCCACCTGTCTACGTGTGAGTTGGGAAAATCTCTTCCCTAAGGGTAGGTGCTAATTTTCCTGTCTATTCCAACCCTTCTTAAATTTACTACCTTCAGTTTCATCAAGTTACAATAAACTAAATAAGCTTGCAATCGTCTCAGGGCTTGAAGCTTGTCAGCCTTAACAACCACCGAACCCGATTCGCCTCTTCTTCTTAGACTGCCTAATATCAACACACACTACCATTACGGCATCTGTAGCTGCACCGCACCCTACTAATGAGATCACTCCAGGCATTAACTTCCTTTAGCTAAATCTTCTAACCCTACTATCTTTTCATTACAGTACAGTAGGAGTTGAGCTGGCAATCGACAGACAGACGAAAAAGAGGGCGTCCACCCCCTTGGTGGAGTGGAAAAAACAAGTACAGAAGGAGGTGGAAAGAAGAAAGTTAGAAGATGCACAATGGGTGGATAAAAAGGATTGGAGAAAAGGATGCAAGAGATGAACAAGAATGTTGTAAAAAAAATCCCCAGCAATAAAAAAATGAGAGGCTAAGCTTATTGCTTGCAGTGATGTCTAATGCCTTGTACCAATTGGATGAGAAAGAGACTTTCAAGGAGCAGAAAAATTGAGCATTAAGCATTGAGCATTGAGCATTCATCGACAGTGAGCTCTGTGGATGTCAGTTTCTCGAGTTGTCTTCTGGTGGTTATAATAGACCGTTTTAACATCGTAAAGCTTGTTTACTACGGCCATCACTAGTCCAGACATTAAATGCGCCATATCATGAAGACAACATTAAGCAGCACAGGCGCCTTCTCTCCGAAACTACTTCAGCTGAAAGTTAACCAGCTCTTCTGCAACCCAAGCGTTGGTAGTATTACTGCCCTTCTTGTCCTGACCAAAGCTCAGGGAGCTGGTGTGGGTAACGTTGACTAATAGAATTTATTTTAAACGCCAAGTGACCCAAGACCCGATTTAGGACGAAAGACGTGTGTTATGACGTTGAAGTGTTTAATCTTGAGATGGCCATCGACAAAGCTCTGTATAACTTTATCCACATCTTTCTGAGGAATCTCTCTAATGGCATGAATTAGTAGACAATTTCTTCGCGAGTATATTACCAGTTCGTATACTTTCTCATCAATATACCGCCTATATTAGTCTTCAATTTCTCCACAATTGATTTTATCACAAAAAGTAGAAATTCCAGCAGCTAAGGAACCTTCTAGGGCTTGGAAGGATCTGATGACACTTTTGCTTACTGAAGGCGCATTGCTACGGATGCATAAAAAATTTTTGAAGTCAAACATCGAGGAGCAGTAGGTTTAGACGGGGAAGACAGAGCGGATATTTACTTTGTTTGATATACTATCAGCCGTGGCGTTATGGGGATTCGGAAACGTCTTGGACTTTTTCCCTTGATGACCCCTTGGGTAATTTCTCTGATTTCTGATTAATGATTGCTTATTATTTGCTTTCCTACCTGCCGTGATGGCCTCTTTATTTAGCTAAGGAACCTTCTAGAGCTTGTGAAGGATCTGATAACACTTTTGCCATCTGAAGGCGTGCATTAAACTTTGTCACGGCTTCCGTTAAAATTTTTTGAAGTCATAAAGCTCAGCAGTCGGGCCTTATAAATAAGTAACCAGCAAGGCGATTTATTTTAATTAAACAACTTCGAGGAGCAGTGGGTTTAGACGGGGAGACAGAGCGGATCGTCACTTCGTTTTATATACCATCAGACGTGGCGTTATGGGGATTGGGGAACTTCGGGGACTTTGTCCCCTGATGGGTAAACCGCCTCGGTATTTTCTGTAATTTTTGATTGTTAATTATCAATTATTATGCAATTATAATTGCTTATTATTTGCTTTCCTACCTGCCGTGATGGCCCCTTTATTTAGCTAAAGAACCCTCTAGAGCTTGTGTGGGATCCGATGACACTTTTGCCCCCTGAAGGCGTGCATTAAACTTTACTATGCATTCCGTAAAAATTTTTTGAAGTCGTAAAGCTCAGAAATCGGGCCTTATATGGATAAGACAACAGCAAGGTGGTTTATTTAAATTAAACAACTTCGAGGAGCAGTGGGTTTAGACGGGGAGACAGAGCGGATCGTCACTTCGTTTGATATACCATCAGACGTGGCATTATGGGGATTAGGGAACTTCGGGGACTTCTTCACCTAATGGGTAAACCCCCTGGGTAATTTCTGTAATTTTTAGCGTTAGTCTCTTTATTTTTCTTCTTGTTTGCATACATGGCCGTTTAGCTTCCGCCTGTACGTTAGCTTTCTTATCTAGCTGGCCACCTGCATAGTGCATAAGTGCATACGTGCTAATCTGTCTATTATTTAAGCTATTCTATCGCTCTTCTCTTTAAATTTCTTGGTAAAATCAAAATACTGAACTAGTCTGAAAATTTCAAGGTAGGGGTGATGTGATAACGTGATTGCAAAAGCATTGATTGCAATCATTTTTCTCTTTTGATATTGACACTTTTGATAAATTGCCAGCTGGAAAATTAAATTTTTGTG
The DNA here is from genome assembly GCA_963924605.1 of Malthinus seriepunctatus. Classification (NCBI taxonomy): domain Eukaryota; kingdom Metazoa; phylum Arthropoda; class Insecta; order Coleoptera; family Cantharidae; genus Malthinus; species Malthinus seriepunctatus. Next base: position 20,525,238 of record OZ004602.1, on the reverse strand, counting down.
GTTCTTAAATGTCAGCTTTATCATGTGTTTTAATCTGTTAAAGGCAATGTACGGTATATTAACAAACTGAGATTGTTGGTTAATGTTGTACAAGGGTGTATTTATCTTCATATTTTGAGGGTATACATGTTATAACATGTGGATATAATATATCTGATTTAATCTAAGCTAAAAAGACACGTTTGTTGTAGAATAAACAAGGCAGTAACAGAGAGGAAATAAAGTCGTCCCTACATTTTTATTTTATTTTTACCTTGTGCAAGTAATAAAAAGAGGCCAACAGTTAAATTTAAGCACAAAAGAAAAGTGTCCACTTTCTACTTATTTTCTTGGTTTCTTAGTTATTCAGTATTGGAAAGTCAGCACAGATTTTGTTACGATTTATTTCGTAATAATAGGGAAAAGAAAATTTCATTAAAATGCAAAATTCAAAAGATGAAGCATGTAATTTTGTGCCTAATGAAAAGCTGTAATATAAAACAAAAGCAATGATAGTGATTAAGTTCAAGAATTACAACTGCTTTTGTTTTATTTGTAATTTTAATATTCTTTCACCCTCATGCTCGGTTGCATAAAAGAGAATTACATTTTAATCCGAGACTTAGATTTAATTTAAAAATTGATATGGCAACGTTCCACAATATTTATGCAATGTCAAAATTTGACGTTTGTAAATAAATATTAAAATCTGATTAAATAAAATTTTAGTAAAATTAAGGTAAAATAATTAAGTTAAGTTAATTTCTTTTTGTGTGGAATTTTGAAAACAGTTTGCTGGAGAATCTATTTTGTAAAACTTTGTCATTTTTATTTATTTATTGTGTAAAGTTGCTATATCTAAGGATTTTAAATCTAATACTCGGATTAAAATTCTCTTTTATGCAACCGGGCATGAATCTGTTGATGGGACTGAAAATGTCACTATAGCGACAGATTTAAATTAAACTACACAATAACAAAGTGTCGTAGCTCATAAAATAAGCTAAAGTCCCATATTGCGCATAAAAAAGCGGACACCCTGTATAAACTTTAGTTTTAAATAAACTAAAATCAACAATTAATTACTTCCTGAATTTATTTTATGTATCTCTATTTCTCTTCAGGAAACGTTTTTATTGTAACGAATTTCTCGTTAACTTTTTCACTAATCACATTCAGCAAAATTAAACAATTTAAATGATCTCAATTTACTACCTAATTAAAGCAAAATAGGAAATAAAATTATATTTCAAGGAATGCTATACTAATTAAGTAAACAAATTGCTTCAGCTAAAAAAATAATTTGGAAGCTGAAAGCCCTCGATTGATTAAAAAGTTAAAAAGAATTTAAGCATTTTAATTATACCAAATGTTTTCTTAAATTTTTCATTTCGATTCAACAGTTAAGTTTAGATTGACAATTAATTAATTGTAAATTTATAAAATCGAAATGGGGGGTTTCCAACGGTTCCAACGTTTCTTTGCTTCAGGGTAGAAAAAAGTTCATTTTTGCTTGAACAAAAAAGTTATTTTCATCAAACTTTACTCTTGTAGACAATATAAAGTTCTTGGACCAATCAGAATTGATTATTAATTAGAAAGACAAATCAAAAGTTTCGCATTATGTTTAATGCCGAGCTAAATTAATCAAGAACTTTATAATACCGGTTTTAGATTTTTGATACCGATTACAACGGTTTGTAAAGTGACAACTTTTGGAGGAGGTTGTGGACAATTTTTTAAGATCCTCAAGTGTAAAAAAATTCTTGAAAGTTGCTCAGAACTTCCAGAGCATTTTTTTATAATTTTTTTACTATTTGAAATAACAATTACTTCTAGTTTGTGAAACATGTTATCAAAAATAGTAAGATATAAAAGAAAAAAAGCAATTTCCTGTGACGATTTTCAGTAGAAAAATTTTCGCTAATGTTAAAAGTTTTAAGCGGTTTGAAATTGGAAATAGATCTAGTGTTTATGAAGTTAACTCGGCGATATAAAAATAACGATACCTATTTGGTGGGAAAATGTCCACTTTTAAGTACCTTATAAGTAAGTTAAACATTTATGACGGAAAAAAGGAAAATAAGGGAATAATTAATGACGTAAATATACTTTAAAATTGGTTCTTAAAGAAAACAATACTTTATTTTTAGACGCCAAAACCAAATTGTCTGTTTGAGATAGGTTATATATTTATATTTATTATTTTCTACATCCAGACAGTTTTTTTCCCTTACATTTACTTTATTATTTAACTTTTTAAATTACTTTTTTATGCACATTTTAGACTTAAATCTTAAATGCAAATATTTTTATTGTTCGTTGGCAATTTTGTACTAGACGTTTCTTACAAGAAAAGGTATGAAAACGTGATGACTGACGAAACGATTCCTCATGGAAAAGAGTCAACTGCATGGAGCAAGGGCGCCTTGAACCCCTGGGCTAATGCGCGTGTATTTTGCCAATATTTCAAAATCAGATTGAAATATTGGGATGTGCCTTTGTGACATCTTAGAATGATCTATTTATAATAGTTTGCGAAAGTTGCACCCCGACAGCTGTCGTAGTTTATTAGTAATTGACGAGTCAACCTGACGAGTCCAGGCCGAAGGCGCTCGCTCTTGGCTTTGTTTGATAGATGTGTTAGCAATTTTTATAACTACAAATTGCTAAACTAAGTATCAGAGCTTCTTGAAACTTGATTATAACTATAAGACATCAAGATGAAAGATTATTGAAATTTATTGCTTATGTATTATCTCGTATTAGTAATTTTATTGAAAATAATTTTGCTATTGAAATATAATTTTTTTCCTGAAAACGACGTACCTTAGGAAAAAAATACAAGAATACTTTTTTTTATATAATTAAATTCTACGTAAAATTGTGCAACAAAAAAATAAAATATATTTTTTACAAAAAAGTTATTGCAGATAAACCAAGACTGGCGCTCTCTATAGCAAGTTTTACAAAACAATGATTTGATACTTATGTTAATGCATTTGATTAATTAATTAATTTTCAATTTAATTCATCTTTTCTAAATTTTTGGTAGCTCACTTAAACCAAAATAAAATTATTTATAAATTTTTACCGATTTTTTTCGAGCTTTTAAAAGAACCTTTTGATGGATGAGGCGTCACAGAGGCTAAACGGTTGACTTGATAAAGATACTTCTTTGATCGAATCACAACCGGGAAAAGGGGAAATTTATAAAATTATAGAAAATTACCTAATACAATCCTTTCGTATTTCATTTGGTGAAGAAAAATTAAAAAATTATTTATAAGTCTGAACCTGTACGTTTCTTGACGAGCCTTTCAATTTTAAATTATTCAAATGGAAATAATGTTAATAATTCAAGAATTTTCTATATTTAGAAATTTATTAATTAGTGAAAACTCAATAATTGTAAAGGTTCCTTTTTCTATACAAATAGAAAAAATTAAATATTCGAGATTGAATACCTTTAAGTCTTTGACTCGAGAAGCTTACCAGGACACTTTGTAAAAGAATTAATTACATGAATACTTCATTTTCTTTTCTTTAATAATAAATAATTATAAGAAACTGTTAACAGGTAAAAGAAAAATTTTATATAAAATTCTTCTAAGCTCATCTCAACTCTCAAAAGTTTAACTTCACACTGTTGAGTTTTTATTACTATACTTCTGCTATTTACTGGTAGGTATAAATATGCATAACTTGCTAATTAAAAACTGAAAACTATTTACAAGGAAATAAAAGAAAATTAAATTATTATGCAGTTTTCACTTTAAAAATTTAATTCTAGTTCAAGAGTTTTCTTTGCATAGTCGACGCTAATATAACTTTTAACATACTTTTATGAGTTTTTAATAAAGACATTGCAGCTTTACTTTGTGTACCGTAATGGATTATGTTATAAATAATTATTCTTTCAATTTCTACCCATTTTACATTTTACAAAGTCATTGTAAATGCAAATTGTTATAGATAGAAGACAGAGATGCGGAGTTAAACGGTTTTTAGCGCTACGAGCTGTACTAATATTCAGCTGGCCCGGCCTATCAGCCCTTAAAAGTTTCTAAAAATGATTTTAAGCTTAACTTATACGCCTAATACCTAGGCAACACTACTGTCTTAATTTACAACTTTCAAATACTGTCACTATATTCAAAAATAATCACTCGATGTATGCAAGATCAAAAACTACTTGCTTGGTAGTAAATAAAATAGTGTATTTGACTCACATAATTGCTTAACTATACTGGAATGACTGTGGCACTCGCCTACGGCTCAGCTCGTATTATAAATTTTGCGTCTTTGTGTAATTATAGAATTCTGCTCGTTAAATAGGTAATATACTATAATTTACCGATATACCTAGTTACTTTGAGGTACTTCAGCCACTTCCAAATTAATTTTGAGATTTTCAAGTTTTAAAATTTTCCATTGTAAAATAAGTACATTAATATGTCGTACATTTTTATTCAACTATCGTCAACTTTCTAAATTGTAACTGAACAAAAAGAATTATTGTGTTAATTAGACACTAAAAGCTTTTCCTATTTGAGGGAAAAAAGTTTCACTCATTTGGAATAGTCAGTCATAATTGCTTTAATGCTCTCCATACTCAATTAAAGGGTCAAAAAAGGGACACTACACTAGCTGTATAATTGAACAAATTTAAAGTTGAATCTTTTATAGGTATTGGCAGGGCTGGCATACCGCATAACTACACCGGTTCACGTAATAAAAGGGGGCTTTAATAGACTATTACATTTAATTAGAAATAAATATGCTAATAATAATAAAATAATGATGATAATGAGGGCGAATGTCATTGTGCTTTGTGATTTTAGGTTTATTAGGGGGCGATTTGCTGTACAAAAAAGAAAAAAATTTTGTTGGTAGAATTAGGTGCTGTGGATTAGAAAGAAAAACAATATACTTAAATTAGAAACAGTGTTCACTATACAGAGTGTTAAAAAACAGTGGTCTTTTAGTGTTTTTAGTTTAAGAAGTAGTTTAGTATCAGGTCCCTTAAGGAGGGACCTATTATGTGTCTTATTATCTGTCTATTTAAGATTTTTTTTTAAAGTATGAAATTCGTTTAAAAAAATTCTATGTCTACCTGAGTGGCTTTGTGTCTGTCTGTTTGTTCGTCCACATGTCCGTTTGCTTTTATTCCCAAGTTCTAGTTAAAGATATACGGGGAGGTGTTACGCCCGTGCCGGACCCTGATCCTGTGCCGCCGTAGCGTTTGCAGACGGCACAGGGCCCTAGCCGGTAGGGACTTGACCCTCGAGAAAGGCGCATGCATCGCTTCATGGATAACGATGTCCCACTTACTAAGCGAGAAACCAGAAGCCACTGCGTGACTAGCACCAATAGGGGTGGCAGGCGCTAGCAACTGGTGCCCCACCTGTGGCTCCACCCCTCCTGCAGCACCAAAATGTTTTACTAACTTCTGAAAGCAACCTGGATCGGTAACGGTCGGTCACCGACCCCTAGGTTAGGTCAGATTAGGTTCGAGATAGCTTACGGTCAACCGATTAACATATCAAGAACACACGTCTTCACGTGCCCCGGTCTAGAACCAGTGTCCCTGCTACTGGTGCGTTTCGTCCCCAATTTTACGCCGGGAAGAGATAGCAAGCAGAAGCTAAGAAACACGGTGGTTTTATGCATTCTGTCGTTAGGTTAGGTTAGGTTAAAGACGGGTTAGAGTGCCCCCAACCAATGGGACAACTAACCACCCACCAGGAACCGCTCCCAACACTAACTCACCGTAAAACGGCGGCCGGCGTGGCCCCATAGGTGACTAGGTGACACTACCGAATTAATCAATATCTACTTTCTCTTTGCCTGGAGACCGGGGGGGGGGGGCTCAACATGGCCTACAGACATCCGCCTTCTGTTGAACAAACTCCCGGGTATATTCAGAGGTTAGGTTAGTTCAGAATAGGGTTACGGCTGGAAAAAGTGCTTCCCTCTACTCCTACATAACCCGCCTCACAGAACACCCGAGGCCGAGCAAAGCTCTACCAATTAACTTTAAGCGCTTATGCGCCGCCTGTTACTCGGATCCCAATACTAGATTGGGTAGAATCATACAAGCTAGTCATAGCTTGTATGTTCGTTTGTACACATAGTCATTGGTTCCGTTTATCACCGCGGTGATTATGACGGCCAGTTTTGTAACGCTGCTCAACCCGCCGAGCCCGCAACTTCTTTCATGCGGCACTCTACTCATTAGTCATTACCTTCTACTGCCAGCTCTACTTCTTTTACCTTAGGTATCCGCCTAGGAATCAGAGTGCCTAGTGGCAGTTTTACGGGTGTATGCGAACGAGTCTACCATACCATCTCTCTGAATCTTCTCTATAGAGAGAAATATCATTTAAAAAAAATTCTATCTATTTGTTATCTGTTTGTTCACCTGTCCGTTCGCTTTTATTATTAATTTTTAGTTTAAGACGTATATGGTTCCATAAAGGGACTGTCTATTCCTTAATCTTCTCTATAGAGAGAAACATCATTCCTCTTTCGTTTGTATTCTTAATTTTTGGTTTAAGACATGGACGGTCCTATAAAGGGACCGTCTATTTCTGAATCTTCTCTAGAGTGAGAAATATCATTTAAAAGATTTTATGTATTGTTCTATTTATCTCTCTATCTATCTATTGTTTATTTGCCTGTTTGTTCGCTTTTATTCTTAAGTTTTAGTTTAAGACGTATATGGTCCCATAAAGGGACCGTTTATTTCTGAGTATTCTCTACAGAGAGAAACATCATTTAAAAAAAATCTATCTATTGTTCTATTTATCTCTCTATCTAGGTACCTATTGCTTATTCACCTGTCCGTTCGCTTTTATTCTTAATTATTAGTTTAAGACGTATATATGGTCCCATAAAGGAACCGCCTATTTCTGAGTCTTCTCTATAGAGAGAAACATGATTTAAATAAAATCTATCTGGGTTTATGTCTTTCTGTTTGTGTTTTAGTTTGTTCGTCCACCTCCCGTATACGGTCCCATAATGGGACCGTCTTAATGGTAATTCTTCTTTATAGAGAGAAACAAAAATTAAAAAAAATCTCTCTGGCTTTCTCCCTGTCTCCCATATTTGTTCGTTTGTTTTTCTACGGCCCCGAATATTTTATTATAGTACGATACATCATTTTCTAAAAAATAGTTTATCTGCCAGCTTGGCTTATCCATGCCTGTTTATTCCTTCTCGTCCATCTTTCAGTTCGTTTTTTTCTTAATTTGTCTTTTAAGGAGTACACGACCCCTGAAAGGGACCAGTTATATCTGAGCTTTTTTTTATTTATGGAGAGAATATTCATTTTCAACAATAGCAAAAGTGGAGGAGCACTTAAAAAAATTTTATGTTTGAAGCCCCTAAAAATATCCTATATCCGCCCCTGCGTAACCAGAAGAGAGTGTTGTATTTTTCACCACAATAAAATTTTAATTTTGATGTAAATTATTTAAAACTTTTCAAGATGAAAAAACATGAGATTTTCAACAATCTGTTTGTTGAAATGGTAAACAAAATTAGAAAACTAATTTAAACCTATTTGTTGTGAAACTCGGCAAAATTATGCTTAAATGTAATTACACACCTGGTTTATCCTATTTCGAAATCCAAACCCACAAATTTACATTTGAATCACGAAAAGCGAAAGGTAATTTAGTTAAAAATTAGAATAATAGCAAAAGCATTTTTTTTGTTTGTTGGCAAAAAATGAGAAAACCTTGAGGTGCGTTTTGAAAAGAAATGAAAAATTTTAAGTTTTCTTTCAATTTAATTACAATGGAAAGGAAATTATTGTTCAATCATTGTATTATGATGTTTGATTGGCAAGCTACAATTTGTGTTTATGGCCTTTAATTAAAGAGGGTGCTAAAATATTGTATTTTTATTGCAGGAAATTAATGATTTTTGACCTGATTTTTTCAAACCCTTAACTTATTCTTTCTTTAACTCCACTTAATAAAATATGGAGCTTTTTAATTAAAAATCAGCATCGTTAAAAATTAATAAAAAAGATATTTAATTTCTATCCCAAAAGAAAAAGCTGTAGGTATTAGAATTTACTACTTTTTTTGACTTTTGTTGGACAAATTTTTAAATATAAAATAAAAGAAAGGCACTTAGGTAAATTATGACTTTCTTGTGGCATTTTTATGAGCACAAAATGCAGTGCTAATTGACAAATTTTCATTACGTAAATTAAATTTCAAGTTACGACATAAAAGTTTTTTTTAATAGAAATCATAGTTGGCTGTAGGTATCTTAGTTTAAAAGAACATTTTCCACTTTTCAATTCACATTTTCTTTTTGTAAACCATTAGCTTTTTCTTTCTCCTACTGCACTTAATAAAAACCGTATTTTTTTAATTAAAAATCAGCGTCGTTAAAAATTAATCAAATAAAAATTGAAAATTTTCTCCCCTAGAGATGTATTAGTATTTAATTACATTTACCCCTTTTTTTGACGTTTGTTGAACAAATTTTAAAAATATAAAAGACAGGCACTTTGTAAAATTATTCAAAATTTTTGCTGGTAATCAGCTTAAAAGTTTTAAAATTTTATAAGTAAACAAACTCTCTAAGGTTAATTAAATAAAATTAATTATGACTGACGTTAAAATAGCATTAGAAGAAATTTATAATAATTTATATGAAAATCATCATTTTTTAGTAATTAAACAAAAATTAAAATTAAGTTAAGCAAAAGTATTTTTTTTATTATTTAAAATATAAGCTGAAAACTCAAAAACTTCGTTTGTAAATAATACTTATGTGAAAGGTAAATTATTGCAATTAATTGTTTTTCGAAAAAGTTTTCAAAATTATTGTTTTTCTTCTTCCATTTTAAGCCATTATAAATTAAATTATGTTCTTAAAGTTTTTAATTTATTTAATGAAAATACATTAAATTAATTTGGATGTGCATGTTCATGGTGCATACTCTTCGGAGGAATTAATTAATGAGTGCACTTATATTCAAATAGTTGTAAAAGAAGTCCATTTGTTATCACAAAATTTTACAATCTTCACGAATAACCGGGCTTCAGAGGCCAGACAAGGTATTTTTAATATATTTTTGAGATTTGACTTTGTGTTTAAAGCTCTAAAGTTTGATTTTCGCTTGTTTTTCAACTTTGAAATAAAGCTTATTTATCACTGTATTTATTGACATAAATCGGGCCTTTGAGGCCCTTATATTAAATTTCCTAACTCAAGGTTGCCAAGAGATCAAGAAATTCTTTAAAATGAACGATTGTTTTCTGGATTATTTACTTAATGCTATTTTCAAAAGGTGCTGTAGTTCTCTTAGGGTCGTATGACATGTGCTAAATATCGTACTACTTAATTTAGTACTGATTCGACGCAAAAGCACGGGAATCTAACAATCTAATTAATGCTTTTGTGCCGATTCCGTACTAAAAATTTAGTATGACATTTAATACATGTCAAACGGCCCTTAGAAACTAATTTTATCAGTTTATGTAGATAAAAATTTTGACGTATTGACTAGGCCGAACCAGTGCGTCAGAACGAAGTCCAGTCGTATCTCGTAACATCAATTTTAGCGATAAAGAGAAAGTACTCCCTTCTTCCAAATGTACTATACAAGATTTTGGCTCCACCCGGCGAACACGTTATAATTTCCATCTACGTATGTACAGTAAGCCTCACAATTATTGGCCACTCTGGCTATACGCCAGGGTGGTTATTAGTCAAGAATGATAAAAGGACAGAAGGGGAGGTTGTTGATTTACTACTTGTTTGCAAAATAAAATTATTCCTCCGATAGGTGGCGCTGGCTGTCAAATTAGCAAAGTTTCACACTAGTCGTAGTATGACACGAATCCGCTAGGTGGCGCCATGGGTCACAATGGCCGCCAATATGGCCGAAATGACAGGTTACGCCCTAAACATGGCCGCCAACACCCACAAAATGGCCGCATTTGACAGGTTACGCCCCCAAAATGGCCGCCAAGCATTCAAAATGGCCGTCGATGTCGGTAATTCAAATCTGTAATGCCGGTAAAAAATGGCGGGAAAACTGTAATGCCGGTAACAGAAACTGTAATGTCGGTAACATGTCGGTAAAGTAGATTCCTAACTTACCCCGTCCAATGCGCCGCATTACCTACTCATTTTGGAGCCAACCTATTATTTTAATAGAAATCTATGTTTCTTTTTACGGGTTATTAGTCTACATAAAACAATTAACAACATTTGTAGAAAACAATTTTTCTCAGACATCAATTTCTAATATCATTCGGCAAAGAGGTTAACTAGAGGTTTTCGATCCGTAAAGATTTTTTTTTCTCGTTTTATCAGTTTTAGAAAAAAATTGCAAGATAGTAAAAAAGATTATTTTAACATAAAAATCAAATAAAAGGATCTCAGAATTTTTAAGAAGTTTATTTGGAATTTTCCGGACTTCTGCGAATTTTTCATAAAAAAAGTTTGAAAAATTAAAAATATAATTGAGTAACTTTTAGCATCAAAATAAGCTTGCTTTGTATCTTGTAATCTTTAAGACTTTTGATTATCATCTACCTAGAACCGGGCCTGTAAGGCCCGCTATATGAAAAAAGTTGGGCAAATGATTAACTCTGTCAGTTTGAAGCTATTGTAACTTAAAGAGAAAAATTGAACCATAAAAGGGTGCTTTATGAACATGTTTTTGAAAAGTGTAAACTAACAAAGTGTGTTGTAGGTGAGTACATGTACAGGGTGTATTTTAATCCTTGGTATTATGTAACAGAAAAAAGTACCTTCCACCCCTTTCTTCGGGCGAGTCTAAGTAACATATATATGATCGAAATAACAAAAATACAGCTAATGATTTTATCGACCTGTTTGTACCGACTTTGTTATTGTGATTTTAAGCATGATTCGTATGATTTTTAAGTTTGTTTTGCATTGTAGGTTTATAAGAAAGAAAGAATTTGACAGAAAAAAGTAAAAAATAAAGAACAGCTGTGATTTATTTTTTCATTCATTTATAGGTTAGAATTTAGTTCAGTTCAGCATTTCAGTTAGACGGCAAATAAATTTTTGGTTGATTACATAATCCCAAGAATTTCCGTACACCCTGTATGTATCAGCACAATTTTCTTTCTCTTTTACGATGTGTGAAAATCTAAAACAGAAACGACATCAATCCGTTATGGAAAAACTAACAGCATTCAATTTATTGCTATCGTCGTGTTGCACTGCAATTTGTTTTCTTTGCGAACGCCTGCATTATCGTTCATCTGAACCTTAACTCAAATAATAATGTTCCCTCTGCTAAAAGAGCTAAAGGTAGCGATTTTTACTTTTGCTCTAAAATCGTTTATTTTTCAGTAATTATACTTTCCATTATTTGCAATTCTTATTATATTTCGTTATTTTGTTTTGTTTTTGTTCAGTTTTCAAGTCCATGGAAAATTTAATAAAGTTGTAGGTTAAAATGGCAACTACCGCCTAGTAGAAAAATTGGGGCCATAACGAGGTACTAAAAAAAATTATAATTGATAAATTAATTAATTTCTGTAAAATTTCTATGTCAGAATGTTAGATAATCTTATCTCGAAATATTCCAATAAGTAGATCTTTTGAAATGTTCCAATAATGTAATGCTTTTAACTTTAACGAGCTCGTTGCTCCTTCTCACGAGAGAACAGTTATGTAACAAAATTTAATGAATGAAAAGACTCCCAAAACAACTTACTTAATTTAAATTGAATTAATGATATGAAATCCCAAATTATATTTCTATAATACAAAATAATCCAATTTTTAAAACTTTTAATTGGAATTAGTAATTAAATTTGAAAAAAAAATGTTTAGAAATGAAAATGAATTAGGCTCATTAGCTTACAGTTGAAGAAATACAATGTAGCATATCTACAGGGTGTTTTAAGTAACTCTCTCTAATATTGCGATTTTGTCAATTTCATCATTTATTTAGGTTGTTCATTTGTAGTTTTACTTTCTGAGGGAGTCGGTTTGGTACGGAAGTAATACAAAAGTCAACATTTTAAAAATTATTAACTTTCAAATATACCGGAACGGCTCATTTGTTGCCAAATCACCCGTCGTAGTAATACCACGCCTTTTCAAGCTTTTCCCCTTGTTTATTACTGCTTTCCTGCCTACTATTCATTTGTTAGACGGTAATGCTCTTACAGTGGTGATATCATAAGCATTGCTTTTGAAATTGCAAGCCCTGTATATTTTTTTCGGATTTGTACAGAAAATGAAATGACTTTTATTACTCTACTAATAATAATATTCCATCACAGGGGCTATAAATGCTTGAAATGTCGGTTAATAAAAAGAAAATGTACTTTTTTGTTTGTTCTAAATGTCCAGAGTTCTAATAAAGAAAAAATAAAAATATGTATGTTGAACAAAAACAAAATGCAATTTTTTGGTTTTTCTAAATAATTCGAGAGCTTAGAAGTATTTTCAAAAAACAATAGCAGCATTGAATTGGCCATAAAGTAAAGACTACATCTAGTGTCATTTAACGGATCCCGTATCTCTTACGGTTTACGAGATCTCCATGGTGAACACACTCAGTGGAACACCCTGTATAATAATCTTATGTATAAAGTATGCTTATATCACTAAACTCAGAAAATACAGAGCTACACAACTGACTAAAAATAAACAGGGTGTGTAATTTAAAAATAAAAAGTGCCTTTATGAAAAATTAAAAATCTGGCAACGGTGCAATTGTCTCCATTAAATAGGCAGTGACGTCTTAATCAAGTATGCCAAATTTGATTTCAATGGAATAAGCTATTTAAAAGTTATGGGTCATTTAAAAAACTATCCTGCGTATAGAGTATGTATGTACAGTCACATGTATATCTTTTGGCCACCCCGGCAATACGTTAGCACGAATTGTGGGTGCAACTATCATAACACCAACACAGTTTGTTGATTTACTACTTGTTGGCAAATAAAGTTACCCCTCAATTTAAGTAAGGGAGTGTTATTGATGGTTCAACTCGCAATTCGTGCTAGGCCTGTAGCCGGGGTGGCCAAAAGATATGCAGGTGACCTGTACAGAACTGAACTATCCAAAACAGACACCAGTGACCTCTATAATGACCTTGTTGAGCTTAAAGGCTCTAAACGCTACACAACTGACTAAAAATATGCAGGATGTGTAATTTAGAAAATAAAAAAATAATTAATAACAAATTTAGAAATTTTGCAACAGTGTCATTGTCTCCATTAAATAGGCATTGACATCTTCATCAAGTATGCCAAATTTGGTTTCTATCGAATAATCTGTTTAAAAGTTTTAGGTCATTTAAAAAAATTTCTTGCGTATAAAGTATGTACAACATGAACTATCTTAAACAATGACCAGTGACCTCTTTAATGACATTCTTCAGCTTAAAGACACTGAAGACTATACTACTGACTAAAAATAAACAGTTTGTGTAAATTATAAAATAAAAACTTTCTTAATTTATAACAAAATTAGAAATTTGGCAACAGTGTCATCGCCTCTATTAAATAGGCATTGACGTCTTTCTCAAGTATGCCAAATTTTGTTTCAATCGAATAAGCTGTTTAAAATTTATAGGTCGTTTAAAGACATCTCTTGCGTATAAGGTATGTACAGGATGACCTATCCAAAGCAGACCGCAATGACCTCTTTAATGACCTTCTTCAGCTTGAAGGCACGATTGCCAATCAAATAAAAAGGAAATTAGCAAGGTATTAAATTTTTAGGAACACCCTGTACATGAATGAATTAAGATCTGCGAAAAAGTTCTGTTACGACCTCGTTAGTTTTTTTTCATTTGATACAAAAAACTTCCCTTTTTTACATAAATAGAACGCTCTGTATATTTTATATTAGAGAAGAAAAATTCAAGTCAAAGAGGTTCGATAGTTCCAAGTTTAAACCAAAATTCGTGTTGTATTACCATCAAGAAAATTAATTTTGAACATCACATTATTTCAAAAAGTATTGAAGATGACTTAAACCACATTTATGTTACGAACTAGGAGGCAATTTTTATTTAATTAAAACCGCCTTTGACAATAATTGTCGAATTTCGCTTTCTATTTTGTTTGTAGTTATTATACATTTTGTTGAAAAACATCTTTGTTTTAAAGGAAAAAATTAACAACCCCATACGTAGTTAAATATTGTTATAGGTATTGTTTACTTTTAGTCAATTAATAAATACACAATGGCAGTACCTAATAATACAAACTATTGTTAAAAGTTGCTAATTAAAAGTTTCTAGAAAATATTTTATAGGTTTATATTTAATTTTTAATAATTCTCTGTTTTTGTTTCTCTCTCTCTCTCAGTCTCCGCCTGTATGTCTGTCTCTCTCTCTCTCTCTTCCTATATCTCTTTCTATCTCTCTCTCCTTTTGTCTATCTCCCTCTGTCCCTCTCTCCCTCTGCCTCTCTCTGTTAATTTTAAGTGTAATATCATTTGTAAGTTTCATCTGTCAAACCATCTCATCTGTCAATCACATCTGTCATTTGATCTCATTTGTCATCTCATCTGTCAATCTCATATTATTATGTCATTATTCAGTCTCATATTTTAATCTCCTATGTCAATCTCATCTGTCATATAATATGTCATTCTCACCTGTCATATCATCTAGCAATTTCATCTGTCATTTAATCTCATCAGACAATCTCATCATATCTGTCAATATCACCAATTGGAATGTTTCTCTCAAATCGACTTCACTTAACGCTTAGATGGGATTATCTACAAAACTTGAGTGAAAATAAATTAAATTAAATAAAAAGAAAGCTAATCAATTAAAATAAACGAAAATTAGTTTATCTGTTAATTCGCATAAAAATTTATTGCGGAGAAATAAAGAAATAAAACTAAATACAATTTATCTTACCTTCTTTGTATAAAGATAATCAATCTCTACTTTTATGACAAGCTTTGTAATTGAATAAAAAATGCACATCATTTTTTTTAACCACTGCCATCTTCTTCTGTAAATTCTTAGTCTTAAATTGATTGAACGTCAAACTTTTCAATACTTTGTAAAAGATTGGCATTGACAACAATAGTTAGTTGACTGGCAAAACATAAACCAAAAAATAGTTAATTCGCTAAAATGGAAAGTTGTTTATTTAAAAAAAAAAGTTAAAAATGAATAATCTGTTTTTATCCATAAAACTCAATTTTTTTTTAAAACCAACCCTTTTTGTGTTTAATGTTTTAGAATTAATTTGCGAGTAACGCAAGGATTATTTCAATTTTAATCACATCCGCATTACTCTAATAACGGTTAAGGATAAAAACAGGTTAAGCTCTCGTTAAAAGTAACCTTAATTTAATTGAAAAAGCAAAAGTTTTTGTTAAAGCGAACTTAGGGCAAAAGGAAGCTTTTCCGAGAAAATTGTAAATTTCCAACAGTAGCTAAGGAGTGTTGTAATGGACAAGCAGTGTATGGGGTGACTCAAATTGGATGTTTGCATATGGAAACTTGCGGTAACTATGAGTTACCCTTATGAAAGCATCCAATTTGGTCCACCCTGTAGAAGGTTCATTAATCGCTTGGAAAGTGTTTGCTACAAGTACATCTGTCTAAAAAATGAGCTTTGTTAAGATGAGACATTTCGCCTCGCCGTCTTGTCGTAGCCGCTTTTTAAAAGAAAAACCGTACTTTACAACGACTTTTCCAGATAAGGGTTGAAAAATAAGAATTTATTTAAAATTTTTATGTTTTTATAACGTTTAAATGTAACAGTGAGTTATGATGGTAATACTCAAGAAACGTTTAGATAATTTCCAGCCGAGCAGTCGATACAGTAGAGTTTTTACAAAATAACATATCAGGAGGAGTCTTAGTAACCGTTACTTATAAAAGAAAATGAGACGGATGCCATTTTGAGCTACGAATGACGATTCAATCATTCCATCGCGTTTACATTATCATTGGCTCTAATGATCTCTTGTGTTTT
This sequence comes from Malthinus seriepunctatus, assembly GCA_963924605.1. NCBI lineage: Eukaryota > Metazoa > Arthropoda > Insecta > Coleoptera > Cantharidae > Malthinus > Malthinus seriepunctatus. Next base: position 20,509,281 of record OZ004602.1, on the reverse strand, counting down.
GCTAACTTCGGGCGAGGGCGAAGACCGAGTTGTGTGTCAGTCCGCTCAGACAATCAACAGCCACCCCAGGACCAGAGCTGGGACGATTACAGGTAAAATGTAATCGATTACTGATTACAATTACTTTTATAAAGTAATCGCCGATTACAATTACAGATTACAAGCAGGAAAATGTAATCGATTACAAATTACTTTTGTAATCGTGATTACAATTGGTTTGATTACAATTACTTTTTAAAATTCAAAGTAAAAAGAATTAATTAGTTGTGAATGCGTTTAAGCTTTGGATCAATTATTTTTTATTTTTAAACAATGTTTGAATCGACCCAGTCAATCAAAGATTTTAAATCAACCATTTTTTTAATTTTACATTAATTTTACTAGTAAATTTTTTAATTAGCATTTTGTACAAACAAACACATGCCTTTCAGGCATGTTCTGTCATGTCTTCAGAAAGATGTTTGGGTAGTTGGATCGGTCCAAGATTGGTGTCATAATTCATCACAAATTTTTACCAAATTTTACCCCTTTAACTAACACATTGTGTAAAAGAATGTTATGATTTTTAGAATAAAAGATACAAGCAAAGTTGGTTGTTTAAAACTCACATCACACATCAACATGGAAACAAATGATTTTGACCCTAAATTTGATATTTTACATAACTGTAGAAAAGAGGTTCTACCACAAGGCGACTGAATCCATTTGCTTTTTATGGAGATTTTTGTTTTTTTCAAGTGCCTAATAGCTTATTCTACTGTATGCAAATTTTTAAAGAAATTTTTGGAAGAGAAAGTTTAATGTTATCATAAAACCCCAATATTATAAAAGGTCGCTCAGGTAGGTAGTTCTTAATCCTCTCAAGTTTCAAACTTGGCCCAATTGTATGGTAGGATTATAACGGTAAAAAAAATTTGGCCCAACTAGAAGATCCCGAGTAGTAGGTACAACAAGTGCAAAAACGGAAAGTACAGAATTTTTACAATGATACCTTTACTAACAATGCTGTTGAAATGCCGACAAACCAGATGTGAGAATGCAAATTTGCAAAGAATGAAAACGAGCAAAGCCAAGAATAATAAACTATTAGTTCAAAATTTACTAGTTCGTTTTTTAAGAAAATACCGGAGAAAAGCGAATAATAACCTTACCTGTTACCTATTATTATACACATCTCTAAAGCAAACATACAAAAGAATATTACAATTACAGAATGACACCTCCGGGATATCATAAAAATTAGCAAACGGTGTTTGTAATAAACTGACAAGAAGTACCAATATTACCAATATTATAAAGGTTAAAAATAAGTTATCAACGTACCTACTTTGTTTTATTTTATTTTCTATTTGTTACTTTTTTCAACTAAATAATTTTTCTATCAATTGATTTTTTATGGATTTTATTAACCAATAGGAAACTGATCGTTTATACCTTAACCGTGGCATATTACGCCTACGTGTTAACGTAGGCGACGTATTAACGGTCTAAATTCATCTGGAATTTCGAATTTTAGTTAGCTGAAATAGTGTAAATCGCATATCGACATAATTTTGCTCGTTTTGTTGTTGTAATCGCAAAAGTAATCGCAATTTGTAATCATGATTACAATTACTTTCGAAAATTCTTATGATTACAATTACAAATTACTCTTGAAAAAAAGTAATCGATTACTGATTACAAATTACTTTAAAAGTAATCGATTACTGTAATTGATTACAATTGTAATCGATTACTTCCCAGCTCTGCCCAGGACTACCACCCGAAAAGCATCTCGGTAATCATAACACCCAGTTTCGACACGTGAGCGGGTTCTTATTAGATTATCATCGCACCCCGAGGCTGCGCCAGCGGAACGTTGATACTTAATGAGTGTTTGATGTAATCCCGGCAGTGCGGGTGGCGGTTCGGTCATCCCCACCACGATTGTTAACACTGAATACCACCGGTTTTCAGAAACTCACCACACCCGGTTACAACCCAACATAGCTCGGAAGCGCATCCTGGCCCGGTAATTACTCAGTATTAATCAGACGAGGACTACTGGACACCGTGTGTCTGAGGTCGCAAGCGACCAGTTTTTTGGACGATGTTCCGGCCGATGCGGGCCCGGCAGGGAATAACACCAGAGTAAACCCACGTGTTAATACTTCCCGCTGGGGGAGACTCTACTCCTCACGAAAAGGGCGATGCAGCGCATTCGTGGCCAACGAGCCGCCCCACTTACCAGCGTGCACCTTTTTAACAGCCACTGCGAGACCAGCACCAATTGGAGTGGGCAGACGTAGCACATACCCGCCTGAGGGTCCCACTCTTCCCGCAGCACCGAATGTAAGCTTCCAACACCTCCGGTTAGTCATAACACCTATCACAAGTGCAGTCGTGTGTGTCATAACGTGTATTGAAAGGGGATGGTAATGAGGGATTAGCCACGATCTGACAACTGTTTATATTAAATATTGGCGAGGCCGAAGGCCGAGTTGTGACTTACATTAGACGAGGGCGAAGCCCGAGTTGTGTGGAATCGGTATGGTCGCACTCCCCTTTCCTTTAAGGTTTTTTAATACACCAACAGCTTTAATTAATAGTTCTTAACATTATTCAAAGGGGATGCTAATTGAGGATTACCCCTGATTTGATAACTAATCTTTCTTTATAAGTTGATGTGTAAGCAACGATTTCCATTGGCGCATATGACCGGAAATCGCTATTTTAGTTTTCCATTGGAGTCCATTATTAGCTGTAAATGTTACTTCCTGATAATTTTACATTATCGTTGGCTGTAATGATCTTTTAGATTTTGCTAACTTCGGCCGAGGGCGAAGACCGAGTTATGTGGAATAGTTACGCCTCGCACTATTCTTTTCATAACGCTTTTAGAACTCCTACCGCTTTAATTAATAGGTCTTAACATGTATTGAAAGGGGATGGTAATGAGGGATTATAGCCCAGATCTGACAACTGTTTATATTAAATATCGGCGAGGCCGAAGGCCGGGTCGTGACTTGCTTTAGACGAGAGCGAAGCCTGAGTTGTGTGGAATCGGTATGCTCGCACTCCCTTTTTCTTTAAGGTTTTTTAACACACCAACAGCTTTAATTAATAGCTCTTAACATTAATCAAAGGGGATGCTAATTGGGGATTACCCCTGATTTCATAACTAATCTTTCTTTGGAAGTTGATGTGTAAGCAACGATTTCCATTGGCGCCGGCGCATATGACCGGAAATCGCTATTTTAGTTTTCCATTGGAGTTCATTATTACCTGTAAGGGCGAGTTTTTCAATCGTCAGTTAAACTAAGTTCCATCTAATCTAAGATCAATCGCATGCGCTGTAAATTTACTGTAATGTAAATGAGTTACGGCGCATGAGCTTGAACTTAGTTCAACTGGAACTTAGTTTAAACTCTCAATGAAAAACTGAGCCTAAATGTTACTTCCTGATACTTTTACATTATCGTTAGCTGTAATGATCTTTTAGATTTTGCTAACTTCGGGCGAGGGCGAAGAGCGAGTTGTGTGGAACAGTCACACCTCGCACTATTTTTTTCATTACGATTTTAGAACTTCTACTGCTTTAATTAATAGGTATTAGCGTGTATTTAAAGGGGGTGGTGATGGGGGATTATCCACGATTTCACAACCGTTTCTATTAAATATATCGGCTAGGCCAAAGGCCGAGTTGTGACTCACTTTAGACGAGCGAGTACATACCTATATTTGAATTGAGTAGGCATTAGGTGTGCTTCTTATTTGGCATACTTTTGAATTTTAATTCTTAGCCTCCCTTCAATCAACTCCAAATAATTCATAAAAATTATCCACACCATAAAAATTTTTTTTGATAGCGGCCATTACCTGCGGGATCCAAGTTTCGTATTTAAAATACACAGGTTTATTGGATATTACGGTATAAAATGTTTTTCTTAGACTAATTCGTGGTCTAAAAATCTGAAACTTGGTAGATAACATGTTGATAGATAAACAAACTTCTAACTATTATATTTAACCCTAAAAGTATGTATGGCTCATTCCATTTCATCAGAAACTTTTTATGGACAAATAATACCTGCAAAAGCTAGAAATACCCGAATAACACCGAATTACATTCACAAACTTCTACAGTGGTTTCCTGGGGCCAAAATAGGACATTTTCTCCTCTTGCAATTTTATCAAAAACTGCATCCCCAAAAAGTTGTAGATAAAAAATAGGCACTATCACTATAAATAATAGCGCAATCGGTGTTTAAAAAAAAATTGCCCGAACGTGCCCCAGTCTCCCCTACACATTAACTAATCAGACACTCCGTATAAATCTAAAACGTGAATAAAAAATATAAATTTTAATAAAATGAACACTTAAATTCATAATAAACTAACACACACTCAGCTAAAATAAATCCCGGGAGTAAATATGTCAGGCTTTTCAGGCCTAACTGCTGTTCTATGCGAAATTTAATACACTTGTAATAATTATTTAATTGTTTTTATTATATAATCTCACACTTCCAATCAAGGTCGAAAGGCGTACATTAGGTTTCATAAGTTTAGTTTAAAAAATATACATGGTACAACAAAAATAAAACAGCGTAGGCCTGTCAAGCCTAACGTATGCTTTGCAGGGTTAATAATTAGGCTTACAAAAATTGAGGCAATTAAACTTGTTTGATCAATTGTGTATTAATATTAATCTGACATTCAAATTTTCATAGAGGTAGGTATTTCACAGAACTTTGTAGGCCGCGACGTGCTATTTAGGCCACCAATCCTTACTGCAACTCTGTAACTCCCAAATGTGCAGTTTCTGAACTAGACTGCAGAAAACGTCTATTTTCAATTTTACAAAAATTATCCATTCGCATTCAATAGCCGATAAAATTGATTTTCTAATTTATTAGCGAAAGTAGTAGACGGTTCACTGTACCTCACTTATGATAATGGATAATTTTTTTTCTAAAATTAGCGACAAAAAAGCAAAAATGTTGATTCATAATGTTGTTTGTCTTGTGTATTATAAGAAACGAAAAACCCTTTACTTAAAGTCAACAAAAACATATCTAGTCCACTACTTTAAGAAACGACATTGACATTTTTTTTGTTCAAAGTGTCTTCGAATAATGAGAAATTTCGAAAACAAACAAGTCGGTTAGAATTTTTGGTTTTGTTTATAAGAGTGGAAGAAGATAAAATTATTTTTTTTCCTCTCCAATCCTCTTTAAAAGCATCAAAGCTCTGAAACACTTTGATATTTATTTTAAATATAAATATGGCGCATACTCGTCTTTTTATGAAAAAAATTGAATGTTTTTGAATTTTCGATTTAATTTTTCCATTTTCCGCGACTGCATAATTTTTATGGTTTTCTTTATATTTTGCGAGGTGTTGTTTGGTTTCTTATTACAAATGTAACAGCTATTGTGTAGCTTTGTAAAAGTATAAGGGGTGGTAATAATATATTTTCTTTTATATTTTTCATCGGTTAGTTTCCAATTACACGTTTGTTTATTAATATTTTATGAGAAAAGTTGTTAGACGATGTGTGAATAAAAGATACGGTTGTAAATTAAATTGAAAATTGGTAAATCTGGTATTAGGTGTTAGAAATCCTCACGTACATAATTGATTATTTGGAGCGTGGTTTTAAGAAGGGTGAAAATGTTGAGGCTTTTTTACACGATGTCTTCTTTCAGGACTACCTTTAAGAGTGTTAAGTAAAAAATTAATAATAAAAGAGGTGCGATTTGTAAGTGGAAATGCGTGTATTTAGTTTTTAAAAGAGTTCATACATAATATACAGGGTAACAAAGTCCTATTCAACTCCTATTGTAGTAACTAAACTAAAACTAAAGCGTAGGTTAAATTAGCAATGTTGTATACAATTGGAATAGTAGATTAATGGCGCCCTTGTTTTGAACTTGTGTTTCTAACGTTCTAAAATTGTAAATGACCGTTTTCGAATTAAATGGTTTTGTTTAGATAGAATGAAAGTTTAATTAATTTTCACCGTCTATTCTATTGGAACTTTCTTCGTCAGAATGAATGGATCCTTTGAATTGAAATCCAGTAGTAATATTACGTTGTTTTTCTAGTGACGTCACAGCTAATAAAAATGGCGCGAATTTCAAAATTGGCGGTTATGAGGCGTGATAATTTAAAAACTTAAAATAACGCTTAAAATATAGGTGGGGAATTTAAATTGTAGGCATACCAATTTAAAAATTCTAATTGACAATCACAGTTATTGGTATAAATTTAAATAAAGGGATGTCAAAATCGCTGTAAATGAGGCGTGGTAAGCTGGAACGGGCATTACAGCCATGTTTAAAACTAGGTAATTATGTAGGCTCTCATTCAGAAGGTAAGAAGCCATTTTAGAAAGTAAAAGCATCCTTCTTTACTTATATTGCAGAAAAATGTAGGGCTTCCATGTTTAGTTTTGTACATGGGTCCCCATTCAGATGGTAAGAAGCCCTTTTTGAATGTTTAATGTCCCCATTCTATACCTACTATTACAGTTTAATGTTAGCTCCCTTATTTAGTTAATTTCCCCCAGTTGTGACGTCATTTCCATTTCATATTGTCACACCTCGTTTACAGCGATTTTGATATAATTTTCTAACAGTTTACGTTTGGTTATCGTTATTACTTATTACTGTCACCACTATTTCGTCATGAACATTTCAATTATAGAAAAAATTATTCGTATAAATAACACTGGTCCACAAAAACGGGGTTACCTTTTGTGCAGAGTCGGCATAAACTATTTTAGGTGTCTTTTGGGCCGCTGAATCCGAAAATGAAATTATCTTTGCCTGATTGGATCTAGTTTTTGAAATATTTCAGAATTTCGTTTTTGGCGCTATACGGATTTTTAAAAATTTGTATTTTTAATCGTAATGAAAAAAAAACTTTTTTTTCACTCTAACGTAAGCTCTAAACCCATAAAATTCGAGAAAAAATATTGTAGATACATTTTTCCAAGAAAAATTCAAATCGTTCTAAAATGGTCAATTTTTGTTCGAGATTGATAAAATGTTTTTTAATCTATAGTCATAAGTCTGAACTTCTATTAGTAACAATTTCAAATTGATTTAACACCAATTGCATAAGCTGCAGCGAATTAACTGCGTGCGCCCCCAAACGTAGTTACGGTTATACCTACTGTGTTTGTTGTAGCTATCTGCGAGTCAGATAGTCGTCCGGAGCGAAAATGATCATAACTAAGGTTAATTCTAACTACGATCACGCGGTTAATTCGCTAGAGCTTATGCAATTTGTGTCAGATCAATTTGAAATTTTCACACGTTAAAGTTGAGACTTATGGCTATAGTAGATTAAAAATTTTTTTATCAATCTCGAACAAAAATTGACCATTTTAGAACGTTTTGTTTTTGGCTAATTGAAGAATTATGACCAAAAATTCGACATTTTTCTTGTTAAAAACACGATTTTCATGAATTTTTCTTAGAAAAATGTACATACAGTATTTTTTTCTAGAATTTTATGGGTTCAAAGCTTACGTTAGAATGAAAAAAAAATTTATTTTTATTACGATTAAAAATACAAATTTTTGAAAATCCGCATAGCGCCTAAAACGTAATTTCGAATTATTTAGAAAACTAGAGCCAATATGGCAAAAATAATTTCATTTTTGGATTCAGCGCCCCAAAAGACACCTAAAATAGCTTATGCCGAGCCTGCACAAAAGTGTGTTGACCAGTGTAATTTATTACCGTGCCTCAAGGTCGATATAAGAGCCATTAGATCGGTATCTAGGAAGTATTGCAGACTCGTGTTTTACCTGTCGATGTGCAAGATAACGCATTTATTGATGTTCAGTGGTAGTTGCCACTCTACAGACTCTAGAGTTTCAGACACTCTACAGAAATGGGATTGGCGTACCGTTTGTGTCATTTGCAGAAAAACAGTGACTCGATATAATTCTGGCTAAGATCTGTAGTCTTAAAATGAACAGCAAAGGGCCCAGATCTGATCTCTGAGGCACATCGCTAACAACCTCTCAATAGGAACTCGGCAAATCTCGTGTTCGCACACTGTAGGTAGCTTCGGTTTGTCAGAAGCGAACGAGCTTATATAACAGCCGATTGTAACTCTATTTTATCCCTACCACTTTACGTGACCTTATAAGCTACGCCTGGAGAAACAAAAGATTTTAAGAAACTGCTTGATCATATGCATAGCTTCTAACGTCACACAAAGTGGTGGGTGGTGGGGGATGATTATAAGTATTTGATTAGGGATTATTATCTAACCTAAGTTCATATTAAAAAAAATAGGGCTGTAGAAAATTATCTGTTTATCCTAATTCCGCAGTCTTGCTGCATGTAATAACTTGGGGCTTCTTTTGGTGTAGAATTTTTTATATTACTATAATAAAAAAATTCATATGCACTTTTTGCTCTAACAATATTATGCGAATATTAAAGTTTTTTGTCATCTTTTTATAAGATGAAAGGAAAATAATGGACGTTTCGTCTTAGATAAGTGAAGTATATTAGTTTATACCACTGTCATTTCTTTGATGTCAGTCACAAAAATACCATTTCGTTTAGTAAAGAATAAGAAAAAAAGAAATAAATTTGAAATTTGAAATAAAGTGTAAGCAATTCACTTTTACAACATTTAATTTGTAAGTAAATAAAAAAAGTGCATAATTAAGCATAAATTTATTAAAACAAAGTTTTTATTAAGCAAACAAATTTAAAAAGTTTGTGCTTATAAAAGCAAGTGGATTAAAGAATCACGTCCTTAATTAACAAACTTAAAAAATAATATAAACTTTATAATAAGTAGTAATAAATCATTTATCTTTTGAATTTTATTATGTAAATTTTTTACATGTTAAGCAGAATTTTGTTTAAAAGTGACTCAAAATTAAATTCAGAAAAAAAAACATTTGTAAATGATGGTTCCATCATTTGATGAAAAATTATAATTTTAAATTTGTGCAAATTTATGTAGGAAGGCTTTTTAAATTTGATGTAGAAAGTCAATGTTGTAAACCCTTTTTGAAAACAAAATTTATAAACTTTTACTTCTGATGTAAAAGTTTCCCCCTCGATCACTACAACTGCTTGAGGAGGATATTTCTTATTTATGGAGAAAATTAGTCTCATGTGCATCGAGCTCAAGTATTACTATTGTTTTAAAGGAAGGGGGCTTAAAAGCCCATTATGTCGAATAATTTACAAATTATTGACAATTTTTATTTCTGTTCCAAGGTAATCACTATTTTTGCTAATTTTCGAAATTTCCAAATTAAATTTCTGGTATTATAAAGCATTCAAAATTAATTTTGATTATTGATTTAGATGCAGAATTTTATGCTCTAAAACTTTTATTTGAAGATTTTTTTTCTAAAATGAATTGGGAAGCAGGAAATTGCCAAAGTATGATTTTACATTATTAAATCCTTATGACCGAGAGATCCGATCACCACCCCGTATATAATACAGTATTTCTGAAGGCTGTGTAGTAGAATGGGAAACCGCAATTCCACCTTCTGTAATTTTACCTTTTAGGGCCCATAAAAAATTATAGATCACTTCATGAAGCTGAAGCTTTGAGACGCAAAAATAAGTTTTTCAGGCAATTTTTATTCAATTTTACTTTCTTTTATCACTCTTTGGTAGTGATTAGTAAAACCTCTTATTAAAAAAATTAGTTTAAAGTATATAAAAAGCAAAACGACTCACATAAAACATTCAAATCAATTTAGGTCTGATTTCTAAATTAGAATAGCTGGCAAATCAATTAGTGAAACTCTTCATTAGTAATTCCACTCCAACAAACTTTCTCAACCAACTTAAATTAAATGCTATTGCTAAATACTACACGGGTTAAAATTTGTGCCGTTAAATTTTCATGAAATTGAAAAGTTTAGGATAAAATTAATGGCACGTTACACGAAAAATAAATTTTTGATTTATACCTTAACACTAGAAAACACCATTATAAAATAAAAAAAGTACGAACATTTCATTCTTCTTCAAAACACCCTTTTCAACGTTATAAATTATGTATTAACTCCTGAGGATTCTCAAAATGTAATCCTATTGCCTCAAAGTTTTAGTTTATTTCTAAACTCAACTAATTTTTGTTGTGTGAAAATTAATTTTTATTTGACTGTATCAATAAGCGATACTTATACTCATACTTACCAGTAGTTTTATTTCGTTACTATTTGACAACCACTTTAAGGTCTATAGATAGGCCCTAAAATGATATTTTACGATCCCTAAATGCTTTGACGGATGCGCGCCATCTATTGACATATATACCAAGTTCTTATTCTAAGGACGTAGGTACCTATTTTATCTGACGTTTATAAATATTTTCTCAAAAATTTGAGGTTATGGTTCTTCTTGAAGTCTTTCTCATTACAGTCATTACCAATGTTACAGAGTGCATAGGAAAAAATGCCAAAACTCACCCCTTATAAAAAGAAGTTATGTTTTGCTATTGAAAAATAAAATTTTAGTTGAACTAATATCAACTTTTCAGCTCTTTTGAATTTTACGACTTCATAAGGTTAATGTATAAAACGTACAGCGAGCTCTCACATTTAAGTTTATATTTTCTTTTATGATTAACAGCGAATTATTGCATTTTAGATCATAACCACATCGTTATAAAGCACGTAGTATTATTTCATACTTGGTTCATACGTAAATTTGATAGCACTACTAAAAGTGAACAATAAACTATGTTATCTTATTACAAGAAGTCGTTCTTATTACAAACCCACAGTACCTACTCTCAGACACAAAAAAAGAAATTACAGCAGAAATAATATCTAAAAATATGTATCTAAATGTAAATTCCTCATAATTACTATTGGGAATCGGTAGAAGTAATTCGCATGACTTAAACCTGAGAACCAATCTCAAAGTTGCAAAAAATGCAATTTTTAGTAAAACAAAAAAACGAACACATTTCCAATCCCACGTACTCAAATTTACATCGAATTACATAAATTCAATCGACATCAACCAATATACGAATCAAACTAATTTATCATGGCTTCCTTCATTTTCTTTTTAACAATAGTTCTGCAGTAGGTAATTGATGTTTTCACATTCTTTCTCTTTCAGAGTTGAATGAGATTGTTTATTGCTATCACATTAATAGAATTGGAGTGGATTTTAAAATAACTTTTGACGGAGGTGATTTATCAGCTTATCAGTTTCATCTAGGATTTATCCAAAAATAGCTGTTTTATTAAAATATTTTATTTCTTATGATATCTAAAAATAAAATTAGCCCACATAGGTAGGTATAATAATGTGGAAAAGAATAAACTTAATATACCCCACTATTTATTAGTTACGTCATAGGTAGGTCATTCCCACTGCCCAATGAAAGACATAAACTCCCTACTTTTTTGGACGATATAGCTCTTCTAATAGTATTTGAAATACACTGTTAAAACAGGAATTTAAGAACGTGTTTGGAGTAGTTACGAGGTAACTAAAAGTGCTCGATTTTAGCTAGGTATATGACTAAAGCTTAGAATTCGTAGAATAGCGGTACCGTCAAATAGCGCCCGTAATATGACGGTGCTGCGTCAAATAGCGGTGAAGTCTAAAAACAGCTATAAAAGCGGTGAAACAGAATCGCTATCTATAGGAAACCATGTATCATGTATGTTGAATTATATGGAAAAGCTTTTTGTGATGTCATTGGTCGTGATATTACGACCGCTTTTCTAGGAAACCCAAGCTTTAGAGTGGGAGGGAGCGTAAAGGTCCCGTTTTAAGGATTTTCCCTTATATCTCAAAAACGGTAGGTTCGTTAAAAAAATTATTCTTAGTAAAATGAAACATTATGAAATTTTCTACAAGATTATATCTATTCAATTTTTCTCCATTTCTTATAGTTTTTGAGATATCTGCACGCAAAAATTTCAAAACGTATAAAAACTCGCTACCTACCAGTTGAAGATCAAATAAAAAAGGAAATTGAATGCTCTACAACTGCTTTTCTGAAGACTTTCAGCGCTGAGGTGCTAGAGGCAACAGTGTAACGCATAACGCGAGGTAAAAATATTGTTTTTATACATTAACGATTTTTGCAGGCGGATATCTCGAAAACTATATATAATATATAAGGAATAGAAATGCAATGAATTAAAACGATTTTGTAAAAAATTTGATAAGCTTTAGTTTCGCTAAGAATTTTTTTTCTTAGGATCCACCATTTTTGAGATATAATTATATCTTAAGCAAAAACCCTAAAAACGGGGCCTTTCCACCCCCACTCACCTTTAGTCTCATATAGCGAAGACCGCGGACCAAGGCTGTACTTGAAATGAAATTAGTAGCGGGCCATAGTGTCAGTGTGTGGGGGGGGGTAATATGACTACATTCTAAATTTTATTTAGTATTATTCAGCGTGAACTTTAATATGAATAAATTTTATACAGGGGGGGGTTACTGTGTGGATGTTCTCAACTACTGTCAATTATTCGAGATATCAAAACCATTTTTGGCGTGGTAATACGTGATCATTAGACCTACATTTTAAAATGTTTAGGTATACAGACAGGTTGATTATATTATACAGGGGAGGATTGTCGTTTTAATGCCGAAACCTATCGAACTTTGGAGCTATGAGCCCAGGGTTGTAATCTGGACATCGTTCAGGCGGCCTACACAGGCCAAAACGGATCGTCTGGACATTGTTCAAGCTCTGCTTTGGCCTGTGCAGGTCGTCTAAAGACTGTCCAGACGCTCTGGTGTGGCATGTGTAGGCCGCCTGAACAGTGTCTACACAGAAGGCAAGCCAGTGTATGTGGACGGGTCTTTACAGTTATTTTGATTTTTTAGTCTTGGTTCATATTTTTAATTTTTTAAATTTTTCTAAATTTTTGCAATATATTTCTTTAATTACCACATCACGGGCCACCGAGAAATTCCCGGTAGCTCGCCGGGCCAGTCCAGCCCTAACGGGTACTTTCTATCTACTCTAAACACATTACTGAAGAAAAAAATGCTAACCTCTTCCATGTCTTCTATTACCCCTCGTTGACTAGACTAAAAAGTCTTTTTACATTATAAGAACTTAATAAATAGACTCATAGACTCGGGGGTTTCCCGGTTTTTGTCGACACCCACTACATTATATTAATTTGTAATTTGCAAATGCAAAACAATCAAATTGGAATTTTAGTATCAAGAAAAGCCTTCATATTCTGCTCGTAATAATTTGTACTTTATGGAGTAGGGTGCGTGCATGTTGTAAAAAATATCAATGTCAAAATTAATTTGTTATTGCAGCCAAAGCATGCTCGGATGTTGAATATTTATACTATTATTTATTATTAAACCATTTCATACACCAAATAGTGACTTTTGTCTAATGGGATCATATAAATCGTGGTAAAATCAGAATAAGACTAGGTATGTGTGGTATGTAATATGTATACCATACGTAACAATTGTAGGAAACGGAATAATAGAATATTATTGCGAGAAACTTCAGCAATTGAGCCTAGCCTACTGAAACAATGAATTACAATTTGCACAAAATTTCACCAAGTTTAGTTTTAAAAAAAGAGGGTTAAACTAACAATTTTTTAACAAAAACATTTGAAATTAAAAAAAAATAAAGCAAATAGCCCTAGGAAAATTAAAAATTATTTTACTCAAGCAATTTTGAACGTGGGAAAATTTGTTTACATTTCAGCGTTAATTTTGTCGGTTTGTATATCCCAACTTTAATTGCACAACAAATATAACTTGTTAGTATATTCCCTTGCGAATTTTGTAATTTACACTTACCCTACTTTGGTTTTTGAGATTACCCTTTCGAAACCTGTTACGAAATGTTAAAAAAATTTAATTAAAATTAATTTTGCCAATTTAATTTCAGGACATCGTTAAATTCTCACACCAGTATGAAGATAGAAAATTTTTCTTAATGGTAAGTTTTTTTTTCTTTTTTTTGTGTTCTATAAATTCCTATTGTAACGCAATTAAAGAGCGGTAATGTAGACATAAAAAAATTAAATATTTTATCAGCTGCTGTTTTTTCGATTATTTTTGATTAAATAATTAATTAATTGAAGATAAGGATAGCATATGTATAGATTACCTAAAATATTTGTATATTGCATAAAAATCACTTGTATGACTTTTATAATTGGTCTAAAAAAATTATTTATCACTAATTTACCTTATCAAATGCACTCAAGTTTGCAATTAACCAAAAAATGCCAACATTTAATTATTCCGAATTTTTATACGCATTTTTCTAATAATTTTCAACATATTTAACAAATTTTGAATTTTTCGAACTTTTATTAGGTTTTCCATAAAAAATATTATTGAAAAAAATTTTTTTTAATAAAAATTATCTAATCTAAAAATCCATTTTTCATTTAGCTTTGTGAATTCTCTGTTTTTTTTTCATTTATACCAAATGTATTGACTGAGCAATAACTAAAGATTCAAACTGAAATTTTCATTCAATATTCGCACGAATTTATCTGTAGGTACAATAAACATATGGAATGATACGCAATGGGAAATGTAAATTTTTTTTTACGTTTGTGCTTGAACGTAGGCTTTTTCTACTTTGATTTAAGTTGTTTTCTAAGCAGTAAATTTCTCACCTGTGTGTGTGGAAATTGGAAATGGTTAATAACAGTGTGAAAAAGTGATTAATTTCTGAACGACAGTAGTAATAGCTCTCCGGTAGGATTAAACCCAAAACTTATTTTATTTTATTATTTTTTTGTTCATTTATAAACGTCAGACTTATTAAGCAGACAGTAGATAAAATCGAAGTTGTTATGGAAACAAAATATCATGCGGGAAAATAGTCTGACGTAGATGGACTATGAAGCGATAAGCTCCGAATTCAAATTGTGATTGAAAACGTCTTTACGCTAGTTGTAATACTATGAGGGTTCTCCATCAAATGTAACGCCACAGCTGATAAAAAATGGCGCGAAATTCAAAATTGGCGGTAATGGGGCGTGTCAATTTAAAAATTTAAAACGGTGTTTAAAAATAGATGGGAATTTTAAATTGTAGGCGTAATTTTAATAATTTGAAATAAGACATGACAATCTGAACCGAAACGAAATCACAGCTAGGGGCCTTACATCTAATTTTAGTATTAAGTAAATAAATGGACTTTAAACTTTCAAATGGGGTTTCTTACCTTCCTAATGGGGACCTATGTTCTACCGTACCAACTAACCGTCAGACATCCTGTATACAATAGTACTGTAAAGATGCAGAATTTTATCCAGATGCTGGACCAAAATACTGGTACAGTATTACAGCATCCTGGAAACTGTAGCGTTTAAAGCAGCTACTTGTCATTTTTTCACTTTAGTTTTCCCCTAGCGCCGCCCCTGAGATCAAAATGGAGATAATTTTTACGTTTCCGTGTTCAGCTCTTCAAGCACTTTCATTTGAGTCCAATCTCATCAAGATTGAACCAGAATTACCGAACTTTAATTTTTGTATTTTCCCATCAGCGTTATTAGCGATAACAGCTGATTTCCCTGTAATTCGGCAACCATAAGAGCTAGACGTCCCGTTTTATTTTTAGTGTAACTATGGTGTCATTTTTATCCCTTTATAATTTAGTTCAACCTTATCAGTTGATGAATTCGTAATCTAGACTTTTTAATTAAAGGTTTGTAAAGTTATTTAATGTTTAAATTTAAAGCCACCTGGATGGTTATAAGTAGTGATACGATGTAATTAGTGTTTTTCTTTCTTTTATTTTCTTATTTGATTAGTACCCTTAAATAATTTCCACCCTTAAAATAATTTTTATGAATTAATTCAATATTGAAATTTTAATTGATAATTACAAATTTTATACAGACGTACTCGTAATTTTACTGCGATTCCATTAAGCTAACTTTTATCCTCGAGATCGTGCTAATTAAAAAGTTATTAATTTAAGTTATAATAATTAATTGATAGTCGTTCTTGTATTCAATTCCCTTGGCTACGTTCTTATTGGTTGTTGAGTAAATCTGAGTTGGTCGCCGGGTTTCCAATAAAAGCTCCCACTCCATTTTTGATAAGGGACTTCTAGCTTTACTATCGTGGTGAGCGGAAGCTCGCTCTTGCTCATTTTCCCCTTGAATCAATTTACCCTTGCCTTCAGCAAATTAATTCTATTTAATTATTTATTATATTATTTCTTTTTAATTATTTTGTTTTCCGTGTTGCCTTCAGCAAATCCCTTATCATATTAGTTAATTTGGTTCTTAAAAGTGGGTCTTAGAGTGAGGTCTAGTGGTCTAGCGACAGGAATTCAACCCGTGTCTTGTCCGTTAGGCCTGTCGGTCTCACGCATAGGTCCTTTCTGGGTCTTAGAGCGAAGTCTAGTGGTCTAGAGACATGAATCGCATTTTCAGTCGTTGGTGTCTTTTTAGGTCTAGTGGTCTCACTCAGAGGTCAGTTATTAGGTCTTAGAGTGAGGTCTGGTGGTCTAGAAGAAATCCAAGTCTTCCTTTTAGATCTGTTGGTCTTACTCAGAGGTCCGGCTTGGGTCTTATAGCGAGGTCTGGTGGTTTAGAAGGAAAACCATCCCCGTGGCCGAGTCATATGATTACCATCAGAGATTTACATTTTAAATAATTAAAATAATTACATTTTAAATGAATTTGAATTTCTTCGAGGGTTGTAACAAGGTAACAAGGGTGCAGGTAATACATTTTAAGGTGCATGGGATATATCTTTCATCTATTAATCAATTAAAGGAAAAGCTCTGAAAAAACTCGAATTCCACGTGGAAAAATACAATTTTCTTAAAATTAATCCCCTATGTTGAGCTATACGTAGGCGAGTCAAGGAGCTAATTTTACTAAGTAATGGATAGGTAAACGCTTTTTAAAAGAAACCAGTAAAGAACTAAAAGTAAATAACAAAATTAAAAACATTACCTATTTAATTTCTATAAGCATTTGTTCTTAAATTAATTAGCAAGCAATCTTCAAGAACTAATTTTTTCCTAACTTAATTCGCATTCTAGTCACGTAGTCTTTTTTTTCTCTAACAGAAATAATAATTAATCATAAAAATTAATTAAGTTTTTGCTCATGTAACTTTTTCAGCACTTTTAGCCAAAGACAAAGTTTTTAAAACGCAAGCATTGAATTTTTGTTTTACATAACAAAACCTTTTTAAGTATGAAAAAAGAGCCTTTTTTATATAAAATATGATACGAAATTTGGCTGACGTTGAAAATTAAAAATCAATCATGGGAAATCTTGAAAATTTATTATTCTTTGGTTATACTTTCAGACAAATATTAATTTTCGATTTCCCTTTTATGTCTTCATGTCAAAACTTTTATTTTGTGTTTATATAAAAAATGAATAAATAAAGTAGTACGAAATGTTTTTAGGGAAATGCGGAGCTTTTCTTTATTTTTATTTTATTTACTTTTAAAGATATTTTATCGCTTTATCGTGTATTGTTGTCCATAATTTACAGAAGGGGGTGTTTTGTAGTTGAAAATAATTTTAAAAGTTGCTTTTTCAAGAACATGTGTTGTTTTTACAATATGAGGCGTCTCCAAGGCATATAGCTCCTTAAGGAATGACCTGTGGGCAATTTTACCTCTATTAAAAATAATGAAGCACAAAATTAGCTATCCTAACTAATAAAAGCATCTGCCTGAGTAGCTATAATTAATCTATCAAATTTAATTAAAAAGAAAAATTTTGTATTAAGCCGTTTTTTACAATATTCGGTATCTCTCCCGAGTCTAACTCTTTAAGGAGTGATCTGAGGGTCATTGTACCTGTAATAAAAATTATAGAGCCTAAACTTATCTATCGGATGCAATAAAAGTATTAATTGCCCTAATTACTCAATAAAATTAAATTTAAAAAAAAATTTAGCTGGTCTTTACCACATGCGGTACCCCCTTCCGAATATAGCTCTTTAATGAGTGATGTGAGGGTAATTTTACTTGTAATCGAAATTATAGAGCATAAAATTATCTAACCAATTCAGTAAATGTCATATATTTGTGTTGAGCTGGTTTTTCCAATCTGCGATAACTCTCCCCACTCTAGTTCCATAACGACTGATCTGAGGGTAATTTTATCATTAATAGAAACTATACAGCATAAAATTATCTATCAGATCTAATAAAGGTATTGTTGTAATGCCACAATTAATCTATAAAATTAAATTAAAAATTAAAATATTTGTACTAAGCTGTTTTTTTTACAATCTACAGTGCCTTCGCTACCATAGGTCCCTAATAAGTGATCTGAGGTTAATTTTACTTCTAATAAAAATTATAAAGCAGAAAATTATCTATCTTATTCAATAAAAGTATTGCTTTAATTACCATAATTAATTTATTAAATTAAATTAAAAACAAAAATATTTGTGTCAAGCTGGTTTTTCCAATCTACGGTGACTCCTCCCACTCTAGCTCCTTAATGACTGTTCTGAGGGTAATTTTACCTTTAATAAAAATTGTAGAGCATAAAATTTATCAGATACAATAAAAGTATTGTCTTAATGCCACAATTAATCTATAAAATTAAATTAAAAAGTAAAATATTTGTATTAAGCTGTTTTTTTACATTCTGCAGTGATCTTCCTAGCACAGCTCCTTAATCAGTAATCTGAGGATAATTTTACTTCGGATAGAAATTATAGAGCATAAAATTGTCTATTTTATACAATAACCGTATTGCCTAATTTACAATAATTAATTTATAAAATTAAATAAAAATTTTTTTTTTGTGTTAAGCTGGTTTTTACAATCTGCGGTCGCTCTCCCCAACCTAGTTTCTTAATTAGTGATCTGAGGGTAATTTCACCTTTAATAAAAATTATAGAGAATAAAATTATCTATCGTATCGATTAAAAATATTACTTTAATTACCATAATTAATTTATCAAATTAAATAAAAAAGACAAAATTTGTGTTAAGCTGGTTTTTACAATTTGCGGTGGTTCTCTCCACTCTAGCTCCTTAATGACTGATCTGAGGGTAATTTTACTTTTAATAGAAATTATAGAGCATAAAATTATTTATCAAATCCAATAAAAGTATTGTCTTAATGTCATAATTAATCTATAGAATAAAATTAAAAAGTAAAATATTTGTATTAAGCTGTTTTTTATAATCTGCTGTGCTCTCCCTACCCTAGCTCCTTAATAAGTGATTTAAGGGTAATTTCACCTCTAATAAAAATTATAGAGCATAAAATAACCTTTCCAATTCAGTAAAGTGTTTGGTCTTAGTAGCTATAATTTAGCTATAAAAAGAAATCAAAAGAAAAATATGTATTGAATCTAAATGAAAAACTTCCAGTTCTCTAAGATGCATTCATTAAAAAGATCTGGGTGCCTTAGGCTCTATATTATTTTAAAATTTAATTTCATATCATTTTTAATTTTTTGAATCCAAATCAAAACCGACAACCACAAAGTTTATAGTGGTAGGACCTATCTAATGTCTAATAAACCAACTAGTGGAGAATTTGAAAGTTGGAGAAAGGTAAACACTAAATGTTAGTGGCTAGTTCTCGTCGAAATTGTTAGCATCCTTATCAAAGACAATTAAACAACAAACCTGTAGTAAATTGATAAATGTATCAACTTCAAGTTGATGTGTTACTATCACGAAATTTCCTAATTAGTTTACTGTACCAAAACGTAATCACGTTGATATTACAATAAGCAACTAATAGGTTTATCATACATAATGCAAGCAACTTAAAACTATTTAATTAATTAAGTTGTGTGTGGTAGGTATAATAAGTTAATGCTTGCTTTATAATCTTATATTAGAACTTCTTATACATTTATAGTTTAAAACGTAGCCAAAGTGGCATATAAAACATGAATATACGTACTTACGTTTGATATAAATTTTCTCGTTTTTCGCCTGTGTGGAAGAAACGAAATGAAACTTTTTACAACCAAAAACGAAAGCTAATATCCCTATAATATTCATCGGTTTTACTTTTTTTTTAAATTTTTTATTTTAAAGTAAAAGGTCTCAGAATGTAAAAATGTTCTTTTCTCTAAAAGGTATTAAAAAACAAACATTTATATAAGAAAATGAAGTGATTAAAATGGGAACTTGCATGTGTGCGTTTATTGCATTTTAAATTTATGTATATTTTGGCCTATTTTATTACGTTTTGTAATTCTTCTGAGTTGCTGTAAATTCAGCATTTTACACTTTTCACAAAATAAAAAATTCTGATGTGGCTATAACATTAACTCTACAGTTACAACGATATTGTAAGTTTAACACAGTGAAACATTTAAAATCATTTTCAGTTGAAAAGACCTCAAAATTAAATCTTCTATAAAAGAGCACCTTTTAATATTTAAAATCCGAATCGTGTCGAATAAAATGTTCTCTGAAGAAAAAAAAAGGGAATTCATTTCTTTAAATCCAACAAAGCGTAATATTTCATATCACGTCAAACTTTCTTCCACACTCTCCATTATCCTGAAACACTTGCAACACGTGTAAATCGATGTCGAGCTTATGATTTGCACAAGGATTTCGAGACTCAAGATCAAAAACATTAGTGTAAAAGAGATTTAAAAGTTAAAAAAAAATGGAGAAAAAGATAACTTTTGGAGTGTTCTCAAAAAGCAATTTAATACTATAAGATGTATGCTTTTAGTTTGATTGTAAATAATGTATTTTATTCTAACACTTAAAAGCTTGCAAGCTTTAAATTTTGTGTCAGGATAATTTTAAACTGGGCGAATTTTTTACTTTACAAGTTACTTTGTTAAATAATTGTTTGCTCTCATAAAAGAAGAGGTTTGCACAAAATAGTTTTTAATCTAACCATATGCCAGAGTTGCCAATTTTATTAAGGTATAACAACTGACAATATTAAAAAATCCCACCCTGGTAATGTAAGAATCGTAAAGATGTACACATAAAACATAAGAGCGCAATGTCTTGTAATAACCATAAAGACATGGTTGAAATACTAGAAACAATAACCTCAGTTACAATTTCATAGAATACATTGAAATAAAAAGATGGAAACTACAAAAGGTAAATATGGCTATCTTAAGGTATCTCAAGAACTACTGTAGGATTATAGGAGATAAAAGTTAATCCCAAAAGACAAAACTTATTTTATTTTATGCGACATCTGTAGTTAGAAAACAAAAAGATTAACTTACTGTAATTAAGGAGATTTTAAAGCCAAAAGTTTTGCTCTTCTCATTCTTTAAGACGATGGGGCCCATAACAGAACGCTTCTTAAGTATCAAGTAAAATAAAATTTTAATTAGCAACTTCGATGGGGTGCAACTGTAAAATAAAAGGCTAAGGTTCTAGATGCAAAAGTTTGATGAAAAACGTGAGGCAAAATTTTTTTTCATTCATTAACGATTTTTGAGGGCAGATATCTCGAAAACTATAAGAAGTAGAGAAAAAATATATAGAAAGAACTTAATAGGAAATTTAACAAGCTTTCATTTTAATAAGAATAGTTTTTTCTGTAGGACCCATTGTTTTTGAGATATAAGCGAAAACCCCTAATAAGAGACCTTTCCACATAGCAAATATCTAAAAATTCAAATTGTGTCCGTGTTCTTAATATTTTTGAAACTTTATTTGGCACAAGTATTTGTTGCTATATGGGCTATACACTTTCCAAGTTTCACGCTATAAAATTAATTTAAATTAAAGTTATTTATAAAAAACGACAGTTCCCCAATGACAAGAGTTTTGAAAATTTTTAGGTTAGAAAATGACAATAAATTATTACAACTGGGCAACTTTAAAAAGAGATTCATTACAAACAAAAAAAAATTTTTTTGGTCCAAATCCGACCAATACAAGCGAAGATATTATTAAAAAAATAGTGATCTCCCAACATGAAAATGTAAAAATTTTGAACTAACGTTAAAAATTAAGTGCTTTCCGGTCAAAATCTGGTTGGAAAAATTTATCAACAAACTCACAGTCACAAACTCACCCGGTATCTAAGAAACGCTAATTATATGAAAAGTTTTATTTCTTTTGTAAAGCTATAAAAACGACGTGGTGTTTATGCAGATAATGAAAGTATCGTTAAATTTAGTTAAATATGTTAGATTATCTTTTTTTTATAGCCATTAAGATTTCTATTAGAGATTACATGTTGTTTGTTTTTAAAAGATATTAATAATTAAATGGCGCCACAATGCTATGCGTTTTAGTTTTCTTAAAACAATTCTTGGTTTTTCCTCAACCATTAAAATATAATATACTACCGACATCAAAGTATGAAAATGACAAATAAATATTATTTTATTTTCTTAAGAAATCATAAAAGATTTTTTAGTGAAGAGGAAATTTAATAATCTAAACAATAAGTTTTAAAAATAATTTAAATTTTTTTCTTCTAAAATTCAGAAGGCTGATTACTAAATGGATGGTGTTTTGCAACAATGATCTAACCTACAAGTATGTAGTTTTCCACAAATTAATAAAACAGTTGAAAATACCATCAAAATAGTATCACCATCACCAAATGTTGGTTAAATTAGTTTTTCTTGTTGTAGAAGATATCATAAAATAACACTTTAAAATGAAAAAGTAAAAAAAAACAAAATGTAGAAGAGATTATTCATTGTTGCAAAACACAATCCAAGTTGTCATTAATTAATAGGAATAGAGCTCCAATACGTTCCAAACCGATTTATACAAGATCTATTCATAATTCAGGAATAGGAAAAGAAGTTTCACTCTCCGGAAAGTCCAATATTGGGCACGATAGGCAAACTCAGCAGTAGCGGCTGAGAAAAGCCTAGCAGCTAGGCCCTATATAATGAACTGTACGCGTTTGTGGATCTAGCAATCTAAAAACAATGATAGCGTGAGATATAAATTATAAGTAGCTTCAATTAAATGATAACAGAAAAAGGGACCTAAATTAGAACCTTGAGGCACTCCATAGCTGGAGCAAAGGCTACGAAAAATTAGTGTTTTTAAGCATAGTATTAGAAAAAGTAATAGTGTACTTTCAGTAGAAGAAAAAAGTTCTAATTTATATTCACCAACAGACAGTATAAAAAATGAATAAAGAAAGAAACAGTGAGAGCAAAAGAGAATTGGCTATAGAAAGACACTAAAACAAATGGTTTACGCTCGTAAAACGCCTCCTAACTTTAAAGAATTATAAATTTCGATCTCTTAATTCTTAATTTTCTCAACTGTCTCATTTTTACTTATGAAACAGACTGTACTCGACTTTGTAAACTTTTCAATTGTTTTTCCTCGGAAAAATCAGGAGCGACTTTATTAAATTTTTAAAAAATAAAAAGCCATTGTAACAAAAATTACTACAATAAAATAAGTTTTTTTCTTTTTCACAATTTCCACTATTTCCACCGTCGAAACTAGAGAAATCGGCAATTGGAAGCGTTTGTATTTGTTACTTAAAAACATGACCTAATTTTTGCTCTAAAAACACAAAAAAGAATAAGCACAATAATTATTATTCGTACTGTTTCCATTAGGCTAATTAGTACATTCGAAAATGTGCTCTTTTTTGTCAATTTGTAGTGAAAAACGTACTGTAAAATAAAAATTATATTTTTAGCAACAACTTGTAATAAGTAGCGAGCAGAAAAGAACTCAAATACCGGGTGTCCCAACGATGTTATTACGAAAGATAGAAGTTAAAAAAAATGCCTGATGGTTATTGCTTTAGAACCGCATCTCTTATAAATACTTTTACATATTATACAAAGCGATCCATTTACATCGTATATATAAAACTTTTTTAAAATATGACATCCTGTATATTAGTATAATTATTGCATATTTATTTGGATTCTCATTTTAACGACGATCAAAATCATGTGAAGGTTTGGGGTAATATGTATGACATGGATTCCAACCAAGATATTACCCATTTTATTCTAAAAAGAAGGCAACTTTGTTTCCTCTCTGTGACGTAACGAAATCTCATTATTGGCTGCCGTTTGCTCTAAAAAAATTTCAATGACGTATTCTTTCACATTTATTTTTCAAAGCTACAGAAAACGTCTTAATAATTATACAATATGAGTTTGAAACCCAAAATACAATTTTGGTATTATTGGGACACCCGGTATAGTTATTATTTGTAAATTATTGCATTAATAAATTATTCCGACTTTTCCAAATGTATTCAATTCATACATGTAAATATTAAGCTATTTATTCAAAAAATAAAAGAATTAGGTATGTTTACACATGCATCAGGTTGTTGAGGAATATGAAAAGTTTTATTACTAGAAAATAAATTACCATGCAATTTACATTTTACTTTTATTAAAATGCACGTTACTATACTTGATATTCTGATGCTCATAATTTACGTTTTTTTTACAAATTTACATCAGACTCACAAAGCTATTCCGTGAAATGTTACTTTTTCTAGTGGATTTTTTTCAACGCAGTCGTTCATAGAGCTCCCTAGTAACATCAAGTTCCTAATTTAACAACAATGATATTATTGTATCTGCTGTTAATCAGATTTAAAACGTCATTTGAATGAGTGAGGAACTGCTATCGATTTCCTCTCATTAGATGATTCCTAAGACAGTGGCTGTTGACCTTGCAGCCATGATGTAGGAAGCGGTGGACTGATGTTCATCGTGGAAAGCCACCACCAGAGACAACTTGACAGGAAACTGAGTGGCATTCCAATCAAGAATTTGATCATCAGAAGGGGAACTGCTAATTGCTTTCATGTCGAAGATATAGAGATGATTTTGAACCTGGCAGTGACTTTGTGTAGGACTACCACTCGAGAGGATGCATACGGTAATCGTAACACCACTCCCAGAACAGGACCGGGTCCATCCAGGTTACCTTCTGTGAGCGGATCCCTTCCGGTTACCTTCCATGTCCGAGCCTAGCCAGCGGAACCTCAGGCATATCAAATGAATGTTATGCAGCCAGTAAGGCTGGTGGCGGATCGGTCGCCCCACCATGATAGATTCCGCTGGGTACCGTCTGTTTATACGCGTATGGAACTGCTATCGGTTTTCTCTCATTAGGTGATTCCTAGGACAGTGGCCTTTGACCTTGAAGCTATGATGTAGGACAAGGGCGGTTCTAAACAAAAAGTCTAGGGGGGGGGGGGCAACGGGGAGAAGTGTGACTATTTGTAATAATGGGGGGGGGTCGTAAAAATAAAAATAATTACGGGGGGTAGGTAATATTATAGTTCTACCTAAATGTTTGAAATCTCTAGTATGGGCTAAATTAAAAGAACAAATATTTGTTTTCTGTACTTCCGATACTCCACTTTTTGGTCGCAAAAAAAGAATTTCGAAAATAATTTCTGGCAAATTTTTACTATAGCTACCATTAGATGTGTCTTTCTTACATCCTAAACCACAGAGCTATTTTTTGAATATGTTAAAGTGGTGAATACAAAATGAACAAAGAAAAAAGAAGCTACAATAGGTTATAAATGAACGGTACTTTTTTCAGTTACAAGAATACACATAATGCTTATTTCGGAATTTTGGTCATCTTTTAAAAGGTTTATTATTTGGGACTTAATTTACCCTTTGGAATAATAATAGAAAAGAATTTAAAAATTTTTATAGAGGTTTTAAAGCTCATTCCATTTAAAATGTTATATTCTTTTAAGATAGTTGAGGAAATTTAGACTTCTGGAAGGGGTAATTACCCCCATTACCCCCCGTACAACCGCCCTTGATGTAGGAAGGGGTGTACTGCAGTTGAAAGCCACCACGAGAGTCGACTTGACAAGAAACTAAGCGGGATTTCAATAAAGAACTTGATCATCATCAGGGGAACTGCTAATTGCTTTCATGTCGAGGGTAAAGAGTTGTTTTTGTACCAGTCAGTGACTCTCTCCAGGACTACCACTCGAAAGGGTGAATTCACTAATCATAACATCACCCTCTGAACGGGAGAAGAGTCATCCAGGTTACCTTCCATGTTCAAGGCTAGGTCAGCGGAACCTTAGGCTTACCAAATCAGTGTTATGCAGCCTGTTATGCAGCCGATTAGAATATAACAGTTATGGGTGGACGGACCGGCGTCTAATCCCAGTAATATTTAGCAGTCTAATATTAGGATAACAGGAGACCACATGTCAGGGGTCGCAAGCGACCAACTGGGCCGGAGATTCCTAGAAGTATCTTTTATAACTCCTCTATGGTATTTCCACGGCCCTCTCTCACGGAGCGCCAAACGCCGAATCCTAAGGCTCTACCTTGAAACGCGTCTTTTTATCACTCCCACCTGAGGTTCAGTAGCTAATTAGTTATTACAATCTATAGAAGCTCATTGACCAGTTGCACATGGCACACTGGTCTCAGCACCGAGCATACAGCTCTACTTATTTCCATATACTGCCAGAGACGTCCATCTAATCGGAGTGGCTCCCAAATTGGGTGGCCTCTAACTGGTAGTTTTAGGGGTGTGTGGCGAAGAAGTCCAATCCACATCCATAAAGAGTTGCTCAGTAGGTGTGGGTAAAAAGGGGTGTACTGGTATATGATTTATTTGTTTCTATACTTCATTCAAGGAGACGAGATAGTGAATGTAAACAAACAACCCGCGTGTTGTGCACGTGAACACTTCTGTTTAGCGCTGTGATTTGCTCTAACGCATAAACTTATTTTAAGCTTGTTGCATGGTTACCTAACTGCGTTGATGCGGATAACTCATATTATAGTGGCAATTAGAGCTGGGACGATTACAGGAAAAATGTAATCGATTATAAATAAATAAATGATTGAGACAACTTTAACTAAAGGAGCTTTTAGGGAATTATTATGAAACCGGCTGTTATTAATAATTTTTGAAAAATTTAGACCGTATTTAATTTAAGTTTACATAAAACCGCTATCGTGAGAACTTGCACGTGCACGTGAACATCGCATGCAACACTATCTCGTCTCCTTGAATTTAGTATAGAAGTATAATTTTGTGCCTTTTGGGGTGGTTTGTAGGATATTGCGATGAAGAAACTTGTAGGAAAATTTCGAAAGCCCTTGATGGGATTTAAATATTTTTGACAACCACTAGAGTGAAGAGCTACGAATCTTGATTAATGTATTGTCTCATTAGAAGATGGGTTACAGCAGCGTGTACGCCAGCGTCATCTCATGTCTGGTGGGTATTATTTATATTTTCTTCTGGTTCCGCTTGTCGTTTTGAAGCAGATTGGTTATGGAGTCCAGGAATTCTGATAATCAAACTGGATGAAATTCTGAGGTTATCATTAATGTATAATTGGGAGGAGTTAACAGATCCTCTAGTTTGCTTATGTAATGTAGGTAGACATTTAAATACTGAAGTGCACGTAATTAGTGATACAGTAAAAAATACAACTCATTGTAAATAATAATTTTGTGTTATTTAATGTTAGGTTACGTTGGTTTTGATAGGTTTCAGCAATACATCATCATTTAATTTTCTTTTGTATGCTAAAAATGCATAATTCCAACCATGGTCTGTTCATTCTAATAACACAACGTTTATTTTTCACATTTTCACTAAAGAAGATTTATGATTTGATACAAAAAAATTAAATAATACAAAAGATTCTGTTACTCAATGAAAAAACAACGAATGTGACCATCTGACCATACGAGGAACTTTTTCCTATTTTATTTTTTTATGCATTTTTTTAAAAGTTTACAGTTTAAAATTTTCTTTAATGTATTTCATTTATAAAATATCAAATTAATTATAAATAAAAAAAAATATAAAATTATAATATTTGACGCACATGAAAAAGTTCTTCGTATGGCCACATCCGTTGTTTTTATTATTAAATTTATTTTTATGTCATAAATATAAATTACATGATATTAAAATAAAATTAAAAAAGATTTTTTTTTAAATTGGTTTTGTCTGAGATCGAACCTAGGACTTCTGCGTGTAAAGCCAGGGTTTCCTAGGAAAGCGGTGCCGTCAAATAGCGGCCGTAATATGACGGCAAATGACGTCACAAAAGCGTTACTATATATTTAAATGTACATGGTTTTCTAGATAGCGGTGCTATCTTACCGCATTTATGGTTGTTTTTAGACTTCACCGCTACGTGACGTCAGCACCGTCATATTACGGGCGCTATTTGACAGCACCGTTATCCTAGTAAACCGAAGCTTAAGCAGAATTTTTAATCTTAAATACTAATTCCATTTTTAATTTGGCTTAAATTGAAGTCCAAAATAGATATTGTTTTATATGTTCAGAAAGCAAATTTTACGAGCTTTCAAAATATATAAAAATACAGGGTGTTTCATTTAAATTAAGAAATTTGATTCCATTTCCGTTTAAATTGGAAGTCAAAATATAAAGTGTTTGGAATCGTGTAATAGCTAATTTTACGATCTTTCAAAATATGGAAAAATATACAGGGCGTTTTTAGAAACTTTGTAATTTCCGGTTTAACCGGAAGCGTTTTGTTAATCGAAAACAGTGTCAAATAATAGATATTCATTGGATTGATATAAATATCTAATTTCAGGTTTTCATTTTTATTGCAAAAACAAGTAGAGATTATTGAAATTTTGACATTCAAAGAATCATAACTCCGAATCCGCATCATTCAAGGCTTTAAAACTTTAGAGTTAGATAGAGAATCACGTTGTCTATAACATATCTAAATCTGTATAAATCGGCCGGATCAGTTTATGAGAAAAGCCATTTTAAAATTTTGACCTATTTTGGCCCCTTAAAGTTAGGCAATTTGGAAACAATTTTTAAAATCGACTTGTTTAGGACGAAAGTCCTATATTTTGGTTATAAAAACAAAAACAAAAAATCGATCTATTGACCGCCATTTTGAATAAAAAAATTTGAAATTTATTTTTTCAATTGGAGCTCAGATTTACTACCTTATAGACAAGTAAAATTGAATTTAGCCCAAATTTGAAAATATGCGTCCAAAATAACCATCTTATTTTTGGACACCCTGTATATCTTTCTTATTAAAGCTATTTTTGCCAATGAAATAATTTTTTTACACGACCGGGCGTATTTGTCGGTTTCTATGATACATAAATCGTAACAGAAATGACGATTTATACCCTCGGTGTATAATATTTAAAAATTTGCCCTAGGGAGTTTTTATTATGAGTCGAAAATAAAGACAGTATTAAGAAATTTTGTGTTTTTTAGGTAACTTTTCAAACTACTATTGCAAACAAAAACCTAGAAAAGCGTTGCATTTTATCAATTTAGTATAGTTTTTATTAACATAAAAATTAACTGGTAGGTACATTTTCAATATTAGTAAAGTTAGCGGAAAATTCATGAAATTAATAAGTTTTACTTGAAATTAAATTTATTGAATTCTTCACAATCACAGTGACCACTTGTATACATTGCAGCCCTTAGTTTTGCAATAGCTGGTTTGCTGTCAATGACATTCTCAATATTAACGTTCTGCAACAGTTTGTTGTTGAGCGCCATCCTCCGTGATGGTTGTTATGCGCTAGCTGGTCCCAGTTGTTCTTGCGTGAGCTAGAATAGTAAACGAAGACATCCACAGTTCTTGGTTGATTTATTCTTTATCTTATCGATTATTAGAAAAGGGCCTACGTCTTGAATGTCGTCTATGAATAAATTAGTCAGTTCTACGGTGCGCCAGGCGCCAGCGATGCTCAAGTTTGGTCAAACCTAAAAGGATGTAGAAATGTTTATATTAAGTACTATATATTCAATATAAAAAATGATTTTTTACCTTCATCTGGAGATGTTCGTTGTCATCCGCTTCAGATCAATAGGTGTTCAAACGTTCCCTTGTTAGAATTTCTTGGGCAAATATTCATCTGATTTCTTTTTAAAAAAATAATTCGAGAAACAACGATACATTCTTTTTGCATTAATAATTGTATGCCCATAAATACGAAAATTTTAACGTTTTTGCCGTTAACTGAAGAAAATAATTTCGACCACAATTGTAAAATGTCTACCAAACCCAAATTTGTGTACATAAATTTTCACGGTTGTCAAGTCAACGAATTTTTTTAATTAATCAGGCTACTATTAATTTTATATGAATTTAAATATTAGTAAATGACATTTTAAGAAAAAACTTTTTTTCGTTTTAGTTTTGCTTGGGTCGTGTAAAAAATAGTATATATATCTCAGGAGAGAATGCCATTATTCCCTCGGTGCTATGTAGCCCTCGGGCTGCGCCCTCTGGCTACAAATTACACCTAAGGAATAATCCTGCATTTCACTCCCTTCATATATAATATACTATAAAGTGGCTGAAACCAAATTTCATCAAAATCGCTTCAGTAGTTTTTGCTCTAGGGGGGGGTATCATTACAAACAGACATTTTGGGTTCAAAAAAATCGAATATTTTTTTTTGCATTTTTGGAATCAGAAGGACCTAAAACGCCGAAAAATGCAAATTAATTTTTTTATTATTATCATTTTTTTTTTCGATTATAACAACTTTTTCTTGGATTGGAAAAAGTTAAAAATTGAAATGAAAAGTGTTTCACACAGAGGCCTGGAGAAAATGAAAGATAAATTAAAATAAGTTGAATGTGAAATTTAAATTACAATTGTTGTTATTAGCTATAAATTTGGCATTGTGAATGGTTCATCAAGTGTATCATTACTCAATTAAAATATAATTTATTGTTCATGAAAATTGAAATCGTCTGCCTACATTAAAACACAAAATCGTCTTATTATAAACAATTTTAACGAAGCGAACCTTTAATTAATTCGAAATTGAAAATTACAAATTTCCTGTAGTTAATTAATAATTACCAAATTTTTTAAAACTTACAAAATGAAAAAGAAATTTTAAATTTTAAAATGAAACAATTTAAGTAGCAGTTTTCTCTGATGAAGTGATGAGACATAAATAACTCCCAAACAAACATTAAGATTTTAATAAAATAAGTTGTTTTCATTAAAAAAAAACAAAAACTTTAAATTAAAAAAAATTAATTCGTGAAGAAGTACATTTGATTTATTATGAAAATTTGTTGTAAAGATATCATCATCCATCATTTGAAAAATGTTATGAGAAACTACACATGTGAATCCATCAAATTTAAATCAAAGTTTGTTATTTTTAGGTTAAAATTGAAAATTTTCAATACGCAAACCATGTTTTTGTTATGGCTTTCACGAGGTGAGATAAATGTAAGACTCTTATTTACATAAGAGTTTTTTTTAATTACGTCGTTAGTGGCCTTTTTCTACAGTTTTTCTTTTGTAAAAGTTTATTTATTTGTAACGCGAAATCCTCATATTTCACTATCTCTCTTTCACATATCAACAGAAGTGGATCTTCTAGAATTTTACCTTTTGCTTGTCCACCTAGATATTTTTAGGAACTCTGTTTGGTATGTCTCCATTGTGATGTCAATGAAACTGGAGTGTCCTAGAACATTTCTACGGCCTAGCAGTCTTCTAGGTCTACGTTTGAGAGCAATCTAGAAATTATTGGTATAAACGTTCTGAATTTTGACAGAACATAAACCACCAGATCGCCATTTTAATTGTTACAATGCCAAGAAAGCTTCAAGTTTCGAACCTAACAATGATTCCACCCTGACCTGCAACTCAATGAGAGCTTCCATAATCATAACACCCCACAAGCAGGGTCAGCGGAACGTCAGCATCAGTATTCTCATCAAGTGTTTCTGCAGATCGGTGGACAGGTGACGGATGGTGCCCCACGATAAATCTGCTGAGTACCTATAATTAATCTAGGTTACAGCTTTGTAGATATGGGTGGCCCGTTAAGCCCAGTAATTCTCAACAGTTTAATAATAGGACTACTGGAGACCGCATGTTAGGGATTGCAAGCTTGAACAGCTGTGACGGAGACGTTCACACAATGGTGTGCCTTCAACCATTAAGTCGTAGTAAGCTAAGCGAGAAGCTTCTCAGCCACTACGAGACCAGCTCTAAAAGGAGTGGAAGACACCCTTCAGCAGCACCGAAATGTTAGTTAGCTTCCGAAAGATCTTTGGATCGACAACGGTCGGGAACCGGCCCTCTTGGGACCCGTATCACTACCACCAACCAAATGGAATAGATTCTACACCGACCCGGAGAGTAAGCAAACGCTAAGAAGACACCGCTGGTGATCTTGTGCTTTCAGTAAATCAGTAAATTTATTTATTATTAAATTATTTATCAACAGAGAGACAGGAATCAACAACCCGACATTTAATCGCCGACAGAGTAGAATGCCTGGTCAACCAAAAGCGTCCTCAAGGCCGCAAGGAACCTCTTCAGCTGCCTAATCTTCTACAAGAATGTGAATTTTCGTAAAACGTTTGGTTGAGCAAACCCAGGCTCTTCAGAGGTTAGGTTAGGTAAGGTTAAGTTAGCTTAGGTAAGCAAAAGTTGATTTGTAATCAAAAAACTTTAAAACTTCACACATGTATAAATGTGTAAATTTTCTATAATAAGCTTAGGTAAGGTTAAATTAGGTTAGGTAAGGTTAAATTAGGTTAGGTAAGGTTAAGTTAGGTTAGGTAAGGTTAAGTTAGGTTAGGTTAGGTTAGAGAAGAAAGAAGTAGCAGACGAAAGACCAGCATCCCGCGCCGACACCATGGTGCAGTGGCAGCAGCGATGAATAGCCACCGTGGTAGACCAACGGACTCGATCCTTGATCCCCAACATCCAACCGTGGGCAGAGAGAAAACACGGAGAACCGTCTTACCACTTAACCCAGATCCTCTCTGGCCACGGATATTTCAACTCCCACAAGCATCGCATTGGCAAGGTGATCTCGCCCGTGTTCAAATTCTACACCGACTCGGAGAGTAAGCAAACGCTAAGAAGACACCCCTGGTGATCTTGTGCTTTCAGTAAATCAGTAAATTTATTTATTATTAAATTATTTATCAACAACCCGACATTTAATCGCCGACAGAGTAGAATGCCTGGTCAACCAAAAGCGTCCTCAAGGCCGCAAGGAACCTCTTCAGCTGCCTAATCTTCTACAAGAATGTGATTTTTCGTAAAAAGTTTGGTTGAGCAAACCCAGGCTCTTCAGAGGTTAGGTTAGGTAAGGTTAAGTTAGCTTAGGTAAGCAAAAGTTGATTTGTAATCAATAAACTTTAAAACTTCACACATGTATAAATGTGTAAATTTTCTATAATAAGCTTAGGTAAGGTTAAATTAGGTGAGGTAAGGTTAAATTAGGTTAGGTAAGGTTAAGTTAGGTTAGGTAAGATTAAGTTAGGTTAGGTTAGGTTAGAGAAGAAAGAAGTAGCAGACGAAAGACAGCATCCCGCGCCGACACCATGGTGCAGTGGCAGCAGCGATGAATAACCACCGAGAAAGACCAACGGACTCGATCCTGGAGCCCAACATCCAACCGTGGGCAGAGAGAAAACACGGAGAACCGTCTTACCACCTGACCCAGATCCTCTCTGGCAACTCCTACAAGAATCGCATCGGCAAGTTGGTCTCGTCCGTGTGCAAATTCTGCGAGGAGGTTGACTCTGCACAGCATACCCTGTTCCACTACCACTGTTGGGAACAGATGAGAGACACCGCGACCTTAACACTAGGCGTGACACCGACGCTAGACAACCTCGTCAACATCATGCTCCGAAACGAGGAAGGCTGGGAAATCGTAACAGAACTCATCTATAAGATCATGGAGACCAAGGAGCAGCAGGAGCGGGAGTAGCAAGTAGAAGCCGGAAACTCTCGGCACTAAGTACTCCGAGCCGAGGGCGTATGGAACAAGTCTGTTAAAACCATGAACATCATCTCCAGCAAACGAATAAAAAAAGAGCAGGAATCAAAGACAAGAGGATTTTAAAAGACAAAAATAAATAACAGAGGCGTTTTACAAAATCAAAAGACGAACATAAAGAGGAATTTTATAATAATAAAGATTACAGAGAATATTTACATTAAAAATCTACAGAGAATACAGAATAACGGAGGAATGAGTCTAGAACTCACTATCATCCTACTAGTCGGAATAAATGCGAGAGCGAGCTACCCGGCTAGTTGGAGAAGATTAACATTAGAACCATAACTCGAACCAGGACGAACACCCCTTCTGGAAAAAAAAAGTTAGAGAAGAGAGACCTAACACTCCCATGGCCTCCCACTACCCTTTCTCGCGAAGCGCCAGACGCCGAGTCCTAAGACTTTTACTCAGTTTCACTTGAGGTGAGATCGCTCATAAAAGCTAGGTGCGACTCGTCCTTGGTACGAGAAAAGCACCGATCAGTAGCTCAAGACACGCTGCTCTTACCGCCGCGCGAAGCTTATTGCTCTACTTCTTTCCAAATACTACCAGCGACGCTCGTCTGAGCGGTTGCCCGATTCCCCGGAATCGGGCGGCTTAACTGATAATTTAGATAATAAAAAAGTGGATACAGTTAGAATGATTCTATAAATATGTAAGAGGTAAACCACACATTGCTGATTGGCTTAGCTCGCTTTCTACAGGTTTTTGACTGAAAAGATTTCAAGATTTCAACTACCAGGGAAATTGTGGACGTGAAAAGGCAGATGGGTCATCTCCTTAAATCTCCATTTCCAGCAGATGACCTATGAATTATATCCTCAATGAGTACCTATCATTACTCGGAGATCAATGAGAAATTAATAGAAAGCCACCAAATTTAAGAGACTGAAAGAGACTTTCAAACTCTTTTGTTCAGTGAGAGAAGAAAATCAATCACATTCGTGTGACAGTGCCAACTTGTAGTAAAATAACACTTTTATATAAGCGATATTAGGTGTAACACATAAATTCAGCACCTAAAATAAAATCAATTTAAAAATAAAAGCTAGATAAATGTGATTTTAAAGCCACCATATAACGTCTACGAGACATTGAAAAATTGGCTATTATATAAAACTTATGTCCAGCAGAAGAAAAATATCTTTTAATTTATTTTGTTCAATTTAACAACTTGTTATCTACTAGTGTGAACTCTTTTTAAGAGTTTTGAAGATAAAACTAAGCAATAATGATTTATACAGAAGTAAAAAGAAATCAAAACGATCGAGTATCAAAAATTTCCAATAACTTTTCCTTCTCTCCTTTTTTCTTGAGAAATTTATAGTTAATAAGATTGAAACAGTAAATGTGAAATTCTTGTTGAGACTTTTTATATCAAAAACTATTTTTTATATCTTTCATTATTAGTTTTTTAATGACCGTTGTAAAAATGGGAAGGTTATTAAACTTTTAAGACAATGACTTTTATTAAAAGATAAAATGTGTTACTCTTCGGGCATATGAAAAGAAAAAGGAAATGGTCGATTTTTAAACCTCCATCGTTTTTTTTTTTAAATTAGTTGGTATTCAAGCGATCAAACTTTGTAACATCTCTTTCAGGTCACGGATTCTATAATTCGGATGGTTAACTCAATTTTCAGACTTTCTGTTACGATTTAATCTCGTTTGGGAAAACCTATTGGTTTTACTTGTCACTTTAAATTTATCTGATCGCATCGTTTATCACTAATATTTTTACTTCACATTTTCTCATAAGTAGTTGAAGAGTTTTGTTTTTTTATTTTTTTGAGATTTTTTGGGAATAGCAATTAGATAGAATTGGCTTACGTTGAACAAGCAATTTTTTACTACGCATTCATCTTCATAAAAGGTACAAGATATGTTATTAAATTTACATTGGATTATAATACAGGGTGATTTTTTAAGTGGTACTAACATTGAGATCTCGGAAACGGTATTGGTTAAATTTGCAAAAAGTTTGCATATTTTGATGAGTTGTAAGAATCTATTCAAAAAATTTCAAAATTCAAAATGGTTATTGAGATAATGCAAAAAAACTTTAAATTGGCAATTTAGTTTTTCAGCTCTACTTTGAAAATCGTTTACTTTAGGTAAGAAACTTTTGGGAGAATTTTGTAGTAGGTTAGCAGAACTATCAAACGATACTAAACTCGATATATTATCAGATTATCACAACGACGCTAGGCGTCGCGACGTTCAAATTTGTTGTGTTAATTAAGAAAAGTACGAAATCAAAAGTCCTTGATTATTTATCGAATTTACACAAGCCAACTGAATTATTTTCCGGATAGAAGCAATTACAACCCTCAAGAAAATAAAAAGTTGAACGTCGCGACGCATAGCATCGATGCGATAAAATGTCGAGTTTAGTATCGTTTGATAGCTCTTTTGGCCTTCTACAAAATTTTCCCAACAATTTCTTTTCTAAAGTAAACTATTTTTAAACTACAGTCAAAAAACTAAATTGCCAATTTGCAGCTTTTTTGCGTTATCTCTCTTACCGTTTCTTAGATCTTTATGTTGATATTATTTAAAAAATACAAGACATTTAAAACTCGTAAATTATTAAGTAGACACCAAACTACATAAAAACTTCCCGTATAGAGATGAAAACTGAAATATTCAGATATTGATATAGACAACTACAGCTAATGCACACAAACATAAAGAGCCACAAAGTAACATCTGAATTAATTGGAGTGGAGTGGACTTGAGTGCATCACTGCACTCAATCAAGGGTCAAGGGTCATTAAGGAAAAGGGAAGAGAGAAGAGAAAAATAGTATAATACGAATAAGTAGGAAATAGCCAGATCTAAACTGCAGTGGACGAAAGAAGATGAAAGAAGAGAAAAAGTAGCCAAAGTTTGATTTAAACGAAAAGACAAAAGAATTGGTTTTAAAAAAACTATAAATCTAGTTACAGTAGTAATAAGAAAACGTTTTCAAACGCGAAAATTTAAATTTTACAAATTCAATTGCTTATTTTTGACTAAAATGTGTAAACTTTTAAACGAATTTTATCAACTTTCCACTTTTATTACTAAATGATAAAATCAAAACTTTTATAAGATAACTTTAGTGTCGAGTAGGATCATACGTTATAAAACTTTTTAACTTAAAACACCTTAAAAAACTAATTTAATTAATTTAAGGGTAGAAAAATTATTATTATTACGACTTTTCACGTGCGAAGCCCTCTTGATAAACGACATGTTTAAATTACCAAAAACACAACTTCGTACTTTAAGTTTTAAATTTTTTTTATTATAGTTATTATACAGGGTGATTTAATTGTAAATGCACTACCTCAATTTATTAATTTAACGCTTTTGCCATTTGCAAAAGACATGATTCATAATTAAGGGCAAGGTTGTTTCTAGAAGGGTTATATGACTGTGCTAGACGTCTCATAACTTATTTCTGCGTGGAAAACTCCACTTCTAAATTGTAGCACGCCCTTTGGGATAAAACGACGTTTTACATGTTGTGAATACGTTCGTCTACCTCAACCCTTAACAGTGGTCTCATATGCCCTTACATTCAGTTACTTTTAACGTGACGTTTATACGCCACATATAAAATGAGCGTCTAGAATAAATTATAGGTCTTGAAACGTCACTTTTGTTTATTTTTCTTCTATCTCAATATAATTTTATTTTGCTAGTTTGTCACGTATATAATTGAATTCTAATGTATACCGTGTGCTAACTTTAAAAACGGGACTTAGAAATTACATAAGTTGCAGTACGCTGCTTATTGCAGTTTCATATTCTGAACAAAGCCAATAACATTATTGCTATATTATTTAAATTCTAATAAGAAATTATTTAAAAAAATATTTTTTTTACAAAAAATGTAGCAAAATTTTTTTTTTTTTAATATTTTATTTTTTTACTTTTTTTTAGAAGTAGAAACTACTAATTACACTTTAAAGATGGGCTTTCAAAACATGAAAACTTTCCTCATTTCACAGACTTCGTATTTAATTTTTTTACAAAAAAATTTTATTTTTGTTTACAAAAAAATAATTTTTTTCCAATATATTTTTTTTACAGCTGAGACTACTAATTACACCTTATAGATGTGCTTCCAAAACAGGAAAACTTTCCTCATTTAACAGACTTCGTATTTAATTTTTTTACAAAAAAATTTTATTTTTGTTGACAAAAAAATAATATTTTTCTTACAAATTTTTTTCCAATATATTTTTTTTTACAAATAGAGACTGCTAATTACACTTTAAAGATGTGCTTCCAATACAGGAAAACTTTCCTCATTTAACAGACTCGTATTTAATTTTTTTACAATTATTTTTTTTACAAAAAAATTATTTTTTTTACAAAAAAAACTTTTTTTTACAATAAATTTTTTTTAAAATAAATTTTTTTAGAAATAGATACTACTAATTAAACTTCAAAGATGGACATCCAAAACAGGAAAACCTCATTTAACACACTTAATACTTAATATTTTTACAAAAAAAGTTTATTTTTGTTAACAAAAAAATTCTTTTTTTGCAAAAAAATTCTTTTTCTACAAAAAAATTTTTTTGTTTTCTCTCGATTCCTGAGGTATAAAATAGAATATTGAGACACCCTGTAGAAAAAAAGTTAAAAGTAATT
The DNA here is from genome assembly GCA_963924605.1 of Malthinus seriepunctatus. Taxonomy (NCBI): domain Eukaryota; kingdom Metazoa; phylum Arthropoda; class Insecta; order Coleoptera; family Cantharidae; genus Malthinus; species Malthinus seriepunctatus. Next base: position 20,470,903 of record OZ004602.1, on the reverse strand, counting down.
CTAAAAAACAACATATAAAAGGAATAATATTAGCGTTTTCAAAGTTTTCGCGTATTTTCTATTTTTAAATTCCATTGAACATGTGTATCGCATATGGAAATCTTTTAAAAGTTGAAATTTCTTTAACAAATAATAGAATATAGCAACTTTAAAGGTTTGAAGTATTGACGCCAAACGTGTTCAATAGTTGATCGAGTAGGAGTAAAAATAAATTTTTATATTTGCACTAGGATTTTATTTTGAGAAAAACTGAACACTCGTATTACTGGCTGTAAAACACTTTGTTGAGAAAATTGAAATAAACGCTCGTTTTATTATTTGTTTTTATGGCACTTCACTAGAATTTTTCGCTTGTTTTGCTAACTAGAAGATATTTTGCTATTTTATCAATTTTTTTTTAAATTTTATTACATTTTCACGTTTCGAACTCATCGGGTCGATGTTTGTCAACGTGTGATAGAACATGCGGATTTTAATATTGTCAAAGTGTCAAAGGTTTTAGAATGGAACGCTATAAATTACTGTTGTTGACTAACGGATTTATTTAGTGTGTTGCTACTTTAAAGAATTGTTTTTAGTAGACGAAGTTCATAAGGTCTAAATCTAACAGCTCGGATACTTTTTCAACAAACTCTACCTTGATTCTTCAGCTTGTCTTATCTCAAATTCTTCTAGAGGGTTGAAATGTGCGTAACTTGGAAACAAAACAGTTTTTACTTATTTGGAGGTAGCAAATCTCTAAGGAATTTAATTTTAAGCTCTTATTTTAAAGAAGTACAAGGTATCTTAGTTTAATTGAATATAAACGATCTAAAATCTAAGTCGTGTGTCACAAAGTCAATTGCTGCAAGATAATATGTTTTTCCCTTAAAACGTTTTTCAACAAAAAGAATATTAGTTGTGTACAAGAATGTTACAGAGAGATATATCAAGAGATTATTCCTAACATTTACACAAGGATTTCTTTGTTAGGAAAAACACTCTTGTAACAAAAAATCAATTCTTCGTAAAGGAAAGTTTCCATTAATACATATAGACATGTTGACTAGTTGACGAGAGGACAAACGGACATCGCATGTACGAGCAGATCAACGGACGTGTGAGCAGGCTCGCAGATGATCAGTTGGTAAAAGAAGTCATAAGAACAAGTTGAACGGACCTGAGACAGATAGAGCATAGATATAAAGATAGTCAGATCGACGGATGTGTCATCACTGATCAGGCTTACAGATGAAGAGTCGGACAGATATACAGTCAGGAAGAGACACAGATGTAATGGTTGGCCATAGTGGATTCTTACATGAGAAGGTAGCTGGTCGGTAAGAGAAACAGGTTTGTCATGTCATAACAGTTCGACGGATGTGTGAGCAGGCTTACAGATGGACAGTCGGTTAGGTATACAGTCAGGAAGAGAGACAGTCGAAAAGGTTAGCCATAGTTAATTCCTTCATTAGAGGTTTCTACTAAGCAATAAACGAATCTAGAACAAACGGGTTTAGGCAAACAGACAATCAAATCGACGGATGCGTGAGCAGATTCTTAAATGAATAGTTTAGCTGGTAAACAGTCGAGAAGAAAGACAGACCAACAGATTGGCCACAGTTAATTTTTTTTATGAGAAGGTCAGTAACAGAATCAGGTTTGTCATGTCATAACAGTTCGACGATTGTGTGAGCAGGTTCGCAGATGGACAGTCGGGTAAGTATACAGTCAGGAAGAGAAACTGACGAAAAGGTTGGCCATAGTTGATTCTTTCATTAGAGGTTTCTACTAAGCAATAAACGAATCTATAACAAGCGGATTTAGGCAAACAGACAATCAAATCGACGGATGTGTGAGCAGATTCTTAAATGAATAGTTTAGCTGGTAAACAGTCGAGAAGAAAGACAGACCAACAGATTGGCCAGAGTCCTTTTTTACATGAGAAGGTCAGTACCAGAATCAGGTTTGTCATGTCATAACAGTTCGACGATTGTGTGAGCAGGTTCGCAGATGGACAGTCGGGTAAGTATACAGTCAGGAAGAGAAACTGACGAAAAGGTTGGCCATAGTTGATTCTTTTATTAGAGGTTTGGATTAAAGAATAAACGAATCTTGGACAGAGAGGTTTTATGCAAGCAGACAATCAAATTGACGGATGTGTGAGCAGGCTCTGAAATGGATAGTTGGGCAGGTGAACAGTCGAGAAGAGGGGCAGATCAACAGGTTGGTCACAATTAATTTTCTTTCATGGGAAGGTAGACGATCGGTAACAGAAACATGTTAGATATGTCAAAATAGATCGACGGATGTGTGAGCAGGCTCGCAGATGGATAGTCGTAGAAGTAGACAAGCGGGAAGAGAAACAGGCGAACATGATGGTGGTAGTTGATTCTTACATGAAAATTTTCGATTTTCTAAAAATAAGGATAGTCGTGAGTAAAGTAGACATCAACTGTTTTGAACAGAGGCCTTGATAGAAAAGCAGTGAGGTCACAGTTTATTCTTTTGTGTAAGTTGATGGTTTTGTCATTTATAAATGGCTTCTTTTTGCGATGTACAAATCTTATGCATTTATTCATTTTACAAACTTTATTTGAAGATTCTTTCTCAAGTACAGCTTTTTAAAACTTGACGCTTCACTAAGCTGCAACTAGTCTTTTGAAATACTCTTTATAAGGCCACATGTATTTTAAAAAAGGTTTTCAGCTTTTATGAAATAAAAACATTGAAAGAAACCACTTTATATATTTTATTTCACACATTTTTAGGCTAAAAAGACTATTTCAAGAGGATTAAGACTAACTTCGTTTAGCTTAGCTTAGCTTATTTTTAAATTCTAAGTTATTCAAAAAATATTACAAAAATTCGAAAAAATATTTGCGGTAAAGAGCTGCATATTTAAGAAAAATTAGTGCATATTTTTAAAAAATCTGTACATATCTGCATATAGTATACGACATAATTTAAAAAAAAATTTTTTGCTTATAATTCCGCTGTCTAGTTATAAATAATAGTAATAACTTTGTGCTAAAAAATTCAAACTTTGCACGAACCGCGAATAAAATTATAAAAATATATCTAAGAAAATTCAGGAGGATTTGTATTCACAATTTCTTTCTGCTTTAGGCTACATCAAAATTCTAGAAGGTATCTTGCATTAAATATCAGTAGCATTGTATTCTTGTATACCTTTTCCAAGAAGATTTTTAGGGTAAGTAGGATTATACTTGCTTTAAAAAACGAATCAACAAACGTTTATAGCAAAATAAACGTGTGGTAGAATGAGCATTACGACAAAAGCGAGTGGTTGCATATGTTTTAACATTTTTGTAAGTGTATTAAAATAAAATAAAATATAGAGCTTTTTAACGAAAAGGATTTTTCAATTTTTTTTCAGTTTCAGGAATAAATACAATAGTAGAAACATAGTAGAACATCAGGTGCGCTATCGCGTTCGAATGATAGGGGCGGTAAAGTTTCGGCTCATAAAGAAAAATGCGACGTTGACTACTAACTGTGAGATAAAGGGGAGTCGAGTTAGGAAAAACTGGGGTTGAATATTCGAAACGTTTGAAAATATTGCTTCCAACACCTGCTGGGAGATTGACAAAATTTTTCAAAATAAATAACCCTCTCTAAGTGAATAAAAGGTCAAAGTTGATAAATCTTGTTTGGTACGCCACTGGTAAGGAAAACGGTATTATTTTTCTCTCGTTACATATCACTCATCAGCACCAAATCTCCTTGAACGTTCGTATTTTAATTGTTTTGGTAAGACGAACAGTTATTACAGCAGCGCTACTGCATTTCCTTTCAGTTTTATTAAAGGAAACCATTAAAATCGCGCGCCCACAGGTGAAAACCCCTTCTAGTGTGACTGCATACAATTTGAACTCCAATATAATGCGACAATATCTAGTAAAATCACGTAAGTAATACATTAGAAACGGTTGTTAAGTTTTGTTGTTTAACGGCTTTTGTTGTTGAAACCATATCGACAATTAAAGGAAAATGTTTGGGTTTCGGCTAGCCTCATCGATCGGCCAATAAAGATTTTAACTTTTCCCCAACTTGTAAAAAGTGACATTTACACGTAACTTCAATAATATAGACCTTGCTATTTTCATTTTTTCGACAACTTACTTAACACTAAAAGCTCTACTTACGAAGGTTATTATTTTGACCCAAATATTCTTATCATTCAAGTGCATGCCGTTCAAACCCTTAAGCTCGTTTCTTTCATACATCAACTTTAAAAAATGCGATAAAATCAGTTCTTGTAAGTTTTATTTGAATATTATGTACGTGTCGTAATGTGTGTATATAAATTTTTAATTATCAACTATAACGTCGGAAAAAGGTTTAAAAGTTGATTAATTACACTGCAGTTAATTAATTCTTGAAACGTTTAATTATTCAAAACAGAATTTAATTTAACAAAAGCATTTCAAATGCGAATTTTCAGGAGATAAAATTTAATGAAAATTAAAAAAAAATAACTTCAAGGGGAATAATATATTTTGTAAAAAAATACATGGAAAGAAAATTAAATAAGTTGTAGAAAAGTGGTGTGAAAATTTAACTCATGCATTATTAATGATTAGAGCAGAGAGTTATGCACCAAAACCCATGAGCTTATTAGCAACTAAATTAAATTTACCCAACCATTGAATTAGACATAATTTTTAAGATTATCGTTTTTCAGTTTTGGTCGTTATTTCTCATCGTGAAAAATAACATAACGTACGTAACATAACCTTGAAAAGTGGTGTAATATAAAATTTAATTACATTAATGTAATAAGTATGTGACTGAACATTATCTTTTTTTAAGTTTTCGTCGTTATTTTTCATCGTAAAAAATAACATAACCTATAAAAGATGTGTAAATTACATTAATGTAATAAGAATGTGATTTAATATTATAATGTACTTTTTACCCCAATATTTCATATTAACTTTTTTCAGTTTTGGATGTTATTTCTCATCGTAAAAAATAACATAACGTACCATAATACAATATAACTGTTTGTGTATAATAAAATTTAATTAGATAATAATGTAATAAAATAAGCAATAATGTGATTTACTATAATCGTTTTTCAGTTTTGATCGTTATTTTTCATCGTAAAACATAACATAACGTAACATAACATAACCTAAAAAATTTGTGTAAAATAAAATTTAATCAGATAAAAAGAATAAAAATTAATATTATTTTTTCTCAGTTTTGTCGTTATTTCTCATTGTAAAAAATAACATAACGTAATACACAGCATAACCTAAAAAAGTTGTGTAAAATAAAGTTTGATTACTTTATGTACCTAATAAATAAGAATATGATTTAATATTACCTTTTTTAAGTTTTGGTCGCTATTTTTCATCGTAAAAAATAACATAACGTATCGTAACATAACCTACAAAAGTTGTGTAAAATAAGGTTTAATTACATTAATGTACATAACAAAATAAATAAGAAAGTAATTTAATATTATCTTTTTTCACTTTTGGTCGTTATTTTCATCGTTAAAAATAACATAACGTAACATAACATAACCTAGAAAAGTTGGGTAAAATAAAATTTAATTACATTAATGTAGATGAGAGAATGTGATTTAATATGATCTTTTTTCAGTGTTGGTCTTTATTTCTCATCGTAAAAAATAACATAACGTAACATAACCTAGAAAATTTGTGTAAAATAAAATAAAATTACATTTAGTAATTTTAATTAAATTAATTTAATTTAATTTAATTAATTAAATTTAGTAAGAATGTAATAAATAAAAATGTAATTTATTAATACCATTAAATGGTACTTTGAATCACCATGTAACATTGAACAATTTGACTCTAATATTTAATTAGAACGTCATTGTATTAACCAATACAAAATTTTCAGAGATGACTTTATGACTAATTTCCAACATAAAGGTTCAGATAAAAATATGTCCAAATCGGCATAGTTTTCAAGTAACAGAGTGGTAACAGAGTGTTCAATGTTACACGGTAACTCAAAGTAACCTCATTTGACGGTACCGTTTTTTAGTTTTGGTCGTTATTTTTCATCGTAAAAAATTACATAATGTAACATAACCTAGAAAGGTTGTGTAGAAATTTAATTACATTAGTGTAGTTAATAACGTAAATAAGAATATAATTTAATATTATCTTTTTCACTTTTGGTCGTTATTTTCCATCGTTAAAAATAATATAACGTAACATAACATACCCTAGGAAAGTTGTGTAAAATAAAATTTAATTACATTAATGTAGATGAGAGAAGGTGATTTAATATGATATTTTTTCAGTGTTGGTCGTTATTTCTCATCGTAAAAAATAACATAACGTAACATACCTAACATAACCTATAAAATTTTTGTAAAATAAAATAAAATTGCATTAATGTAATAAATAAGAATGTAATTTAATAATACCGTCAAATGGAGTTACTTTGAATCACCATGTAGCATTGAAAATTTTGTATTGCTTAGTACAATGACGTTCTAATTAAATATTAGAGTATAGAGATGACTCTATGACTAATTTCTAACATAAAGGTTCAGATGAAAATATGTCCAAATCGGCATAGTTATCAAGTAACAGAGTGTTCAATGTTACACGGTAACTCAAAGTAACCTAATTTGACGGTATCTTTTTTTAGTTTTGGTCGTTATTTTTCATCATAAAAAATAACATAACATAACCTAGAAAAGTTTTGTAAAATAAAATTATTAGTAATTTATTAATTATTACTAATAAGAATATGATTAACTATAATCTTTTTTAAGTTTTGGTCGTTATTTTTGATCGTAAAAAATAACATGTTGTGTAAATTATGTGAGAGAAAGTTCTCGTTTGGTATCTGAGTAATTTTCTACAATAAAAAAATAGTAACTGTTTTTTAGAAAACGAGAATTTGCTTAACCCTGGAACGACCAGCGGGGTGTACGACACCCCATTTCATTTTTAGGCCTATCTTTTAGAGTGGTTTTTTGTATTTCGGCCGTGTGCTTCTATGACTTTTCCTAACTATTAATGCTGATTTCAAAAAACTAAAAAGATTTTTGATTTAAATTATGAGTGCCAAAAGAGATGACGATTTTGAGTTTCTCCCATGTGGGGTGTAGTACACCCCAAGCATTTTTACCGTATAAACTATATTCTAAGGACTTTTAGGAACGTAAAGTTGTTGGAATAGATTTTAAAATTATTTTTTGTAGTTTACATACATGAATTACCCGAAAAACTTAAAGGTATTAGCGAAAAGTATCACAATTCCTATCTAAAAGTACTTGGGGTGCGCCGCACCCCGCTGGTAGTTCCCGTTACATTAAAAGCGTGGTCGTTCCAGGGTTAAACTAAAAACTAAATTGGAATAGCCTAAGCAAAAGAATGACTTGAATATTAAATTTGACGGATAAGGATAACAGCTAACCCAAGATGAAATTTTAAAGCCGAAAGGGACATGGTAACCTATATTGTTCCTGAATGCAAAATAAACACTTTTAGAGGGTCAGTAGTTGACAATGACGATGTATCATCGTAACCAGAATACTTTTCATAAACTTTTTAAGAGCAAAACCTTTGCGGCTTCAGTGTTTTAACAAAATAAATTTCCACTTTCTGTTGAATAACTATTTATTTTAGGCGTTATCCAAAATTTATTCGTTTATCCTAAAATACTTTTTTCTTGATAAAAATTTACAGTTTGCTCAAAAACAATATACAGCATACAAATTGCTTTTACAACAACCAACAGATTGCAAAATAGGCACATTATCAGTTTCCTTGTGATTTAAATTTCCATATACGACTACTAATCTAAAATCGTTATGTGCAGGGTTGCGAACTTAAATATAAAATATATCCCAAGTAATAGCCAATAATTTATAAAAAAGTGAAGTTTTTTTCATAAATTTAAATTATAAGTGAATCGAATCCCAAAAAAAATCGCCGCCCTATTTAATTTAGGTTTCATTTATGTGCAAATATTTTCGATGGGTGAATATCGCCTTAATCTAACTATTCGTATACCTCTACTTAGATCACTTCAAAACAGATCTTTCACATTACATAAATTCTTCTCAACGCCATATTTTACACAATATTACGAGAGTTTTTGATCTTCTTAAAGCTGTGAAGGTGTACACAAGAAGGAGTTTATAACTAAATGCAATATATCAAAAGGGGCTTTTGAATAAAAGTAAGTGTTTGGAATTTCTTTTCTATGAAAGTCTATTTTAAAATTTTAAAAATAGATTTTTGATATTTTGATTCGTTCGAGTAGAAATAATTGTTGGATTTTATTCATCGTTGATGTCGGATTACTTCAATAAATCTGCATGCTTTCTATTGGAGTTTCTTTTGTAATCTATAACTTTCACTGACTGAGGGGTTGAAGTGTCGGTGATCAAAGTAGGAATTAAAATTTATTGTCCCTACCTATATTGAACTTAAAGTAGGCTGGTGCGAGCGATATTTGAAAAAAATGAAGTTGAATAATGTGAAATCACGCGTTTTTGGTATTTCGTAAGCCACCCTTGGCGTGTTCAAGAAAACCCACCCTGTATATTTATTACTATTAATTTGGGAGAAACAATAATTATTGTATATGAAGCGGAAAATTCGTTCTAAACTCGAGAAAACCCTTTTAACCGCGCATAAATTATTAAAATGTTATTAAAAGCATTTTTATAATAAACAAACCAAAGCCGCAAAGGCCCAATACTCAATTTATTAATTATACATAAACAAATTTAAAATTTTAGCTGCGGCCGGTCAAAACGTATCCTGAGTAAATATTTAATTATTAATTGGAAAAACATTCTTCATCAAACACCTACATAATAGCAACCCTTGCTACATTACGTAAATAAAATATTTTCTTAATTTGTTTCAACCAAAATCCTTTAATCCTTTCAATGACACGTATCGTACACAATTGGATATAGTGAGGGAATTTTTGTCTGTGTCTGAAGCAAGATAAGTAATAGCTTTAGTTAAAGACTTAAATCCGGGCTTACTCGTTCATTGTTTAGCGTGTAAAGATAACGATTCAGATTGCTTTCGCTTAAAACCATCAGCGGGTAAGAAGGTAGAAAAAGGGAGTTGATGAAATATTTTTAATCAAATAGAAGAAAATTGTTTATTTTTATTTTTTATACAGGCTGATTTTTTTAATGATGCTAAAATTGAGATCTCTGAAGAGCGACGAAATTGGTTAAATTAGCAAAAAGTTTCGTATTTTGATGTTTTTGAAGAAATAAAATTGGAAATTATGTTCGAGTATAGTTTTAAAATGGTTTACTTTAAAAAAAATTGATTAAGATGTCAAAATAGCTATCAAACGATACTAAACTCGACATTTTATCACATCGACGCTAGGCGTCTCGACGTTTTATTTTTTTGCGGGAGCTTATTTTTTTTCATTAATTTACTATAGAAAGTTCACGCTAACTGAATAATTATCTACAAAAAACAATTGATTCCCATAAGAAAATAAAAAGTTGAGCGTCGCGACACCTAGCGTCGATGTGATAAAATGTCGACTTTAGTATCGTTAGATAGCTCTTACGAGCTCCTGGAAATTTTTCTAGCAATTTTGTTTCTAAAGTAAACTATTTTGAAACTACAGTCAAAAAACTAAATTGCCAATTTTCATTTTTCTTGCATTATTAACTCAGTAAGCATTATGAAATTTTCAATTTTCTAATCGGATCTCAAATCTCATTAAAATACACAACTTTTTGCTCAATTGCCCATTTTCGTAACTATTACCGTTTCTTAAATCCCACCCAATTGGTACCACTTCAGCCTGTATATTAGACCTATTATAAATTTATAAATATTGGAGTCCTCAAGAGTTCTGTTGTGGTGCTTTTACTTTAAAATAGTAAAAAGAAATTATTGTATTATTGAATTTTCAAAATTTTCCACCTTAATCGCTTAGAACTTTTTTGGAACAAACAAAGTGTAATATTGAGCGTTTGAAAAAAATATAACAAGGGAAACTTCCAACACTTAACTCTTTTATGCACTTACTAAAAATGCTAGCGATGTGGATTTATGTATAAAAGAATTTAACTTACATACAACTTGTGCTTACTATAAGGAAGTCATCAAACATATTTTAAAGCCGTGAAGAGCTTTTAAAGCAGTCAAAGGAGCGCGAGCGATACAAATAAAATAGTCGTATTACATAACTCGTGTGTGCAATAAAATTCGCAATTATTAACCGTTGACAAATTGTTATTAAACTCGCATGTTTTTGTATAAAATATTTGCTTATTATAATTTATTCAAATATTTAATATTTGATAAATGTTTGCCATTAACCTTAAACCAATCTATTATAAGATAAAAGACAAATTCCATTTTGGGGTTTGCGTAGCGTAGAGGTTTTCCCATAGTCATACGTGTTTTCCTTTCCAAACAATTTAAAATTTAAATTCTTTATTAAATTATTTTAAACTTCAAAAATTTCAGCGCTATACATAAGTTTTTGTCAAAGCTTATAGGTATGAAAGAAAAATTTTCTTATTTTAGCGTTTAAGAAAAACCGTATACATCATATAAGGTAGGCGTACATTAAAAAGAAAATTTAAATTAAGCTTCAATTTATTTTGTATTACGTTTCACGATCGATTTTTTTTAAATTTTATGAAATTTGTCAAACACTTCAGTTTACACTAAAGCGATTTTATGGTACAATAAATAAAAAATGAGGTAGGTAATTCCAATCTGTCATCGTAAAAGTTTTCCTTTTTATTTAAAGTACCTACGTTTCGTAGCTATCAATTTCAAATTAAAAGCGTATGGCTAATAAATGGGAAAAATCTATAACGCGTACAGGGGAGCAGAAGATCGCTGAAAGATTGATTAACAGAGGTGGTTAAACAGATTACCAAAATCAGGTCACTCGGGGTACTAATATGAGCTCAATTACGACCTTTGACTACCGTCTCAGTCCATCGCGTCTCAAATCTGTATTTTCTATTCAGAACAAAGTCAAAGTGATCACCAGTTAATAAATCACACGAGCAAGTCAAAATGGGAAATTTTCCATAACAGCAATATTGTTGGTGCTGAATACAACAAAAAAAGGGGATGGGGTTTTAAATGTGAAAACATCGACACTTTTAATTTAAAAATTTCAATCTTCGTAACCTCTGAAATGCTAGAGCTCAAATTTTACTTTTATGTAAAACACACCCCTGCGTACACCCTCCTCAAATTTCAAGCCAATCGGAGGCATCGATAATTTTTTATAGGTCTATAATAATCGAGATTCCCAAAATTCCGAAAATTTAATTCAAATTATTTTTAGACTTTAAAAAATAGCACAGCAAAAAATACGCTAAAAGTAGAAAATCCAGGGGCTAGTGCCCCATCGTCATTTCCGTATCGCCTCCTTGATACTTCTTACCCGTTTCCCGACGAAAGAGAGAAAAAATGGGCACCTACGGCTTTCGGACCGGGTTCAAAGGTTATCTTGGACCTTCCTCTACGACCTACCGCGAAATCATTTCTACGATTCCCATACAGAGGGCGCTGCGATTTTTCCAAAAGTGTCAATTTTTAGCCACAATTTGGGGAAAGCTGAGGCCCATGTTATCCGCCCTGCTCTCAGAGGAAGAGAAGACGATTTCGTTCGGTGGGTCGCTGGGAATTTTTTTGGGGCATCACTCAGGGTACTAATATGAGCTCTGACTACCATCTCAGCTCACCCCGTCTCAAATTTGTTTTTTCTATTCAGAACAAAGTCAAAGTAATCACCAGTTATTAAAACACACCAAAATGGGAAAATTTTCATAACAACAATATTGTTGGTGCTGAATACAATATAAAGAGGCGAGGGGGTTTTAAATGTGAAAAAATCAACACTTTTAATTCAAAAATTGTAATTTTCGTAACATCTGAAATGCTAGAGCTCAAATTTTACTCTTATGTAAAACACACCCCTGCGTACACCCTCCTAAAATTTCAAGTCAATCGGAGAAATCAATAATTTTTTTATAGGTATATAATCGAGATTCACAAAATTCCGAAAATTTAAGTAAAATTATATTTTTAGACTAGCAAATAAATAGCACATCAAAAAATACGCTAAAAGTAGAAAATTTAGGGACTAGTGGCCCATCGTCGTTTCCGTATCGGCTCCTCGATACTTCCCATACCCGCCTCCCGACGAAAGGGGGAAAAAATGGTCGAGAAGGATAGGACAATTCGACAATTACTGACACGTAAGGCCTGCGGATCGGGTTCAAAAGTTACCTTGAAGCTTTCCCTACGAGCTACCGTGAGATCATTTCTACGATTCCCATACAGAGGGCGGTGCTATTTTTTTCAAAAAATGTCCATTTTTAGCGATAATTTAGGGAAAGCGCTCCTGCTCCTGCTCTCAGAGGAGCAGGAGCCAATTTCGTTCAGTGGGTCGTCGGGAATTTTTTGAGCCATCCATATTCCATAGGGCACCTCAAATTCGAAAAAGCACACTCGGAAAAAGAGAAATAATTAAAAAAAATCGTAGGGAAAATGGGAGGGCGGTTAGTGAAGATTTTTTGGCCTGATTATCTCTATTCTTAAATTTTTTTCTGCAATAACTTTTTAAATATTTCTATTTAACATAATTTTTGTATTTTCTGACATGTTTAATTAATTACAAGGCAATAATTTTATTAGAAATTCTAATTAAATTTTGTAAATTAATATAAAATTTAAATCACTCAAGCTCATCGCTTTTATCCACTTAAAAAATTAAGAGTCTGGTAAAGACAGTCGACTTTAATTAATTTTTATGGAAACTTAATCCACGGCTTAGAATTTCACTTCACACAAATTAAAATATTAGTTCCAACAGGATGAAGTTAATTACATAAAATTTAGATTTGTTTCACAATAAAATAAAAGTAAACTACTCGTGTAGTTTTCCTTTATTTATAAAGTACTTGGAAAAAATTTTTTATTGTGTTTGTGAAAAGCTCCATGAAAATTTTTCTTTGTTTTGAGCGTTTTCATGAAATGTTAATTTTTCTACGTAATTAATATTGCACTTCTTCATTTCATAAACGTCGACTTAGGGGGCCGATGTGATGATATGGGGTCCACAATAATTTTTTGTGCCTTTTTGCCCTGATGCTGCTCTCTGTCTCTTCCTCCTAACTACCTGTATGTTTGTCTGTTCATCTGCGTGATTTCCTGTCTACCAGCCTGCTTACTTATTGTTTCATTTGTGTTTGTAACAAAGTAGTAATACTATGGGGTTTCTAAACCGGATGTGACGTTACAGCTAATAAAAATGGCGCGAAATTCAAAACTGGGGGTAATGAGGTGTGTCAATTTAAAAATTTAAGATGGTGCTTAGGTGGGAAGTATATTTGAACAGAAAAAAATTGTTAAAATGACGTCACAGCTAGGGGTCCTAGATCTAACTAGGACTGACTGGGATCTAACTGGAACTAGGAACTAGGATCTAACTGAATTAAACATTCAAATGGGACTTCTTACCTTTCGAATGGGGCCTGGGCCTTATATTTGACTATAATAGTAAAATAGGGGGCTTTAAACTTTCAAGTGAGGCTTCTTACCTTCCAAATAGGGCCTAGGGCCCTACATCCAAGTGTTATTTCATTCATAGTAGTACTACTTAGCGGTTTACTCCTCTGTCTACCAGCTTGCCTGTCTGTCTGTTTGTCTGCTATACACTTCTCAACTACGACGGCTTGGTTTTAATGCTTTGAAATGTTACAGATCTGCAAACATTTAAAATCATTACAATCTTATAATGTTATAATGCTTATTGTATTCCTTTGTTTTATTCAATTATTTTCCATTGTTTGAAGTTCTCATTTTGCAAGTCTGATTTTAGTTTCTTTGGCATAACGTATAATATAATATCGTTATATTGTATGTATTTGTATAGCACAGTAGAAACTTTATGTACTATTCATAATTCTAGTTATTATACCGTGTGTTTTATTTAGTTTATTATCTTTCCCTGTTGACGAAATTCACATACATAACAAAAGTAAACGAGACAAATGTGTTTACATATATTCAAATTTTATTAAATCTCTAGCTCCTTGCAACACATAAACAAAATGTTTTGAAAAGCTAGAAGCTGAAAATCCATGAAAATCAATACCTTGCAATATATTTTCAACCGGTAATAGAATCATCAATCACTAAACTAAGATTATGCATAGTTCTCCCATAGAAAGAGCAAATTTTAGAATAAATTATTGAAGTGGAATATTTATTTTTCTCAAAATAATATTAAAATTTCAAATTCGTTATTTAATTAACTTTTGTAAAATCATTTTCGAAACGACACTAGAATGGAATATTAATTACTGTCAAATCAAGTCGGTCACTACATTAGTATTTGAGTATGCGCCGATAATTTGTTGGGTTGACAGCTATCTGCTTATATATTTATTAATGATTGAGAATAATGAACCAACTAAAATCTCCAAGTTGAAAATAAACGAATGTAAAGCTTCAGAAATAATGAAATATATTTTTTTAATTTCTTTACTTCTTTTGAAATTAATTTTATATAATAATTACAGGGTGGTGACTGGATTTCTCGCTCATGGGGAGTTAACATGAAAAATTATACTTTGGTAATTTCTTGGGTTCCTATTTATTTTAGAAAAAAAATCTTGTTTTAGAGCATAAAATTCTTCATCTAAATTAATAAACAAAATTAATTTTGGATGCTTTACCACGCCTGAGAGTTAAATTTAAAAATTTAGAAAATTAGCAGAAATAGCGATTGCTTTGAAACACAAGCAAAAATTGTCAGGAGTAGTAATACTGTGGGTATTTTAGATCGGATATGACGTTACAGCTGATAAAAATGGCGCGAATTTCAAAATTGGCGGTAATGGGGCGTGTCAATTAGAAAATAAAAGATGGCGTTTAAAACCAGGTAGGAAGTAGGGGTACTAATTTAAAAATTCAAAATGCTGTTTTTATAAGGAGGTGTCAAAATTGCTGTAAATAAGGCGTGACAATCTGGAACGGAAATAACATCACAGCTGGATTGAATCATTATCAGCGTTTACCTATCTTCTGAACGTAGGCTTGAACTAGTTTCTTTCAAGCCACTGTGGTTAATAACCAAGGTCGACTCACTTCTGGATAAATTTTTTGATATCAACAGGTCACCTGACGTGGTGGTGGACTTGTGTAATGAATCTTCTAAACTACAGCTCTAGAGGCTCCTAATCGGAGTCTTTGATGCCGCATCCTTGTTAGTCTCTAAACATCGTCCTCATTCACCCCACGATCTCCATAGACATCATCCATTCTCCTAAACTTGCGTACCTTCTTTATTATCTCGTTTATGGTGACGTTGCAAATAATCTCAAAGACCTTCCTCTCGTAAGCATTTAATTACCAGTATTGGATCTGATAGATAAGTAGCGACCTTCCGAACATTGTTAATGATGACGTATTTATAAGCTCGAGGCGTAAACAACAAAGTAATTTAGAAGCATTTAAAGTATTGTTTTCGAAATAATACACAAAACCAAATGCATTTCAACCCTTTTGTGCTTTTGTGCAACCTCCATAATAAATAAATAAATTAATTAACGGTTTAGATTTAAGAGAAATAACACACGTTTTAGTTTTAAATAGAATTAATTCGAAATTTACCTAATGATCATCATAATTATGCTGAATTTTATTTTATTTTTATTATTTTAAAGACGTGATATAATTAAATACCAACTCTTTGTAAAATTTACCTCACAGTCGTATCAGAAATTTAATCATTCCGAGCACGCAAATCCATTTGCAATAGAAAGGTTGAGTCTAATTAAAACGTTTGGGAATTTAATTTTGCAGTAATACATGAATATAGGAATTAATTATAATTATTGTGTAGGTACTTGTGTGATTTTTCGGGCGTTAAGAAATTGTTACCTAGATGGAGTTGTTAATGAAACGTAATATGGTACTTAATTAAAATTTACGTTTGCAACTTTGTCTTGAAGAGTCTCGAGACGAAAAGTTTTAGAAAAATCACATTCGTGACAACACGAGAACAAGTCTTTAATTTTTATTCTTGACGGAGTTCAGGAGATATGTGTTTGAGTGCCTCTCTCAGAGAAGGTAGATAAAGTTAATTTACCTTATCTTAAAAATATATGTGAAAATTTATGGGTTATAAGTTATAACAAGCATAAGCTTTAAGTTTTTCATAAACTTTGCAAGTTAGATGGAAATTATTAGACTTGTATATTGTATAAGGGTCTTCTTTTCAAAAATCCTTATTCGTTCGTTATCAAATGTTGTCGATTGTCGATCAAAATGGCCAATTTTTAGGTTATTTACAGCAGTTTGGAGTAGTTCGATAGTTTGCTGTGCAAAACCTCTGCTTTAAATTATTGTTTAAACAAGATTTCCATCTTTTGCATTGATTTATACAGGGTGGGTCACGAAACTTATAGCCTCTGACAAAATTTTAATACAACGCAAACAAGAATTATCATTAAAGTCTATATGCAATGTCCATTTAATAGATACAGCTAAGCCAGTCCCATAAAAAGCGCGCGATATTCGAATAGAATTTTTCTATTGGTCGAATTTTGAAAAAACGGTTTGTAACACTCACACAAGAATTGACATGCGTCAACCTTATTTGACAGAAATTTATGGGGGTGGCTTAGCTGTATCTGTTCGCTGAACAGAGTATATATAGAGCAGTATAGATAGTTAAAGCAAATCATATTTAACTTGAGGAGAGGTAGGGATAAGTTTTGTTTAATTTCTGTATCTGTCTGTGTGTTTTACCCGACGTTAGTCTAACCGTAGCATTTGAGCTTTATTGTTTTCTTGGCGGTTACTGGTTACATTCTTTGGATCGAGCTTAAAACATGTTAGAAATATGGTTATTTCTTTAATTCAACAGTCTATTTATCTAATAATCATGTTATTTTCCTAAGGATAAATGGGTAGTAGCCTTAACTAGCGTGCATATTTCTGGACCTCATATTTAACCAGGGAAGTGTGTCAGTTTATTAGGATTAAAGATTCTACAGCGTTGGTAGGACTCGTTTCTACGGCTCTGCCAACTCTTCTCTTAGCGCTTTAATCTAGTCCACTAGTGCTGGTCCACATGTTAAGGGTGTTCTTTTCCGTCTTTGGCGTCTATGCTGTCCAGTATCTTATTAAACCCCTCTCTATTCTCTTCTTCTACTTAGAACTCGTATGTGTCTTTTCTATCCGGATGCTAGGCCCAAATACTGGTACAGTATTACAGCATCCTGGAAATTTTGTATCGTTAAAACCAGCTACTTGCAATTTTTTCTAATCCTTTTTGCTAGGAGATAAATTTTAGATGCACCGTGTTCAGCTCTTCCAGCACTTTCATTTGAGTCCAGTCTTATCAAGATTGGACCAGAATTACTTAATTTTAATAATCCTTATTTTATTATCAGCGTTATCAGCAATAACCACTGATTTCCCTGTAGCTCGGCAACCAGAAGAGCTAGCGCTACCGTTTAATTTTTAATTTAACTCTTATATCATTTTTAACTCTAGAAAAATTATTTAAATCTTATCACTTAAGTATGTCTTTACCTTACAGTTTTAAATTATAGGATTAAAAAGTTTTAAATTCAATTAAATTGAGAGAGCTAATACTTGATTAAAACTGTTAAATAATCATAAGAAATCAAATTAAAGTTTTAACGATTAATTTATATCCATACATATGAAAAAAGCGAACTTCCAAGCTGGGAGTCGAACCCAGGCCACCCAATTTCCGGTCGAGGGCTCTAACCACAGAGCTATATGGGCTCGCTTCCTTCATATGCAGAATGGGTGCGTCATCATTCACACTGTGTTATGCTTTCACGCTTGCACGCTTTCTTCGCGTCAAATCATAACACAGTGTGAATGATGACGCACCCATTCTGCATATGAAGGAAGCGAGCCCCTATAGCTCTGTGGTTAGACTTCCCGGCTTGGAAGTTCGCTTTTTTCATATGTATGGATAATTAATCGTTAAAACTTTAATTTGATTTCTTATGATTAGTTTTAAATTCATTTAAAACCACGTGGAGTGGTAAAATTTCTTGCTGGGGGTGATTAGTGCTTTTTCTTTTCTACCTTTGTGATTCAGTAGCATTTCTAAGTATTTTACAGCCCCTAATTAATTTTTATTAATTACTTTAAGGTTGAAATTTCAATTTAAAATCACAAATTTTGTACCGACGTGCTCGTTATTTTAGTGCCATTCCATTGAGCTAACTTTCTTCCTCGAGCTTCATTTAATTAAAAAGTTATTAATTTAATTAGTAAAATTTATAACGTACTAAGTAATAATTTCCCTCGAGTACAATTCAAGTTAGAACGTTTCTATTGGTTGTCGAGTGGATCCGAGTTGGTTGTCAGATCTTCAATGTAAACCTCTTTTCCGTTTTGATAAAGGATTCCTCGTTTCACCTTTGAGGTAAACGGGCGCGCTTTGTGTTATTCGCCTTGCGTCATTTTTGTTTACGGTTAATTAATTTGAATATTAATTATTATTCACCCTGTTGCTTTCACCAATCCCGTGATTTCTCCTCGTACACTAGAACTCAGTGGTCTTTCCCTTCATAGAGAGGTTTCGGGATCTGGTGTATGAAATCCTCTGCGTTTCCGGGACTCAGAGTGGTATTTCTCTTCAGATAAATGTCTCGACATCTGGATAACGACTACCCTCTTAGTTTCCAGGACTCAGTGGTCTTTCTCGCAAAAGAAGGGTCTCGAGGTCTGGCAAACTACCTAACCCCCTTAGTTTCCGGGACTCAGTGGTATTTCTCGTCAGATAAATGTTCCGACGTTTGGATAACGACTACCCTCTTAGTTTCCAGGACTCAGTGGTCTTTCTCGCAAAAGAAGGGTCTCGAGGTCTGGCAAACTACCTTACCTTCTTAGTTTCCGGGATTCAGTGGTCTTTCTCGTCTAGAGGTCTGGCAAACTTGCTGCGTCCAGGGATTCTGTGGTCTTTCTCGTCAGAGAAGGGTTTCGATGTTTGGTGCACGACTTTCCTGCGTCTACTGGGACTCTGTGGTCTGTCTCGTACGAGAGGGGTCTTGAGGTCTGGTGGAAATCTAGTGGCCTAGTCATATCTCCAGTTCTTGTATTTGACATTTACTAATAGCTAATTGTTTTCCTTAAGAAGGTTTTTTTTATCCGTACCCTTTAGGTACAAAGAGCTATTTTATTTCTGTTAATAACTATTTTGTTTACTTTTTATCAAAAGTGTGTTTTATTGGGGTTTCGAACCTCACCGTCTCCGTCTGAGCGATGCTAAAGGGAGAATTAATCTAACACCCGGTTACCGGTGTTACAATATAGAGAGGCTTTTGAATCGCTGCCGCTTCAACAGTTATTTTTTCATTCATCTGTCCTCCCACAGTTGTCTCACCAAGACAGTTCTTCAGTTTTCATTTTCAATCGCGGTAAACGAAATTCCGCCATCTTTGTTTTTTTTTAAGTTTGGTACTCGTCCTCCAATTTCGTCAATATCGATGGAACCTTTGTTGGATGTTTTTTAGTATGCCCACTGCCCACGTTATAGCGATAGAGCAGTTGCGTCATCAGGCCATGATCATAAGCTAAATGGCATACTTTTTGGATCGCTCCTCTTATCTTCGTCATAAAATAAACAGAGTTGGAGAATTAGCGATCAATCAGTCTTTAGAAAGTCTTAACTTTAAATATGCACTTTGAGAATTGACGAATAAATTGATTTATTCCACTTTCATGTCACCTCATGAAAATTTAATTTAATTTTTAAATTAAATTATGATATCCAATAGCAGATACGATACATATGGGGTATGGGTCGTGCCTTCTGAAAAACGTGTTTCAAATATTTTCAGCAACTTGGACGTATTGAAATAAGTTTAATTAAATTTTATAATTTTTATCAAAGTATTATTGTTGGTGTAAATTTTTTCAAATCCCACCCTTATCTAATTATTTTTTTAAACGGTTACATCTCACTGACATGAATTTAATTTAAAAAAAATTAATTAATTTTAAAAAAGAATCTCTTGTAATCAAATAATTGATAATTTTGAATTGAATTTTTTTTCAACTGTAAAACTTCAAAAATACAATGAAAGTTTTAATACAACAAAGCATCCCTAAATACAATTTTTAAAGCCATTATAAACTTCATTAGCATTTTCTTTGTAAAATGGCTTCAAAACGATTGAAAAGGATGTTGAAACATCTAACAGGATATTGGAGTTGAGTCGTTTCCCAACATGTCGCTGACAGCACAGATGAAGTTTAATAAAGTCCTTTCTCTCATAGCTTTTAATCACCTTGCACAAAAATACAAAAGGAAATTATATAAAAATATAATTCATTGGTTTTACTCGATTTTATTCCATCGATACTGTTTTTGGATCTAACACTTTACTTGAAATGCTATTTTTATTATAATTCTAGTTGGCTAGATTTTGAGTTTCAAAAAAATTTTATTCTTATAAAAAGATAGATCTTAATGGCGTACATAAATAATAAAATTTTTATTCCGTTTGCTTTAAAAACAAAAAAGTTATGAAGTTATTCGCACGTAAAGTGAAACACACTGTGTGTAGATTGTAGCTAGTAGAGCTCAATTCTAAAGAGAAGAAGCCACCTGCCGACGTCATAGCACACAGAAGACGATCATTGGCGACCGGGATTCATAAGCGCGCTTATGAGTGCAGCGACCGTATCTCAAATAGCAATTTTGACCCGCCCCACCAATATAAAAATAAAAGTCTTTGGCGCGATGACGCAGTGGGTTCTTCTCTATTGAATTGAGCTATAAATCTTGATAAAATAATTAAATTAGAATTAAATTTATTTTTTATAACAAGCAACGCCTTTGTAATTTTAACTTTGATTGTCAGGCCTGCAAAGCCCGGCTTTGGTGAATGATGCGCATCTTCGAGAGGCTCCGTTGCGTAGATTTTAATAACGAGTTAACTGAGCCGCCTTCCGTACTTAATCAAAATAAATGACATTCTTGATGTAATAAAGTAATTTAAGCAATTAAACTAAAATATATTGAATCGCTTGCAATATATTATTAAATTTTGTTACATAATTCAAATTCCTGAATATCTGTCAAATCTACACAATTTCCATTACATCATGTAATTTGGTTTCATCTCAATAATTAAAGTTTAATTACATAAACGAAATTTGAGGCGTTTTAGAATGTTAAAATTATTTAAAATTTTCACCTCGTGTTATAATAAAATAACAGTTGGTTAATTAGTCGCGTAATGTACAGAGAGCAACAAGTTTAGAAAATTCTCTCGAGATTTTTCTTTTCCCCTTCTTTTTTAAAAGCCAACTTTGAAAAGCTTCAAGACTCAATTTATTCATCTTGTATTCCTTGGAGAAAAACTGCCCACTTTGTGAGAAGCATAGCAGTTAAATTTACTGCTTTACAAAGTTATAATTTCTCACATGAGTTTGTTCCGTAAAATTGATAAAACTTAACGGTGTGGTAATTACATTAATTTTATAGGTTGTTATTTAAAATTAAATTAAAATTAATCGGCTTGGTTGTGATTTAAAAAGGGGATAAATTTGTTGGATTTAGCGCAATAAATGGAAACCGTTTATTTGTTTCAATTAATTAGACGATAATTCTAATTAGTGTGTTTGATAAATGTATTAGTGTATTTTATTTAAGTACGTGGAAATTTACGTCAATTGAGATTGTGCTTTATTAAAATGAGTGTAATTTATTTTTTTAATTTTCCATTACTGCTTTGCCATTCGTTTTACGTTATGCTGGAAATTGGAAATTTATTTTTTCAAAATTCTACAATTTTAACGATGGTTTTTTAATAAAAATAAAATTAGTTAAAAAGTCAATTTTAGTCTATATTTTTTATCGTAAAAAATAACATAAAGTAACATGTTAACATAACATAACCTATAAATGTTGTGTGAATGAAGAAAATTACAAGATGGAAAGTTTTTGTTTGGTATTGGAATTTATAAAAACCAATTGAGTAATTTTCAATAAAAAAACAATTGGTTCCCATAAAAAATTTTAAGGTGGAACATCGCGACGCTTAGCAGCGATGTGATTAAATGTCGAATTTACTATCGTTTAATAGCTCTTCTGACCTCCTAAAAAAATTTGTTTCCTAAAGTATGTAAATCATTTTGAAACTACTGGTGAATAACATACAAAATAGACTGTTGTAAGCTATTCGAGCAGAAATTGATTGACTTAACAGAGCTTGCACATTATTTGGTATTCACTTTCATCTAGATAGTGTGTTGTAAAATGTATTAGTGGATCTTTCAAGTTCTCATAGCTTATCATTCGCCGTTATTTGAGCAAAACAAAGTCAAAGCAAATATTAGCCTTCACCTAGAGACATCTTCGGTCGCAATAAAGCTTTTCAACTCACTCGTCATCATGTCCTAAATCTGCTAGTGTCTTCAATGTCGCCAAAATGTGTTATTTGATTTCTAAAAGTTACATAGCCTATTTTGTTAATTTTCACTTCATGAAAAATGTTTCTAAATAACCGGCGCGGCATTCACAGAATCAGACTAGCTTCATTTGACCTCGACAGTCGACACCCTTCGGTTTTGTAGGAAGATCAATGCTTTTCAAAATATTAATCAATTGAAATTGAAAGTAAAAAACTCGGGTTTACGCCAGTAACCACTAGTAACCCTTATCTTTACCCTTAAAAAATAAAAGGGATAGGGTAGGTTAGAGTAGGTTAAGGTCATACAAACAGAGACCATACAAACATACAGAGGTCATACAAACACCATCAGAAACCAAAAAAGTTTAAAATACCTGGGGAACTGGGGATCTACTTGGGAAGAGGTCTAAGAATGACCACCTAGGTCAAAATTACTACACCAGTAACAACTAGTTACCCTTATCATTACCCTTAAAAAATAAAAAGGATACGGTAGGTTAGAGTAGGTTATGGTCATCCAAATAGAAAGCCACACCATTAGAAACCAAAAAAGTTTAAAATACCTGGGGGTCTATCTAGAGAGAGGTCTAAGAATGACCATTTACGTCAAAATTACTACACCAGTAACAACTAGTTACCCTTATCATTACCCTTAAAAAATAAAAAGGATACGGTAGGTTAGAGTAGGTTAAGGTCATCCAAATAGAAAGCCACGCCATCAGAAACCAAAAAAGTTTAAAATACCTGGGGGTCTATCTAGATAGAGGTCTAAGAATGACCATCTACGTCAAAATTACTACACCAGTAACAACTAGTTACCCTTATCATTACCCTTAAAAAATAAAAAGGATACGGTAGGTTAGAGTAGGTTAAGGTCATCCAAATAGAAAGCCACGCCATCAGAAACCAAAAAAGTTTAAAATACCTGGGGGTCTATCTAGACAGAGGTCTAAGAATGACCATCTACGTCAAAATTAGTACCCCAGTATCCACTAGTTACCTTTATCCTTACCCTAAAAAAATAAATATAATAGGGTAGGTTCGAATAAGTTAGGGTCATACAAGGTCATACAAATAGAGGGTCACATCATCAGAAACCAAAAACGTTTTATATACTTGGGTGTCTACTTGGACAGAGGTCTAATAATGACCACCCACGTCAAAATTACTACACCAGTAACCGCTATAGTTACCCTTGGATGGATTGGATTGGATTGCTAGCGGGAGGGTTAGCTTTTAGCCAGCTTACACTTAGGCCGCGTGATCGGGCCCATTGTGCATCCTCCCCAGAGACGCCTCCTTCCTCGTCACTCCTCGAGCCATCCCAACTTTAAGATTAACTCGAGCAGCTTGGCGGGTAGAATATCTCGGAGTCTGACCATATCCAGCCAGTAGCCACCAAGTATAGATCCTCTAGTTTCATCTTCCTGGTTATGGTTACAGTCTCTGCATCTAGGGCTATCGATTAGTCCCAGAGTGTGAAGGTGTTTGTTTAGCTTACAATGTCATGTAACGATGCCCGTGAGTACTCGCAGATGTAATAGAGACCGGTTGAGGTAGTATTTTGCGTGTCGTATAATGAGCAGCAATTGCTGCTTTGCCTTGTCTACAGCCCGTTCCTTTCAACCACATGTCTATGTGAGTTTAATGTTTTTTGTTTTATAAGACTGTTGAGAGTCCTGACCACCAGAGTCAGGGTCGGTTTCGGCCCATTCGGGTAGGAGCCCGAGCCCTGTCTCGGCTCGGCTGTCCGAGCTAGCTCATCTGCCCTCTCATTGCCTTCGTTTCCTTGGTACCCTTTGATCCAGCAGATTTCAAGAGCTTTACTCGTCGAAGTGTCGTTTAGTGCTGCTATGCAGTCCGACACCATATAGTTACCCTAGCCACGCTAGTTACCCAGCAAAAAGCAGAAATCTTTAAAGCCCTGGGAGACAACCTGAGACTCGGGCTACTGAGCCCTCAAATGGTCGAAGACGAGAATAAATGGCTGACAGTGAAGAAATGAGAAGAATCGGTACTATCAGATGAAATAAATGAAAGAAGATCTCTTCCAGAACATCACGGAGCTAGAAATAGAAAGAAGAACATCTACTCATCTACAGAGCGACGAAGAAATACCTTAGGGTGGTTCCATTGACTTTGATTCTATTAGAACGGGGTGGTATTTTTTAGTGGGTATGCACCTACAGCTCATCGATTAGGTAACGAGGTCCACACTACCGTCCAGAATGGGCGGTGTGTATAAGGGAGCATTTTTCCCACCCCGTAAAAAAGGGAAAGTAAAAGGATAGGTTAGAGTCGTTTAGAGTAGGTTAGACTAAGTGAGGCTAGGTTAGGTTAACAATAGCAAATTTTTCCAGTATAATTTATTTTCTGCAGCTTCTTCTCCTTTTCTTCATCAACCGTACCTAATATTTCCGAGTTCAAACAATATTTCAAAGCATATTTGAAGCAATTAGGATATCATCAACTGCTTTCAATCGCTCATAGAGTGAAAATGAAAATAAACAAAATAGAAAATTATTTTGTTGGTTTCGAAATTATTTTGCTGAAATTTCAAAACTAATTTTAAACTTCTTACTCAGTTTGCATTAGATAGTGGAAACTATGAGCAATTATTTCCGAATCATTAATGTACTTAATAGGTTGTAATTACAAGAACTAGAAGCCAACAGTATAGTGATAATAAGCAAATAACTTTACTAGTTAAATATAGTATGAAATTATTACTAAACGTTTCCATTTAAATGTAAAAAGTTTTAAGAGGTAGAATCTGAGATTCAGAGTATTAACTGCATAAATAATGACAACACTCGGTAGTTTTATCTCAACTAATGGTTGAGTTTAGTTGGATAGATGTAAAAATAATTACACAAAATTACAGAACAATAAGTTTCATTTTTCCTTAAAACTTAAAACAGAAAATCAATTTTTGTAGATAAGCCCTAAAAAAATTTGATTCTGCTACCTCTAACAGTGATTGATTACTTTTATAAAAAAGGGCATCTTGCAATTGCTACAGAACCATCAAATTTATCACACAAAACGTAATTCCCTTTAGAAACAAATAAAAAAACACAGAAACTTGACATAAAAGTTTATTTTAATATTTTATCAATGTGAGAAATATCTATTTAAGTACCCCATTCGTAGCACCATTCGACTCTTCACTAAACGAATTTCAAACACATTGAGAGAGAGATCGGTTTTTGTAGCAAATATATGAGCATGAAGGGTATCAAAATTAACTTTATAAGCTACATCGTGTATGTGTATGTGCATACGTGAAAATATTTCAAAATTTAAAAATTATAAGGGTAGATATTGATTTGGTTGTTTATTAACGTAAAATATTTAAATTATGTAAATTAAATTTTAAAAAACGCTTACAAAGGGGTGTAGAGGATATGGAAGATGGTTGTATTTTTTCTAAGAATGTGTTTGGAGTAGTTAGAAGGTAGAAATACTAAAAGTCCGCGATATATAGCTAAGGGACTGGAGAGGAATGGAAAGGTTCCGTTTTTGGGATTTTCGCTGATATCTCGAAAATTATGGGTCCTAGAAAAACAAATTCCTAGTGAAATGAAAGCTTATCAAATTTTCTACAAGATTGTTCTTATTTATTTTTTTTCTATTATTTGTAGTTTTTGAGATATCCGCCCCCAAAATTGTTAATAGGAGAAGACGCTATTTGTTTGGGAAAACTTTCACTAGCACGCACCTGAACTTTAATGCGACCATTCACAGAATGCTGACTAATTAATAGGGCAAGGCTCTCACATCAAGCCTTTTTCTATTTTACACGAACATAAAAAACAAGCTCGCACCCTTCTTGGCTCCTAATTGTTTTAATGACTCTATATTTAATTTTACCACTTAACTACTATAAAGTTTATTATTTTAAATTTTTATAAAGTAATAACGACTTCATAGCCGCCAATTTTGACATTATCATTACATTATTTATGGTGAAGTCATCTTGATGTAATGACATTTGATATAACGGCATTGGATATTGATGGCTTGTCAAGATTTCGCAAGATATCTGATTTCGTCTAAAGAAAATTCTGAAGTTATTTTTTTTACAATGAATATTTCATTTCCTAACTTAATGCATACTAAAAGCTATGCTTTAGAAATTATTATCGATCACAACAAACTTTAGGCAAGTGTAAATTGTTTGATAACCGGTTAAGCCGTAAAGGTTCCGTATGTTGATATAAGTTTGTCACGGTAGAAATGGCTTATCTGCTAAAAAGGATTTGAACATCAGGTTTAGTTACTAAGCTTTGTTCTATTGGATTGTACGTTGTTGATCGATTAATAATGCAAGTTCAAGGTTAAAGTATTCTTTTTCAGGTTTTCAGTAATTTAAGTGACTTGAATTTGACAAACGTCTACACCTCTACACGCTCCCACACTTTGATTTATTTTCTTTACATCAGTGAATAGTGTGGTATGTCTGGTGTTATTTTCGTGTATCTACTTTAGCATTCAAATAAGAGAAAAACCAACGTCGACTTTTTTGGATATATTGCGATCTAAAACAAAATTTTATTAAAGATTAAAGAAAACTGTAGAAAATTTAATTATCTACACATAACAAAAGTTGTCAATAACAAATTATTTCTCAAGTCCCACGCAAACACCGTGGTGAGTTGATGTTTAAAGATTAATATCTTCTGAAGTACTGACGTAAGAAAAAATTATTTCATGTGGAAATTATAGAAAATTTAATTACCTGTAAGTTTCTGCAACAAAAGTTGTCAATAATAAATTATTTCTCAAGTCCCACGCAAAATAATTCTCACCGGAGCATTTTCATTCAAGCGTAAAATTGAGTTGATTTTGCAGATTCTTTTTTCTGAAATACCAACGTAAAAAACATTGCTCTAGAAGAAAATTGTAGAAAATTTAATTCCCTATAAGTGTCAGCACCAAAAGTTATCTGTAGTAAATTATTTCTCATGTTCCACGTAAAATTATTCTCACCGGAACATTTTCATTCAAGCGTTAGGGAGTTGATTTTAGATGATTAATATCTTCTGAAGCACTGACGTACTGATAAAAATGATAGAAAATTTAATTACCTATAAGTTTCTGCAAAAAAAGTTATCAATAATAAATTATTTCTCAAGTCCCACGCAAAACTATCCTCACCGGGATATTTTCATTCCAGCGTTAGTGAGTTCATTTTTGTAGATTAATATCTTCTGAAGTACTGACGTGATAAAAAATTGTTTCAGGTGGAAATTATAGAAAATTCAATTACCTATAAGTTTTTGTGACAAAAGTTGTCAATAATAAATTATTCTCAAGTCCCAAGCAAAATAATCTCACCGGAGCATTTTTATTCAAGCGTAAAAGTGAGTTGATTTTGCAGATTATTTTTTTTTAAATACTAACGTAAAAAAAGTTTTCTGGAAGAAAATTATAAAAAATTTAATTACCTATAAGTTTCAGCAACAAAAGTTATCAGTAGTAAGTTAGCAATAATAAATTATATCTCAAGTCCCACGCAAAACTATCCTCACCGGAGTATTTTCATTCCAGCGTTAGTCAGTTGATTTTTGTAGATTAATATCTTCTGAAGTACTGACGTAAGAAAAAATTGTTTCAGGGGGAAGTTATAGAAAATTCATTTACCTGTAAGTTTCTGCAACAAAAGTTGTCCATAATAAACTATTTCTCAAGTCCCAGTTTAAATAATCCTCACCGGAACATTTTTATTCAAGCGTTAGTGAGTTGATTTTGGTAGATTAATATCTTCTGAAGTACTGACTTAGGAAAAAATTGTTTCAGGTGGAAATTATAGAAAATTCATTTACCTGTAAGTTTCTGCAACAAAAGTTGTCCATAATAAACTATTTCTCAAGTCCCAGTTTAAATAATCCTCACCGGAACATTTTTATTCAAGCGTTAGTGAGTTGATTTTGGTAGATTAATATCTTCTGAAGTACTGACTTAGGAAAAAATTGTTTCAGGTGGAAATTATAGAAAATTCATTTACCTGTAAGTTTCTGCAACAAAAGTTGTCACAATTAAACTATTTCTCAAGTCTCAGTTTAAATAATCCTCACCGGAACATTTTTATTCAAGCGTTAATGAGTTAATTTTTGTAAATTAATATGTTCTGAAGTACTGACGTGATAAAAAATTATTTCAGGTGGAAATAATAGAAAATTCATTTACCTGTAAGTTTCTGCAACAAAAGTTGTCACAACTAAACTATTTCTCAAGTCTCAGTTTAAATAATCCTCACCCGAACATTTTTATTCAAGCGTTAATGAGTTAATTTTTGTAGATTAATATGTTCTGAAGTACTGACGTGATAAAAAATTGTTTCAGGTGGAAATGATGGAAAATTCATTTACCTGTAAGTTTCTGCAACAAAAGTTGTCACAACTAAACTATTTCTCAAGTCTCAGTTAAACTAATTCTCACTGGAACATTTTCATTCAAGCGTTAGTAAGTTGGTGTTTGAAGATTAATATCTTCAGAAGTACGGACGTGAGAAAAAATTGTCTCAAATAGAAATTATAGCAAATTTAATTATTTATAAGTTTGTATAACAAAAGTTCTCAACAATCAATTTCTTAAGTTCCAAGCCAAATAATCCTGACGACACTTTCTCATCAAAATTATTTTTAAATACTTCACCGCTTATTGTCGATCCCTTCTCTAAAACATTCATTTCTGCAAAAAAGAAAGTATTTCATTAATGTTATTAATGGCAGAAGGACAGACGAAGAGAGAACCAAGCGAATATTTTTACAAAAATCTAAATCACTTCGTTTTCGATAGAAAAGCATTTTGTATTTTTTGTAAATTTATTTGCAAGCAACTTTAGATTAATTTTAAACAGTTTTGATATCAAACTTTTTAATTTCCTTGGTAAATAATTTTTAAGTGCTTTCCGTTGAGACTAGCTTTTGTGGTAATTTTAAATTCCTACATTTAAAAAAATATTTACTAAAATATAATTAAAAACGGAAAAAGGAGTGTTATTTGTTTATCAAAGTACACTTAGCTTTGAATGAGTTTCGTATATCCGCACAAACTTGGAAGTTTGGGTTAACAGTTTGTTTCAACAAACTAACTTGGTTGACTTTTAAACAGCTTGACTGACCAACCAACAATTGAAGTAGTTCTATCTATGGGTATAGTTCAGTGCTTACGTAGAAATAATTGTAAACTTTTATTTATAAAGAATTTCAAGATTTTATTTAGGAAATACCAAAAGTTAAGGAAATCGATATGAACAATGAAAATTATCAAATACTGTACACAAACTTTCTTGAAAGCGAGCCATACACAGTCAGCTGCCAATGGCCGTGTATTTGTGTGACATGATTTTTTGAATAGAAAACCGAAATATAAATTTTATATTGTACTGTACTTTTGTACAACCCTATATGTAATAAAGTTGCAAAAAAAAGAAAATTTAAAATTCTTTTTAAAAACGAACGTCAAAAACAGTAAATTTTAACTCAACACTTTTCTTATCAAATTTACAGTAAGTATTTTTTATAATCACACTTCTTATTTTCTTTACACTTATTCTTTAAGTCCTCAAGGGTTCTTACGTATGTTAAACTTACAAGTTTGAATTTAAACTTTTTTCAACAAAAAAGTTAAAAAAAGAAAAACAGTTGCTACAAAGTACAAAAGTAGACATCAATGCTTTCCCTAACATGATGATTTTTCTACGTGGTTTGTAGTTATCAATAGCTTAAAACGACTTGCTGAAATTTTTAAAATTGTCTTATTTATCA
This sequence comes from Malthinus seriepunctatus, assembly GCA_963924605.1. Taxonomy (NCBI): domain Eukaryota; kingdom Metazoa; phylum Arthropoda; class Insecta; order Coleoptera; family Cantharidae; genus Malthinus; species Malthinus seriepunctatus. Next base: position 20,440,681 of record OZ004602.1, on the reverse strand, counting down.
GTCTTTCAAAACGATCATTAGTTTCTGAAAGCTTTTTGGCAGATAAAACCTTTTATACGGCTTTTGAAGACTAGAAAATGACAGTTATGTAAAGTGCTACCTACGTGCCTTTTAGGTAATAACATTTCATTCGTACATCAGCACCTGGAAAATATTTTTTAAATTAACTCTCTAACGCTATGCTGGACCTAAATCATGAGTTCGATTCTAGACCTATGACGACTACTGTAGCCGTCATATCAACGAGAGGAGCGCTACCTTAGAGTGGAATTAGTTCTTGAAAGCTTATTAAAACTGAAAGCTGTATCAAGTTGACAGGAGAAATGTACTTGACGTAAAAGAAATTGAAAGCAACTCCTACTTTTATAAAGAAAACGATCACTACCAGTCTCCTTAAAGTAATATTCAACGTTAACTCAACAGGAGTCAGAAATATCGCTGAAACTAAGAAGTGATGTCGAAAAATTTTTGTGTATAGAAAACATGTCGAACATGCAGTAAAAAGTTACAAGTAAATTTTCAGAAGATTACTCGTCGTATATTTTTAAGAAACAGTTTTTGATAAGAACTAGAATATTAAGTCTAGTCTGTTTTAAAAAGAAAACTTTTTTATGTAATTTTTTAGTTTTTTAGAACAGGAAAACTTGAAAGTTTCTAGTGGAACATCCCAAAGAAATGGTGGACTTTACTTATTCGTCCCTGGGCCTCAAAATGAACGCGAATTTGATTAACTGTAAATAATAATTGTTTATTATAATAATTTATTGCCAATTACTACGTTTATATGCATTTGCTAAAACGGTTTTAACTAAATCGCTTTACCGTAAAACGATTTAAAAGTAGTCAATTACTACTACTACGTTTACATGAATTTTAAAACGGTTTTAACTAAATCACTTTACCGTAAATCGATCTAAAAGTTGTCAATTACTACGTTTACATGCATTCGTTAAAACGGTTTGAACTAAACCGTTTTACAGTAAAACGATTTAAAAGTGATTCACTCTGTACATTTGACTCTTTGTGGGATGCTTTAAAATATCAAAATATAATATAAAGGTAAACAACTCAACAAACAAACTGACAATATCTTCCTACAGCAAAAGTAGCTTCCCGTCAGTTATAATTATTAATTTTCTCAAAGTGAGTGAAAATTTGAGTTGATTTATTTTGTATTAAATAGTAGGTTATTGTTACCTAACTAATTTTGAATAAATTAAAATATATTAAAACTATCCTACAAGGAAGTAAGGTTTAATTTTAACAACGAACTTGTTGTGAAACTTTTTAAAAACTTGAATACTCTCTTCTACATATTCACTCGAATAAAATGTAAGTTTAAATTGAATTCGTCAAATTATAAACTTCTTAATTAAATTACTCATCTTGAAATGAACTAAGTTGTAGGTTATTTCACAAAGATTTGTTTGATAAAAGATGGATTTAAATTAAATACATTCGGATAATAAGAACTATCAAAGTAAGAATACATCTAGAATGCTAAGAAAAAGTTCTAATGTAAGAATGTGGATATAATGAGTTTTACATGTAAAATGAGACTATTGTTAAACTAAAAAGAGGAAATTTATTCGAAACTGTGTTTCAGATTATCTTAAATATCGACGTCCTCTTTCTGCAGTAGCTCAATACAAAGAGGTTGTATCGCTCTTCCAGTGAGGAAATTAATGAATTTCGTTCACTTCCTCTTATGCAATCTTATGATCCTATCGATTCTTACAACTGATGATGTGTATTTGTTCAAAATTCTTTTTTTATGGAATAAGTAGTCAAGAGTAGACTCTAATGCCCGGTTGCATAAAAAAGAATTATATTTTACACCAAGAATAAGATTTATAATCCGCTGATATGGCAACGTTACACATAGTAATCTCTCAAAATCTTAGGTTAAGTTCTTTTTGTATTAGGGAATCCAAACCACGTGACTTAAAACATGACGGGTGGTGGAAACCTTGTGGGAACACAAAGATACCCACTGCAATATTTTGTGCATGTCATAAATAATCTAATAACCAACGTGCAACGTTGTCACGTGGTAGGCGGGATTTCCACCAACGGCCATATTATATTTGATTTGACAGGTATCTGGGATTCCCTAATTGAATTTTGAAAATAAACCTCAAACTTTGACTTATTTATTTAATTTTTTATTGTGTAACGATGCCATAAAGGATTATATAGGTCTAACTCTCGGATTAAAATATAATTCTCTGTTATGCAACCGAACATAAGGTCCAAGAGTACTGCCAAACAGCTTTATGCTGGCGAGCGGTGGGATCACTAAATTTTTATTTAACCCCACCAACGCAGTGGTCAACGTATTTAAATTACTAAAGAGGCGTGGCCTAATCTACACGAACTTATCCCTACCGCTCGCCAGTATAAATCTGTTTTGCAGTAGCACGCATATTACATAACTACTTCCAGCTAAAACATAAGTTGAAAAATGTTATAATGTCTTTAGATGAACGACAAAGTCCTGTTGTGGTGACCGTCACCTCGGCGTCATAGTTTTCACCTAGCAGTGGAAACCGCATGAGGAAAAACTACGCTTACTAGACCTGTTATCGTTTTATCCTACCCTCACACTATTATTTACCTACGTCATCTCTTATAAATAAGAAACATTACTCAACCTACTTGATACTAGTCTAGCATTGATGTCTATGTAAAATGAAATCTTACTCCCCATAACTCCTCAATTTAAATTTTAATTAAATTAACATGACATGTATTAATAGCACGCGTCAAACTTGACATTTTATTAATGCCTACTTTGATACGTGCTTATGGGACAATTTAGTCTTACAAGGATTTAAATTTCAGAAAACCAATAATAGATTCATTTGACACGTAAAGTATCAATTAATATTTTTTGGATGCAATTGTTAAGCCAGTCGCACATTGAAAATATTTCAGAAATATATTTATAAAAATATGTCGTTATGTGGGTATACCACAATGTTTTAATTTGCTAAAAAAGTTTTTACGGATTGTAGAATGTGTTGCATAAGCTGCAAAACCTCCAAAGTCCAAGAAATACACATTTAAATACGAAACATGTGCCACCAGACAACAAAGCAAGGCGCACGCTCGCATCGAAAACCAATAGAACTCGTCTTTTAATCAACAAAAATAGAACCTTTTGTATTTATGTGACGTCACGTCAAAATATTTAGGTGAAGTAAATATTACTTACTTACTTACTGAAGTCGCATAATTTCATAAATGAAGCGTGCCATATGCATAAGATCCTAAGTGCCAATATGTAAATTTGTCAGGAAGAGTGAAAATATGTTTCAATTAGTATAACGAGGTATACGTTTTGATATTTTTAAAGTCAATTTTCTGATACTTGGAGCAACACCATCTTCCCAAAAATTTATTTGGAAGTAGGTGATGGCACAAAAAAACCCATTTCTTGCATAAAACCATTTCGGCCAAAAGTGGCACTTAGGACCTTATGCATATGGCACGCTTCAAATACAGTTTTTATAAAAACTTCGTAAATATAGTCGAGCACACTGTCAAAGCTAGTTTTATAAAAAAATTTATGAATATTTTTGTGAACATTTTTACAATGTGCGACTGGTTTTAGATTTTTTAATGTAAGATCAAAAAAGGGGATGATGAATTGCGTTACTTTCTGTAATTATGTCATGAGTTATGACGTTATGACAATACTCCTTGATTCTTGCTTATTTATTAATTAGCTACCTTTTCTAATTCTACAGGGTGTTGCACTTAGCATGCTCTTCATGGGAATCTCGTAAACGGTATAAGCGATACGAATTCAGTTGAATTACACCAAATGTAGCCTCCTCAATGTCAACTCAATGCTGTTTTTGTTTTTGGAAAAAAGTTTTTGGCACTCTAGATATTTAGATATTTAGCACTACTAAAACGAATAAATTTAATATAAATACAAAAGAATTTTTCTATTGCGCCGTTTTGGAGATACGATGTAAAGTTATATTTTTTTAAATGGAAACCTAGTATTAATATTATGTTAAGCAAATCAAATTTTTTTCTCTTTTCGCAAATATGTATAAGAGTTGATTGGGTTAATTTTTTTAATTCTTGTTTTGGTGACATAAAATTAAAAAATAAATTTGTTATTTAATGGAAATTACCTATGAAACAATCGAATAAAAAAAACAATTAAAATTAAACATAAGAATATCAAAAAAGTATAAAAGTAACTCATAAAAAACTACTAAAAAAATTTAAAAACGTATATTGTTGAAAAGAGAAAGAAATTAGCTTAGCAACAAACTAAAATTGAGGTTAGGTTTGCAGTTACAAAAGTATAAAGCTTAATTCTCAGCTATCCGAAACTTTGCATCATATCTTCAAAAAGTCGCAAAAAAAAATTCTTTTGTTGATTAAATTTATTGGTTTTGTCGTGCCTATTATCCCTTTTTTGAAAATTGAAATTATCTGGATTATTAGAAAAGTTATAGGCATTTAAATAAAATTAACTTTTTTAATATTTTCTAAAAAGTGCCAAAAACTTTTTTTTTTCAAAAAACAAAAGCAGCATTGATTTGGTTATTACCAAAGCTATATTTAGTGTCATTTAACCGACTTCGTATCTCTTACGGTTTACGAGATCTCCATGGTGAGAATGCTAAGTGTGCACGCTGTATATTAAGATATTTTTCTACAATTTTCTAAAAAGCACATGGTACGCAATAATTTATTCTAAAGGATCAAAGATATGATGCAACTTACGTTTTCTTGCAATGCAAAACCCAATGCAAAAATGCAAACCTAATCTCAATTTTAGGCCATTGAAAAACTAATTTTTCTGTTTTTAAAAATAAAAGTTGTTGATATGTTTATTTTTAAAATTTTTTTTAGTACTATTTTTCGAATTATTTTTATACATTTTTTGATATTCATTTATTTAATTCAATTGTTTTCTTTTTATTCGATTATTTCATAGGTAACTTATTTTTAAAATTTATTTTAACGCATAAATAACAAAATTTTGTATTTTTGTATAAAATTTTACCCTATCAACCCTTATACTTTTATTTATATTATTAATTACTGAAAGGGCACATAAATATTATGATAAATTCCTCCGACCACTTTATGCTCTGTGAGAGATAACAATGCAATAATCTCTTCAGTTGAATGGGTGACTATTTAAGTACTCATAATCAGAATCACTATCACACAGTTGGTCGTACATCGGAGGACACGTTAAGCCGTCGTTCCAGCCTAACCTATAATTATGATTAAACCCGCTTTGTTTAATTTTAACGTAAATAAATTGCCCTAATAGGGAAAAGAGGGCCAATTATAGTTATTCGATGATTATATACTCTAGATTTAAAATAATCGAAACTATAATTTTTAATTGATAAGCTCTGTATATTATTGTGTTTAAAGTACATTAACATTATAATTTGTTTCAGGTTTTCTTTTCCACATCATAATTCTTGCAGGTGAGTTGTTCTAATTAATTTTCTGCTTTGATGTTAATTAATTAAAAAATATATACAATTTTGTAATTAAACTCACCAAAAATCTCTTGTATAAAAAATTCAGAACTAATTATAAAAAATTGTTTTTCTGACACATTTTTAAGCGAATTTTGAAAATTATTGACACTCAATTTAAAAACGAAACGATCGAACGAGAATAATAAGGAAATTACCTTGATGGAGAGTATGGAAAAAGGAATTGGATGCATGATTTTTCTTTTTTATTATTTATTTAAAAACAAGTTTACACTTTTGTACATCAAATTATCAATCTACACATTATAAGTATTTATTTATAGCCTCATATAATTAAAAGGTAAAATAAAATTTAATTTTTTTTTGAATAATACCCCTTTTTTGGTTAAACTTTGTTTTGCTACTAACAATCCTATTGTTATAAGTTATACTAATTGGATTTTGTCATTGCTGCCGTTGATTTAATTAATATTGAGAACAAAACGCCAGACCCTCACCAGAATATTCAGCAAACACAATTTACTTAAGTAATTACTTCGACTATCACTATCCTTGCAGAAATATATTATATTAACTATAAATTAACAAAAAAGAAGTACTTTTACAAATTTTATTTTAAGTAATGACAATTTAAATGTAATTAGAGGGCTTTTTTACTCCAAAGTAAACCAAGTGTATGTACGTTGAGGATAATCGTCGAAAAAAAGTTGTCGGGCATAAACCCTTACTCATCAAGAGTTTTCATACAATTTTGAGAGCAATTTTGGCAGGGTATCAAAGAAAAAGTTTAAGTACTTAAATACTTCAAAAACTTACTCGCTTAAGACCTTAAATTTTTTTAAATAGTTTCCTTGACATAATTTGAAATTTTCATCAATATTATTTGCAGTCGTCGCCAACGAGTTTTCTAATAACGAGCCATCAAAAAACTTGCGTGAATTGTGAAGCTTATGAAATTTAACACAAATTTCTCAATATTTAAAAAAAATATTTTTTGGTTTGTTAAGAATGAGAAATTTGAAACTTTCAAGGCAGGGCCGTAACGGTTATTTTAATTTGAAAACTTTCATAAACATGGACAATCAAAACGATTCCACTGACTAAAATTCATTTATAATAAATACAGTGCAGTCAATAAACGCTCAAAATAGGTGTGTAGAGGACATGGAAGAGGGTGGAAATCCCCAGTTTCAGCTATATGTGCCTAAGGGAGGTAAGGGGGTTGAAAGGTCTCCCGTTTTTGGGGTTTTCGCTTATATCTTAAAATCTGTGGGTCCTAGAGAAAAAATTATACTTAGTAAACTAGAAGTTTATCAAATTTACTACAAGACTGTGACTGGTTGTATTGATTTATTTCTATTCCTTATAGTTTTTGAGATACCCGCTCGCAAAAATTTTCAAATTGCTATGATAACTGCGTACCAGTTGAACATAAAATAGTAAAGGAAATTTATTTCTCTACAACTTCTTTTTTTAAGCCTTTAACTGTAAAACGAACGGCTCAGGCAAAAATTTTTATTCATACATTAACGATTTTCTGCGGGCTGATATTACAAAAACTATAAGGAATAGAGAAAAAACGAATACAAATAATCTTATAGCAAATTTGCTAAATTTCATTTTGTTAAAAATAATTTTTATTCTAGACCCATCGTTTTTGAGATATAAGCGAAAATCAAAACTTAGACCCTTTAGCTAGGACTGGGGACTTTTAGAATTTTTACTCATAGCTATTCCAAAGACATTCCCGTAGAAAAAAATTCTATCCTCTTCCATGTCTTCTATAACCCCGTTAGTAGACTAGACTACAGGGTGTTCAGGATAATGTACAGGATGTTCCAAACTTTTTCCTTGTATGCTAGCCTCATTGTTTGTTAGTTCATCCGCCAGTCCATCAATCTGTCTATTCCCTCGCCTATCTATCTGTCCGTACGTCTGTCTGTCTGTACAACCGCTCAATCAACCTGTTTGCCTGTCGGCTAGATGTCTGGTGTGGTGTACTGTTCTTACTAATGGCTAAAGATGTTTCCCTGCATTTTTTATGGTGTAATTATTTTTTAGGAACTTGATCGAAGGCTCTTGTCAAGTCCAAGAATTAAATTGTTTTCTTAAACTAAACGTGAAAGTGTTACTGAACCTACCTCTGTTGGTTTTTATAAGTTTTTGATTGATCTCATTCGGAGTAGGTCAGCGGCTGATATGCTGAGTTATTTACTGTGTTGTGATTGGTGAGCATCTAAGCCACTGACCTTCCACCAATGAGCCTTATGAGACTACCTAAATGTCATTAGTCATTAGTAAAACAATTGAAATGAATCAGATAGCTCGCTATAATGTAGACGTTGATTTTTTAGAGATTTCTTGAGGGCGGAGCCAATATCTTGCGTAATACGGATAGAGGGAGCGAGTAGTCTCACTGTCTATATCTCTAAAATTGGTGCGACTCTATGCGATTGGCCACATTTTCGTCGCAGCGGTTTGGCCCCGCCCAGACAATTTCTGGAAAATCAACGGGTACATACAAACTGAAATATTTCTGGAACATCCTGTATATGTGTTGTAACTCAGGTAGTATCTTTAATTCGAATACTACTTTCGTTTTATTTATTTTTCAATATGTGAAACGGAACCCTACACATTAATCTTTAACAAACCTTTTTGAGGGTATTAGTAGTTGTCAGACTTATTTTTCTTTTAAAGACATTCGAGCACTTTACAATCCTACTACGCATAGGATTGTACCTACTTGTGAAATTATTAATTTCGTACACTTCACAATTCAAAAAAGTTGTAATAAAAATTTAAGATATAATTATTTAATAAGCGTTTGTTAACAATTCTTCCGTTGGATTATGAAAGGCGACGTGCACGTCCGTATTGTTGTCGATTTCTGAAATCGAGTCTTCGTATCCACTATTCGAACGTCTTATAGTTTGTAAGAAACAAGATTGAAAATTTTTGTGCCAATTGTACAGCAATACAAAATTAACCAAAGCACTTGAAAACATCAAACAAATTGCAAAAAATACCAAAGCTATACCTCGATACATAATAAACATTGTAAGGAGTAAAATGAGAAAACATACAACGTAACAACAAACAAATCCTGTGGCTAAATTGAGTGTCATGGAAGATTCGTCGATTGGTTTATTTCTAAATTTTTGTACAATTCTCGACACTTGGAGCAAAACGACTAACGTTCCGCATGTACAACAAGAGCCAAAGAGTATAAATTCAGTCAAAACTATTGAAAAGTCAACGAAACAGAATATCATTTCAACAAACGCGTAAACTAAACCAAACGCCCACAATCCTCCAATGATTAGTTTATATTTGCGCCTAATTTTTGAAGAAATACGCGGGAAATACACAACAAAGAGCCAATCTAACGCCACAACTATAACAAAAAGTACTTCCATAGTATGTAAAACTGCTCCTACTTCGTACATAATACAATTAACTTCGTAAGGTATAGCTATGTGATCTAGTATAGTAATAATTCTATATCCACTAGGTGTAATTAATAAAGAACAAAGGTCGGCGATGGCCCAATTGCCTATTAGTAAATTTGATACGTTTTGCATACGTTTATAACGAAATATCGTGTGAATTATTGCTATGTCGGCTAATATTCCAATTGCTGCGAATATACAAAAGACTATTTCCGGCCAAAAGAATCGCGACGCCTCTTCTGGTGTTATTTCTCCTTCGAAGGAAACTCCACTAATGTTCGTTAAACTTTCTTCTCCTGCTGCTATTTGGGCCATTTTATCTAAAAATAAATAGAATAAATTAAAATGTGCATTTGAATATTTTTGAATCTTTAGATGTTCGCTTAAAGTCTATTGGAGCTTTAGTAGGGTCAAACTATTGGAAAAACTGCTTTTTTGGGAAAATCTTGGGAAGTAGATATGCTAAGCGGGTTTTCCATCTAATGTGACGTTACAGAAATTTAAAATTGACGCTAATGGGGGCGTGTAAATTTAAGAATGTAAGATGGCGCTTAAAATAAAATAAAAAAGTAAAAAGGGAGTACACCCACTTCCCATCTTGTAACGATGCGTTTTTCTACACGTGTCAGGGTGTTACAAATCCTTAAGATTCTGCCTCTGAGGCAGGAAAAATTAACATCGTTTTTGCGCCCGAGTGTTTTTTTATTAAAACTGGTTCGTACGTCATCAACCAGCAACTATCAGATCCTCCTCTCCGTCTTTGTATCATCTGCGATGCGATGGTATTAAATTTTTATCCGGCCTTTAACTAGCGTTAATGTACCGAGATCACTCACTTTTTTAAATTATTTTTAATTCAAGTTCCCCTCCTCCCCCAAATTATAACATTCGATGCCTCTTGTAAGCCCGCATCTATCGCCACTTACATAATCGCATAAAAAGCACTTATGTAAGAGTTTGGTGATAATCGTAAAGATATGAGTACGATGAGTAAGATGTACGTTCCCACCTCGTAGTTAAATCGAAAGTTGAGTTTTGATTGGTGCTAAGAACTTGGTGGTGGATAATTAATAAATATTCGACGTGCATTGATTTCAGCAGAGTCCAGGGCTGGGCTGGATATAAAATTAGTACCGGGAAATCTGATAGTTAGGGCCACTTGCAGGCGGGTCATTGTGTGTGTGTGTGTGTGTGTGGGAGGGGGGGGGGAGATGAAAAGATTCTGAATTTTACTTATTATTTTTCAGTGTGAACTTTAATATGAATAAATTGTATACATGGGGGGGGTTACTGTGTGGACGTTCTCAACTATTCTCAATTATTCGAGATTCAAAACCAATTTTAGCATGGTAATACGTGAGCATTAGACATTAAATGTTTAGGTACATACAGGGTAATTATTATACAGGGGAGGTCTTATCGTTTTAATGCCGAAACCAATTGAACTTTGGAGCTATGAACCCAGGGCTGTAATCAGGATTTTTAAAATCTGTTTGCTCTATCGACTGGTATGCCTGAGTGTCTGGACATCGTTCAGGCTCTGGTTTGACCTGTGCAGGCGGTCTGAACGCTGTCCAGACGCTCTGGTGGGCCCTGTGCAGGCCGCCTGAACAGTGTCCACACGGAAGGCAAGCCTGTGTATGTGGACGAGCCGTTACAGTTATTTTGATTTTTGAGTCCTACAGTTCATATTTTTAAATTTATCAATTTTTCTAAATTTTGCTATATATTTCTTTCATTGCCACATCACGGGCCACCGAGAAATTCCCGGTAACCCGCCGGGCCAGTCCAGCCCTGGCAGAGTCCGTGACCAACTGACCACCCTTGTGCATCTACTGTACAGAGTGTATCTTTGTGTCAAGTGTGATCTTCTTGTGGTGCAGGTAGTTTATGGTCTAGCGTTCCTGCGGCTGGAATAAGCTGCAGTTATAGCGTTTAAGCTGATCGCATCTATTCCAGTACATCCTTCTTGTTGGTCAGGTCTTCGGGCTAACCACAAGTCACTTATCCACGGTCTTTGTGCTTTTTGGCCGATCGTGTAGGACTTGATTACAGCCTTAGGCTTGTTGGCCGACTGTTGATCTGTTTGCATGTGGGGTGTTCTGTTGGCTAACCTATTCTTGACTGTCTTTAGGCTTTTTGGCCGATCGTGTGGGGCTTAATTACAGTCTTGGACTTGTTGGCCGACTGTCGATCTGGGAGAACATTGGTCAGGTTTTCGGGCTAACCACGCGCCCTCTTTGCGTTCCAGGAACTAGTTCCTTTTTTATCCAAAATGACGTGTTTTATTTTGTTTTATTAATATAATCTTCGTTTTAGTAACATAAACTGTTAGGGACCATTTATGATGACTCTAAGAATAAGAACAAGACTAAGCAAAACAGTTCAGCTATACAGAAAGCAATGGTACGGGTCAGGCTCGTTTCACAAAACGAACGTGAACCGTACCATTGGTTTTTATATAGTCGAACTATTTTGCTTATTCTTGTTCTTATTCTTAGAGTATAGTATAGTATAGAGTATAGAGTCAGCATAAATGGTCCCTTATTTTTATTTTTAATAAATATTTTTATTTAGATTGAAAGTGTTTGTTGAGGCATGTTTATCGCTCCGAACCGTCTCGTCTTCGACTTGAGTGATGTCGAAGGCATAACGTGCACTCGATCGTAAGATCAGTGTTACAATTTCTTACATTTTAAAATTTACACGCCCCATTACCGCCAATTTAGAATTTTGTGCCATTTTTTGGAACTGCGACGTTACATCTGATGGAGAACCTGCTTAATATATTTACTTTGGGTATAGTATCTTTATTTTACGAAACGCTTTATTTTGGATACCTAATTATGGAAGAGATTTTCCCGGATCAGTGGCTTGCGAGAACATGGTTAAAATAATGGTTAAAACTGCCTTTGCTTTTAGCAAAATAGCTATTTTTGACAATATCTTCGATCACACTGAAGATAGCAAAAAAATACGTCTTAGGTAATTTGTAATAAATAGAATTACGAAGAGAATAAGATCGGTCCGAGCCCAAACGGATAGTTCGTATAAGAAGAAATAAATAAAAACCATGAAAAGTTAAATTTAAGTTAAGTTAAATAAAAAAAAAAGTCCAAATTTTTTGTAATTATTTTATAAAGATGCCTTTTATTGCACAAAAATTCGGCACCACATTTCAACTACTAATATTTATTTAAACGGCCACGACGGCTAAAAAAACAGAAATTTTAAGCCACAAATAAAGTTGGGGCAATTGATGGTGGGGGAGAAATTTTTACTAAAACATAAAAATACGTCTTTCACGAAATACACCTTTAATAATTATTTATTTAAGTAACTAATTCTAATTAATTAGGCACCAAAAATTAACCAATTTTATTATTTACCTAAATGTTTGATCACTTTTGTACTGCAACTTAAACTGGTAAATTCATATGTTTATCCGCCCATTATTACATTACATAATTAACTCAAATAGCAGCAAAGCAGATTAATGTTAATTAAACCGATCGTACCACATAGAGACTTTCCTCAATTAATTTTTTTGTTTAATAATTTGCATTTAATTACGAAAAATTAAAACCGAAATTAACACCGAAAGACATTAACATTTCCCGAAAAAATTCGGGAAAAGTTCCACGATGATCACGAGTCGTTGATTTTTAAAAATAATTTTAACAAATTTTGAAATTTAAAAAGTAAATGATATAACGATGGGGTAATTAACAAGCATGTATTTAACGTACCTTTATAATTACTGTTTAAAAACAGAAAACAGTGCGTCAATTACATTAAAACAAAAAACAATTTTTCACTGTCAAACGCATTAAATTTAGAAACACACAACAAAACTCCTCTAGGACATTCAATTTATACAACATTTTAAAGCACGTGATTTTCTGTCCATTTATAATTATCCATTATCATCAGCACAACTTAACTTTTTTTTCTCCTCCATATTCATTCTAAAATCTCTTTTTCCAAAAACTATTAGTAGTAGTCAACTTAAATTTTCCTCTTTCGTTCGTTCTCTTGTTTTAATGTATTGTAATTTATTCTACACATTTTACGTATTACTTGATGCGATGGTCTCAAAACTATACGAGAGAGTTTTAAGCTTCAAGTTTAATGCCGTTTAAAACTATTTCAGAAAAATTTGATAAAAATTCTAACAGTAGATTGCAATTTGCAAATTAACTTCTAGGAAAATTTACTAACTTTGTGCGACGTTCTACAGGGCGTTTAATTGTAGGAATAAATTACTTTTGTTTTAAAAACGAATTGCATGGTGCAAAATAGTTTTGATAGATAATATCTAAATTGTTCAAAACGTAATTAAGTCCACTGCTTGCTGGATGTTATGAATTAACAAATTTGATGTTTTTACAACACTCTCTTCTGGGGTCTCTTCTGCCTCTAGCTCCTTAAGGACTGACCTGGCGATAATTTTAGCTACACTAGAAATTGTAGAGTATAAAATTATCTAGATATCCGATATAATAAAAATATTTGTCCTAATTGCCATAACTGGCGTATCAAAATTAATCGAAACTAATAAAATATAAATTTTTATAACCTAAAAATCTCACGATTTTAGTTTCAAGGAATAATTTAATGGTAGGTACTTCAACTTCTATTAAAAATTGTAGAGTATAAAATTATCTTTTCGGATAAATAAACATATTTGCACTAATTACCATGTAATAAATTAATCTATCAAAATCCATCAAAAACAATAAAATCCATATAAAGACAGTTTTTAAGACATGCTGTGTCCCTGGCGCTTTTAGCGCCCTAAAGACTAATTTTACGGTAATTTTTTATCAATTGAAAATTATAGAGTATTAAATTAGCTATACGAAACAATAAAAATATTTGCACTAATTACCATTATTAATCTTTTAAAATCAATCGAAGATAATGAAACCCATATAAACACACTTTATCTGACATACCGTGTCTCTCTCGATTTTTGCTCCCTAATGACCAATTTTACGATAATTATCTATTAAAAACTGTGGAGTATAAAATTAGCTATACTAATCAATAAAAAGATTTGCATTAATTACAAATATTAGTCTATCAAAATCCATCGACGATAATGAAATCTGTGTAAAGACAGTTTTTATGACATACGCACGCTTCTTGCACTTTTAGCGCTCTAAGGACTAATTTTACGGTAATTTCACATCAATTAGAAATTGTAGAGTATAAAATTAGCTATAGGAATGAATTAAAAAATTTGCATTTCACTATAATTATTCATCTATTAAAATTTATCGACGATAATGAAATCTGTGCAAGGACAGTTTTTATGACATACTGTGCTTCTTGCACTTTTAGCGCTCTAAGGACTAATTTTACGGTAATATTATATCAATTAGAAATTGTAGAGTATAAAATTAGCTATACGAATCAATAAAAATATTTACATTAATTAGCATAATTGATCTATCAAAATCCATCGGCGACAATGAAATCTGTGTAAAGACAGTTTTTATGACATCCTGTGCTTCTCGCGCTTTTAGCGCCATAAAGACTTATTTTACGGTAATTCTACATCAATTAAAAATAGTAGATTATAAAATTAACTATAGGAATTAATAAAAATATTTGCATTTTACTATAATTATTAATCTATCATAATCGATCTACGATAATGAAATCTGTGTAAAGACAGTTTTTATGACATACTGTGCTTCTTGCACTTTTAGCGCTCTAAGGACTAATTTTACGGCAATTTCACATCAATTAGAAATTGTAGAGTATAAAATGAGCTATACGAATCAATAAAAATATTTTCGTTAATTACCATAATTGATCTATCAAAATCTATCGACGATAATGAAATCTGTGTAAAGACAGTTTTTATGACATACTGTGCTTCTTGAACTTTTAGCGCTCTATGGACTAATTTTACGCTAATTTCACATCAATTAGAAATTGTAGAGTATAAAATTAGCTATAGAATCAATAAAGATATTTGTATTAATTATCATAATTGATCTATCGAAATCCATCGACGATAATGAAATCTGTGTAAAGACAGTTTTTATGACATCACGTGCTTCTCGCGCGTTTAGCGCCTTAAAGATTTATTTTACGGTAATTCTACATCAATTAAAAATAGTAGATTATAAAATTAACTATAGGAATTAATAAAAATATTTGCATTTTACTATAATTGTTAATCTATCAAAATCGATCTACGATAATCAAATCTGTGTAAAGACGGTTTTTAGGACATACTGTCTTCTTGCACTTTTAGCGCTCTAAGGACTTTTTAAGGTAATTTCACATCAATTAGAAATTGTAGAGTATAAAATGAGCTATACGAATCAATAAAAATATTTTCATTAATTACCATAATTGATCTATCAAAATCTATCGACGATAATGAAATCTGTGTAAAGACAGTTTTTATGACATCCTGTGCTTCTCGCGCTTTTAGCGCCTTAAAGACTTTTACGGTAATTTTACACCAATTAAAAATAGTAGATTATAAAATTAACTATAGGAATTAATAAAAAAAATTGCATTTTACTTTAATTCGTCTATCAAAATCGATAGACGATAATGAAATCTGTGTGTAAAGACAGTTTTTATGACATCCTGTGCTTCTCCCGCGTTTAGCGCCTTAAAGACTTATTTTGCGGTAATTTTACACCAATTAAAAATAGTATATTATAAAATTAACTATAGGAATTAAGAAAAAAATTTGCATTTTACTTTAATTCGTCTATCAAAATCGATCGACGATAATGAAATCTGGATAAAGACAGTTTTTATGACATCCTGTGCTTCTCGCGCTTTTAGCGCTTTAAAGACTTATTTTACGGTAAGTTTACATCAATTAAACAAGTAGTGTATAAAATTAGCTATAGGAATTAATAAAAAAATTTGCATATTACTATAATTCCACTATCAAAGTCGATCGACGATAATGAAATCTGCGTAAAGACAGTTTTTATGACATCTTGTGCTTCTCGCGCGTTTAGCGCCTTAAAGACTTATTTTGCGGTAATTTTACACCAATTAAAAATAGTAGATTATAAAATTAACTATAGGAATTAAGAAAAAAATTTGCATTTTACTTTAATTCGTCTATCAAAATCGATCGACGATAATGAAATCTGGATAAAGACAGTTTTTATGACATCCTGTGCTTCTCGCGCTTTTAGCGCTTTAAAGACTTATTTTACGGTAATTCTACATCAATTAAAAATAGTAGATTATAAAATTAACTATAGGAATTAATAAAAAAATTATCATTTTACTTTAATTCGTCTATCAAAATCGATAGACGATAATGAAATCTGGGTAAAGACAGTTTTTATGACATCCTGTGCTTCTGACGCTTTTAGCGCCTTAAAGACTTATTTTACGGTAAGTTTACATCAATCTGTGTAGTGTATAAAATTAGCTATAGGAATTAATAAAAAAATTTGCATATTACTATAATTCCTCTATCAAAATCGATCGACGATAATGAAATCTGGGTAAAGACAGTTTTTATGACATCCTGTGCTTCTTGCGCGTTTAGCGCCTTAAAGACTTATTTTGCGGTAATTTTACACCAATTAAAAATAGTAGATTATAAAATTAACTATAGGAATTAATAAAAAAATTTGCATTTTACTTTAATTCGTCTATCAAAATCGATCGACGATAATGAAATCTGGATAAAGACAGTTTTTATGACATCCTGTGCTTCTCACGCTTTTAGCGCCTTAAATACTTATTTTACGGTAATTTTACACCAATTAAAAATTGTAGAGTAGAAAATTAGCTATACGATTCAATTAAAATATTTCCATTAATTACCATAATTGATCTATCAAAATCGATCGACGATAATGAAATCTGGGTAAAGACAGTTTTTATGACAAGCGGCGCCTCTCGTGCTTTTAGTGCCCTAAGGACTAATTTGCGGTAAGTTTACATCAATTAAAAATTATAGAGTTTATGATTAGCTATACAAATCTTAAAAAATATTTGCATTAATTCTTAAAATTGATCTATCGAAATCGATCGACGATAGTGAACTCTGTGTAAAGATAGTTTTACTGTGTCTCTCCTGATTTTAGAGCCCTAAGGGCTAATTTTAAGGCAATTTCACTTCATGCATAAATTGTAGAGTGTAAAATTAGCTATCCAAATTAATAAGACTACTTGTCTCATTGTACCATAATTAATCATCAAAATAAGAAAAACACAATATTAAGAATTTTAATAGTTTTTTGACACTAAAAATAAGTAAAAAGAAAGTAATTAATATTTGTAGTCGATTAATTCCTCTCATTTATTAATTACATTAAACTAAACCAAAATCTGAGAAATACTTTTCTCTGATTAACATCTTTTGAATTGTATAAAGAATAGAAAAGAAAATTCTTTGCAAGAACTTAGTCATTGTGTGCGTTCTTAATAATAACTAGCAGAAAAGTTTTCTTCCAATTAAAGACAGGATAAAGTTATTTACGTTGATTACAATTTTTTTTTCTAATTAAAAGAAAATTTAATTTACGAACGAATAAAAAATATTTAAAGTTGACTATAAGAATTACAATCAAGTGGAAAACTAGGTTCTATTAATTCATTTGTAAATTGGATTTTTACTGTAACTGTAAAGCTATAACCAGGGGATTATTGGAAAATGCTAACGAGAAGATATTTTTTGACTCAAATTAACAGATTTTGTTATCAAAGTTTAATTAAATGTAATAAAAAAGTTTTATAAATATTTTGTTATAATAATTATGTTCATTGGAGATGTACGAAAAGTTGATTTATATTTTTGAATTTTCATACTTAAAACTTGAAGTTGTGTTCAGAAACCAACCCTAACTTAATCTTATCTTTATTATTTATACTTTTTAAACCACCAAGAACCAAGATC
This sequence comes from Malthinus seriepunctatus, assembly GCA_963924605.1. Lineage (NCBI taxonomy): Eukaryota > Metazoa > Arthropoda > Insecta > Coleoptera > Cantharidae > Malthinus > Malthinus seriepunctatus. The sequence continues at coordinate 20,422,838 of OZ004602.1, read as the reverse complement.
CTTATGCATTTGGGGTTTAGTCGAAGGTTTTCAGTTTTTATTTCATTTTATATCAACATAAATAAACAGCCTTATTGCCGTCTTTCTCTTGCCATATTATAGCCCTCCAGGTCTAGTTTATTTTATTACTAAGGTAAAAATAAATTTTAAAAATTATTAACTTGAATATTATGTAAAAGTTCAAGTATAATGCTAATGGATACTTTAGTTTGGCTCAATCTGATTTTATTATCTAATTAAAATGTCTTTAATTGCCTTGTCTATTCAATAAAAATTTAGATTTAATTGTCCATTTCTCAAAAACGAAGTTTAATTGCAACTCATTGTATCGCATGAATCATGAATTGTTTTAGACTGGTTTAAAGGCTTAAAAATATGTTTCTTGCAAATAACTCAAAAACTATTTAGTTTGACAAAAAATCAATTAATGTCTTTTTTGTAGCTTATAAAATTTCCTTTAATTTGATTAGATTTCAGCCCCTCTACTACTAATATTACCCGAGTTAACGCGTTTTGTAAATTGAAACTTTTATTTTACTAGTAGTAGCAGTGGTAGAGACATAGAGAGACCGAAGAGTTTTCTGATATGTATATTTAAAAAATTTTTAGGTCACACAGAGCTCTTTAAAACTGTTCTTACTCTTTTAAAAAAAAATTCTGTCTTTTATAGTACTTTTCTCTAACGCTAATACTACAGTTAACAAACTATACGAGTTCATTTTCAGGTCAGGAAAGCTCCTGCATTTGTGTCTTAGTTTTCCATTTATTTGAAATTCAATTAAATTTAATGCATTTAATGGAAACTTCTCAATTATTTTTAAGTTTTTATTTTTACACTTTAAAATAGATCTATACACGTATACACTGTCTTTATAGTAAGAAATACCCACACTACGAAACGAAGTTGTTAAATTTCTCAAAACTACTTCGGAAACCGTCTTATAACTCAGAAACTTTTAGTTTATAAAAACCATATTTTTTGCAAATTTTCCATGATTTATTTCACATGCTCTGTATAAAGCATTTTCATCACAACATTAGAGTTCAGTTAAATTAAACTAACGCAGTTATAGGTTATAAAAATAAATTTCCTCTTACAAATGACATGAATTTAACTAATTAATCCGTCCTAAGCCATTAAACGTAATAGATTAACAACACCCCAGACCACCTGCTATCTTATCTCATCAACATCACAAGTTATTCCTGCACCCTAGCGTCACTAGCGTTGAGAACCAATTCAATAGTGATAACTGATAAGAATACCCAATTATTTTAACTCTAAAAGTCAAATGTTAAAATAAATTTAAATTGCCACTCTTGAAAAATTGCCACTCTGCACTTAATGAATCAACTGTAATTGGTAAATTGGTACATTGGAGTGAATTTAAAATAAAATGCTAGAAAAAAGTAAATTTCGTTCTAAAAAGAAAAATAGTTGGACAAGAGTCGAGTAAAATCCATACGCGTTAATTGCTGTTCATTAAGGGAAATGAAATGTTCCAATGACATTCTCTTGGCAACAGTCGATAGTGAGCCTTAACGTCTCTTTAAAATTTTTTTAAAATAATAAAAAAAGGCTGGGTGACAAACTGAGTCATAGTATTGTAATTAGAAAATTAAAAAGGCTTCTGTGAGCATTTCTGATGAAATAGTCGAGCTTTAGAGCCATTTTGCCGATATTACCAACTTGGTTACAGCAGAGAAAAAATTCGTGTTTAAACATGGTCCACGAACTAACAGTATTGAGAAACAATTCTAAAAATACTCAAATACAGCTAGAACAATCTAACTTGATGAGTGGTAGGGATAAGTTCACGCAGATTTGGCGACGCCTCCCTTAAACACGATTGGTTTAAAATAAATTCGTTTGTATCAGTGGCTACTAAATTATAACTAACTAGGCGATTACTATTGCATAGAGGGCAAAAATACCAGTTTAGGTAAAGGTAAAATATTTTAAGTTAACGAGATGAGGGGATGCGCAGATACCTAAATTGGTATTTTTTCCCTCTAACACCGTAGTGAACGTATTAAAGGGGCGTGGCAAAACCTGCGCGAACTCATCCCTACCGCTCCTCATCTTAAAATATTATACCTGTATATGCGCTTCCTCTCGGCTCGTCATGTTAAAATATTATTGCTGTATGTATAGAATATGCAAATAAATAAAAGCGACTTCGATTGTTTAATATTTATTTTGACAACTACAAAGAAAACACAAAAAAATATTTCTGACACCTTATAAAAATAAAAATTATTTCAAACTTTTCAATTATTTTCAAACATATTTTTCCTTTGCCAAGAAGAGGGTTGAAACCTTCATTCAATATCCAACTATACCACTAACGTCTTCCTCTTCTTTTTCACCTATTTTAATTATAAATTCTGTTAGAAAAGCGCGCTTTTGACATATTAAAAACAACAAACGTTTTTAGTTCAAAGAAATTTCAATAGATGGCACTACATTTTTCATCAAAATAGAAGTAGGTACGCCTTTAAAAAACAAAAGTAACATTTAATTTAGAAATAAAAGGAATTCTAAATAAGTTTCAACAAAGAATTTTATTTAAATTCACAAAACGAAGACGAAAAGGTAAAAAATACGAAAGGGAAGCGTTTTAAAAGCAAAAAAAACTTTCCGGTATTTTATCAAGTTTTTTCTTTATTTAATTTGAAATGGCTTTATAAAGAATTTACATTTATAAATAAATACATAACAATTTAGTTTGAACTTATTAAATAAGTTTTATACTTTAACTACCTACAACGGTAATATTTATAACAATAAAATTCCAGGGGATTTAGAAAAGGTCGGTTCATTACTTCTAAAACGTTAAAACATTATTGATTGCTCGTAGTTTATAATTTTATGAGTCAAAAAAGTGTTAGATTTTATAATTGAAGGGTTTTCAATTAGAAAAATTGCAAGTAATCTCCTATTTAGTTAGAGTAGTACCAACGTAAGAAAAGACCATCACGTGATTATCGTTGAAGTTGAGCAGTAGCTTTGTACTGTCGTTGCTTAGAATTAAGCCACGCCTCGTGCAGGTTTATTTACGTGGTGGGCTTTTCTTTCACTGGGACTACTTTAGTACCTGCTTAGCAACCCTATAGGACAGGGGTGGCCAATTTCACTAAACATATGATCGACTATTATTCTTATAAATGTTGTCGCGATCTACTTACTAAAATCTTAACAGTAAATATGATACAGACAGCTTAGTCGTTAGTTATTTTGGTTCGAACTTCAAAGTGAAGTTTAATGTCATTTGCGATATTTCGATTTTTCAAAATAGTTTGCTCCTCTCTTTGACAGCTCGCATTTTTACGTTTTTGAGGAGGACTTCAAGTTTCGCTGACAGTTTCTTCGATACGCTTGTGCATAATATGGGTTTTCAGTTATTCGTCACAAATCAGGATAAAGACTGTCGCGCTTATCGGAGCACTCCTAACCGATTCTTCATCTCTTCCTATAATTACTGCCACCTGCCAAAGATAACCTACTGGCTGTACACTGCAATTATTAGACCTATGCTAAGCTACGCGGCTATAGTGTGGTGGCCCAGAACCACATTAAACACCGCAAAAAACAAACTCCGACAAGTGCAAAGATTAGCATGCCTATCAATCACTGGAGCTATGAGAACCACACCCACCACAGCTATGGAGACGCTTCTATGTCTGCCTCCACTTGAGTTACACGTGGAGGAAATGGCACTGAGGTCGACTCTAAGACTGCGTGATTTAGGGCTGTGGACAACCAGACGAGGGATTACAGGTCATACCTACGAACATCATAGAGGTCAGTTCTAAAAAACCTCTACTAGATCTCAGATCTGACCGTATCTCACCAAAATACATATTTAACAACAGGTTTGTAAGTTTGTTAACAACACGAGACCCCGGTACTGCTGATATCCACATCTTTACCGATGGATCAAAAACCGAATCTGGCGCAGGGACGGGAATTTTCTCCCATGAACTAGAAATAAATATCAGTATACCATTAGGAAAATTCACCTCGGTCTTCCAAGCTGAACTTAATGGCATACAAGAAAGTGCCAAAATGGTAAGAGAGTCTAGTAACAGGACAACACATACAGATATTGTCGGAGAGTAGGGCTGCTATCGCGGCCCTGAACCGCCACAGAAAGCTAAACAAACACCTTCACACTCTGGGACTGATCAATAGTCCTAGATGCAGAGGCTGTAATCAAGAAGATGAAACTGCAGAGCACGTGCTTTGCTCGTGCCCTGCGGTAACATCAACTAGAGGATCCATACTTGGTGACTACTGGCTGAATATGGTCAGAATCAGAGACACTCCACCCTCCAAGCTGCTCGAGTTCATCTTAAAGTTGGGATGGCTCGAGAAGTGACGGGGAAAGAGGCGCCTCTGGGGAGGATGCACAATGGGCCCGATTAAGCGGCCTAAGTGTAAGCTGGCTAACAGCCAGTTCTCCCGTAGCAATCCAATCCAAATACTGCCACCTCTACAGGCTACAAGTACGACCAGACGTAATAATAATATCTCTCTCAGAATCTATCATCCTCAGAGTCATTAGCTCTGTTTCTAAGAGACCGCTTACGAGAATCAGCCTTGATTCACATTCATCATCGTTCTAGCAGCTGCTTCTTATCTTTATCACTGCTCTTACTGCCATCTTCTGCACTTTTAGAACCAACACTGGCTTTTACCGTAAATACAGTTGCTGTAGAGTAGGATGAAGTAACTCAGCAGCCGCGCTTGTAACAGCAGTAGCAGTGGATAGATGCCCGAACTTAGAAGGAGTAAGTGAACTGTCTTGCAGCAGCATTGCGCCAGCAGCTGCGTTTGGTGACCGCTGTTTCATCGGTATGAATCAGAATTTCCATTGTGCTAGAATCTCTTTCACTTTTTGCTTATAAACCGGACTCGTAGCGGGATTTTTCAAGTTTTTTCAAGCCGAATGGTCTGAGAATGTCTGAATGTCTGCTTACGCCAAGGTCCACAACATAATGACATCTGAAGGTCTGCTTTTAAGAAAAGGCCTCATCATCTTGAGTTGAACTGTGTCCTCTAACAGAGGATACTCAATCAATACTCATTATTGCACTATTTGACTGCACCCACAGAAACAGAAGCTATACCCGTCAAGGGGAGTTTTGGGGTAAAATAGAGGCGGATACGCGTGTTATACACTCTGCAAAATTTGGCCAAACTACCACGAATAGAAACTATCACCTTATCTTATTGTGGAGTTCTGGGTCAAAAGAGATTCACTACCTAGGCTTAGCCGATTGCTTATTCACTAGATGATTTCTCGCTAGTTTTTGGATGGCTGTGAATGGCGATGTGTGATGTTTCTTAGTCGGTGTTCTCCAAAGAACCAAACGTACCTTCAACTTCGAGTGTGGTGTGTTTAGACGAAACTCAGAGTGGACCTCGGTGGTCCATGTGGTTCAATGACTAGTGGATACGTCGTTCGGGGATTTAAAGTCGTATATCGACACTGTCAATGCAATACCTCGTAAGCACGTCAAGTATTTCTCAAGAAACACATTTAAAACTTTAAAATCTTCCATGTTGACTCATTTTGTTAATCACATGACTAAGGTTAAGCCAATGGGAGCGTAGTAGGTATTTTTATGCATATACATTGTCTTTCTTAACATCAAAGTCCAAGAAACCCATTTTCGCTAATTTTGTAGATACGAGGTTTTGCATTGACAGCGTCGATATGATTGTCGTATTGTCGTATATTTCAAATAATTTAAAAATAGGTACGTAGTTGAGCCTCTTGCAGCATAAAACTTCTATTTATAGTAATATTTTGTGTTTTCTCCTTCAAAGGAAATATTGGACTTATACCTTAAAGCCTTAACTAAAATTATAATTATAAAAAAATTATTATGAGACTGTTTTTTACAGATTCGCTTAACAATTAAGTTCAAATAAATGTTAAATTTGTGGATACACCAATTATTATTATTAAAAATACAATATAAATTTTTTAAACAATTATTAAAACCACACTTTTCTATTATAACACATCTAATTACACATCTCGTGGAACCTAATCCAAATTAAGCTTTTAAGGTAATTAAATCTACCCCTAAATTTTTATTAACCTTTTCACAAAGGGAATTTTTAAAAACCAGTCAAAAGCGGTAATTATAACAAAAATAACTACCAAAATATGACAATTAATGCAAATTTTGTATAATGCACAAAAGTGTGTTTAAAGGGGTAACTTGGTGTATTGTCTAAAAATTATTAGTTGGGGTGATTTTAATAAAGAACAAAAATAAACAATAGCTCAGATTGCTACTAAAATGTATAAGGTTGCTTAAGCCGGGCTGAAAAATTCTTTGAACTCGCTAATTAATGCATTTTTAAAGTATTTTAGAAGAAAATTGGTCGTAAATTTTTTTCGAAAGGTGACTTTTTATAACATCGACGCTAGGCGTCGCGACTTTCAACTTTTGATTTGCCTTTTTGCTCAAAATTGCTCAGTTGTCTTGTTTAAATTCTAGTACCAAATGAGAACTTTTTATCTTTTTATACAACTTTTCTAGGTTATGTTATGTTCTTTTATGTTACTTTATGTTATTTTTTAAGATGAAAAATATCCAACAAAACTTACTAAACCATAAAATTAAATTATTAGTTATTTTCTAAATTTGGGTTTCTAACACTTTAAAAATGAAGCTTTGTCCGTTATTTTTCGTCGTAAAAAATAACATAAAGTAAATTAACATAACGTAACATAACGTGAATTAGAAAACTTGTGTAAATTAAGACATGAAAAAGATAAAAAATTTCATTTGGTACTCGCCTGCTCAATAGTTGTGTGCGAAGAAAACAATAGGTTATTGAAAATAAAAAATTGAACGTTGCGACGCCTAGCGTCTATGCAATAAAAAGTTGAGTTTGGTATCGTTTAATAGCTCTTTTAACTTTCTGAAAATTTTTCAAACTACATTTGAATAACAAATTTTTTTTTTGAGTTTCCACGGTTGCCATTTTGAACTTCCAATGTTGGTACCACTTAAAAAAATCACTGTATGTTAGTAAAAATTAAATTAGCTTTAATTCGTACAAATAATAAGTTCTTTTCCAACCACATCAGAAATTTTCAGTTCGTTGCTACTGTTATTTCATCTCTAAAAATGTGATTCCACTTATGTTAAGATGCTTCCTTCGTCCATTATTTATGTCTACTCTGAAAATAAACTATTTAGAGGTTTTGTTTTTGGTAAGATTAATGATAGTTAAATTGTAAAATATTGTGGCAAGTTATTGTTGTTGTTTTTTAAAAGTTGCGTTTTGCAAACATTAAGAAGTTGGAAAATCTCGCATTTCAGCAAAACCATACAGATTTAAATTAGTTATTATATTTTCAAAACAAAAAAAGAATTTAATTTAAGTTTTGTTCTAGTTTTTACTATTTACTCCATCGAGTTAACTAATTGAGATTAAAGAGCTACCTTTCTAAACAACTATTTTTACTCAAGTTATCAGCTTCCTGTTGTTGTCTTGTCATAGAGGCTCTTGCTTTGTAGTTTCAATTCCATCCCATAATCTTCATTTTTTTCATATTCATGGTGACCTTTGTTTTAATGATATTAAAATTAGATCGTCTTCTTTGAAACACACTGTACATTTACGCTGTAGATAGGTATTAAACTAAATAATTTCATCGACAATCATTCCTGCCGATGCTATACGTATAATACGTAGTAGAGAATGACACTTAAGCACACAAAAATGCCTCGTTGAAATCAATTGAATGCATTTAAATTCCTAGCAGTCTCGACACTTCAAATTTAAATGCAATGAATCTAAAGGGCCGAATGAAGAGGCACTAAAAATATTATCGAATGAAAATTTTATAAACGTTTTAAAACTTTACCTTGAAAAACTTTGTATAATTCAAGAAGTTTGTTACTAGAGAGGATAATACCTGGAAAACCACTCCACGATGTTCCTTTGTAAATTCCGCCTACTCTCATCGTGTTGTTAATAACGACAATGCTCTCTAATTAATTTAAACTGCACTTACTGTAAACATTATTAACAGTAGAACTGTTAATGACAGCAACACGATTCGTATCAGCGATACACTATATCGCCCATATCATCATCGATGCCGCTTTATTTAAAATCAATAATCCAATAACCGGTGCCTTTTATGTCTTTGAACTTAATTAAAGTACGAGAAAGTACTTCTTGAGAGAAAATCTTTTATTTATTTAAATTCAACTTAAATAAAACCTGAAACAATCTGTTAAACTTCACTTCAACACTTTAACTGATTTTCTTTAATTTTATACTTACACCTAATTTTTTATTTTTCTCACAACGAATAAGCCTTTATAAGAACTTTATGTGCATTTTAAAAAGTTTTACGTGTTGTACGATTCAACGACAAAAGCAATTGACTCAATTAATTGCATCCTGTGTGCTACGACGCCAGCTCAGTACACGTTACTTTGGTAGATGTGAAAATTACGTGTTTATTTTTGGCTAATATTTGCGATTTGTTTAGCAAACCATGCCTAAAATATAATAGACGTAGTAAATTTAGCACCTCTTATTGGAAATTTTATTAAAACTAACCCTTTATTACCAAATACCTCTCTAGGTAGGAACCAGCAACCCTTAAATAAACGCTCTTAAACCATTTATGTAAGGTAAATGACAAAAGGTCCCTTACGCTAAATTATAATTGGGTTTGCTAATAAATCATGTAATATGATGACATTACGGATAACTTAAAACCATTCATCTTAAATTGGTATTTGGTATTGATTTCGCTAGAAGTATTCCCACACAAGAATATACAAAAACGGATTATGTAACATAAATCGATTTTAATTTTAAATATGTAAATTGAACTGTCTCTTACGAATATAGTTAAGGATACTTCTGTAACGACTTTGTAAAATTCAATTCTTGTATTGAAACCATTATAGTATATTTAGTTTTATTATATCGTTACGCAAGAATATCTGCCATTATCTTTAAGGGAAATGGATTATATAAAGTTTATAGAAATAGATATAAACATTAAAATATAAATTGCTTTAGAGTAGAATGAGTAGATGAGACATACAATGTTCTCTTTTGTCAATTTACTGGACTATAGTCAACTTGTAGTTTTCTTTTACGTTTGTTGTAGAAAGTAGCGTGTGTTCGAATATTGACATATTTGAGCAACAAGGCAGGATTTTTTGGTTTATTTTAAAAAAGAAAAACAGTTAATTGAATCCTCATAATTTAAGTTCAGTTCCTGAATTTGAAATAAAAATTTAAAAAACAATTTCCCGTCTCACCCAACATAATCTTCCTCTAACTTGGCTCTATCAGCATTAGACAAAGCAACTTTGTTTTTGGAGTAAAAAGTTTTTTTTGATTTTTATTAGGAACAATAAATACCTATAAGTATAATTTGCGGTTAGAAACGCTTCCCTACATAGGATTTTTTTTTTAAACTTTAAAATGCGTATATTAATATAGGTACTTAAAACTTTTGCTCTATCAGCCTTAGGAAAATAAATATCGTTTTTGGAGAAAAGAATTATATTGATTTTTCTTAACTATGATTTCCGGTTAGAAAAATTTCCTACATAAGATTTTTTAGAAAAAAATTTAAAAAGCGTATAGTAACATACTTAAAACTTGTGCCCTATTAGCATTATAGAAATAAATATTGTTTTTGAAGAAAAAAATTATTTTTGATTTTTCTTAGTAACTATAAATACCTATTACTATGATTTCCGGTTAGAACGACTTCCCTACATAAGATTTTAATGAAAAAATTTTAAAATGCGTATATTAACATACTTAAAACTTGTGCCCTATCAGTGTTATGAAAATAAATATTGCTTTTGGAGAAAAAATTATTTTAGATTTTTCTTAGTTATTATACATACCTACCTATTAATTGCTATGATTTCCGATTAGAAAGGCTTCCCTACATAAGATTTTTTTGAATAATTTTATAAAGACGTATATTAATATACTTAAAACTTGTGCCCTATCAGCATGAACAAAATAAATATTGGTTTTGGAGGAGAAAATTATTTTTGATTTTTCTTAGTAATTGTACATCTACTGTATTCAAAAATACAAAATGTTACTTTCTGAAATGGCTTAGGGCTGTTTTAAACGGAATCTAAGCTTTCCGTGCTTCTCTTTCTTGAGATAATTCAGTACTAACAAGTTAGTACGACATTTGGACCATCTAAAACGTCTCTTAGTACCCGATATCAACAACACTATCATACCATACCAGTAAAAATTTGCGTTGAATGTTGTATTTTGTATTCAAGAAAAATATTTGCGGCGCAAATATAAAATTGGTCAAAATATTTTCCACATAAATATTTATTTTGCGTGTTGAAACTTCAAACATAAATACGTATCGGGACTCGGAAGCCAGAGTAAAATTTGCTTTTAAAAGAACTAATTTTTTTGACTATTTGTACCTGACTTTTAGGAAATGCAAATAAATGAATTCAATCTTATCACATTTGCAACATAAAAAATTTATTTGAAAAATTAGAAAATTAATAATATTAATGTGGGTTTTATAGAGAACCCTATTTTAATAACTTAAGTCCAAATGACCAAATCGTAAACAATGAGCGGCTTTTAAAGCAGACGTCTGCTAGGCCATTTAAACAGAGACCAAAAAGTACCTACACGAATACCATTATGAAATTTGGAAAAACCCTTGATTTAAAAGTAGTTTTATTTTATTTAAGTAACTTAAGTCCACACAATTATAATAAACGGGCAATATTGAACAAAATCAGCGGCTAAAAGGGTTTAAAAAAGTATTGAAGTATTACTTAGAGTTAATGAATGAAATATCCATTTCCCACTTAAATGGAGTTTTTCAACAATGCCGTTTATTGGTGTTGAAACATCTCTTTTGGAAAAAATCCTCTTTTATTTAAATATTTCTTTATCCGCCGCCATCCCCACCGATAGTTGTACGTAGCGAAATTATTTGTGTTGTACTTGGAAATTATTTAAATTTGCGCCTTAAATATTTTTCTTGAATTCAAAATACAACATTCAACGCAAATTTTTATTGGTATGGACGGATGGACGCACCTTTACGTGTCCCATTTAAAAAGAAAACCAGTCTTGCTGCTTAAATCGAAACATGTGTCTCCAAACAACACCAACAAATTGAGAATAAATTAATTTATTATTAGACTTCTTTACAGCTTTTATTTATTATTACATAAAGTATTCTTATAAAGTTTAGTAAAAATTTAATAAAAGTAGTATATAATACGTTGTAGGAAAAAAGTTTAACAATTTTTAATATTAGCCTAACTTACTCTAAACTAATATTATTAGTTTTACATGTAGGTACCTAGTACCTAGATAAAATTCTGTACCTAGATAAAAAAATTATTCTTGGGAAAACAACAAAACATTTGGTGTATAATGAACTTGAAACGTATCTTCGCTGCCTTTTCTATTTCGACCAGTACCTCTTTGATTTCCATTCGAGTTTAAGCCTCTTTTCAAACAGCACAATATGATCAAATTCACAAACGCTTTTGACATAAATATAAAACTAATGGCATTAGTTGCAATGTTATTTGGATTATAGGCAATAATGTAATAAGACAGAAATGCAGCAAAAGATATGGTTACATTTACAGAAATTAAAATCAAAATTGTAGAAGGGAACTGTAGAGGAATTTCTTGACACTTTCTAATTTGATGGATAATATTAAGAAGTACAACAAATACAAAAATTATTGTCAAATAATATTTATAAAATTCATGTGGTAGAATGGTGATTAAAGCTGAACAGAAGCCTACAAAAGTAAAAATAGCTACACCGGCAATTATCCATAAGAATCGAATCACCCATACGTGGAAATATTTAAATTGTTCATATGCTTTTGGAAAATGGGCTCGACATAGCCAATCTAGTCCCAACATTATTATAAATGCAATTTCTAACAAATCAATTATTTGTCTTAAAGACAAAAGTAGACAATAAATATCTAAGATGAAGTCGAGTGCTTGGATTTTGCTAATAAAAAATCTGCTATAGGATACTATACATAGCAACATTAAACAAATGTCGGCTATTGACCAATGTTTCAAAATTAAATGTGTTGTTGTTCGCCTTTTTTGATGATAGTAAAATACGAAAATTATAATTGAGTTTGAAATTATACTAATTAAACAAGATATTAAATTAGATAATTCATAAACTGTAATTTTGTATGAATCCTCTTGGACTGTATTTGTACTGTTGTTTTCCGTATAATTATAGTTGTTGAATTCCTCCTCCATTTTGTTTTCGTTTCTAAAACCAAAAAAATCTTTTAAAATTTTATTATGTTCGTAGTTAAAAATGAGACAGCAGATGTACCTATTTTCTTTATATCAATGCCATCTCTTAACCAACTTTTAGCACACTATGAATTTTTCAAGTGGAACACCCTGTATAGTTACGCTTATTTTGAAACACCTTAATGCTCAATATTCACATTTAGAATATTATTTATTTCCATCCACCAGTTCAAACGTCAAAATTGGTTTCAAAATTGACTTTGAATACTTATTGCTATTCAAAAAATTCTCAGAGAGTCAAATTATAGTATTTAAAAAAATATTTTAAACACGTTTACTGGAAGACTTTTAGACACAAGAGCTAAAATGTCATTACGTTTGGACATACAGAAAGGCCACAATTAATTTCTAAATATCAAGAATTGCAAATGATGTTTTTTTGATTTTACAATTTCGTAGACATTTTTCTCTCCAACGTTTTTGGGGCACTCTGTATATTAGAAAATAATTTTTTTAAATTTTGCTTCGTTTTCTACTGTTTCTAATTTACGTCAACTACTGTAAAAAACACCAAGATATTGAACTTGGGCCGTCTTGTTGCCGCGCCCTGTATTTATATTTTTTTAACTTGCAGTCTCATGCTATTTATACAATTATACATCTTATTTATTCGTACTATTTATTCTTACCTTAGTTGTTTTGTTCCGTAGGACGTGCTCTCAGCAAGTAATTATTTAAAAATTGTAAATTTAACACACAAAGTTTATATTTAAAGGAATTAACAAATACGTGTATTAAAAACAAAATACTTTATACAACAGCGCCAAAAACTATAAACTACAAGAAAAAGCAAAATATAATAATTAGAAATTCAAGCCATAAATTTAATAATATGTTCATTATAAGTTTATCTATGAAAAAAGACCGAATAATACTCTTGATTATGTTATATTTAATTAGTTTCATACAAGTCAACTCAATACTAGTTGATGTTCCTATTTTTTTACAAAATGCTCATTAGTTTGCGATTATAAAATATACTGTGTGGCCACATTAAAACTTTTTTCTCGTTCGTATTTACTTAAGTGCTTCTATTTCCACTATTTTTTGTGATATCTCTACTAGACTGCCAAAAAATTTCAGTTCAATCTTCTAACTTCACGTTCAGTTTTAGGTTTGTAACTCGGCTATTTTTGACTTACTAACGTCGGAAATGGGTTTACTATCACTTACTGACGATCCTTTAAAGGATTGCAAAATTTCAGCTCGATATGGATCTGACATGCTCTTACTGCTAACTTCACGTTAAGTTTTGATTTAACTCGGCTTTTTTTCACTTACTAGTGTTGGAAATGGACTTGCTAATGATTATCTAAAGGATTGCAATGACCATCATCTAAAAATTTAGTTTTTCTAGCTCTATACTAACATAGAGCTGCTATAAAAGCCAATTTGAGCTATCCAGTACAACTTTGATTCTGACTCTTCGTGCTTTTTACTTGTTTTCTCATTTAAATAATTTTCTTTATTAGGGTAAGTATAACAAAAGATTATACTGTCACGACTGGGGGTTAGTCATGAGCTCTCGAGTCCAGAATCTCCAGAGTGTACCGAGATTAAGATAATAAATACACAATGCTGAAATATAATTTATTTGTTTATTAAATAGTTCTTACCCAAATATTAGCGTTATAATCCAATCACAACACATTGCCATTATAATAATTACCACCGACAAACGTTTCGCGTTCCCGAATTTTAGACTAAAAGTAAGTCTAGTTACTGACTCGTAATTCAACTAACTCTAAAAACCTACTTTGGGGCCTTTTATTAACTTGGCACACGCGCCAACTAAAATTGCTAAAACTGACAATTTATGCTTTATCTCACATTCTTCCAATACCTGACAATAGTCACGTATTGTAAACTCTGTGTACATTAAATTCTTGTACTACTTAATAATTGCATTAAATAATTTGCGTAGTATTTCTACGCGTGACAATACAGTAAAAGACTGTCATAGCTGATGGGCAAAATGTGACCAAAAATTCCCGCTATTGAAGATGTCGCTAGTCACCACAAGCGTATCTCAGTGAATACAATAGCTTGTTGATGCAGGAGCCATCAACAAAGGGATAAAACAAGTTTACCCTTCGAGAAATTTTAAGCGATTTTGACTTTAAAGGCTTTTCACATTTTTAATACGGATTTCGGTAGTCTCGTAATGTATGTTCTTTGGTATAGTATATAAAAAAAACAAGAAAATGAAGAACTGAAGTGCTTTAGTACCTGATGTCAACAACACCATCTTAAGTACCTCTTTTAAAAAGAAAACGAGTGCTGCTGCTTAAATCGAAACATGTGTCTCTAAGCAACACCAAAAAATTTATTTTCAAGGGCTCCTGAAAATAAATTAATTTATTATTAGACTTTTTACAACTTTTATTTATTATTACATAAAGTATTCTTATCTAAGTAAAATTTAGTAAAAGTAAAATAATACGTTGTAGGGAAAAAGTTTAACAATATTTAATATAGCTCAACTTATTCTAAAACCAATATTATTAGTTTTACATGTACCTAGGTACAGTCAGCCTCACAATTAATGGCCACCCTATACGTCTAGCACGAACTGTGGATGCTACCATCATAACACCATCTAATTAAATTGTGGGGTAACTTTATTTTCCTAACAAATAGTAAATCAACAACCTCCCCTTTTGTCCTTTTGTCGTTGTTAGCTAATAACCACCCTGGCGTAAAACCAAAAGCCAGGGTGGCTAATAATTGTGAGGATATATTCTGTACTTAGATAAACAAATTATTCCTGAGGCAACAACACAACGTTTGGTGTATAATGAACTTGAAACGTATCTTCTTCGCTACCTTTTCTATTTCGACCAATACCTCCTTGATTTCCATTCGAGTTTAAGCCTCCTTTCAAACAGCACAATATAATCAAACTCACAAACGTTTTTGACATAAATATAAAATTTTCGACAATAATTGAAATATTATTTGGATTATAGTCAATAATGAAATAAGACAGAAACGTAGTAAAAGATATGGCTACATTTACAGAAATTAAAATCAAAATAGTTGAAGGGGACTGTACGGGAATTTCTTGACACTTTTTAATTTGATGGATAATATTAAGAAGTACAACAAATACAAAAATTGTTAAGAAATAGCATTCATAAAATTGATATGGTAAAATGGTGATTGAAGCTGTACAGAAGCCTGCAAAAGTGAAAATAGCTATACCTGTGATTATCCATAAGAATTGAATCGCACATACGTGGAAATATTTAAATTGTTCATAGGCTCTTGAAAAATATGTTCGAAATAGCCAATCTAATCCCAACATTATTATAAATGCAATTTCTAATAAATCAATTATTTGTCTTAAAGACAAAAGCAGACAAAAAAAATCAAAGAGGGAGTCGAATGCCGGGGCATCAAAAATAAATCTGCAATAGGTTACTATAGATAGCAATGAAAAACAAATGTCGGCTATTGACCAATGTTTCAAAATTAAATGTGTTGTTGTTCGCCTTTTTTGATGATAGTAAAATACGAAAATTATAATTAAGTTTGAAATTATACCAATTAAGCAAGATATTAAGTTAGATAATTCAAAAACTGTAATTTTGTACGAATGCTCTTGGAATGTATTTGTATTGTTGTTTTTCGTATAATCATAGTTGATGAATTCCTCCTCCATTTTGTTTTCGTGTCTAAAACCAAAAAATAATTAACATTATTATTTTAGTAGTTATTAATGAGACAGCAGATGTATCTATTTTCTATATTTTTACGCCATCTTTTAACCAACTTTTAGCGCATAATCAATTTTTTAAGAGGAACACCCTGTATAGCTACGTTTATTTTGGAACACCCTTATGCTCAATATTCACATTTGAAATATTTTGGACTTCCATCGACCAGTTCAAAGGTCAAAATTGATGTTTTTACAAAATTGACTTTGAATGCCTATTGCTATTCAAAAAATTCTCAGAGCCTCAAATTGAGGTATTTAAAAAAAATATTTTAAACACGTTTACTAGAAGACTTTTTACCACTATTACTAAAATTTAATTACGTTTGAACATACAGAAAGGCCACAATTAATTTCTAAATATCAAGAATTTCATTTGATGTTTTTTCGATTTTACTATTTTGTAGACATTTTCTCTTCAACGGTTTTGGGACACTCTGTATATTAAAAAATAATTTTTCCAAATTCTGCTTGGTAACTGTTTCTAATTTACTTCAACTACTTCAAGAGGCTCCAAGATGTTGAACTATTTGTCTATTTGCCCCGTCCTGTATTTATTTATTTTTAACTTTTAGTCTCACGCTATTTATAGTAGCATAACTAGGGGTTTGGGGGCCTTCCCGCAAAATCCAGAGTGGGGCCCCTACCTATTCCCGTTAATATAGTTATTTTATTTAACCAAAATTCGATTTTATAAAGAAATTTCATACTAAATGATGTTTCTGGGGCCCCTATTTATCCTAGGCCCCTAGGCTATTTACACATATTATCTATTAGTACATACTATTTATTCTTACCTTCGTTTTCTTGTACCGTAAGACGTGCTCTCAGCAAGTAATTATTTCAAAATAAAAATTTTTGCCAAAATGTGAATAATTAGGAATTAAAAACATAATACTTTGTACAACACCGCCAAAAACTATAAACTACAAAAAATATAATAATTAGAAATTTAAAACATAAATTTTATATGTTCATTATAAGTTTATCTATGAAATAAGAGCGAATAATACTCTTGATTATATTAAATTTAATTAGTTTCGTACAAGTCAACTTAATACTAGTTGATGTTCATATTTTTTTACAAAATGCTCATTAGCTTGTCGATATAAAATATACTGTGTGGCCACATTAAAATCCTTTCCTTGTTCGTATTTACTTTAGTGACCCCACCACTATTTTTTTGACATCTTACACGGCGTCATTTTGGAAAACAACTTTAATATGAACTAGACCCGTAAAATATTATATAAAAGCGCGCAAGTTGCCATGGTAGTCGGTTGATCTCGTGACGTCACATTTAGGACTTTTTTTAAATTTTAATTAAATTACTGCCTTACAGTAGAATTTAAAAAAAATTAAGATTGGACTACTTGGATAGAATATTGAATAAAATAAAAAAAATTTAATTAATATTTTAGCTTTATTTACATTACAAAAAACATATAGTTTTATACATACAGAATAGTACGTATACTATAAGGCAGTAATTAAATTAAATAAAAAAACATTCGAAATGTGACGTAATTCACCTTCATTCTTGGTCGTTTGACTTCATTGTAACTCCTTCCTTTTTACGGACCTCGTAATACCGACATTTTTGTATTAATTTGAGGTATTGAAGACGTTGTTTGAAATAAGTAGGTATAAAAGAACTGGTCCTCTGTAATAGGTAACAGCCGAAGGGTTATCCACTCTCTGCAGTCAATATACAAAAATTGAGCTGTCAACGGTAGTTATCTGCAGTCAATGGTAGCCATAGCATATGCAGTCATAGGCAGTCAACTGTAGTCAGTGTACAAATTCAGAGCAGTGGTCCACCCCTCGGTAACAGCTGTACTTTTGCACTTTTACTTAAAATAAATAAAAAATTGAAATTCATATTTTTGCTGCTATAAAAAGTTAGGTTACTTTAAAAGTAAGTTAAGTTCCAGGTCCATAAAACATCAATATTAAATATTAATGACATGATGACCTTATTATTGTGTGGGTCTTAAAATTGAACTAAAATATTCTAAAGATTTGCACAAAATCCTAACATTAATTAAATTAAATACTAAGGTATTCAGTTTGATAAACTTTCCTAATTTAGTTCACTCTGTTACTTTATATTAACAAAGTTATCCATAACATAAATTAATTAATAATAGTGCCGAATTTTGTACAATAACATCTTTAGAAGAGAAATTACCTCCTAAAAAGTTAAATTTGTAATTCTATGACTTGTTTATAAAATTGTAAAGCAGAGTGGACACATCGGCGAATAAACTTGGTTGAATGTTCATTGCTTTATTCGGCGAATCGTTCCGAGCGCACCACTTGCTTGTTATTTGCGATTTTTATGTTGAGGAATTAAGAAGTGTCACTGATTATGATCAGCTGTTAAGGCTACACGAGGAATCAAGTTGGAAGACTTTATTCTACGTCACAGCTAAAATAAGAGCCATCCGTCTCTTCAGATTTTTAACTTTATCCTGTAGGAATAACAATAAAAAAAAGAACAAGAGCTGTTGCGGATTATTATTCAAGTTTATTATCTAGGTTTTTGGTTACAACTTTTTTAGACAGTATCATTACGTACCACGATATAACTCAATTTCAATACAATTTACATAGGGCTAAAAGCAGAGTTATGCTTATGAAGCAAATACCTACAGGGTGAGCGTGTACAAGATTTAAAAAAAAATTATATTATCAAGTTAGACTGGTTTGCTACATTCTTACGTGCTTTTTAAAAACAAACGTGAAGTGTTAATAAAATAGTCTACGAAAATACGCTTCAATCGACCCACCCTGTGTATCAATAACGTAGGCAGTGCCAAAGTGCTAGTTTTACATACTTTTATAAAATGGCATATAGTATAAAACACATTAATTATTACTAGTTAATATTAACAAGATTTTCACTTCTTTCTTCGGCAGGCATATCAGCATCCCTTTTAGACCTTTTACAAAGCTGTCGTAGACAAACTTTAAAATCTGGATTTAAAAAAAAAAATAAAATTAAAGTAATTAATGCACTAGAATTGCTGATATAACCGACTATAATAATTACTAATCCGTTAGAACTTATAAAAAAAATTGTGGTTAACATAGAAAGAGAATAAATAAGAACATCAACAGTAACAATAGTTAACATCGTAGTTGAATGACTAAATGGTATTTTTCTACACTTTTGCACGGTATGACGTAACTGTAATGTAGAAATATAAATAAAAAGCGAGGTCAAATTATACATATACAAATTTGGCGTTATTAGGTGATAGTGTTCAGAGACACAAAGACTAAAAGAAGTTCCAGCAACTAGAAGAGTAAGAAGCCACACAAATCCAATAATTACAATGTAAAAGCGTTTAAAATATATATAATATTTACTACTGTAAGCATTTAAACTCCACTCAAAAGCTAATAAAAACACGAAAGTAACAATAACTGATAAAAATACTTGTTGCAATTGTACAAATCCGCATACAAATATCCTTGGATCTATCATTTGAATTTTATCACTAAAATAAGAAAAAATTGACCCGAAATTTAAGAAACAAATATCAGCAAAAGCCCAATTTGCTAAAGTAATATTTGGTATGGTACGCAATTTTTTAAAGTAAAAAATTGTACAAAATATAATTATATCAGCAATTGTACCAATTGCGATTGTGCAATATAAAAGAATGGTAATTATGTCGTTTGTTTGGTATAAAACGATGTCTTGATTTAGTTCGGTTGAGTTTTCGTAATCTAAGTAATCCATTTTTTAAACCTGAAAGAAACTTTTTACTAATTTCTCTGTACTGTGTGGAGTGACGACGCCAGCATATATTTTCCGGGGGGCACAATTTCAAAATTTGAAAAAGGGTGACAGTTTTTTACGAACAACAATAAATGTTTTCCTTGTTAAAAATTTGACTTAAAAAATAAATCTTGAGAACTGTCACTGTAAAGGGCAAACGTTGTGCACATTTTGAAGTCATAATTTTATAATATATCCAAATCACCGAAGAAAATAATGAGGTTGCAATTAAAAAAAATCTTCAATGATGTCCACAGCTCGAAGGTAGAAAAATGCCATTTTTAACTTTGTAACTTTACATTTTTTCATCCTTAGATTTTTGTTTTTGCTGACACTTAAATAGACTTTTCCCAAAATATGGGCCTGAATAAGATCACCCTGATTTTTCTGTTATGGGCCGTAACTTTTAAACAAAAATTTGAATTTTATGTATAAGGTCAACATATTAATGGGGGGGGGGGGGTCAGACCGTGTTTTTAAGGAGGGCTAAACGTGGGGGGGGGGCTTGCCCCCACGTCACGTCGTCAATGACTGTGTGCACCAGACTTATTCTTTGTAGAGATCTCGGTTAAAACAAATGAAATATTTGCAAATATGTAGTTTTAGTCTTGAACTCTCGTAAAGAATAGGGGGTAGCCAATATCTTGCGTAGCACAGATGGAGGGAGCGAGTGCTCTCTCTCTCTCTCTCTCTCTCTCGCTCCCTGTTTCTCTAAAATTTGATGGAACCACATGTTACCACACACATTTTCATTATAGCGCATTGGCTCCACCTTTTTCTTTATAAAAGTTCAGAACTATACGTTGTTGTCATTTCAAGTTGTTCCAAGGTGTTCGACACCAAGGCTGGTTAAATCTAGTATTCGTAGCCCATATCTTTGGAAAAATATGAACAAAAGTGTGCTCCAACTTCTATGTTTTTCTCATATTTTTTTAAAATTCTTTTTTTGACACTGTCATGGCCTATCTATGGGCCCCGTAATAAAGAACGAATCAAATGATCGAAAATCAAAATACACCATTAGATTCTACTTGGAAAGATAAAAGTGGGAGATTTGCTGAGAATGAGTTTAAGGACATACAGTATATCTAAAACTATACAGGCTGGTTCAAATAACTTTTCTTAACATGGATTATTAGAATCATCTTAAAGTCTTTTGAGATTTTTTCTTTAAATACAGCGCTCTTTGTGTCTCTGTCTGAACCTGGCTGTCTGTTCCTGTCTCCCTCTCCCTCTTTATCGCTGTCTCTCTCTTTTTAGCTCTAGCCCTCTCTGTCTTAATCTCTCTCTCTTTCTCTCTGTGTCTCTCTCTATCTCTGTCAATCTCTTCTGTCATTTTTCATCTCATTTGTCATCTGATCTCATCTGTCAATCTTATACGTCATATCATTTGTTAATCTCGCCTGTTATCACTCTCTTAACAGATATGATGACAGATTAGATGATAGATGGTGTAACAGATGAGGTGATATTGTATGATAGCCGGAATAACAAATTGGATGATAGATGGAAAGAACCATGACTTTGCTTTACCTACCCTCTCTCTCTACCTCATCCCCTTCGCTCTCTTTCTACCTTTTTGTATGAATCTCTCTTACCTCACTCTCATCCCTCTTTCTCAATACCTTTCTCTATCCTAATAAATACCCCCTTTCTCTCACTCTCACTTTCACTTTTTTTGTCTCTGTTCCTTTCGGACCTCCCTTACTGAGCACTCTTTATGAGAGAAACATATGTTATTTATTATAGGATATCACGGAAACGGGAGGGAAGGGGTTAATTCTATTTTCAAATTTTAGTTCAACATAAGCCAGAGAGGTCATTTTCTTCCATTTAACCGATTCTCTAACTATACAAGAAAGAGATTCCCATGTTAGGAAGAATTATTTCAAACCGGCTGTATATATATTTTGAAAAATTTTTAAGTACAATAATATTTTATAAAAGACTTACGTTATGGAAAAACTTTTTACTTGTAACGAAAAATGGGCTGTTTTTAGTTAAACAAGTCGCCAAAACTATGGCAAAACTATGAAATCTGAGAATAGTTAATTTAAAAGGAGTTCAACAGTTCATCGCAGTTTAGTTCAATAATAAAGAGTTAACTATTTATTTTTTATCTAAAGTATTTACATTTAAATTATTTTAGTTAATTACAACATGTAATTGCTATTACATGTCTTTTTTTCTTGTTAGTAATTGACGAGGCTGGCTCTAGCGGGATACTAAACTAAAATGGGCCAAAGTTGGTCAAAACCGCAAAACTGTAAAATTTCTTTTCTGAAAATCTGTTATTTAGCATATTTTATTTTATTTTATGAAGCAGGATCGGAGTTATGATTTTTTTAATTTAAATATTTAAAAAATCTGTCATTTCTTTCGTAACAAAAATGAAAACTTGAAAACTGATAAATGTATCAATCCTATAAATACCTATAATTTTATACTATTTTCAGTTAAAAAACGCTTCCGGTTAAACCGGATATTACAAACATATTAAAATGTTTTAAGAACATTTTCGTACAGTTAGCTGTTACATGATACCAAAGAGTTTATGTGTTGACTTATCATTTGAATTGCTAAGGGAAGCTGTTGCGGATTATTATACAAGCTTATTATCTAGGTTTTTGGCTACAGCATTGTGAGACAGTATAACTACCATATAACTAAATTTCAATACATTTTACATTACGCTAAAAGCAGGCATATGAAGAAGCAAGTATAGTTTACGCATAGATATAGTGTTTTTCAGCTTCTATAAAGTCAACAGTTGCTCATTGTAAATTATAGGTAAGCATCCGTTCTACTATGGCGATTGTAAATCTTGAATTATTTAATTATAAATTAGTGCTAAATAATAAATTTCAGTTCATATAATTATAAAAAAATTAAAAAAAAATTAAAATAAAAACACTATATCTATGCGTAAACTATACATACAGGTTGAGCTTTTGCAAGAATTTAGAAAAACTTAACTTATCAAATTGAACTGGTGAACTTGCTACATTCCTACGTGCTTTTTAAAAACAAACGTGAGGTGTAATTTTTCCGAATTAATAGAGTACTCAAAAAAATACTTGTTAATCGGCCCACCCTGTATATCAATAATGTAGGCAGTGCTAAAGAGCTAGTTTTACATACATGTATAAAATGGCATATAGTATAAAAAATATATTAATTGTTACTAGTTTATATTAACAAGATTTTCACTTATTTCTTCTACAGGCGTATCAGCATCCCTCTTTGACCTTTTACAAAGCTGTCGTAGACAAACTTTAAAATCTGGATTTAAATAATACAACAAAATTAAAGTAATTAATGCACTAGAATTTGTAATAGAATCGACTAAAATAAATATTAATTCGTTATAAATCATCATAAAAAAAATTGTGGTTAACATAGAAAGAGAATAAATAACAACATCAACAGTAACAATACTTAACATTGTAGTTGAATGACCAAATGGCATTTTTCTACACTTTTGCACTGTATGGCATAGCTGTAATTTAGCAATATAAATAACAAGCGACATCAAATTATACTTATACAAATTTAGCGTTATTAGGTGATAATCTTCAAAAACACAAAGATTTATAGACGTTCCAGCAACTAGAAGAGTAAGAAGCCACACAAAACCAATAATTACAATATAAAAGCGTTTAAAATATATACAATATTTACTATTATAAGCATTTAAACTCCACTCAAAAGCTAATAAAAATACAAAAATTACAATAACTGATAAAAATAATTCTTGCAATTGTTCAAATTCGCATCCAAAACTCCATGGATCCATAGCAAAAATTGACGCAAAAATTAACAAAAACATATCAGCAAAAGCCCAATTTGCTAAAATAATATTTGGTATGGTACGTAATTTTTTAAAGTAAAAAATTGTAGAAATTATAATTATATCAGCAATTATACCTATTGCCATTGAGCCATATAAAATAATAGTAATTATGTCGTTTGTTACGGATGAAACGATGTCTTGATTTAGTTCGGTTATATTTATTGTAAAGTTTTCGAAATCTGAGTAATCCATTTTTTAAATCTGAAAGAAACGTTTTGCTAACTTCTCCGTAGTGTGTGCATCAGACTTATTCTCCGTAGAGATCTCTGTTAAAACAAATGAAGTATTTGCAAATATACAGGGTGGGCCACGTAACTTGTAACCACTGACGATTTTTTTACTGCAACCCAAATTATTAATATCATTGGAGTCTTGATCAGTTTATATAATTATATTTTTATAAATCGAAAAATAAATCAGTGTAGGTAAATATCAAATTTCATATAGAATTAGTTTTGGAAAACTGTCATAAATTACAATTATATTTCAATTTGACAGTTATCTACACTGACTCATTTTTGATTTATAAAAATATAATTGTATCTATAAACTGATCTAGACTGTAATAATATTTGTAATTTGGTGCAGTAAAAAATCGTCAGAGGGTACAAAGTTACGTGGCCCAACAAAAGTGGTTCCCACTTCTATGGATTTCTGATATATTTTTAAATTCTCTTTTCGACACTGTGATGGCCTAGTTATGAGCCCCTTTAGAAAATCAGAATACACCATTAGATTCCACTGGAAAAGATTAAAATGTTTTGAAGTTTTAAAAAAGTAAACGGAGATCTCTATGCTGATAATGAGTTTAAGGACACACTGTATTTCTACAACTATACAGTATACAGGCTGTTTCAAATAACCCTTCCTAACATGGATTATTAGAATCGTCTTAAAGGAGTTGCTTTGAGAAAGTCTTTTCAGATTTTCTCTTTAAATACAGCGTTCTTTGTCTCTCTGTCTGTTCTTGTCTCTCTCTCTCCCTCTTTATTGCTCTCTATCTCTATCTCCCTTCTGTCTCTATCTCTGTATCTCTGTCTCTATCGCTCTCTCTTTTTTTCTCTATATCTGTCAATATCATCTGTAACATTCATCTGTGATTTCATCTCATCTGTCATCACATCTATCCTGTTAATCTCTTTTGTCATTTTATCTCAACTGTCATCTGATCTCGTCTGTCAATCTCATCTGGCATCTGATATGTCAATCTCTTCTGCCATCTCATTATTCAAGCTCATCTGTCAATTTTATCTGTCATCACTCTTTGACAGATGAAATGATATATTTGCTAACATATTAGATGACAGGTTTAATGACAAATTGAATGACATAATGGAATGACATATACGATGACAGATGGTATAACAGATGAGATGATATTGGATGACAGTTGGAAAGACTAATAACTCTCTTTTCCCTCTCCCCGTCTTTCTACTTTTTTCCCTCTTGCTCTCTTTTTGCCTTTTTGTGTCTCTCTCCTACCTCCCCTCTTCTCCCTCACTATCTAACTTAAAATCTTCCTCTATCTTAATACTCCTCTCGCTCTCCTTTTTTGTCTATCACTCTGTTCTTTTCACACCTCCCTTACTGCGCATTCTTTTATGACAGAACATGTGTTTTTTATTATGTGCTATCAAAAAAAAAAACGTGGAGGAAGGGGTAAATTGTGTTTTCTGATTTTAGTTCAACATAAGCCAGAGAGATCATTTTTTTTCCATTTAACCGATTCCCTAACTATGCAAGTAAGTGAGATCCCCATGATAGGAAGAATTATTTCAATCAGCCTGTATATATTTTCTAAAATATTTAAGAAAAAATATTTTTTTAAAAACTTACGTTGTAAAAATTACTTGTAACGGAAAGTGGGTTGTTTATTAGTTAAACAAGTCGCTAAAACTATGCCAAAACTATGAAATCTGAGAATAGTTAATTTAAAAGGAGTTCAAAAGTTCATCGCAGTTGAGTTCAATAATAAAGAATTAACTATTTATTTTTTATCTAAAGTATTTACATTTAAATTATTTTAGTTAATTACAACATGTAATTGCTATTACATGCTTTTGTTTCTTATTAGTAATAGACAAGGCCCGCTCTAGCGGGGCACTAAACAAAAATGGGCCAAAGTTGGTCAAAACTTTCATGGATTTTCTGAAAATCTGGTTAGGTGAATTCTTTTATTTTCGGATATGCTACAAACAACAAAATTCTCTATCGAATGCCACATATTTTATTTACTTTTATGAAGCAGGACCTGAGTTACGATTTTTTGAATTTAAAAATTTCAAAAATCATCCATTTCTTTCGTAACAAAAATGAAAACTTGAAAATTGATAAATGTATCAATCCTGTAAATAGATATTATTTTACACTATTTTCAGTTAACTAAACGCCTCCTGTTAAACCGGAAATTACAAACATATTAAAATGGTTTATCATAAGAACACCCTGTATGTTTTTTGATAACTGTTACATGAGACCAACGACTATGTGTCGATTTATGATTTGAATTGCTAGGGGAGTGGGGGGTGGTTAAAAATGTACTTTGGTCGATAGATGATTTTTAAAAACTATTGTTATAAAAAATTTAAGCTTTGAACAACTATTGAAAAATAGTTTGCTAATTAAAAAATAATTAATAATTACGAAAATCTAAACATGAAACGCTATTTTGCAGTTATTATTAAACCAAATACAAACTGATATGGAGCTTTGAAGTCTTTGAGCTTTGCCGAAACATTAGTTTTGCATTTGCCACCTACAAAACCCAATATTTCAATTAAAATTGACTTTAAATGATATGGAAGATTCAGGATAACTAACCAAACAGTAATTAGCGTACCAAATTAATCCTAATTTGGATTAAATCTAAATCGCACGTATAATTTTAATAGTTTGTTTTATTATTTGAATGATCTTTTGATGAACATTGACCTAATAAACGTGATATTAGGTAAACTCAACACTTCTAACTATAACGTCTTTTATGACAAATGAAACAATCGTATCCAATATCAAACACATCATACCGGATGGACACAGAATTAAAATAATTTCTAAATGACCTATTTATTAAGATATTTATCAAATTGAAATTTGGTGCAGTTAAAGTAGCTATACATAAAATATAAAAAATATAAGGGGTGTTTCTTTTAAATAAGAAAAGTAGAATCACTTCCGGTTAAACCGCCGCAAAATAATGATACTAAACAGCAATTTATCTGTAGTCGTAGTGTACCAAATTTCAATTTCCTATCTTAATAAATAAGCCATCATTTCGTGGTGACTCAATTTCGTTGTCCACCCCGTATATTTATATTGGCAAAGCTAAAAGGTTATTACAAATTTATACTAGTTGTAACATTAAAGCACCTTTAAAATATAGTATATTTTAATACATAGGTTGAGAAGTACACTATTATAACCATAGCGCAAATATTAAATCCTAAGGCGCGAAGCGCCGTAGAATATAATGCGTGAGGGTTATAATAGTATTCTCAACCGTAGTTTATATATTATTTTTTCCACTACTAGCACTTTAATCCTATAATTGAATGATTTTTGTATTTATAATAACTAAACATTTTGATATGAAAAGTTAAAATCAGGTAACCCGAATTTCGTTTAGGTTCATGAATGACGTTTCTCATAAAAGTTTATTGTTGTTTTTTTACGGCGGTTTGGTTGTTATTTGTAAAATTTTGTGAATTTCATTGTGTAGTCAAAGTGAAATGGGTACTCCTCTGGAAATGAGGGAGGCGGCAAAAAGTGCAAACTGTAAATCGCTGCCTGAAAAGTCTAAAACTTTGTATTTTAAAGTATTTAAGATAATTTAAAGATTTGTGCATAACTAAACAGGTTATTAAATCTTCTGATATGTGCTTCTAGTACATTTCCAAGATCAAGCACAAAATAAAAAAGCTTCCAGTTTATGGGCCACTTTTTCAATGTTAAAATCTGTTCTTGCTCTAAAAGAGAATATTTAATGTCTCCAAATATTATAAATTACGTTTTTAAAACACCAAAACCTTAGTATTTATAGTAAGCTAAAAAAGTTGTGGGTGTTCTCCAAAGATGAAATTACTAAATTTTTAACAGAAGCACTAGATGAAACCTGCTTATCAATAATTATAAATAAATGACATCACGTAGCCTGAATTTCATTTTTTTAATAACTGAATTTTGAAAATATATTCATCCGACGTTCGACTGGAGGTATTCATTTATATTTCTAATAATATGTAGCGAAGGTGGAAGATCGGCGCCTTGTGATGTAAATGAGAAGTAAGCACAATCTGTGCACGATAAATTTCTACCAAAAAAACAAAAATAAAACGATAATTTCGAGAAACGTAATTGACAAAATTTATAACGTGTTTTAAACTGGATGTGGTGAAAACTCCCAAAAATAGGTAAATAATGAAAGGTTCTTAGACTAGTAGTGGAAAAAATACATTATTACAAGTTTATATTAACAAGATTTTCACTTATTTCTTCTGCAGGCATATCAGCATTCCCATTAGACCTTTTACAAAGCTGTCGTAGGCAAACTTTAAAATCTGGACTTAAATAATACAAAAAAATTAAAGTAATTAATGCACTAGAATTGCTAATATAATCGACTATAATAATTACTAAATCGTTATAACAAAAAATTGTGGTTAACACAGAAAGAGAATAAATAACAACATCAACAGTAACAATAGTTAGCATGGTAGTTGAATAACCAAATGGCATTTTTCTACACTTTTGTACTGTATGACATAGCTGTAATTTAGCAATATAAATAAAAAGCAACATAATATTATACAAATACAAATTTGGGGTTATTAGCTCATAGTCTTCAAAAACACAAAGATTTATAGAAGTTCCAGCAACTATAAGAGTAAGAAGCCATACAAAACTAAGAATTACAATATAAAAGCGTTTAAAATATATATAATATTTACTATTATAAGCATTTAAACTCCACTCAAAAGCTAATAAAAATACAAAAATAACAATAACTGATAAAAATAATTGTTGCAATTGTATATATCCGCATGTAAAAATCAATGAATACAATAACGATTGAATTATAACATCCAAATTGTAAAAAATTGACGGGAAAATTAACAAACATATATCAGCAATAGCCCAATTTGCTAAAATAATATTTGGTATGGTACGCAATTTTTTAAAGTAAAAAATAGTATAAATTATTATTATATCAGCAATTACCATTGTGGAATATAAAATAATAGTAATTATGTCGTTTATTTTGGATGAAACGATGTCTTCATTTAGTTCGGTTGTATTTAATGTAAAGTTTTCGGAATCTAAGTAATCCATTTTTTAAACCTGAAAGAAACGTTTTGCTAACTTCTCTGTACTGTCCTGTGCACCAGACTCATTCTCTGTAGAGATCTCTTGTAAAACAAATGAATTATCAGCAAATATGTAGTTACGTAGTCGGCATTTCAAGCTGTTCCAAGGTGTTCCACACAAAGGCTGGTTAAATTTACTGCTCGTAACCCATAATAATTATCTTTGAAAAAATATGAACAAAATTGTGTTCCAACTTCTATGTTTTTCTCATATATTCTCTTTTCGACACTATTATAGCTTAACTATGGGGCCCGTAAGAAAGAACGAAGTTGATGGTCGAAAATTAGAACATACGATTAGATTCTACTTGAAAAGATAAAAATGTTCTGAAGTTTTCCAAAAAATAATAACGGAGATCTCTATGCTGAGACCGAGTTTATGGACATACTGTATTTCGAAAACCACACAGGCTGTTTCAAATAACTCTTTCTAACATGGATTATTAGAATCATTTTAAAGTAGTTGCTTTGAGCAAGTCTTTTAGGATTTTCTCTTTAAATACAGCGTTCTTTGTCTCTCTGTTTGTTCCTGTCTCCCTCTCCCTCTTTATCGCTCTCTGTCTCTGTCTCTATCTCTACATGTCTCTGTCTCTATCGCTCTCTTTTTTTTTCTCTATCTGTCAATATCATCTGTCATCTCATCTGTAACATTCATCTGTCATTTCATCTCATCTGTCATCACATCTATCCTGTCAATCTC
Organism: Malthinus seriepunctatus; assembly: GCA_963924605.1. NCBI lineage: Eukaryota > Metazoa > Arthropoda > Insecta > Coleoptera > Cantharidae > Malthinus > Malthinus seriepunctatus. The sequence continues at coordinate 20,393,035 of OZ004602.1, read as the reverse complement.
TTTTGTCATTTCATCTCATCTGTCATCTGATCTCGTCTGTCAATCTCATCTGGCATCTGATATGTCAATCTCATCTGCCATCTCATTATTCAAGCTCATCTGTCAATCTTATATGTCATCACTCTTTGACAGATGAAATGATATATTTGCTAACATATTAGATGACAGGTTTAATGACAAATTGAATGACATAATGGAATGACATATACGATGACAGATGGTATAACAGATGAGATGATATTGTATGATAGATGGAATAACAAATTGGATGACAGTTGGAAAGACTAATAACTCTCTTTTCCCTCTCCCCCTCTTTCTACTTTTTTCCCTCTTGCTCTCTTTTTGCCTTTTTGTGTCTCTCTCCTACTTTACCCTCTCCCTCACTATCTAACTTAAAATCTTCCTCTATCTTAATACTCCTCTCGCTCTCTTTTTTTTGTCTATCACTCTGTTCTTTTCAGACCTCCCTTACTGCGCATTCTTTTATGACAGAACATGTGTTTTTTATTATGTGCTATAAAAAAAAAAACGTGGAGGAAGGGGTAAATTGTGTTTTCAGATTTTAGTTCAACATAAGCCAGAGAGATCATTTTCTTCCATTTAATCGATTCCCTAACTATGCAAATAAGTGAAATCCCCATGTTAGGAAGAATTATGTCAATCAGCCTGTATATATTTTCTAAAATATTTAATAAATAATATTTTTTAAAAGACTTACGTTATAAAAATTACTTGTAACGGAAAGTGGGTTGCTTTTTAGTTAAACAAGTCGCCAAAACTATGCCAAAACTATGAAATCTGAGAATAGTTCATTTAAAAGGAGTTCAACAGTTCATCGCAGTTGAGTTCAATAATAAAGAATTAACTATTTATTTTTTATCTAAAGTATTTACATTTAAATTATTTTAGTTAATTACAACATGTAATTGCCTTTTGTTTCTTATTAGTAATAGACAAGGCTCCCTCTAGCGGGGTACTAAACAAAAATGGGCCAAAGTTGGTCAAAACTTTAATTTTCTGAAAATCTGGTTGGGTGAATTTTTTTATTTTCGGATATGCTACAGAAAACAAAATTCTCCATCGAATGCCACATATTTTATTTACTTCTATTAAGCAGGACCTGAGTTATGATTTTTTGAATTTAAAAATTTCAAAAATCATCCATTTCTTTCGTAACAAAAATGAAAACTTGAAAATTGATAAATGTATCAATCTTATAAAATTATATTATTTTACACTATTTTCAGTTAACTAAACGCTTCCGGTTAAACCGGAAATTACAAACATATTAAAATGGTTTATCATAAGAACACTCTGTATGTTTTCAATTTTTCGATAACTGTTACATGAGACCAACGACTATGTGTCGATTTATGATTTGAATTGCTATGGGGGGGGGTAAAAATATACTTTGGTCGATAGATGATTTTTATAACTGTTGCCATAAAAAATTTAAGCTTTGAACAACTATTGAAAAATAGTTTGCTAAGTAAAAAATAATTAATAATTACGAAAATCTAAGCAAGAAACGCTATTTTGCAGTCATTATTAAACCAAATACAAACTGATATGTAGCTTTGAAGTCTTGGAGCTTTGCCGAAACATTAGTTTTACATTTGCCACCTACGAAACCCAACAATTCAATTAAAATTGACTTTAAATGATATGGAAGATTCAGGATAACTAACCAAACAGTAATTAGCGTACCAAATTAATCTCTAATTTGGATTAAATCTAAATCGCACGTATAATTTTAATAGTTTGTTTTATTATTTGAATGATCTTGTGTAGAACATTGACCTAATAAAAGTAATATTATAGGTATACTCAACACTTCTAACTATAATGTCTTTTGTGACAAATGAAACAATCGTATCCAATATCTAACACATACCGGGTGGCCACAGAAATATAATAATTTCTAAATGACCTATTAGGAAATCAAATTAGAAATTGGCGCAGTTTAAGAACCTGTAAATAAAATATAAAAAATATACAGGGTGTTTCATTTAAAATAAGAAAAGTGGAATCACTTCCGGTTTAACCGGCGCAAAAATAATGATTCTAAATAGCAATTTATGTGTAGTCGAAGTGTATAAAGTTTCAATTTCATATCTTAATAAATAAGTCATAATTTGGGGGTAACCCAATTTCCTTGTCCACCCCGTATATTTATAATGCTAAAAGCTTATTACAAATTTATACTACTTGTAACATTAAAGCACCTTTAAAATAGCTCTTGTCTTGATTAAGTTCTAATAGGCAGCTATATCCATAAAATATTTTTATTGCAAAATTTGAAGCTTCAACTAAAATGAAAATTATTGAGAGCAGCTCAATATCATTATATCAAAGTATGTAAATTAATGTTCCAAAATTTACATAAACACAATCATAATAACTATTAACGCATACTCCAAACAATTTATGGGTAATAATTTTGCGGACTATAGCTTATCTTTTATATAAATTATTTGTTAAATAAATATCTTCTGTAATACTATTAAAAAAGTTTTTATAAACAACAAGTTGGGGTAGTTAAATTCGCTTTCTGAATTCGAAAAAAATATTTATGTGTAAGTAAAACAGGGCGCGCGGTCAACGCTATTTTGTTACGGTTTGGATGTCAAAAAAGCACAATTGAAGTACTTTGTTCGTATAGGCCCCGTGCAAGTTAGCATCAGCGCCACTACCGGTAACTTCTGTAAGTAACGTGGTTGGAAATAGCACTTGACACATGCATGCAAATTTGTAATTTTATAAACGAGTGCGAATTTTGTGCAGGTAATAAGTAAATGACATATTAAATCCGTCATTCATGGATTAGGGAACTCAAACGAAGAGCAAATTTACAGAAATGTGCGGTGATAGTTATATTAATTGGTCAATTGTGAATTGCCTCAAGTCTGCCAAAAATGCGAATAAAAGCATTTCTTTGTACAGTTTTCCCTCAAAACTTCATAAAAAAGAACACTGAGCCTGGTCTTGCCTTATAGAGCCACAGTGTGCAACAAAATATGTTATTTTTAAAATAAAAATTTATTTTCATAATTTGACAATTAAAATTTTTAGGTTATGTTTGACGTTTTATTTTATAGAATTTTCTTTTGATTTAAAATAATGTTATAAATAATATTAACATATTAAAAAAGCACATTAGTAAATATAAAGCATAGAAAACCACAAAATTTCAAGTAAAATCACTTGGCGCAATTGCAAAGTCCTTAAAACCCTATACTACTACTAATGGCGCGAAAATACTCTTAAAAGCAAATCTCAAGATATGGAGTTACAAACTATTTTTTTCTAACGAAATATATGCTATACTAATCAGAAAGAGTTGTTTTAGGGTTTTCGTTGCTATTTTGGACTCGAGGAGTCTAAAAACGTCCAAAAATTAAATAACAAAATAACTTATTTTTTCAATCATATGACTTTGTCAAAGCATAAGGAAATGTAAAATTATGTAAAATGTACAGATATGATTATTCCTCAATTTCTTCCATATGAATTATTTTAAACAATCAAACATTTCCTTGTGTTTATCAATATTTAAAAAAAAATTATTTGAACTGTCTAACCACGTAACTTACAAATTTGACCACTACGAGTCGCTAATTCCCATCGACCGCACTCCGCCTATAGTACAGGGTGGTGACCGGACCTCTCGGTCATACAGATTTAACATGTAAAAACATACTTTGGTAATTTCCTGCTTCCCAATGTATTTTAGGAAGAAAATCTTCAAATTAAAGTTTTAGAGAATAAAATTCTGCATCTACATGAATAAACAAAATTAATTTTGGACGCTTTATAACGCCTGAAATTTGATTTGAAAATTCCCAAAATTAGCAGAAATAGCGATTGCCATGAAATATTCCCAATAAAAATTATCAATATTTGACATTGACATCTTTCAAAATTATTTTTGAGGGAAATTTAAATTAACTGAAACCAAAAATGAAGTAATTTTTAGGGATGATATCATACATCATACGTAAATATTATTTATTATTAAATTAATTTAATAATTATTGAATAAAAAATGCAGAATTATTTTGACAGATAAAGCATAAAATATTTGAGAATTTAGAATTGTGTTTCAAGGCAATCGCTATTTCTGCTAATTTTGGGAATTTTCAAATTAAATTTCAGGCGTTATAAAACATCCAAAATTAATTTTGTTTATTCATTTATATGCAGAATTTTATTCTCTAAAACTTTTATTTGAAGATTTTCTTTCTAAAATACATTGGGAAGCAGGAAATTACCAAAGTACGTTTTTACATGTTAAATCTGTATGACCGAGAGGTCCGGTCACCACCCGGTATAAGGTTATTCAAATTCGACCAGCACCAAGAGGGATTTTATTTTTGTATAGTTTATCCATTTTTGGAAGTCGAAGTTGACTTCTTGATCCTTATTATTTCATTAGCACCCTACTGTGTTTGGTAGCAATAAAATGTGAGTAAATGCTTCCAGAAAAAGGTAAAAGTAAACTTGTATGGCAAAAGCGGGTATACAGGGTGTCCCACTTAGCATGCTCGCCATGGGGATCTCGTAAACTGTAAGAGATACGAAGTCGGTTAAATTACACCAAATGTAGCCTCTTTCATAGCCAACTCGATGCTACTTTTGTTTTTTGAAAAATATTATTAGCACTTTAGAAAATTTAGAAAAAACTGAAAAAGTTCATTTTCTTTAAATGCCTATAACTTTTTTATTAATCAAGATAATTTTAATTTTTAAAAAACAAATAATAGGCACTTCTAAAACCTATAAATTTAATATATAAAATAAGTTTTTTATAAGGCCGTGTTGGAGATATGATGCAAAGTTACATTTTTTTAAATGCAAACCTAACCTCAATTATTGTTTTTGCAAAGCTAAATTCTTTCTATTTTCAAAAATACGTTTTAAATTTTTAAATTTTTTAAATTTTTTAGTATTTTTTTTGAATTTTTTTTATACTTTTTTTTGATATTCTTGTTTAATTTCAATTTTTTTTTTATTCGATTGTTTCAAAGGATATTTGATTAAAAATAATTTTTTAACATTAAATAACAAATTTATTATTTAATTTTATGTTAGCAAACAAGAATTTAAAAAATTATGCCTATCAACCTTTATATTTTTAAAAAGAGAAAAAAATTAGATATGCAATAACATAATATTAATACTAGGTTTGCATTTAAAAAATATAACTTTGCATCATATTTCCAAAACGGCCTAATAAAAGAATTATTTTATATATTAAATTTATAGGTTTTAGAAGTGCCTATTATTTGTTTTTTAAAAATTAAAATTATTTTAAATTAATAAAAAAGTTATAGGCATTTAAAGAAAAAGAACTTTTTCAGTTTTTTCTAAATATTTAGAGTGCTAATAATATTTTTCAAAAAACTAAAGTACGATCGAGTTGGCTATAAAAGAGGCTACATTTGGTGCTATTTAACCGACTTCGTATCTCTTACAGTTTACGAGATCCCCATGGTGAGCTAAGTGGGACACCCGGTATAAACCCTTTTTAAGCCTTTTCACCAAACGTAGCGTAGCGATGGGCATAGGAGCTGGTCTACATATGGACTAATAGGGCTTAGACTCTGGGCCCCCAAGTGTCAAAGAGCCTACAAAACTTGAATTATTATAAAGCAAAAATTAATTTTAAATCTCAATTAAAAGATTCTTAATCTAACAGAAATTGGGGCCTAATTGGACTTCGATAGCCTTGAGTCCCGTAAAACCTAGATCCGCCCCTGGATGGGCATCTCTATTCTACATCTTCATCTTCTTTAGTGCCAATAAATAATTTTGACGCCTCTATAAAAATTGAACTCAATACTGCTTTGGAGGACGGTAATGAAGATCCAAGTTCATTGGCAATAGCTCAGTTCTGTAGCATTTTGAGCAGCTTCATAAGAACAGACTTTTAGAAGAAAACTTCAAAATTGTAAATAATTATTTAAATGTTTTTTGTATAATTTTTACAGGCTGAAATTTTTATATAAATATCTGCATACCTAAACCAAGTCAAAGGGCCGTTTTACACGGACTAAATATCATACTAACTTGTTAGTACTGAATTAACTCAAGGAGCAAAAACACGGGAATCTAAGCTTTAACGTCGTGACGATTTAGTACTAATAAGTTAGTACGACATTTAGTTCTTTTAAAACGGCACTAACCCTTTATTACAATAATTTAGAAATTTTTGTGTTTAGGCAGCCTTAAATTCCTTGCGGGTATGCAACCAAACTTACTCGGAATAATCATTTTAATGAGCACAAGTAAAATACAGCTTTTGATAGGTATTTAAATTTTTTCAGGTCACCGTTAACCATTATCGCATTTGGTAACCCTTATTCTGCAATTTTAAGCAAAACCTTTTTGTAAGCCCATGACTATAGTATTTTGATGCTTTTGTTCATAAGACCACTTTATTGAAAAAGTTTTTTCTTTATTGTTAAAATGTAATATCTCTTATAGTTTGCTCATCAAAACAGTAAAATTGGCTACTTTATACGCACCCTCATTACAATAATTATTAATTTATTTCAGTATAGTCGTTTGGGACACAAAAGAATTCTTGATCGGTCAAACTAATGTTATTTCTCTTATTTAATTTTTAAATTTTGTTTTTATGAACCAGCAATAACCACCTTATACGTAATCTTACATTTTTACCATAGAAAGAAAAAAGTTTTTCAATAAATTGGCTTTTAGAAACTTTGTGGAAAACTTAAATCTCTCAGTTCCGGTGACTCTAGAGAGTCTAGGAAATACAAGTTACTTAATGAAATAGAGAATTGCGTAGCTTATAATTAATAATTAACGCATCAGCAGCAGCTTCGGAGAAGATGAAAAAATAAGTCTGTTAAAATATAGGAAAATTTGTTTTGATATTTAATTAATGTAATTATGAGATAAGTACCAAAAATGTTTTTCATTAATCTTCTTAAAATTCATTAATGAAATAAACAATTTACAGCTTACAATAATTAATTATTAACTTTATAGCAGCAGCAGCTTCAGAGGAGGGGAAAAATAATTTTTCTAAGTATATTTTAAGAAAATTTTTGATTAAATTAACATAATTACTATAAGATAAGTACCAAAAACCTTTTTTCATCAATCTCCATAAAACATCTAAAATAAGAACAATTTTTCGTCACATTCTATTTAACAATCAAATCTTCTACTTCACCAATTTTATACATTGCAATCATCGCTCGTAAAAATATTTAATCAAATCTCTAAAAATAAAATAAAACGTGACCTAATTAACTGATTTATTTTTTTCTTCATCATTTACAACAGTAGGAAAAGTTATAACTACGGAAGAATTCGCATTAGTTTGTACTACAGAATTTTCGTAATTTAAATCGGGTTCGTCATAATTATTCTCCCTACATTTAATTAATTGGCAAAAACAAGCCTTAAATTCTTCGTTACCAAAATACAACAAACTTAAATTAATCAACGAACTAGAAAATATCAAACATGCGCCTAAAACTAACACGATCTTGTTAAAAAATAAAAGGGAGGCACAGAGAGTGTTTACAAAGCCTAAAATCCAACTAATAACAAACGCTGTCACAAGTCGTAACATTAAGGTTGATTTTTCGAGAGGCCTTTTTCTACACTTTTGTATACCCCTCGTTATTTGTAAAACGATAATAATTAGCAAAGTTAAACAATATGTGCAAAAAATTAAAAAATACGCAATTGCAATTTTGTCGAACGCCCATATAGAACAATTGCTCGAATTTACAGCAAATCGTACGAAACTCGACATCCAAATAATTCCAATTATATATTTGTAATGTTTCTTCATAAAAGCTTCACCTTTTGGGTAATAAGTCTCAAAAGTCCAATTTATAAGAACTAAAACTGCGAACAGTTGCACCGTGTGGTGTAAAATCGCACCCATATTCAACATCATACACATGAATCGCCACGACATTGAAAGTTTCTCCAAAACTGATATTATCCTATAAGTGCTCGGTGTGACTATTAACGATAATAAATCGGCAAAGGCCCAGTTTCCTATTAATACCAGAGAAACTTTACGTAATCTTTTGAATTTTACTATTATTATTACGATGAGGACGTCGGCCCATATTCCAATTAGCGAGAAGATTGTAAAAATGATTTCGTGGGTGATGTCGCGTCTGGACGATGAAGGTCGTATCGGATGGTCTTTTGGAAGGGTTTTCAAGTTTGAAACTTCTCCGTAATCCATTTTATTACTTTTTGATTATTCTGAAAAAATAAAATGTGAATTAGTACATTTTTTAGTAGAAAGAACAGAATTAAATAGGGAACAACTATCAATTAGAACCCTAAAGTGACCTAAAGTGCACAGTAAGGGTCTATAAGGCCCAAAAAGCTTGTCATTTTACTGTAATTGCTGTATATGCTGGTGGTTTGCAAGCAGTTTCTGCAATTGTGTGACTCTTTGTGCTTTCAACACTGTTGTGAAGCAATACCTGTTTCCTCAAAAGAAGTTGGAAGTTTACAATGGTTGGTTCTTTTAATAACAGCTGGTTTTACATAAGCCGTGCCCAGAGTTTGAATCCTTAACGCTTGAAAAGCTGGACACACTCTAGCACACTGGAGAGTTCTCTAGCACTCTTGATAATGTAAGCGTTTTTAAAGGGTCTTAGAGGGTTACATTGACAAGTTTGTTGATTTTTTTCACTACAAGATCCATTCATGAAGAACCGAGAACGTCTGGGATTATACGTTTCATAGCGGCCTACATATGGTTCTTCAGGTCAAAATAGTACTACAAGTTCATGTGTAGACCGTTGGCCAAGGAATATCCTAACACCTTGTATATATAACTGAGCTATGACGTCATCGACAATTTTTTAAATTGGAACAATAATAGTTAAAAACCCCATAAGAGAATATGTGCCTGTGTTCATCGGTACTTTGTTTTAAGGACATGGTGCATTCACTTTTAAAACCCAGATAAGCCTGAATTCTTTTTTTTGTAAATTACCATACAAACGTTACATAATAACATAAAATGCACAATGCACACTGCCCTTCTAGAAGAATTGTAGCGGTGGTTGTTAAGTTCAAATTTCGCGCCTTTACACCACCGTGGTATTTCAACCCTCACACATGAGCTCTGTTCGTTTGACTTGCACTAGTTGCTCGGAACTGTCAGTAAACCAATGACTGAAGACTTTATTCTGTATTCTCTATTTTCATTGGTTCACTGACGGTTCCGAGCAACTAGTGCAAGTCAAACGAGCAGAGCTCAGGAGTGCGCCAATAATACCGGCACCAATGAGTTCATCGTCGATCTTGAAATGGTCAACACGTGCGTCTTCATCGGTCGTGAAACGTTTACCGGCGTCGAGACGTCCTAGTGAATTATGGGTAAATATTGTAATCAGTAACTAATTATATACAGGGTGGTGACCGGTCATTACAATTAAAACACTATACATAAACAATTGTGATATCGTGTGCGACACTTCAGGCAACAATAACGTTTATACCATCAACGTCAATGGAAAAAATGTTAACGTTTCAGCAGTCAAGATTGGCCTATCGCGACGCCGTTAGTCGTAACTCCTACCATTACAACGCGTTGATCAATTCGACCGCATCCACCGCGACGTCAACCGTTTTGACGCCAACCTTTGCGACTAAAACTACCACAAAGTCAATCGTCGTGACGTCATCCACCGCGACGCCATCTGTTGCTACAGACATCGTTAGAACGCCTATCGTTCAAACACCACCACGACGCTCAGTCCGTTTTTTGTCGCAACCTCGTTACAACCTAAGAACACATTGCCGACCATAATTGCGATTTTTATTTTTATGTTTCAGGTGCAGAAAAATCGCTAAGAAGGGGGTACTGTAGCGGTTGTTGTTGTACAGTCAGCCTCACAATTATTGGCCACCCTGGCTATACGCGAGTGTGGTTATTAGCCAACAACTACAAAACTACAGAAGGGGAGGTTGTTGATTTACTTACTACTTGTTGGCACAATAAAGTTACGCCTTAATTTAAGTAGAGGGTGTTATGATGATTGCATCCACAATTCGTGCTAGACTTATAGCAGGGTGGCCAATAATTGTGAGGCTGACACTGTACAACAGGTATACAATGGTTTCAATGTCAAAAAAATGTTATTTATTTTCTCATCTGAAAGTCCACATTTTTGGTACCGCTGAACACATGAGAAGAGTGGGATTTAAAAAAATTATTGTTTTCATTTTAAAAAAGATTCAATTATGTCATAGCTTAGTCTATAAAACCTCTATAACCTCTATAACTATATAAAGGGTAGCCGACTCGTCAGCCATTGTGGTGCCACTTTTAAACGTCAAAATAACATTTTTGTAGTAAAGAGTCAATAAGAGAGTTTCCTAATCGCCCATTTTATATCGCTGTCTATTTTAGTACTTTAGACAGAGATAGAGAAAATGCATTTTGAGCACCACAATGGCTGATGAGTCAGCTACCATTTATAAATTAGTTCTAACTCAGTCTATACTTCTACAGCTACTATACAAAAGACAGTTGGCTTGTCAGCCATACCGGTTCAAACCTGAAGTTGTCATTTTCTATAAAGCCGATAAAACTATTTCCAAATCGCTCATGAACTATCTCTGTCTATTTTAGCACATAGATGGAGATGGAGAACACAAATTTCGAACCAATATGGCTGATGAGTTAGTAGCTATGATTTATACAAGATATAACACGTCTACTAAGAGTCCATTTTTCAATTGTGGCTCAACAGTGATTTAAAATAAACTCTGGTTGAACCTAAGTTCAAGGCAAATTTATATTGTAAAATTAGGTTCAATCGTAGTTTACCGTAGTAAAACTCAAGTTTAGATTTTTGTCCTAACTCAAAAATAAAGACGCCAACAATAAGTAAACGCTTAAAAATCAGTAAAACCGCCATATTAAGAAAAGCAAACGCCATTTTGAAAAATGGAAATAACAAAACTTATTAGTTCGAGACTTAACAGCTAACACGCTATACACTGTCCAGTTTGGCTTAGTCGTCCTGTTACATCCTGTATAGTAGAGTAGTTGACAGCCATATAAAAATGAAATAAAGAACTAACCTCGGAATAAAGTCAGAAAGCTAGTCAAGATCGAACGTCACAAAAATCGTTTTTTTGCAAATATCTCATTTCCTATGCATCATACGCCATTAGAGGTTATTATAAAACTTGTAGATCATAAAACTATCTACAAATTTCATCAAATTTCATTTTTTGTACGATGAACCGTTCTCGAAATATAGCGCGGAGAGTGGGAGACGCGTAAGCTATGTAGGATATAGAATACTGTAAACAGCATCAACGATAGGTATAGGGAAATGGTAATGCCAAACGATTACAGCATCCAAATCTGTAAAAAATACAGGGTGTTTCATTTAAAATTAAAAAAATTTCTTAGATTTGAAATTTCCTCTAAAAGTCGGCACATTTTAAACACCCTGTAAATTATTAGAGGAAAATTGCAACATGAGAGCTTAGTCTAAGGTTCTTAGAGAAATATCTGAAAATTACGTAGCTCCTGTTAGCGACATAATGTCATTATGCAATTTTCAAGAAAGGCGCGCAAACGTCACTATTTTTACCACTTTCCGCGTTATATTTCGAAAACGGTTGATCGCTCAAAAAAATGAATTACATTAAATTTGTAAAGAATTTTATAATCTACAAGTTTTATAATAACCTCTAATGACGTATGATGCATAAGAAACGAGATATTTACAAAAAAACTATTTTTGTGACTTTCGATCTTGAATATCTTGACACGAGATTGTATGAGACTTTTGAGCAAGTCAGAACGTCAGAACATAGGTTTATGCAAATATTTAGCTTTCATAAGGAGTTTCCACATTGTATAACTTAACTACACCCACAATAAAAAGATGTTGCTAAAAGCCACTGTTAAGTAGTAGGAGCTGAATGTTTTCAGAATAGACGAACACAGCCTTTCAATTAATTTGAGATAAAGAAGAGAACTTTTTGTTTACTGAAATTATCAATTTTTTTTCATAAAAAGCTTTGAAATGTTTACTCCAAAAAATTTTAGTAAGGGAACAAAAAGAAATTTTTAAGGGTCTCTAATAACGAATTTTCAACTCATCCTTGCTATTACTCATGCACATGTTAGAATTTTCGTACGCAAAAAAATGAAATTACATAAGTTGTAAACTTGAATATTATATTTAACATAAAGTACAGTTTCATTTATAAAATACGTGTGTATTTATAACTTAAAAGTTAAGTTAGGTTGTATAATGTTATTACGTTTACTCTTGAGGTTTAAATTATAGCACGGACGGGTCATAGTACTGCCTTACAAGAAGCAATTTAAGCCACAATCAAATTACAACTATTTACTTACTAATTACATTATATCAGTGTAACAAAAAGAAATATAATAATAAGGTTAACTTACACTGCCAATATAGAAAGTAACTATTTTTAGACGAATTTAGTTCATTACTAAACTAAACAAGTTCTTCATTCCACACCAAATAACATAATTAAATTACAAATTTAATTTCTTTTTATTTGTTTATCATTTTATATTGTTTTTAATTCACTAATTTTGTTTAAATCGTATTTTTTGACACTTCTCTGCAGTACAACTGTACCATTAACTCCCGCAAGCCTCAAGCTACTATTAACTTATACAATTTCGCGATCTCCTCGACTTGGGCTGATTATTTTATGGACTACTTCGCCGAAAAAAAATTAAAACGTGTTTGAGGTTTGTTTATAAAATATTAAACATCGATTTATTTTTATAAGTAAATGTTTACGTATAAACGGTGCTGAAAAATGATTGATAAACGTGGAAATATGCACTGTACTTCTTCTAAACGCGTACACGTGGTTTCGAAAAGTTGAGATGTGGTTACTCGTTTATAAATACTACAATAGAATGGTTAAATTTGTTAACTGTTGTAGACCCATTTCCTAATTAGTGTCAATTTTACCGTTTCCCAGACATGAAATCGTTCTTATTCTTATTCTAATAGCTCTTTGTAAAAACTTGTGCCATTAGGTACCTATTACGATAGAATGAAATTTTTATTTGTTGTTTTTAATTTTCCGGCGTTTTGAGGCCAGAAAGCAAAAAACAATAGATATATTAGCAAAGGTCTTAGCATTCATAGCAACCGTGGATCCATGTTAGGGACACTTCACCCCCAGTCTTCTTGAGTTCATCCAAGGTTCACATTCAAAGATTTAGACTCAAAGGGGTCAAAAGAGTTGCTGTAACACAATGAGCAGGCCTAGGTGACCTAAAGGTTATCTTTGGGTTACCAAAACGCTTCAGCTAAACCGGAAATTAGATTAAAGTATCAAAAGTGTTTTAGAGACGCTTCGTATATTTTTGAATATTCAAAATCTTGTAGAATTAACTTTAATACGTGCGAAAAGTCCTGTTATGGCCCCATCAAACTTTTAATAATAAAAAGACCAATACTCAACACTATACGTGCTTGGCAGTATGGTAATTTTTATGTTAGTTCTGTTTAACGGTATATCTTTTGATTCTAACATATTCAAATTAATAAAACTAAATCCAGTAGCGTAATGTAAAATTCTTGATAAGAAAATATCAAATTTAAATACCTATGCATATTGATAGACCAAAGTAGGTTTTGAACCACGTACTTATAGTGAATCAAGAAATTAAAATTTTATTGGCTGACTAAAGCTAAAAGTGATGGGGATATTGTTTAAAAAAGTTATTCTTTACGAAAGAGAAAATTTTTATATAGTTGTTAAAATTACTGTCGGATAGGGAAGGAAAAATACCATTTTCAATTTTCAAAAACGACTGTATAGACTCAAAGAGAATAGAAGTACCTTTCAAATGAGGTGCGACATGACCTTTCTGGCAATTTAAAAATCTTGAATATTAGTAGAACCTGTAGTGCAATTTTTGAATTTATAACAATTAATTATTCTCCAAAAAGTTACTTATTGATTTCATTTTGCCTCCCGTCCGGATTCCGTAAGTCGACTCGGTAAAAAGTTATCAGGAAGGGGAGGGGGGTTAACCTAACATGCAATGTATTGTATAGTGCATAGTATTTATACGGTTTACCGAAAAGTCATCGTAGAAAATTCATGGCGGAGAAACCTAACCTAACCTAACCTAAGCTAAAATTCATCGCAGGAAAGTTCATAGCAGTAAAATTATTTATCGCTAATTAAGAGCAGCAGCTGGAGCGTACTGTAGTAGTAGTCATATGTACCACGTTAGGTTAGGTTAGGCATAGATTTTACTAAAATTCACCGTCAGAAATGTTCAAAGAGCATGGTGGAACTGATTTTAGCAAAATCTATTCTTAACCTAACCTAACGTGGTAAGTAAGACCAGGAATAGGTCTTAGGAATAAAACTTAGGAATAGATTTTGTTAAAATCAGTTACACCGTCTTAAACGTTGAAGGAGCGATGGTGGACCTGATTTTAGAAAAATCTATTCCTAACCCAAACTAACGTGGTACTTAAGACCAGGTATAGGTCTTAGGATAGATTTTGCTAAAATCGGTTGTACCGTCTTAAACGTTGAAAGAGCGATGGTGGACCTGATTTAAGCAAACTGTATTCCTAACCTAACCTAACGTGGTAAGTAAGACCAGGAATAGGTCTTACGAATACGACTTAAGAATAGATTTTGCTAAAATTAGTTCCACTGTCTTAAACGTCGAAAGAGCGATGGTGGACCTGGTTTTAGCAAAATCTATTCCTAACCTAACCTAACGTGGTACGGAAGACCAGGAATGGGTCTTAGGAATAAAACTTAGGACATGATTTTGCTAAAATCGGCCCTACCGTCTTAATCGTTGAAAGAGAGATGGTGGACCTAAATTTAGCAAAATGTATTCCTAACCTAATCTAACGTGAACTGGTCACAGTGGACCTGGCCTCCACAGGTCCGCACTAGTATTACTTGAAAGAGATATGCCTAGGCCATTTTCGTAAAAGATGTCGGAGAAGGATATAATTTGCTGATCAGAAGACTCCGCGAGAACTTTCTACCCTCCCATTATTAGCTGCAAGGGTGGGATGTATCGGTAGGTGGGGCCCAATTGGCAGAAGAAGGATGAGTCCTTACAAGCGATGCCACTGGCGAACAAGCTCATCGGCATCCTGATGACTAGCATGAGCAAGTGTCTGAAGGGCATAGGCCTGAAGGGTGCATAAATGAAGCCTGAAGGATATAATGGCCTGAAGGGCATATGACGCCAAGCAATCAATGCATGATCCAGAACCTGGAGCATTGACCTGAAGAGTTGTTGAGTTATGTAAACCTGAAGAGCCATTACGTATAGTGCAAGAGACAGGAATAGGACAGCACATGATGAAACTAGCCTGGACAACTAACATGCAGGAACAGCATAGCACCTGTGAAACACAATTTTTATTAATGGTGGATCCTCATACGGATTGAGACATGTTGGAGGTGACTGAAACACAGAAAGGGCGAACAACAATAATTAGTCGTTAAATTAATAATTAATAAGCATGAGTTTGACGAAGGTCCATTCAACAGTTAAGTACCACTCCGGTACTTAAGAAAGTTGTTTCAAATTCCGGTTAAACTGTCAAAGTTAAAGTCAAAATATGAAGTATTTGGTATTATTTAATCATTTAACAGCTTTTAAAATATTTTAAAATATGATGTCTGTTAAAATAAATGTCCAAAATAATTTTAAGGGGTGTTTTTTTGGTTAATTTCTTATTATAAGTTAAGTTCATATTATAAACATTATAAACACTCTGTAACTTTAAAACTATTCAGATTTGCACATAAGAACTTTTATGATAGTAAGTAGCCAAAAAATCTTTGTTTATTACGTTTTATTTTAAAAAGTTAATTTTTTTTGTAATTTCCGGTTTATAAGGAAACGTTTTTAAACCGAAAATAGCGTAAAATAATTGATATTCATGGGAATAATATAATGTATTGTTCAACTACGGAGTGAAAAGCTTTCTCAAGAGTTCCACCAATAAACCGTTAAGATGACGGACCCTGTGTTTTGTGTGGTAGTTTTCTAAAACTTCATGAAAAATTTTGTGCTTTGAAGCTCTGACTTTCGGCAACTATGAGGTTTAGAAAACATGTTATTTAAGTAAATTGTAGAAAATTTTATACTCTACAAAAAAGGTGAGAATAATGTTTTTTGTATGACGCACTAATAAAGAGTTATCAAGAAAAAACCGAAAAAAGTGACACAAAAGTGGTCGTGCTACTGTTGATTTTTAATAAGGACCTACAACATATCCAAAATCCAAAGTTACATGAACTTTTGTAAGGTAATAATATGTACTTGGCCACTGGGCTACTAAGAGAAGGCTTGATAATAGACAATCCTGTATAGAAATCTCTATTTTTAACATTTTAATGGAGGTATTTACAGTAAAATGTAAAATAAAAACTCAAAATTAGCTTTCATAGACTAGTTTAATTATTTGCTGAACATTTTTTCTATTGTTTACAGAGCTCTCTCTGCTACTCTCAACAATTTATTTTATTTAATACTACTATGATGTATTAGTATTACCTTTTGTTTATCTGTGATTTGACTGAAACTAAACAATATTTTTGCAACAATTGTAAACAAATTTTATTTTTTATTGAATGAGAGTTGAACATTACTTTGTCCATTATGTACACATACAGTAGGACTATCAAAATTCAACGATGCCTCTTCATATTTAACACTCGAACAAGTAAACAATTGTTTTAAACAAGCTCTAAACTCATCGTTGTAATTGTAAAAGTACAAAATAAATAAATTCAAAAAGGAACTCGAAAATATCAAGCACTCGGTAATTAATAAGAGGACATAGTGCATTTGATACGTCATCATGTAGGATGCAAATCCTAAAATCCAACATGAAAGGAACGCTGTCGCCAAGTTTAATATTAAAGGTGAATTTTCAATAGGTTTTCGACGAAATTTACTAATAGCTCTCGATAGTTGCAAAACTAAAACGGTTGTTGCACTAATGACGAAAGAGCCGTGAAGTATGCAATGCGAACACCCATATTTAACAGCTTGTACACAATCTTTTATATAAAGGCAACACAACAGCAAAGTTCCAACCCACACTAATGTTATCGCATACTTGTAGTATTTTTGAACAAATTTCAATTTTTTTCGAAAATACGTCTCAAAAGCGCAATTTAAACAGAGTAACATAACGAACGTAATTACAGTTGTATGAAATATTGTTCCTAGGTTAAAAATTATGCAATAAAACTCCCTAGGAAGCGTCATGTCGTCTATAATTGATATAACTCTAAATGCACTCGGAGTTATTAATAATGAAATTATATCAGCTACGGACCAATTTACAATTAATATGTTTGAAACGGTTCGTAGCCTTTGGAACTTAACGATGGTGCTTATAATCAAACTATCGGCAATTACTCCCACTATACAGAATATTGAGAAGATAATTTCGTGATTTATCAATTGGGATGATTGTGAAGGTGTGATGTCTTCTTCAAAGGTGTTGTTGATGTCTGCTACGATTTCGTAATCCATTTTTTATTTCTGCAAAAAATAAGATTTTGTATAAGCATTAATGTTATGTCATACCTAAAATTGTACTTTTGGATGCCTTTTGGGTAACGAATTTTTATTGTATGTGGACTACACTTACTTATAGTAAATAAATCCTAAACTTGAGTAACGAAGTTAAAGAACGAAGTTAGGTAACTGTTATTCACGTACTGAAAGAATCGACAATCTGAATTGTGACAACAATTGCAACAAATTAGATGATTGTTTATTTATAATTTAAAACTACGTGGTTATAGTCATGCTTTATTATTTAATTGGTATAAATGGTTTTCTACTTACTTATTTTTAAATTCTGCAAATAATTGATTTTGTTAAAATGTACCAAGGAGGGGGCTCACTTCCCTTTATCTCCGTTGTTAGGAGGAATGGTATCTATGACTGAAACCTCATTGTTTCCCTTTTTTCAAAAAAGCCAAATTATAACACTCTGTTAGAGATTAACAAGAACTGACTCCTCCCTCCCTACGCTATCAAGAGTTGGTCAAGAATTATTGGGTTTTACGACTTGAAACTTTGTCTAGTTATACTCTAAATTGGTGTTTTAATCCTGCTGTTAGTTGCTGTTTAAAGGCCACACCACGGAACCACTTCCACCAAACTGGAAGGTCTCTGTGTGTGGCGCAGGTAAAAGAATTTCAAAAGATGATAACCACAGTCTTAAACAGACGGATTCGCTTCTTCCATCAGACATCCATAAATGAGTTTTGTGTGCCTAAGACTAAGGATTGTATTGTGCTAAGACGCAGATGGCACAAAATAGCCTCGTCTCTTCTGCAGAGACGCTCTGAACTGTTTTACTTACTAATGTTAGGACGTATTTCTCTTAACTTGCTGTTTTTGCAGCTTTTATCATTCTACCTCTCTACTACGTCACAACAACATAATATTACAGCGTTAGATGACTTAGAACTGGCAGCATAATATTGTATTAAGCTAGGTACATAGCTCTCCGTTGATACGTTTCCGTTGGTACGTTGACGTATATTTTGAAGTGGTACGGTTCACAGCTATCCGTTATCCGTCGTCCGTTAATACACGTAAACTTGTCAACTTTTGACAATTGACAGCTCCAACGGATAAACTTGACGGATAAAGTTCAACATCGACCAACTTTTCCGTTGCTTTCGCGCTACGGATGAATTTGAAAAACATTCTGCTCTGATTGGCCAACGTACCAACGGAAACGTATCAACGGAGAGCTATGAACCTTGCTTTACCGTGTAAGAAAATTCTTTCCGATATTATCGTATATCAAGTCGTTACCTTTTGATATCTAATTTCATAACTAGTTCAGAGAGCTGCAAAACTCATCAAAAACTCAAGAATTGTAATATAATATCACTCTTAGGAGAGTTTTAGGTCGAAAACTATACCATCAAGTACCGAAAATGACCAAGGGGACGATTCTATTGATCGTCTAATGTAATATTTTGATAATTACGATGACTTCTGCCCTGGGATCCTAATCCATTAGCTAACGCTAATTTACTTACCCGTTTAAAGTTTGTAGGACAGGGGTAGATAGTAAGTAGCGTAGCCTATCGCTAATAGTTACACCCATAGTAGAAGTATACCTAGTATGCCGTTCCAGAGTACGAAAGTCGTCCTAGATCGCGCATAACGCATATGCAGGTACAAACAAGTCGCGTTGATTGCAGTGTTGAGTTGTTGGATACAAGCCCAAGTAAGTACGGTAGCAATCGTGCTCATCGCGTCGTGTTGACCCCTCCTGACGTCACTAAACCCACAAAACCTGAACAATGGCATACTATGTATACTTATACTATGGTTACAGCATTCCAGCACTGGATTGGCCGCCGCAGCATCATAATAAGACAAAGGGTGCTGTCTTCGCTGCGACGCGGCGATGAACACTAGGTTCTGGTACGGTACATCAAGTAAAAGACGTTGACTGAATAAGGGGTCATTTATGCTGACCGCTAACTTAAGGTTTAAGCTATAACCTTAAGTTGACTATAGGTAAGCCAATGCTACCGTTCAAGGTTAAAGCGTAAAGCTTAAGTTAACGGCCAGTATGAATGACTCCTAATTGTTCAAGTGGAAGTCAACTGTTTAACCTTGAACCGTAGCTTTGGCTTCCCTATAGTTAACTCAAAGTTAAAGCTTAAGTTAACGACCAGCATGAGTGACCCATAATCGTTCCTGTGTAAGTCAAGTCTCTTCTGTGAGGTTATTCTTCTGTGAGGTTATTCTTCTGTATATCACTAGATCACTTATGTTATGACCTTCTACTTCGTACATTATGCTTCTATCACACCTTGCTAATCGTATTTTAATTATTTATAAGTAACATTTTAGTTCTAAACTACATATTTCGCCAATAAATTAATAAAATTTCATTTGTTTCAGCTCATTTCAAGACATTCTCTTCTTTGCATTTCCTTCTACAATACAGGTAAGTTTGTTGCGATTTATATTCGTTTTAAATATATAGATGTAGATAAGCATATTCGTTTAAAGCTGTGTAACATTGTGTAACTCAATGATTATTCAATAATATTGTGAAAATATAAATTGTGGAACGATGAGGTTAATAGTAGAATTTTTCAAGTAAAAAGAACTAAAATAAATGGGATACTTTTCAGATTGTTACTCCAATCCTCGCCATGTCGCCATAAAATAGAGAGAGAGATAAGAGTATTAGCATTAGTTAGCTGTTGGAAGCTGTTGTGTGTTCTGCATGCGGTCAGTGTGTTGGATCAAACTGAAACTTAGTATTTGGGAGTATCAAAAGTATCAAATCTTATCATGAAAATCCTCAACTCGTGGTCTTGGTGGGTTAATAGCTTGGGTTTACCTTCGTCTTTTTCTCTTGTAATTTGGCTTCCATTCCACCATAATTAATAAACTTACCGTGAGCAACTGAGTATCAGCACATGAACAGTCATGAGATGCGTATTCTATAGCCAAATAGCCATTCCATGTAATCGAAAGGAACTGTAAGGAACTGAAATGGAACCATGTAATCGTTAAGCCCTCGACCTCCCTATTCAGGACAACTAAAATATAGAGCCCTTTGTTATAAGATAGTCATCTGTGGAACGCATTTTAGTGAAACTGTTGCCTACTCCTGTCGTAGAGGCTGTCGAATTTATTTTAGTTCCCAAACATCGATTATTCAATGTTTTGGATAGCTCAACGTATCGTTAAGTCTTCGACCTCTCTATTCAGGAAAACCAAAATATAGCTCTTTGTTAAAAAGACAGTCATCTATGTGACGCCCTTTTAAGTGAAACTGTTGCCTACTCTTCTCCTAGAGGCTGTCGTATTTATTTTAGTTTCGATCATCCATTACTCACTGCTTTCGATACCTCAATGCTTCGTGAAGCCCTCAACTTCTCTACAGAAAAACCAAAATAAAAGGACTTTTTGTTATAGCACTGTCATCTGGGGGACTATTAATAAAACAAAAATAATAGTCTAATGAGCAAAATTTTCTTTTCAACAAATTATTATTTTAACAATATATTAAAATTATTATAAAAATCCGGTTCTTGTTTTACACGTATCGAAGCTATTGGCCGAGTTTATTCACCTGATGTTTATCCATGTTAGAGAGAAATCCATAAATTATAAACAAAACTCAATATAAAAACCTTTAGCAAAATTTATTTCCAAAATAAAAAAAATGTCGACAATATCCAGAAGCGTTTCCTAATCGCAGTATTGATCAATAAATTTTCCTTCGGAAAATTTTATCTTCCCATTAATATTTCAATTTCAACAGAAAATGCTGTTTAATAATTAAATAACTTTATGAACCTTAAGGAAACTATTTTATCATCAAGTTTGATAATTTTAAAACTTTTTAGTGGTTGCACTCGCGTAAGTAGGAATAATAAGGAACTAGGAAGTAGGAAGGTTTTCCTGGTTATAAGAACGTTGCTAACTTACCCTGGCGTTTTATAAAATGTAGAGTTTTTGTTAAAATTGTAGATCTTGGTCTTTGGGGATGGCCAAAGCTTTAATGCAAAAAATCTAGAATTATGATGTTTACTAAAAGTATTTCAGAACGTAATATGGATGAATTTAGTACAAAAATGGCTTAAAAAGTACGTTAGATAATTATAGGTCAGTATTTAATTAAATTAAATTGATGGTGGGTCCGGATCTGCCACAGGTGTCAGTTTAACTTATTTTGATCTCTACAGTCTACAAGTCAAGTACAACAGGGGTACACATGTGCATAAGTTATGGCAAAGACAATTAGAAGAGTGGTGCTAGCCACATTACCTTCAATTAGTTTTCAAGCACGTTCGAACATTTTTTAAACGTCTGAAAATTTACTAAAAATAAAAATCTATACTAAAAATGTAAATACTTTTATTTCTTCTTTAACAATTATTATTTAAGGCGCCTCCAACGGCACTAAATTATTAGAATTACGAAACAAATTGTCATTTTCGTAATTTACC
Organism: Malthinus seriepunctatus; assembly: GCA_963924605.1. NCBI lineage: Eukaryota > Metazoa > Arthropoda > Insecta > Coleoptera > Cantharidae > Malthinus > Malthinus seriepunctatus. The sequence goes on along the minus strand of OZ004602.1, from coordinate 20,370,982 downwards.
GTATTTTCCGTCTTGGAAAGCGATTCATTATACTTGTTAAATCTAAATTTAATAACTTGACGAAAACAAGCTTGAAAGTCTTGCTGATAAAAATACATAAAACTTAAATTTATAAACGAACTCGAAAATATTAAACAAGTACTTATAAAAACAATAAATTGATGGCCAGCAGTAAATGAAAATTCTATAAATAATACATTTACAAGCCCTAATATCCAACTTAAAGCAAACACTGTTGTCATACTTAGCATTAAAGTTGGGTGATTTGATTTTTTAAATGCTCTTGTTATGTGTAAAATAATCAAAAATAGGAGGGAAAAACAATAAATTAGGAAAAGCTCCAGTTGGGCGTAACCCGATAAAAAATGCACGTTATTTAAATTACGTTCTGTGAAAATTATTATTTGAAAAACGTTCCATAACCACACACTCGCAATTACGTAATTGTGGTTCTTTTGTAAAAATTGGCTTCCTTTGGAATAGTAGGACGCAAAGGCCCAATCTAAAGCTACAATGTTGGTGAAAAACAAAACCGTACAATGCAAAATAGTTCCGACGTCCGTAATGATCCACATGAGCGCTCCAGAAATGGAAAAATTTTCCAAAATCGACAAAATCCTGTACCCACTCGGAGTAAAAATTAACGAAATTATGTCAGCTATAGCCCAATTTACTAAAAATAAATTGGTTATAGTACGTAAACGTTGAAATTTGGTAATTGTGTGAATTATAAAAATATCACAAATTACTCCAAACGCGCAAAATATAACGAAAAAAATTTCTTGAAGTAAAAGATTTCGTGATGTAGATGGCGTAATTTCTTCGTTTAATGTTAAGTTTGTTATGTTTGCAATTTCATCGTAATCCATTTTTTTGAGAGCCTGAAAATTAAAAAATAAATTACTTAATTTATAATGCGTGTGTACTAGGTCACTTTTAATAATAAATAAATAATTTTTAGTTAAAATTGCAATATAGGGTGGTTCAAATTGCATGTCAGTATGGGGTATTTCACTTAATATAAAAGTTAGGGGAAAACTAATCACACGTTTTCAATTTATTTTTTTAAGACAAACTCAATAGTGAAATCAAAAATCTAACACCTTCTTTTGTTTTGGAGTTATAGCTCAACATTCAATTTCTCGTTATTTTAATTTTGATCAATATTACCATCATTGTTTAAGATTTTTTAAAACTGTGAAAACATCCTATAAAGACACTTTTAACGCAAATTCCAGTGGAGTAGTAAAAAATAAATTTTTTATAGGATGTTTTCGAGTTATTACACAAAAATAGCAAAAGATGCTCTATTTAATGAAGTCATATAGTCTATGTTGTCTCCTGTTAAAGAAGATGAAGTTTGTGCAATGGCTCTAAATTGTGTAAGTAAAAATTTTTTTATCTACGCCTCTGGAACCTTCGTTAAAAAGTGTAAGAATGTCATTACAGTTTTTAAAAATCTTGAGAAATGAGCGAGATATTGATTAAAATTAAAATAAGGAAAATTGCATAAAAGAGAATTATATTTTAATTAGATTTATAATTCTTAGATATGACATGTCAAAATGTCAAAGTTTGACGTTTGTAACAACAAAAAGAACTTAACCTAAGAGTTTAATATTTACAAACATGAAACTTTGACATTACGTTGCGTAACGTTGCTATATCAAAGGATTAAAAATCTAATTCTCGGATTAAAATATAATTCTCTTTTATGCAACCAGGCTTATGAATTTTGGACTCAAAAACAAAAGAAGGTATCAGATTTTTAATTGTGCCACTGAGTTGCCTCAAAAAAGTAGATCGACTCATTAACTCGATAATTGAGATACCCTATACTGACAAGCAATATGAAACACCCTGTACAAACATATTTAATTATTTATTTATAACCTAATTATATACTGTTTGTTTAATAATTATTGTTGAGCATTTTATATTTTACTTCATTAATTTTTTAATTTTTCTTTGGATTAACTTCATAAACAAAAAACCCTTTGTCCTTTGTGTTGTTTCTCATTTCTCTTTCGTTTTCTTTCTAATATTTAAGCTTTTTCAATATTATTAATTAAATTTAATAACAAACGAAATACGTACCTTTTAAAGCATATTTTATAACTTATAAGAGATGAAAGAAAAATTCTTATACACAAACTTACACTGACATTGTTGTGTTGAATCTTCAACACAATGATTACTGAGATGATTCAAGTGAATTATAATTTATTAAATGGTTTAATGACGTTATATAAGATAGTTTATATACTTTTTCCCACTAAAAGCAATCGTTGTCAGACGTTACTTCCTCAACCAGCAGACAAAGTCAAGTACCTACCTAAAGCTTTCCACCGTTTAAAACCCAACACTTTTTTTTCATTTAATTACTAATTCTGGTTGGATACGTACGAAATAGTCATGTTATGGCCACATCAGAGTTTTATATTCCAAACAAATCGCATTAAATTGCTCGTAAGTTAATTTGGATGACTTGGACAAGTATTTTTGTGTGAAATGATCTTTTGTCTCTCTCTTACTCTCTTGTTTCTAAAAACCGCAGTAGTGCTAATTCCTCTTATGTTCCATTTACGCCCTTTATTCTGTTGTAGTGAATTCATTAATTTTTAATTAATGACGAACATAACAAACTTGGAAAATTAATCAAAAAGGCCTAACTAACAAAAATCACATCTTTCACGTCCAGTTTTAAGTCAATTAGTTACAGTATAGTTCATTCTTGGCCAACAGGGCAAAGGGCTCGAAATGTAGTTAGTTGGGATCGTCAATTAATTCGAAATTGGTTGGGGCTAAGAGGATCCATTTATTTCGCCAGTTGGACGTGATGGGGAAATTTGTATTCTATAAGTTGTTTGTTGTAATCCCCTAATTGTAACTTAATACAACTATTACACACATTTTGCCTTAATTTTCAATCGCTAATTTGGCCTAATTTCTCCCCCTTTTATTGTTTATTTTAATTAAGGCATTGTGTTGGAATAAAAACTTTTCATGTGCAATAAAGTCGAGATAATATTTTTTTTATTATTGTTTAAAGTTTCCCTTTCGCATTTCAATTCATTTTTTTTTCGTAGCGCTTTTTTCCCGGACGTTATCTTTTTAAAGTTATGAGAATTTTGAATACTTTTTGTATATCAAAATGTTTCTCTTTTCTTTAATATTACTCTTGTGACTTTGTAGTACATATTTTAAAGATAATCTACTTGACCAATAAACGTAAAAGAACAATTTTAAAACGGCGAGGGAACGATATCACCGAATTATACAAAAGATGTTTACTTTTTGTCACGTTGTCAGTGTGTATTGTCATTTAACTACTTGTTTTTCTTTAGTTTAAGAGAAAATATTTTGTTTGAGAGAAAAATTATGCATAGGTCATAAGGATTTTAAATTTACATAAATTAACAATAAGAAGAATATGGATAAACTTATTTATTTGTTTATAACAAATTTGCTCGGCTCGAATTTCATCTCTTACTTCTCTTGGTTTCTCTTGGTTATTTCAATGACTCACGCCTTTAACTAGTGCTCTTATGGAGATAATCTTATCGGAGACGCAGCTATCTCTTCAATTTATCAACGGTACTCGTTAACTTGAATTTTCTCAAACAAAAATTGTGTGGATAATTCACTCATAAGCTGAGTTTTACAGATCTGAAAAATACAGGCTGTCTGTTGTCTGTTCTAAACTCAGAGATAAGGCAACTATTGAACCCGAATTTTTTTACTCAACTCTTTAATCAGAACACTCCTTATATTTTCTCATTTTTGGATAAAAATGTATAACAAAAGAGTCTACTAACCGAGTACTAACCGTTCTCGAGATATTGTCACTTTAGTTTTATATAGAACGAATTTTATCACTAGATATAAAATGCTCTTTTAATCGATTTTTTTAAATAGAACACCCCGTATATTATGGGATTTCTGAATTTCTATAAAACTGTAGATTAAAATTTATTAAAGGTAATAAGGGTATAAAACTAACCGTTTTCGAGATATTGTCATTTTAGTTTTATATTGATCGAATTTTATCACTAGATATAAAATTTTCTTTTAATCGATTTTTTTAAATAGAACACCCCATATATTATGGGATTTTTGAATTTCTATAAAACTGTAGATTAAAATTTATTAAAGGTAATAAGGGTATAAAACTAACCGTTCTCGAGATATTGTCATTTTAGTTTTATATTGATCGAATTTTATCACTAGATATAAAATTTTCTTTTAATCGATTTTTTTAAATAGAACACCCCATATATTATGGAATTTTTGAATTTCTATAAAACTGTAGATTAAAATTTATTAAAGGTAATAAGGGTATAAAACTAACCGTTCTCGAGATATTGTCACTTTAGTTTTATATAGAACGAATTTTATCACTAGATATAAAATGTTCTTTTAATCGATTTTATTAAATAGAACACCCCATATATTATTGGATTTTTGAATTTCTATAAAACTGTAGATTAAAATTTAATAAAGGTAATAAGGGTAATAAACTAACCGTTCTCGAGATATTATCACTTTAGTTTTATATCTTTGTTCATCTGCATTTCTTGCGTTTGCACTTTGCACCCAGCTCTCTTCACGTTTTCTATAATTATTTTTCTTGAGTTTCCCTTATTTATTTCCGATATTTTATTTCGTGTAAAAAGAGAAGTCTATTCTTATTTTTTGGAAGGAAAATGGAGCGAAAATTGGCACAGACTCGTTCACAATACATGAATCATTTGATGCAGTTCCCTAAAGAGCTGAAACATTGACCCTAACTGAAAAAACAATTTACAAGTTGGAATAAATTTGATGGGTCATTGTCGCGTTTAAAAAATAACTTTATTTATTAAAAATCAATACAATAAAAAAAATAAGAATCCCTTATCACTGCTCTAAATTTTAAGGCCATAACTTATCCATTACACAGCACGAAATTTACGATCCATGTAACATTTTTCTTCACTGAAGTGTCGTATATATTCACGATTCACCTAAAATATTTGGTTAAATTTTACATAAATTAAATTAACTGATTTTGCTGATAATTTTTTTTTCATATACACAGCCAATCATATTTTACAATTTTCAGTCACATGTTCATTTTTATCCAATGATATAAAACTTCAACTGACAATCACCCTAGGGTAATTTTCAATTGCTCTGCCGACGCGATATCGTATAAAATTCAACGAATTGTCACTTTTGACGTTAAATTTAAATTTAAAAAAAATTATCTCGTTGAATAACCCTCGGGCATTGATGAATCCTCATAATTTTGTCTATCTTTCAAGTACATTTTTTTGGAAAAATACCCCTCCGCTTCGCGTCGGGGTGTTTTTAAAAATGTACTTTCAAGATATGACAAAATTATTTCGGTTGTTATCAATGCCCTAGGAGGGTTATTACAGTTGATAGTTAACAAATAAATAATTATTTATACTAAGGCCATTTGATGTTTAGAACTAATTATAATTTCCAACAGTCCACTGCTATTAATTTTATTGATAAACGCAAACTTGGGATTATTCAAATTGTGCTTTCGTACAAAAAATTTATTGGAGGGTTGGTAATTTTAAGTGGTGCATTTAATTTATATTTTCATTAATCAACAGAAAAAAGAATTATGTATAAGAGCATGTATCCACGCGTTGGTGAAGCTACGCCCCTTTGAAACCCACTAAAACACTAAATAGTAATGCCTTTTGAGATGAATAAAATTATAAGGCATATTTAGATATTTTTACCTTTTTTTTACGTTTTAATTTAAAGCTTTTGTTTTGTATTTTGTTTTATAGAGCGTTCGCAAGCCTTGTCTTGTTGTGGTATCAGCTCATCAAGCTTTGCAATTGCATTACACGGTAGCTTCAGAGAGTTCAGAGTACACACGTAGCTTTATTAATCATTCTCTAACATGTACACTATTTTACAAAAGTACAAAATAGTCCGTGTAATGTACTAAAAGTCCATAACGTAATCTGAATCATGAATCCGGGCGGAAGAAACAGCAACGTTACGGTTTTGGAAACGGAACTCGACATTTGTAGTTCAATCCGAAATAAATCGATTTCTAACAAATTAATTATTTGCTACAAGAGTTATACAAGCACTTAAGACATCTAACTATCTGGATTATGGTGATTATTCAAGCAAATTAAAATAGTGGAAAGTGACGAGCTTGTTTCTCTCATCAGCGAGTTCAGGTAATGGAAATTTTGGTGCATAATGTCGCGTGTGTTAATATTTACTAGATTAATATTTATATTAAATTATGAAGGAGGGTTGATTATAATTATAAGCAAGTAATCTGTTAAGCGTTATAAATTATTTAAAGCAGTATAGTATACGATAGTATAAAGGCATGAAGAACCAAAGTGTGGTAAAAGTAGACAAGAGGAGTGGTCAATCAAAAAAATAATATTTTTACTTGTCAATTTTTAATCTTAATAGGTATCTCTTGTCAAGTTTAAATGAACCAGCTATATGTACGTAGTATTAATTAGAAGTAAACATTTTTTAACGGTTTATTTGATCTCTTTAAAAAGAAGAAAACTCAGCGGCGTGCGTTAAACGTCGTTCTGTTGTTAATAGAAATGTCTTAAGTTGTCTCAAAGGGGAGGGGATACGTTTACATCACTGTCAAGGTTATGTCGATGCAGAAAAAGGGGGGTAGGGGGGTAGGAAATCGACCTTGTTGCATAATTTTGCTAGAGTCATTCTCGTACTGCTGTGCTGGGCTAAAACGAAGAGGAGACGGCGTCTTGCATAATACCACAATAGCATAATAATTGATGTATTAATAGGTCATTATAGTTATAGGTTAGGCAACACATCATACACAATTTTTTGTTTTCAATAGGAGCTTCAGTTACTTGCTGCCTACTATGCACTTATAGGGGAAAGTAGGTGAATATCGAGCCTTGTCCAATATCGACCAGTGCCCTATGGATCAGCGTAAGCGTAAAAAAAGAAAATAAAGCATACTACATAATTTATCGGTTCATGTTGCAAACGTTGGCTATTCATAACAAATGTTTGTTTCGTATATGCGCTTTACAGTGCTAAAAATAAGTTTTTACGGTTTTCTTTATTATATTTTACTGCGTGGTGTTAAGGTAAATAGACTAGACTATTTCTATTTCTAATGAATAGATAGGTGTTTTTAACAATTAGAGTTAAAATAAAATCAAATAAACAATCGGTCTTTATTATACGTTGGAAAAGTATTTTATCACAGCTCATGGGGTAATAATGACCACTTCCGTCGATATTAAACTAAATTAATCTTTATGTTGATTCCTGTAACTAGATGCCTAAAAAGTATGCAAGGAAAATATCTCGCCAATCTTGTAGAAAATGAAAAATGATGAAGGCGATAGCATCCGTACAAGAATATGAACGAAGAATTAGAATTACAAGACCGTCTAAGGCACTCAAAGATGATAGTTTTAATGTTTCTTAATGTTTTTCTATATTTTGTGAATATATTTTCTAATATAAATGATAGTTATATACATTAATGCTTTGGTCGATATTATCCTACCCGATGGTCGATTTTACACCGAAGGTCGATATTACCCCTCATTTTCTTTCCTTCTTTTTATTTTTTTTTAAGAAAGTCGTTATTACGTTGAATTTCTACAACAAACTTAAGAAGCATGGAAGTATACTGGACATATAAAAACATTTTTAGATTTATTGAGCCAAACTTAGAGATTTTATACAAAAAATGCCTTAAGTGGTCGATATTAACCCACTATCCCTTATTTTACATTTTTCTCTTTTGCGGCTATCTCAAAGTGGGTACCACGTTCCGTTGCTCTAAATTCTTGATAGCGTCTCCAAGGTTAGGTGGAGTGTCAGGTGTCATACTGCCAAACAGTATTTTTTATTTGACTGTAAACAATATTTAAATAAAAAATGAATTGTGCATGTGCATAACCTCAAATTTTTTACATAATAGTAGGAGTAAATATTTATAGACGTAAGATAAGATAACCTACCTATTAAGAAGAAGAACTTCACATAAATGTCAATAGACAGCGGATCCGTCTAAGCATAATTATTATTAGCGAACGTAAAGTAGCACTTTACGGTCTCTAGACCATAAAGTGGTTGCCATAGTAACGAAATTAAAAACTAGATGTGCTGTTCAAAAGACCAATATTATGTCCAATATATTCTAAACGTCAAGTGTCACTTTTTGATAGTCAAGATGAATATATTTTCTGAAGCTCTTTTCATAGAATAGGTATCAGTGTCGTTCAAAGACTTTTTTGTAGAAAATAGATTCATATTTTGAATAATTTCAGCAGAAATTAAAGCAGGAAATTTTATTTAAAATGTCTCAGAAGTATCTAAGCCGTTTTAAACCATCGCTTTCGATGAATATTGTTAACTTGGGTTTATAATCTTTAAAATTAGCATATGGGGGTGCCTCAGGGTAATATTTTTGGCTCATCCCTATTTTAAGTTACAAATTAGACACATTTTTTTATATTTTTAATTAAAAGTTGTTATTAACGACTCACACTAGAAAAATGTGTGGTAAATGACAAAATAATGTAGTATACAATTCGTTTGTCGTTTTTTAATTAAAAACTATATCATTGAGCAGCGAGCGCAGCTGATTAATCTCTTGTCATGTGTATTTCTTGAAACAATATTGAGAACTGTCAACATGATATCATCTTTTGTGTAAGTATACGTGTAGTGATTTATAGTAATAAAAGAGCTGTCAACTACATGCAAGTTATAGACGAAACGAACAGCTTAAAAATAGACGCAAAATAATACAACTTTCAACTCAAAGATGACATTATAAATTCATTTCCTTTCAATTCAATCAAAAATAAAGAAATTTTTATAATCTACAACTTCACGACGATTGCATCGTATTCAAATGTATAGATTGATCTTGGGTGATACTTTTTTCTTTACAAAATCAATAGTTTAGTATATTATAATTTATTGCTAAATTCATACATTTCTATCAGTCTATAATTTTTTAAGAATTTGTAGCTAACTCCTCATTACATACCACAGGCACGATTATTATTAAAACTTATTATTACAGAAATCAAAGTTGAATTAGTTCTAGTTTTAGTAAGTTTTAAAACTCAGTGAGGTATTACAGTATTGATCACTCGATTTTTCTTAATTCTAAACAAATTACAACTATTACAAAATAAATTAAATTTTTAACAGGGCCTCTTTCAATATTCATTTGTTAATAGCTCATCGTTTGGTTTATTAAAGGAAACTTGCACTGTAGTCGAATTTCCATTTTGTGCACGAATAATTGGATTTTCAAAATTCAAAGAAGATTCTTGATATTTATTGTTTGTACGTGTTAGTACTTGACGCAGGCAAGCTTGAAAATCTTGATTGTATAAATATAATAACGATAAATTAACAAATGAGCTCGAAAATATTAAACATTCCCCTATAAGTAAAAGCACATGATGGAATGCTTCAAAATCGCTAACAAAATTGCTCAAGATTCCGAATATCCAACATGCAATAAAAGCAGTGGCTAAATTTAACATTAAAATTGAAATATCTACAGGTCTTCTACGACACTTTTGCACACCTCTTGATATATGCGAACTAATTACAAGTAACAAAATAGCAAAAAGTGAACATAATAGAGACATATGTACAAAATTTATATAATGGGTTGGGTCATTCAAACAAAATCCCGAATTTACGCCAGTAATTCCTAATCCAATCATCCATACGACACCAATAACAATTCTGTAGTATTTCTTGACAAATTCGTGTCCTCTTCTAAAAAAGGCTTCAAGAGCCCAATTTATACAAACAACAATGACAAAGAGCATCACAGTCAAATGTAGAACAGACCCAACTGTAATGAGTATGCACATGAATTTTCTCGAAAGTCCGATGTTTTCGATTACTGATACTATTCTGTACGCAGACGGAGTCAAAAATAACGAAAGTAAGTCCGCTATAGCCCAATTGACGATAAATAAATTTTTTGCAGTTCTTAATCTTTGAAACTTTAGAATTGTGTACATGATTAAGCTGTCAGCTACTATTCCAAGTATACAAAATAATGCGAAGATAATTTCGTGGGTTATCTGTTGAGCCGACATCGAAGGTGATATACCGTCGTTCGAAGGAATTGCGCTAATGTTTGCTACGTCTTCGTAATCCATAGTTCTGCAAAAAATAATGCAAATGTTAAGTTTGAATTTTAAAAACTTTGAGATTTTTATCGCGTACTTTTTAAGTCAACGTTTGTTTATAATTTCTGATAAATCATGTAAGAAGTGCCATGATGATATAATGCTCTTAATATGTTTTTGCTATTCACTTTTGAAAATTCCTAAGCATTTTTCTTTTGGTGGCTTAATACATAGGTAGTTCAAAAATGAACAACAAGGGCTTACCACTTATAACAATAATTTCCAATTCAGGTAAAAAAATTCTTTGTTAAAAGTTTCTTGCCATGACAAGAACTTCAAACTCAACCAAAATGTAGCTAAAAGTGTCCTTTATATCTATTTGTCTTTAGAATAATATAATGTCCTCCAATAGCCCCCTAATTTTAGTGTTAAATTAAAAATGCCAATATTTAAAAATTTTGAAAAATATTAAATTTTGTTTAAAGTATAATTCCTGTGGGGGGGAGGGCATTCCTGCTAATGACAAAGATTTTAAACAAGCAAAATGTAGCTAAAAGTGTCCTTTATAAATATCTGTCTTTAGAGTAATTTAATGTCCTCCAACCTCCTAATTTTAGTGTGAAATTAAAAATGTCAATGTTTAACAATTTTGAAAAATATTAAATTGTTTTTAAAGTATAATTAGGCCACCCCTGCTAATGACAAAAATTTTAAATTCAAGCAAAATGTAGCTAAAAGTGTTCTTTATAAATATTTGACTTTAGAATAATTTAAGATCCTCGAACCCCCTAATTACAGGCGTTAAATTAAAAATGACAATATTAAAAAATTCTGAAAAATATGAAATTTATTACTAGGGCATTCCTGCTAATGACAAAGATTTTAAACAAGCAAAATGCAGCTAAAAGTTTCCTTTATAAATATCTGTCTTTAGAGTAATTTAATGTCCTCCAACCCCCTAATTTCAGTATTAAATTAAAAATGTCCATATTTAAAAATTCAAAAAAATATTAAATTGTTTTTAAATTATAATTAGGCCACTCCAGCTAACGACAAAAATTTTAAATTTAAGCAAAATGTAGCTAAAAGTGTTCTTTATAAATATTTGACTTTAGAATAATTTAATTTCCTCCAACCCCCTAATTACAGGCGTTAAATTAAAAATGACAATATTTAAAAATTCTGAAAAATATTAAATTGTGTTTAAAGTATAATTAGGGCATTACTGCTAATGACAAAAATTTTTTAATTCAAGCAAAATGTAGCTAAAAGTGTCCTTTATAAATATCTGTCTTTGGAATAATTTAATGTCCACCAACCGTCTAATTCCAGGCGTTGAATTAAAAATGTCAATATTTAAAAATTCAGAAAAATATTAAATTAAATTTTATTTAAAGCATAATTAGGGCATTCCTGCTAATGCCAAAGATTTTAAAATTAAGCAAAATGTGGCTAAAAATGATCTTTTATAAATATCTGTCTTTAGAAGAATTTAATGCCTACCAATCCCCTAATTACAGGTGTTAAATTAAAAATGTCAATATTTAACAATTTTGAAAAATATGAAATTGAGTTCAAAGGAGAATTAGGGCATTCCTGCGAATGTCATAAATTTTAAATTTAAGTAAAATCTAGCTAAGAGTGTCCTTTATAAATATTTATCTTTAGAATAATTTAATGTCCACCGACCTCCTAATTACAGGCATTAAATTAAAAATGTAATTATTTAAAAATTCTACGAAATATTAAATTGTATTTAAAGCATAATTAGGAAATTCCTGCTAATGTCAAAAATTTTAAATTTAAGTAAAATCTAGCTAAGAGTGTCCTTTATCCATCTTTAAGATAATTCAATGTCGACCAACTATATTATAGGTATTTAAAAAAAATGAAAGAGGTCAATATTTTATAATTTTTAAAAATTTCAAATGATGTTAAGTGCAATATGTACTTTCCTACTTAAGACAAAAATTTTAAATTTTCTGATCAAGTGTTTTCTTTACAATGTACATTGTACAACACCACAGGAATTGAAAATATGGCGCCCACCAGAAAATTAATTTTTGGCTATAAAAATGTCAAAATCGAGTTGGGCTACAATAGCTTTTAAGTGGGTAGTTATGTCAACATATGTGTAATGGAACTAATGATGTCATTAAATGCACTTAAGTAATAAACAAATAATATAAAAGTAACGTTTTTCAGAATATTTTCAGAAGTCGTGAGTTGTTCTAAAGCGTAAAAATGGGTAACATTTTTGCTATTTGTTCAACTCTGACTCTCTTCCAGTTTAGAATATCTTCAATCACCATATCTTCATGGTGTACATCGCACATAACTGATCTATTGGTATAGTGTACAGTGTAGAGGTACATTGTATAAAAGTGATTTCCTTGTATAGGTACAGTCTCGTGCATATCTTTTCGCCACCCCGGCAATACGTTATAACAATTTTGCCGGTTCAACCATCAATAACACCCCCCCTACTTAAACTGAGGTATAACTTTATTTTGCCAACAAGTATTTAATCAACAAACTGTGTTGGTATTATGATGGTTGCACCCACAAATCGTGCAAACGTATTGCCGGGGTGGCCAAAAGATATGAACGAGACTGTACATATAGCGTATACAGGCAAACAAAATAAATATATTTACACAATATCGAGAGGGCTTGGAAATGTCATGTTTGTTGTTGTTGAGATCACTTTTAGGTTATGTCATGTCACTCTGAATTTATGTAAACCTACCCCATAGGTTTTTTGATTTTTTTAAACGTGAAATATTAAAAAAGAATACAAAAAAACATAAAATGAAAATGTCAGAACAAATCTTTTCCACCACAACTACAACGCTACAAGCATCAAATTGATGAGATTTACTTTTTTAAACATTTAAAAAATTAATTTCAAAAGTAAAAAAAGAAATAAAGCAATTCGTACTTACATTTAAAAAATAATAAAAAACTTCTAAAAGGTGAAAAAACTTTTAGCCACACTCGAATTTAAGTACACAAGTACTATCGCTCTGAAGCTGGATTATGACTGCTATTCAAACCAAGTTGTAGTTTTATATGTTGAAAGCACGTGGTATCTTTGTTGATTACTTAATAAATCGCCTTATTCCGACTTACATCTTCGCAAATTCTATGAACCTTTAATATTATCATCATATCACTAGAATATAATTTTGTTGAAAGCAATGGTTTTCAATTGAAATATTACGTACGTACGCCATAAATGTTTAATTTAAACTTCGGGCGGGTTATCTCGAATAAGTTAAATTGAATTCAATTAGTGTAGAATATTATTATAAGTAATATAAAAAAATGTTTATTTTTTTAATTATTATGTTGCTTATTATCCAATTTATTACTTACGATGATTTTTATTCTTTTTTTATGTTAAAAAAATTCCTTGCGGAGTTCCAATATTTATTTTCAGAAAATCCTTCTTAGAAGGCTTTATCATGATTCTTCGTATTTGCTGCTTTCTACCTAACATCGGAGACGTAAATACTCTAAACAAAATTACATGCTCATTAATGCATGACTCGAAGGTATAACAATCAGATAGACCAGGTAGTGCTAATATGACTCATGTCTCTTAAAACTTTTCCAGAGCAGGAATTTTTAAACTTGTTCACTAGCGACCTCTTTCTAGCAAAACAATTTTTAAGACGACTGTAGGAACAGGAATCCTAGGAACATAATGCTCTCGTAGGAAGACAAATAAAAACACCTACTGACGAACTGACGGTCCTTGGGGTGCATAATCTACCTATAAAGCTTTTAGTACAGTTAAATAACAAAAAAATAGAGGAAAGCTGAATTTTTCAGAGGTTAATTATTATGCCGTATATACTTAAAAATCTTTGCGTTGTCCGCAATTTGGAATCATAGATAACACATGGTCCTGTATTTCCGTAAGTAACAATCCGATTTAAATGATCTTTTTTTAGTTCGATAGACAATTTAATGAGTAAATTTTTTTATTTTTGTTTTTTTTCGAAAATGTACATAGAATAACGTTAGGGCCGATTTATTGAAATTTTCTTTGTACTACAAATCCAAATCCGTCATTTTAAATTTAATATTTACTGCAAAATGGAGTCAATGGCGCTTGTGTCGTGATATTTAACTGTAACTGCTACTTAGCTGTTGTCAATTTTTTTTTCAAACCCTATATTCAAGTCATGCTAAGAACAATAGGGTGGCCTTTATCTCAGCGCAGATGGCTTACCAAAGCATGTAGCAGCACATAAAATTCATTTAGTTTATGTGTCTACAGAGGATGAGTTTACTTTTTATTATTTTAAGGATTGGGTTCTCGGTTATTATAAAAGCTATAGGAACCTTTAAATGCAGCCGCTTTTTAATTTTGAATAAATTATACAGGGTGTTCAAACACTACGAGGCGTAAAAAAACCCAAACACTAGACAGGATCGATTTAACCTAACCTACCTCTATACAAAAGTCTTCCCATACAAAGTTACAGCCCCTCAAAAGGAACAAATAGTTAATTTTTTTATAGTTTGTCTTTACAAAATAAAATAATAGTTCAGTATATTAATATTTATTTCAAAATTCATACATCTATCAGTCTTTAATTTATTAAGAATTTGTAACTAACTTTTCATTACATACCACAGGCACGAGAAGACAATATCAAGACAAGACAATATTAATTATAATATATTATTTAACAAGAACAATTCTCTAATTATTAAACAAAGATGAAATTTATAATAAGAGCCGCAGGCGAGTTTTATAGTCATTCAAGTGTAATTTAGGTATTATGTAAACCTAATACACTATTTTATTTACAACTAAATAATGTATTTTTTGATAAATCTGGCATCAATAGATTAATTTTGATATTTTAATAGATTAATAATTGAATAAATTGACATTATTTGACAGTTGTAAATAAAACCTTATTATTAAAAAAATCAAAATTGTATTAACTCTAGTTTTAGTAGGCTTTGAAACTCAACGAGATATTACAGTTTTGCTCACTCCACTTTTTCTTAATTCTAAACAAATTACTATTATTACAAAATAAATTAAATTTTTAACACGGTTTTCTTCAATATTCGTTTGTTAAAAGTTCACCGTTTGGGTTATTAAAGGAAACTTGAACTGTAGTCGAATTTCGATTTTGTGCACGAATAATTGGATTTTCAAAATCCAAAGAGGACTCGTGATATTTATTGTTTGTACATGTTAGTACTTGACGTAGGCAAGCTTGAAAATCTTGATTGTAAAAATATAATAAAGATAAATTAATAAATGAGCTCGAAAATATTAAGCTTTGGGCTAAAAGTAATAGAGCATGGTGGAATCCGACATATCCTACAAAGACACCCCCTATTAAGTCTAGAAACCAACATGCAATAAAAGCAGTGGCTAAATTTAACATAAAAGGAGAATTATCTAAGGGTCTTCTACGACACTTTTGAACACCTCTTGATATGTGTAAGCCAAGTATAAGTAAGAAAGTACCCATTACAGTTAGTAATAAAGAGATATGTACAAATATACTAAAATGGTAGGAGTTGTTCAAACAAAGTCCCGAATTTATGCTAGTAATTCCTAATCCAATCATCCATACGACACCAATAACAATTCTGTAGTGTTTCTTGACAAATTCGTGCCCTCTTCTAAAAAAGGCTTCAAGAGCCCAATTTATACAAACAACAATGACAAAGAGCATCACAGTCAAATGTAGAACAGACCCAACTGTAATGAGTATGCACATGAATTTTCTCGAAAGTCCAATGTTTTCGATTACTGATACTATTCTGTACGCAGACGGAGTCAAGAATAACGAAAGTAAGTCCGCTATAGCCCAATTGACGATAAATAAATTTTTTACAGTTCTTAATCTTTGAAACTTTAGAATTGTGTACATGATTAAGCTGTCAGCTACTATTCCAAGTATACAAAATAATGCGAAGATAATTTCGTGGGTTATCTGTTGAGCCGACATCGAAGGAGATATATCGTCGTTCGAAGGTGTGTCGCTAATGTTTGCTACGTCGTCGTAATCCATTTTGTTCTGCAAAAAATAATGCAAAATGTTAAGTTTGAATTTCGAAACTTTGAGATTTTTATTATTTACTTTTTATGTACGTCAAGGTTTGTTTTCAATTTCTCATATCACGTTAGCAAGAGTTGCTTAATGCTTATGTATAAAATCTAAATAAAACGTTTTTGAAATAGGCAACAATGCGTTCATTCTATTCACTATTCACATTTTAAAAATTTGTAAACATGACCAACAAATTTTTATACTGGGGTTTTGATAGTTAACAAAATGAGAAATAAGGGCTTTCCTACCCCTAAATTTTAAATGCAGAAATTAATGTTCTTAGAAGTATCCTGGTGGAGATACTAGGTAGTTAGGGCATTCCTAGAATTAACAAAAATTTGCATTCAAGCAAAATGTAGCTAAAAGTGTCCTTTATGATCCTCGGTCTTTAGACTAATTTAATATCTACCAACCCTCTAATTACAGGAGTTAAATTAATAATGTCAAGATTGAAGAATACTGAAAAATATTAAATTACGTTAGCAGTATATTTAGGGCATTCCTGCTAATGACAAAAATTTTTAATTCAAGCGAAATGTAGCTAAAGGTATTCTTTATAAATATCTGTCTTTAGACTAATTTAATATCCATCAACCACCTAATTACAGGAGTTAAATTACAAATGTTAAGACTGAAAAATACTAAAAAATATTGAATTATGTTTAAAGTATAATTAGGGCATTCCTGCTAATGACAATAATTTTTAAGGCAAGCAAAATGTAGCTAAAAGTCTCCTTTATAAATAACTGTCTTTAGACTAATTTAATATTCATCAACCCCCTAATTACATGGGTTAAATTAAAAATGTCAATGTTGAAAAATACTGAAAAATATTACATTACGTTAGCAGTATAATTAGGGCACTCCTGCTAATGACAAAAATTTTAAATTCACGCAAGATGTAGCTAAAAGTGTCTTTTATAAATATATGTCTTTAGACTAATTTAATATCTACCAACCCCCTAATTACAGGAGTTAAATTAGAAATGTCAAGATTGAAAAATACTAAAAAATATTAAATTATGTTAGCAGTCTAATTAAGGCACTCCTGCTAATGACAAAAATTTTTATGTCAAGCAAAATGGAGCTAGAGGCATCCTTTATAAATATCTGTCTTTAGACTAATTTAATATCCATCAACCCCCTAATTACAGGATTTAAATTAAAAATGTCAAGATTGAAAAATACTGAAAAATATAAAATTATGTTAGCAGCATAATTAGGACACTCCTGCTAATGACAAAAATTTTAAATTCACGTAAGATGTAGCTAAAAGTGTCTTTTATAAATATATGTCTTTAGACTAATTTAATATCTACCAACCCCCTAATTACAGAAGTTAAATTAAAAATGTCAAGATTGAAAAATACTGAAAAATATTAAATTATGTTAGCAGCATAATTAGGACACTCCTGCTAATGACAAAAATTTTAAATTCACGTAAAATGTAGCTAAAAGTGTCTTTTATAAATATATGTCTTTAGACTAATTTAATATCTACCAACCCCCTAATTACAGAAGTTAAATTAAAAATGTCAAGATTGAAAAATACTGAAAAATATTAAATTATGTTAGCAGCATAATTAGAACACTCCTGCTAATGACAAAAATTTTAAATTCGCGTAAAATGTAGCTAAAAGTGTCTTTTATAAATATATGTCTTTAGACTAATTTAATATCTACCAACCCCCTAATTACAGAAGTTAAATTAAAAATGTCAAGATTGAAAAATACTGAAAAATATTAAATTATGTTAGCAGCATAATTAGGACACTCCTGCTAATGACAAAAATTTTAAATTCACGTAAGATGTAGCTAAAAGTGTCTTTTATAAATATATGTCTTTAGACTAATTTAATATCTACCAACCCCCTAATTACAGAAGTTAAATTAAAAATGTCAAGATTGAAAAATACTGAAAAATATTAAATTATGTTAGCAGCATAATTAGGACACTCCTGCTAATGACAAAAATTTTAAATTCACGTAAGATGTAGCTAAAAGTGCATTTTATAAATATATGTCTTTAGACTAATTTAATATCTACCAACCCCCTAATTACAGAAGTTAAATTAAAAATGTCAAGATTGAAAAATACTGAAAAATATTAAATTATGTTAGCAGCATAATTAGGACACTCCTGCTAATGACAAAAATTTTAAATTCACGCAACATGTAGCTAAAAGCATCCTTTATAAATATCTGTCTTTAGACTATTTTAATGTCTACCAACCCCCTAATTACCACCGTGAAATTAAAATATCAACATTTAAAAATACCGAAAAATATTGAATTGTGTTTAATGTATAATTAGGGCATACCTGCTAATGACAAATATTTTATATTCAAGCGAAATGTAGCTAAAAGTGTCTCATCTCCTTCAAAGCGTAGCACTAGCACGCAGTAGAACAAAAGAAAAATATTTATATCGATAAGGCTTAGGTGAGCTTAAGTTAGAAATGTTTAAATTGTTATGATTGAGACCACTGTTATGTAACATCCTGTCACTATGAATTTGTCTAAACCTACTTGATAGTCTATTATTTTGATGAAAGTGAAACATCAAATTACAAAAAATCATACAAATAAGGAAAAAAATGTCAAAACGAATTTTTCAACTACAAGCAAGTGGTCGATGACTTTTATTTTACGGATTTTTTAAAAATCAATTTCAAAAAAGAAACATTTTTTACTTACATTTTAAAAATAATAAAAACCTAAGTTGAAAAACTTCTAAACACTCCAATTTAAGTACACAAGTACTATCGCTCTGAAGCTGACTTATGACTGCTATCCAAACCAAGTTGTAGTTTATATGTTGAAAGCACGTGGTATCTTTGTTGATTACTTAATAAATCGCCTTATTCCGACTTACATCTTCGCAAATTCTATGAACCTTTAATATTATCATCATATAATTTTGTTGAAAGCAATGGTTTCAATTGAAATATATGTACGCCATAAATGTTTAAGTTAAACTTCAGGGGTTATCTAGAATAACATTAAATTGAATTCAATTAAATTGGATTATTATTATAATAAACAGATTAGAGTTTATACAAAAATATTTATTTTTTAATTATTAGGTTGTTTATTATCCAATTTATTACTTATTGGCGATAATTTTTATTAAACTAGGAGTTCCAAGATTTGTTTTTAGAAAATCCTTCTTAGAATGTTTTATCATGATTCTTCGTATTTGTTGCTTTTTACCTCACATCAGAGACGTCAATACTTTGAGCATGCCATTAAAGCATGACTCGAAAGGATAACAATTTACTTTTTAGCAAACCTTAACGCTCATGTATCTTAAAATCATCCTCCCACTAGCTCAGAACAATAATTAATAAGGTGGTCTTAATCTGCAAAATAAGTAGCAGTCTAGAGTTCTTAATTGGGACGCATTTTAACCAGCAACAACTTACCCCCACAGTATGTCTGCTCATTGCACTGATGCTGAATGTTCTGTAAGGGGACAACAACCCTTTTTAACAATATTTGACAACACTGGTACTGGTAGGGAGTCAGCTCTCAGCTGGTGTGATTGCTAATGCCTGTGGCAAGGATAAAACTATTATTTATTATTATTATTGTCACATCCATTGTACATCCATGTACTCAATTTCAAACGCAGAGACCCTAGAAGGGTCAAGATAACTTCAGATGAGCCCAAATTTTAATTTTGAGCTTCATAGTCCGTGACAGTACTACTGAATTTTTGGAATTCCTTTTTTCAGGAATGAGTTCGAAGTAGTTAGGTGATAAAAAGAGGAGGTAAAAGTCCCCGGTCCTAGCTAACAGACTAAGGGTAGGAGGGATTGAAAAAGTTCTGTTTTTGGAGTTTTTGCTTTTCTCACGAAAACGGTAGGTCCTAGGGAAAAAAGTACCTCAGCCCTTCGTTATAATAGTAAAAGTCTTCAGAAAATAAGTTGTAGAGCATTACTTTTATCTCCAACTGGTAATATTTTTTATACATTAAAGATTTTTGCTGGGGTATATCTCGAAAACTATAAGAAATCTATAACAAATGAATAAAAACAATCTTTTAGGAAATTTGATAAGCTTTAATTTTTTCTCTAGGGCCCATCATTGTTTAGATATGGGCAAAAACTCCAGAAACGGGAACTTTACATCTTCCTACCTTAACCATAATGATATTGTAACATTATTAAGTTTTTGATTTTCAACTTCTGTTAAAGTAACTGTAGCTGTCTGGGCTTCGTTGTCAAAGCAAAAAAAATTGGGTATTTGTTATGGCTAGTTCTGGTTATAGTCCTGGAGCCGACAATAAAAAAATTGGGGTGATCGTAGTCAGGCCCATCTTTTGAGAATAATCCACCGAAAACGAAAATCTGGATACGCTCCCAGAGCCATTCTAGAGAGTAGCCAAATTTTTTTGGATCTTTCTATAAAATGGAAAAATATCACAGTTGCATACTGAATGCTGCCATATTTCTTACTTTTCTCCTTCTCTGACAACTTCATTCAACGATCATGAGGTCTTAAGCCAGTGCTTAAACCAGATTTTCGTGTTCGCTGGTACTCAAATAGCGTATTCTCAAAAGATGGGTCTGAATACGATCACCTCGATTTTTCTGTTACAGGTCCATAGTCTATTAAACTTCTCCTTGTGTATTTTAACCTTACATTTTATGTAAATTGCACAATTGCAGTAATAAATTAAACACAAATATGTTAGATAAATAATTTTATTAATTACAAACATTATCAGTCTTTAAATTGTATAATTTAATTACTCATCGGTCATCAATGACTGAAGTGTGTACTAGAAATTTAAGGTTTATAGAATAATAATTATGAAGATGAAATAGATCAAAAGCACTAAAAGAATATTAATTTTTGCACCGTTGTTGTACCAATTTTGACCATTATTTGATAAACATTTTCTAAATCTTCTTTCGATCTCTCAATCTGCTTAAATTGGCAGGAAAACTCAAATCTAAAGTTTTACAATTTTTCTTACAATATTATCTATATTAAACCATTTTCTAAATATTAAGTGCTGGGTATTTCAAAAGAAATGTCAGATCCATCGTTACTTAAATTAACAACAGGATTTTCAAAATCCAAAGAAGATTCGTGATATTTATTATTGGTACGTTTCAGTACCTGAAGTAAACAAGCTTTGAATTCTTGATCGTAAACATACAAGAGAGATAAGTTTATAATGGAACTTGAAAATATTAAACAGTAAGTTAAAAGTAGAAAAAAGTGATGAATTAAAAAATAAATACTTGGGAAAAATCCAAAAATCCAACAAGAAATGTAAGCTGTGGTTATGTTTAACATCAAAGGTGAAACTTCGGTGTGTTTTCTACAACATTTACGAATGGCCCTTGTAGTTTGTAAAATTATTACCACGACAAAATCAGCCATTATGAAACCTATAAGAATACATCCTGAACAACAAAATCTAACGTCAGTGTACATACAGTCAGTAGTGCTCATGATGCTTAAAATTATAGTCAGACACCAAACAACTCTTATAATAAACGTATGATACATTTTAACAATAGTGTGCCCTTTTTTAAAATACGATTCAAGGGTCCAGTATAAACTAACTATACATGCAAACATTAACACACAGCAATGTAATATTGCAGTTGTGTTTACAATTACACAAAATGTTATTCTAGAGATATGCACGTGTTCAATAATTGAAAGAATTCTGTACCCACTCGGAGTAAAAATTAATGATAGGATATCGGCTATAGCCCAATTGAGAATGAACATGTTTGCCGTAGTTCGTAGCCTTTGAAATTTGCGAATAGTGTGAATTATAAGAGAATTTGCTAGTATTCCAATCAAACAAAATAATACGAAAATAATTTCTTGAATTATCAGGTTGGATGACATTTCAGGTGTGATGTCTTCGTAAGACGAGTTGCTTATGTTTGCTACCTCTTCGTAGTCCATTATGACGAATTTTCAACAACTGAAAAAATTAAAAGTTTATTATAATAATTATACATGGAGTACTTAGAAATCAAATTGTAAGTCAATAAATAAATAGTAGCGCAAATTGAGATAATTGAGTGTTTTACTAATGAGTTGTAAAAATCCAATGCTTGTAAACATACAGTTTGTCCTCGGATGGGGGGAAAAAAATTATTTTTCATTTTAGGTAAAAAGAGTGATGTTTATAAAAAGTTTTGCCTCTTTTCAAACTCCCAAATATGCAAAAATATTTAAAATAAATTTTCAAATAAAAAAGTTATTAAGCTTTTTTCTCAATTTTTGGACGAATAGTTGGAAAAAAATTCTAGAAAAAGCCAATTTTAGGTAAAAGCGTATTCTTTATAAAAGAAACCTCAGAATCAATTCTTAAATTTGACTTTGAACTTACACAGCATCTAAAAAATTCAATAATTTATTCAACAAATGGAAAAAAATAAAACATTTTTAAACAAAATTATTCTACTTAAGGCTTCTCTTGAGTCGTTGCACTACATAGGGAAAAATAATGCAAACGAAATCTCGTTTTACAGTCTCAGTTTGGACTCTGAAGCGACGCTCGAATTTTCTATGCATATGTCTTTATGTTATCTCTGGAGAAGATTCATTGATTTTTTGATAAAATGTATGATAGTGGTTTTATCATTAAAAAACTGTTTTCACTAAATCTCGTTTTAAAGCTAAAGAAAGAGGAATTTTGCGGTTTTCTTTATATAGGGCTGTGGAGAAATTGAATATCTATGGAGGAGATTGCGTAGTTTTTTTTCATATTTGATAGTTTGTTGTAAATCTTGATATAAATAAATCAATGATAGGCCACCCATTAAACAATCTAGCTGTTAGTTCAAGCATAGGTAAACCCTAGGGGGTTGTTAAAGGTTTAACACCTGTGGTGCGGTTTACAATAGGACCATTGAATTGCCATAAATCCTTTTAAATATTTATTAGTAGTAAGGTAAAATGGTACACCAAATATTTATCACCTATTTTTTTTCGTACTTTAATTTTTCATTGGTTTCAACACATTTTAGTAATCAAAACATTTAATTCTACGACGTTCAACCCGCTATTGGTCATATTCATGTATCTAAAAGATTTTTATTTACACATAAAATTCTTTAACAATTAAATTTGGTTACTCACATTCATAATTCTAAGGTTTTCGTTTCCTATTTTTGTTGGGAAACCAAAAACGAAACCAATGAAAAACTAATGTATGAAAATAATTTTGAAGAATGGTAGATAATGAATAAAAAGAAACAAAAAAGATTTTAATTTTATGTACAAATTTATTCCCTATAATTAATAACAAATACACAAAAATACAACAGAAAATTTGATTTTAGTTTCAATAAACACTAAACACCTATAAGTCTTTTTTTAATATGTTCCTAATAGGTTGATCCTTTTTATACTTCGAGTCTATTATTTCTGGTAATAATGCTTTGTAAAAAAATTTTTCTAAGCTCGTTTGCATATGTTTCAGCCAAAAATCATTATTTTTTTTAATAATTGTATATTTTAAATCTTTATTCGTGTATATTACAAAATAACAGATTTCCCTATTGGTAATATGTAATTGGCCTTGGACCTGATACATATATTTATCAAATGCTTTCAACTTAATATTTCCATCTTCAAGGGTACAACATTCGATTTTTTTTAAATTGATCCCTTCTTCGATCGTCAGATCTTTGGCCGAATAAGGACTCTTTATTTCTATAACTGCATTGGATCCTATTAGTCCATCAGGGGATGCCGCTAAAAATTGGTTTTTACAGTCAACAAATAAACCGCATTTTGCAACTGTTAATTTGGTCGCAATTTGAAATTGTTCGATAGCTTTATCTTCACTTTCTATGCCGTGACGAAGGGAATACGCTACTGTCGCCGTCACCTATAACTTTCGTATATCTTAGATTGTGCATTTCTAAAGACTTTTTAAACCCTTCTAATACAATTGCGGCTTCCATAGACGTAGATGTTCCGCTCCAATTTTGAAAACACGTATGGCGAGGAACAGATTTTTTCAAATTTTTATACTTTACACAAAAACTACATACCTTATTTTTTACACCTATATACAATATTTTTTTTGTCCTAGCACCAATTATGCACGCGACTCCCGATAATGCGTTATAATTACACTTATATGATCTTTTGCACCAAGCCCCGTCTACAATAACAGAAATCTGTGGAACACCGTCTTTGTCCACATCCCCAGCTTCTATTGCTAATGCGTGCTCTAATTTTCCCGCTTCTGTCATTTCCTCTAAAGCAACTACCTCAGAAGATTTTAAAATATGTCTTTCTGCGGCTACGTACGTATTTGATGACATTGATGGTATATTTAATGCGGAGCATAATTCTGTTAATTGCGAGTAACCGGCGCCAATGACAACTATTCCACATGCTGCGGCTTTATTAATATTAATATTATCCCGTAGTTTAGGTTCTGTATCGAAAGTACCTTTTAGCCCACACACTTGACACTTATATGTAAAAACACTTTTTAGACCTAATCGTTTTTCGGCAACAATATCTATATCGTAAAAGCTGCAATCTAACCCTTTATGCCTTATTGATTTCATAGAAGAAAATAAGTAGTTTATGTCAACTACTCTGCGACCATGGAGTTGAAAATCAGTTTCTGTTTTTGGTGTTACTGTTTCACTTATGAAAACGTCATCTTCAAAATCACTTGAGCTTGGTTTTTCAATACACGCATTTTCCGAATTGTTGGGATCGTGATGATTGAAAAAAGCAGTTCTAGATCCTTTTCTAATTTTAAAATTTCTTTTCATAATCTGTTTTCGACTTTTTCGTTTTTTAGACGGATTAGGGTGGCTCTTATTAGGTGCGCCCATATTTTATAAATTAATAAATATTATATAAATCGATATAATAGATTGTATTCTAACTCACGTCACAATTCACTGAGGAAAACGCACTGAACGGCTAAATCGAGAATACTAAACTAAATTTAAAAAAATTTAAGATATTAAATGTTTTTACCTATATTTAGTTGTGACTAATGAGAAACTGCGGAGAAAAATGTAAAAGGTACCTACAGTAAATTGATTTATTTAGAATTCTATAGTTGTTAGAAAAAGTAGTTTAGTTATCTTTGAACATAGCACAAAAGGAGTTTTAAAATTATAAGAAAACGGCTATTAGCTACCTAATTAGCAAATCTATTGAACGAAACTACAAGAATTTGTGTTGACTAAAGACCTTTTTTAAATAAATATTACAAAAATGTCAGGTATAATACTTCTACCTATTGTAATATTAAAAATTTCTTTCTAAGTACCTACTCCTACTAATATTATTATGTATACCCACTTCTAAGAATTTTAATTAGTTTTTGAAATTTAATTTATTTTTTGGGATACTTTTATAATAAAAATATAAGTATTATAATCTCGATTATAATATAATATTAATTGAGAGGGGTGTAGATATTACTAAATTTACTATTCACAATCTCATTTCTCCATTCTAAATTTATTTTTACTTTTAAAATTTAAATATATCTACAAACTATTTAGCCTGCAGCAACCAAAGGATTAAACACAATGGTTATTGCTTTTGGGTGCAGAGAGCCATAAAATTTTACCTAGAAAATAATCTTTAAACAGTGATACAATGGTTACATCTCGGGTTGCCTAAAAACAGGCGCATCCTCAAAATCGGAATTATGCTCAAGTTTGAAATAAAAATTTACTAGTCAGGAGCCTTTTAAGGGGACGAAATTTTTAGTCACGTGACCAAGATGGCTACCAAATATTTAGTAATTTCTTAAAATGTATTAATCTGCCTACATACTCAATGAATTTGAAAGGTGAAAGTGAAATTATACTGAGAAATAATTACAGAATAACGCATTTTATTTCATTTTTCAAATTACATAGTAATTGTTTTAATAATTTTTCGAATGCAGCTATTTACTAATTATGAATGAAAAGCTTATGATAGTTATATGGGGAATTCAATAGTGAGCAAATTGCTTCAAGTTCCAGGAGAAGTAAACATAAGGATTTACCTGTATTCTTTTTTAAAATTATTGATAAATTACGTCGTTTGAATTAAATGGCGCCTTCATAAGTAGGTCATCTTTAGTTGAGTAGTTTTGCCGCAAAAGGTCATGCATTACCTGGCGCTTCCGCGCTTCATGCTTTAAAACTTATATGAACATAACCTATTTAACGATTTATTTGGATTAGACTTACAGCTATTGAATTGATAACATATTTACGTAATCAGTTTGAAAAGTACGATATTGTTTGAAGAGTTGTAATATTTGCGAAAACGAGGGTTACATCCTTCCAGTTTTAAAAAACTTTTTGAATCGTTATTTCCAAAATTTGGTAAGCGGTAAATTTAAAGTAGGCATTCAATGAATGTACAATTTTAAGTTGACGTTATAAATTGTTAACTTTTATTTCAACATTAGGTAGTAAAAAATGCAACTAAAAATTGTAATTTGAAAAGGTGGGTTTAAACGACTTAAAAATTATAAAGTAAAACAAAGTTTATATAGTACAACAATCACTATAATGAAAGTAGGTTCAATTACATCTCACAAGAAGAACCGACAAAAACTTATGAATGAGAGTTACGCATGATAATACATAAACACATTACACATACTTACAAATTATTTTTATACATATACAAAGGTAAATAAAAGATAATTTTTCAACCAAAGTTGCTTTTCTCGATTTATAATTTCAGGTAATTCTTCCGGATCTTCCTATATCTTTCAATAACTTTGACAAACATGGGTTGTTTTTCATTTATACCAAATACATATAGACCCATGTTTTGTGGGATTGGATCGAGGTATTGAATACGCGTGTTTAAAGTGTATACATGCGGTTTTCAAAACTCAAAACGATTTCAATTCGTATTCAATACTTCATGTATACGTAGTAATTATATTAACATTCGACATTTCTGACATTATGAAAATTTAAAATAAATGTCAAATTTAAATACGAACAAGTAGCGCAAACGAAATGCGCTCGATAAAATGGCAACCGTTCCGCACGCATTCCCAAAGTAGCGGGTACGTCACCGGACGATTTGGTAACTGTTGCACAACTGTTACGTCCGGTGAATCCGCCCATATGTCCATCACATAAAGTTTTTTATTTTCAACGAAGGATGTACTTTGTGATAATCTTGCGATCACTAAAGGTTTGGTCCATTTCTTAAATCAATCTTAAGTTTTTCGACATTTCCATATTTGTTTACGTAGATTACTTTTTTGGCGACGTTTTCCAATCTTTTAATAAACTCCACGGTAAGAAGCTTTCACCTTTCGCAGCTTACAGCAGTATCATTTTTTATTTTATAAAGAGCTTTACTATAATTTTTTATGGCATGGTTCACACACTCTATTTTTAGTACTTCATTACCATACGAAACTTTTTTTTGTATATTGTAGTACACGCTTGAATCCCCATCAGCTATAAACTTCAAATATTTCAGATTGTGCATTTCCTGACTTAATTTAAAGCCTTCGACTATTATGTCAGCTTCCATAGCTGATGACGACCCTGACCAATTTCTGAAGCAAGTGTGCGAAGGTGCTTCTTTTTGTATATTAGCAGCTCTTGCACATGCACTGCAATATTTATTTCTAACACCAAGAAATAGAAGTTTCCCTGTCTGCTGTCCAATTATCACACCCTAAAACAGCGTGAATTAAATTCTGACACTTGAAAGATTAAAAAAAAACTTACTGCTCCAGAAGCTGCGTTATAATAGATTGTGGCCATACGAGCAATGGCACCAGCCTCCATCAAAGTAAACGCAAATCCAGACGTTTCCATCTGCATCAAATTGACCATTTTCTGTAGCTAGCTGGTATTCTTCTTTTCCAGCGGCTTCCATTGTGGACCACAGGGAGTCGCTCCAAGAATTTCCTAATTCCAATTCTATTTCGTGGATGTAAGGCATGTATGGAATGTCCATACAGCTAAAATTTTCTTTCATTTGGGTGTATGTACTGCCTATTGCCAAAGTACCCCATACAGTCCCATAATTCAAAGTATTTTTATTTGGATCTTGTCCTTTTTTTTGTTTCGAAACCACACATATTACACTTCAGTGTAATTTCGGACACTAAACCCAAGGTTCTTCTATTCTCCTCCATTATTTGCATTGTAGCACCAGTACAAATAAGGCAATGTTCAGTTTGAAGTCGAAGAGCCAAGTTCAATACATATCCCAATTCGACTATTCGATACCCCTCAATAATTTTGTTGTTTTCGCGATGTTCTCTCTCAATTTGTAATTGATGAGCCATAACACTAAAAGAACAGGTAAAGCAACTAAAAACGAAAACTAAATCAATCATAATTATACCTCTCATATTCTTCTTTCGAACAAAACGAATATTCCAAATATTAAAACTTTCAGTTGTTTTAAAATTAAACTAACAAAATGCCACTTATCATTTGTTTGTATGTACACAGGCTCACAAATATTTTATTTATTTATTTCATTTCTTGCACTTGTAAAAATAAATGCAACTAAAATAATGAGAACAAAAATAATGCATAATATGAACACTGTAAAACGATAATCGGAATCGTTCGAATTCGTCTACGCTTATCTCGACTTGGCGCATAGCCATTCTATTTTTAACCTACTTGACCTAGATTTAGTGGTAGAAATAAATATATTTACAAACGATATCATTTGCGCCATCTAGTACCATAAATTGTAAGGAATTTAAGCGTTAGTTCATATAATGAAAATTGGTGTTAAAAACGTCGCCTTAAACTCAAATGTGAGGTTTGTCAAGAAGCAGAACTTTTAAAAAAAAATAGTTTTTACCTAAATTTGACTTTTTCTACAAATTTTATTGAAATTTTCGAACTTAGAAAAAAATTTAAACAAAAAAGCTCAACTTATTTGTTTGAAAATTTCTTTATTAATGTTTTTGCATATTTGGGAGTATGAGGAGAAGCAAAACTTAAAGAATACATTTTTTTACCTAAAATAAAATATAAAATAATTTACCCCTATTGGCAGCTCTATCCGGGGACACACTGTACTACATACACCGGGTGACACAGGGGTTTGGAACACTCTTATAACTTCGTTATATATTAACATATCAAAATGAAGTTTTGTGTGGATTATATTCACATAAATTGCAATTGTTTTAACAAATTTTGAAAATTTTGTCACTTCCGATTACGCCGGAAATGAAGTAAGTTTGATTTTTAAATGAAACACCATTAATATTTTTACTTTTTTGAAACCTACATTAAATTTTAATTACAGTAGCATCAAAAAGATTAATAAAAAGAATAAGAGAAAAATACTTTGTCTAAGGTAGAATTGTTTCGATATATTGCCATTTGAAAAACGAAATTATTGAAGGAAATGTGACCAAATT
Organism: Malthinus seriepunctatus; assembly: GCA_963924605.1. NCBI lineage: Eukaryota > Metazoa > Arthropoda > Insecta > Coleoptera > Cantharidae > Malthinus > Malthinus seriepunctatus. Next base: position 20,341,334 of record OZ004602.1, on the reverse strand, counting down.
ACCTTCTGAAAGCTCCACAACACCATCCTTCAGCTTTTGTGGTGTAAACGTAATTTCCATAGTACAAGTATCTCTCAACGATGATTTTATACCACATCACAGCACTCTAGAAACATGCGTAATTTTTGAAAAAAAAAATCATTTTGCTTATAAAAGTTATTTGTTTTATAAGGAGACAAAGTGACGTTTTGTGTGACAAGACTGTGTTTGCCTGAAGAGCGAGCGTAGCGAGCGAGTCTGGCAATACAGGCGAGTCACACAAAACTACTTTGACTCCGTATGAAACATTATATTTTTTCTGCAAACGTAAAGCGTAAAACTGAAAATTTTGATTTTTGAAAGAGCACCATCTCTTGTCAATTACTTGTAGTTCAATTGTCAAATATTTTTTAAAATTAACTTAAATTTGTAAAAAAAGCTAATTATTAAACACAACGAACTAATTATAAAGGAAAATTTAAAAAACATTAAATTTTTTACATTACAAATGCTTAAAAAACATTTTTTACGTTAAAAAATAAAAATTATGTGCGGTTAAGATTTTACTTTTCCTGCCTAGGCAGTAGAAAAGTACTTTTCTGACAATTTTTCCTGCCTCGGCGGGAAAGTTAAACTTCACCGTTACCTATTGAGTGACACAAAGGCGACTTTTTCTGACGTTTGAAGAAAAAATTAATTTTTTTCATGCTACTGTATTCAAAATTTAATGTAGGTGTCACAAAAGTAAAAATATGGTGTTACATTTAAATTTCAAAGGTTTACTTCATTTCCGGCGTAATCGGAAGTGACAGAATTTTCACAAGTAGTTAGAACAATTGCAATTTATGTGAATATAATCCACACCAAATTTCAGTCTGATATTGTTGTTGATAATGTTGATAAATAACGGAGTTATAAGAGTGTTCCAAACCCCTGTATCACCCAGTATAACAAGAACTCATAAAACAGTAGTGACTTTCCTGCTTTGCAAACTGCAAGTTTTAACAAAGAAGAGGATTTTGTGATTACAAAATATACCGTGTGCCAACTTTAAAAGCCAAACATAGGGAATTAATATTGAAAAGCGCCGTTTGTGACAACTGTCAGAAATTACAATTATATTTGAGTTTAATAATATTTACCTATATTAATCCATTTTTTGATTTATAGAAATTAAACTATCTTATAAACTGATCTAAACTATGATATTGTTGTTATTTGGGTTGCAGTCAAAACTCGTCAGGGGCTACAAGTTTCGTGATCCTGAATAAAGTTTTGGTGATTTTGGCATGAAATGAACCTTTCCAGACAAATGGACTAGACCTTTTTAGAACTATTTTTGACAAAGTTGCAATTCTTTAAAAGATCGTCGTCAGCGTGTACAAATGTAATCAAAAAAAGGAGGAATGTTAATTTAGATAAAAATCTTATACGTATTTCTAATTATTGATGTACCATTTTTATATCAGTAGTATATTTATTTATGTGTTAGATTGGTTTAGAGAAAAACGTAGAAAATTCTACTTACATAAAAAAATAATATTCAACAATTTACGTCTTTATTAGTTTGGTTTAAAAGAAAACTGTAGCACTGTATGTTTTGTCTGAAGTAGATACGCAATGACTGGACTACACTATTAAATAGTTTAATAAGTACAATAAAGACACGTGGTCGAGTCTTATTATCGAATTATAAAAGACGTTTTCATTTCATTAAGAGATTAACAAATCTTAGAATATGAGTCAAAGGTAAATTTATGTTAAAAACTCTGTCATGCTCAAAAGACTTTTCCAATTATTAATATTTCCAGTGACTAGTAAGGCATTTTCGACTTCAATTTATCTCGACACGGAAATAGTTATTTGAAAGCTGATTTCTTCTGAAATACCTTCTTTAGGTCTCCCTGTATTTCCACAAAAATATTTCTTCGCTTTTAGTAAATTTTATTTTTTACAAAAATTTTGCCTCAAAGTGCTGTAAAATGGTTAATATTAAACGGATTGAAGAAACTAAAAACTCATTATGAAGGAAAATATGTCTACTTTTTGATACACTCGTTAGATTTTACTTATTTTCTCAAGTTTCATTTTTCTATTGAATACATTGAAGAAGTAGAAAAATAGGCAATTTTTTCTTAAAATTCGTCCTAAGTTTAAAGGATTGTATACTTTTAACAATCGCTTAGGCAAATGAAACACTATACCTTATACTGTAATATACGAAAATTAGAACGCTTTCGGATTTACTGGGCTTGTAGGAGTAGCTGTTAAATTTTGTTAAAAATTTAGACAATATCCAATGGTGTGGAGATATTTCAACATTATCATGAAACTATTCTACAAAACGACTAATGCCTTTTTAGAGGTGTATAATGCCTCCAAAAGAGTTAATTGCGTAAACGAGCACATATATACAGGGCGTTTAATATATTGTGTCACAGCAGATATCAAAATTTCAAATACATATTGTAGTAGGTATAGCTTAGGGTACTGATGCTGGTGAAAAAGATGAACTCTTGAGACTTGTGACTGGTTTTCACGGGTCACCCTCAAGAGGGATCCTTACTGGGCGCTATCACCCGGAGTTCGATGAACTCCGTATAAAATAAAATATGCCAAGGAATTTAAAAATTAACATGTAAAATCCTATGGTCACTCTTAAATAAATCTCACTATGTGTATATGTGCTCGTTTACGCAATTAACTTTTTTGGAGCCATTATTATACACCTCTAAAAAAGCATAAGTCGATTTTTAGAATAATTTCAAGATACCGTTGATTGTCGAAATTTTTAACAATATTTAACAGCTACTCCTGCAGCACCAGTAAATCCGAAAGCGTTCTAATTTTCGTATATTGCAGTATAAGCTATAATGTTTCATTTACCTAAGCAATTGTTAAAAATATACAGTACTTTTAATTTAGGAGGAATTTTAAGAAAAAATTTTAATAAAAAATTAAGAAAATTAAGAAAAAAGGGAAATCTGATTTTAATTTTTATCTGAAGTTATTTTCAAAGATATCAGAACACTAAAAATACATTCTCATTGCACCTTTCTGGTCTCTATCAGATGGTAATTTTTGGTTTTTATATGTTATTTTAAATAGAAAATAACGATGCTCCTCTGACACGGGTTTAATATTGATATAAAGCGGCGAAACTTGGAGTATATATTTTTTTCATCAGCTAGAACCAAAAATGCTTCAGGAGCAAAACATTTCGACAAAAGCCAAAATAACGGATATCGTTGTCAATACCAAAAAAGAATTTTAAAAACATTTGGTATTTTTTATGGTTGGTTCAGATTCAACTTTTTCTCAATTTATATCTTATGTAAATTGCACAATTGCAGTAATTAATTAAACAAAAATATTTCAGATAAATAATTTTATTAATTACACACATTACTTACTTATCAGTCTTTAAATTGTATAATTTAATTACTCGCAGTCATCAACAGCTGCATTTTGCACTAGAAAGTCAAGAGGTTTATAGAATAATAATTATTTTCATAATTATTATGAAAGTTGAATAGATAAAAAGCACTAAAAGAATATTATTTTTTGCATCGTTATTGTACCAATTTTTACCATTATTTGATAAACATTTTCTAAATCTTCTTTCGATGTCTCGATCTGCTTAAATTGGCAGGAAAACTCAAATCTAAAGTTTTACAATTTTTCTTATAAATGTATCTTATAAGCATTTTCTAAATATTAAGTGCTCGATCTGTCAAAAGATATATCAGATCCACCATTACTTAAATTAACAATAGGATTTTCAAAATCCAAAGAAGATTCGTGATATTTATTACTGGTACGTTTCAGTACCTGACGTAAACAAGCTTTGAATTCTTGATCGTAAACATACAACAGAGATAAGTTTATAAACGAACTTGAATATATTAAACAATAAGTAACAAGTAGAAAAAAGTGTTCAATTAAAACATAAATACTTGGGATAAATCCAAAAATCCAACATGAAAGGTAAGCTGTAGTTAAGTTTAACATCAAAGGCAGAACTTCGGTGTGTTTTCTATAACATTTACGAATAGCCCTTGTAGTTTGTAAAATTATTACGACGACAAAATTAGTTATTAACAAACCTATAAGAATACATCCTGTACAACAAAATCTAACTTCAGTGTACATACAGTCAACACTGCCCATGATGCTTAAAATTATAGTCAGACACCAAACGACTCTTATAATAAATTTATGATACATTTTAACAAAAGTGTGCCCTTTTTTATAATACGATTCGAGGGCCCAGTATAAACTAACTATACACGCAAATATCAATACACAGCTATGTAATATTGCACCTGTGTTTAAAATTACACAAAATAATACTCTAGAGATATACTCGTGTTCAACAACTGAAAGAATTCTGTACCCACTCGGACTTAAAATTAATGATAGGATATCGGCTATAGCCCAATTGAGAATGAACATGTTTGCTACAGTTCGTAGCCTTTGAAATTTGCGAATGGTGTGAATTATAAGAGAATTTGCTAGTATTCCAATCAAACAAAATAATACGAAAAAAATTTCGTGAACTATCATGTTGGATGACATTTCAGGCGTGATGTCTTCGTAAGACGAGTTGCTTATGTTTGCTACCTCTTCGTAGTCCATTATGGCGAAGTTTCAGCAACTGAAAAAAATTAAAGGTATTATAATAATACAACATATTATAAAAGCTTTAAAATATTAAAAAACAGAGCAATAAAATTTTTTTGTTTATTATGTTATCAGTTTCAGTCGTGCCTATTATGTCTATTATAATAATTCAAATTATCTTCTATAATAAAAAAATTATAGGCACTTCTTAAATTTTTTTCTAAATATTTAGGGTGCCAATATTATTTTTGTAGAAAGCAAAAGCACCATCGGGTTGGCCATGGTGAGCATGTTAAGTTCATGCTTAACAACACACAGCCCTATTTTCAACAAAGCCGGTGTCCAAAATCTAGAAGAGCACTTCATTTTTTCTTCGGAAAATTAAATTGCACTAAAATAGTACAGAATTATGGCACCGTTTTGAAGATGATCAGTGAAGATGGTTATTTATTAAAAGTCCAAGCTTAATAGCACACCCTCATTTTCAATCAGTTCCTGTGCAAAATCAAGAAAAGCAATAAATTTTATCTTTGAAGCATTAAATTACACTAAATTAGCACAAAATTATGGCAATGTTTTCAAGATCATCGGTGAAGATGGTTATTTATTAAAAGTTCAAGCTTAATAGCACCTTTATTTTCAATCAGTTCGTGTGCAAAATCAAGAAAAGCACTAAATTTATTCTTTGGCGCATTAAATTGCACTAAATTATGGCACTGTTTTGAAGATGATCAGTGAAGATGGTTATTTATTAAAAGTCCAAGCTTAAGAGCACACCCTCATTTTCAATCAGTTCCTGTACAAAATCAAGAAAAGCTATAAATTTTATCTTTGAAGCATTAAATTGCACTAAATTAGCACACAATTATGGCAATGTTTTCAAGATCATCTGTTGAAGATGGTTATTTATTACAAGTTCACGCTTAAATCCCACCCTTATTTTCAATCAGTTCGTGTGCAAAATCAAGGAAAGCACTAAATTTATTCTTTGGAGCATTAAATTGCACTAAATTAGTACTAAATTATGGCACTGTTTTGAAGATGATCAGTGATCAGTGAAGATGGTTATTTATTAAAAGTCCAAGCTTAATATCACACCCTCATTTTCAATCAGTTCCTGTGCAAAATCAAGAAAAGCAATAAATTTTATCTTTGAAGCATTAAATTGCACTAAATTAGCACAAAATTATGGCAATGTTTTCAAGATCATAGGTGAAGATGGTTATTTATTAAAAGTCCAAGCTTAAGAGCACACCCTCATTTTCAATCAGTTCCTGTACAAAATCAAGAAAAGCTATAAATTTTATCTTTGAATCATTAAATTACACTAAATTAGCACAAAATTATGGCAATGTTTTCAAGATCATCGGTGAAGATGGTTATTTATTAAAAGTTCAAGCTTAATAGCACACCTTTATTTTCAATCAGTTCGTGTGCAAAATCAAGAAAAGCACTAAATTTATTCTTTGGCGCATTAAATTGCACTAAATTATGGCACTGTTTTGAAGATGATCAGTGAAGATGGTTATTTATTAAAAGTCCAAGCTTAAGAGCACACCCTCATTTTCAATCAGTTCCTGTACAAAATCAAGAAAAGCTATAAATTTTATCTTTGAAGCATTAAATTGCACTAAATTAGCACACAATTATGGCAATGTTTTCAAGATCATCTGTTGAAGATGGTTATTTATTACAAGTTCACGCTTAAATCCCACCCTTATTTTCAATCAGTTCGTGTGCAAAATCAAGAAAAGCACTAAATTTATTCTTTGGAGCATTAAATTGCACTAAATTAGTACTAAATTATGGCACTGTTTTGAAGATGATCAGTGATCAGTGAAGATGGTTATTTATTAAAAGTCCAAGCTTAATAGCACACCCTCATTTTCAATCAGTTCCTGTGCAAAATCAAGAAAAGCAATAAATTTTATCTTTGAAGCATTAAATTGCACTAAATTAGCACAAAATTATGGCAATGTTTTCAAGATCATCGGTGAAGATGGTTATTTATTAAAAGTCCAAGCTTAAGAGCACACCCTCATTTTCAATCAGTTCCTGTACAAAATCAAGAAAAGCTATAAATTTTATCTTTGAAGCATTAAATTACACTAAATTAGCGCAAAATTATGGCAATGTTTTCAAGATCATCGGTGAAGATGGTTATTTATTAAAAGTTCAAGCTTAATAGCACACCTTTATTTTCAATCAGTTCGTGTGCAAAATCAAGAAAAGCACTAAATTTATTCTTTGGCGCATTAAATTGCACTAAATTAGTACTAAATTATGGCACTGTTTTGAAGATGATCAGTGAAGATGGTTATTTATTAAAAGTCCAAGCTTAATAGCACACCCTCATTTTCAATCAGTTCCTGTGCAAAATCAAGAAAAGCAATAAATTTTATCTTTGAAGCATTAAATTGCACTAAATTAGCACAAAATTATGGCAATGTTTTCAAGATCATCGGTGAAGATGGTTATTTATTAAAAGTTCAAGCTTAATAGCACACCTTTATTTTCAATCAGTTCGTGTGCAAAATCAAGAAAAGCACTAAATTTATTCTTTGGCGCATTAAATTGCACTAAATTAGTACTAAATTATGGCACTGTTTTGAAGATGATCAGTGAAGATGGTTATTTATTAAAAGTCCAAGCTTAAGAGCACACCCTCATTTTCAATCAGTTCCTGTACAAAATCAAGAGAAGCTATAAATTTTATCTTTGAAGCATTAAATTGCACTAAATTAGCACACAATTATGGCAATGTTTTCAAGATCATCTGTTGAAGATGGTTATTTATTACAAGTTCACGCTTAAATCCCACCCTTATTTTCAATCAGTTCGTGTGCAAAATCAAGAAAAGCACTAAATTTATTCTTTGGAGCATTAAATTGCACTAAATTAGTACTAAATTATGGCACTGTTTTGAAGATGATCAGTGATCAGTGAAGATGGTTATTTATTAAAAGTCCAAGCTTAATATCACACCCTCATTTTCAATCAGTTCCTGTGCAAAATCAAGAAAAGCAATAAATTTTATCTTTGAAGCATTAAATTGCACTAAATTAGCACAAAATTATGGCAATGTTTTCAAGATCATAGGTGAAGATGGTTATTTATTAAAAGTCCAAGCTTAAGAGCACACCCTCATTTTCAATCAGTTCCTGTACAAAATCAAGAAAAGCTATAAATTTTATCTTTGAATCATTAAATTACACTAAATTAGCACAAAATTATGGCAATGTTTTCAAGATCATCGGTGAAGATGGTTATTTATTAAAAGTTCAAGCTTAATAGCACACCTTTATTTTCAATCAGTTCGTGTGCAAAATCAAGAAAAGCACTAAATTTATTCTTTGGCGCATTAAATTGCACTAAATTATGGCACTGTTTTGAAGATGATCAGTGAAGATGGTTATTTATTAAAAGTCCAAGCTTAAGAGCACACCCTCATTTTCAATCAGTTCCTGTACAAAATCAAGAAAAGCTATAAATTTTATCTTTGAAGCATTAAATTGCACTAAATTAGCACACAATTATGGCAATGTTTTCAAGATCATCTGTTGAAGATGGTTATTTATTACAAGTTCACGCTTAAATCCCACCCTTATTTTCAATCAGTTCGTGTGCAAAATCAAGAAAAGCACTAAATTTATTCTTTGGAGCATTAAATTGCACTAAATTAGTACTAAATTATGGCACTGTTTTGAAGATGATCAGTGATCAGTGAAGATGGTTATTTATTAAAAGTCCAAGCTTAATAGCACACCCTCATTTTCAATCAGTTCCTGTGCAAAATCAAGAAAAGCAATAAATTTTATCTTTGAAGCATTAAATTGCACTAAATTAGCACAAAATTATGGCAATGTTTTCAAGATCATCGGTGAAGATGGTTATTTATTAAAAGTCCAAGCTTAAGAGCACACCCTCATTTTCAATCAGTTCCTGTACAAAATCAAGAAAAGCTATAAATTTTATCTTTGAAGCATTAAATTACACTAAATTAGCGCAAAATTATGGCAATGTTTTCAAGATCATCGGTGAAGATGGTTATTTATTAAAAGTTCAAGCTTAATAGCACACCTTTATTTTCAATCAGTTCGTGTGCAAAATCAAGAAAAGCACTAAATTTATTCTTTGGCGCATTAAATTGCACTAAATTAGTACTAAATTATGGCACTGTTTTGAAGATGATCAGTGAAGATGGTTATTTATTAAAAGTCCAAGCTTAATAGCACACCCTCATTTTCAATCAGTTCCTGTGCAAAATCAAGAAAAGCAATAAATTTTATCTTTGAAGCATTAAATTGCACTAAATTAGCACAAAATTATGGCAATGTTTTCAAGATCATCGGTGAAGATGGTTATTTATTAAAAGTTCAAGCTTAATAGCACACCTTTATTTTCAATCAGTTCGTGTGCAAAATCAAGAAAAGCACTAAATTTATTCTTTGGCGCATTAAATTGCACTAAATTAGTACTAAATTATGGCACTGTTTTGAAGATGATCAGTGAAGATGGTTATTTATTAAAAGTCCAAGCTTAAGAGCACACCCTCATTTTCAATCAGTTCCTGTACAAAATCAAGAGAAGCTATAAATTTTATCTTTGAAGCATTAAATTGCACTAAATTAGCACACAATTATGGCAATGTTTTCAAGATCATCTGTTGAAGATGGTTATTTATTACAAGTTCACGCTTAAATCCCACCCTTATTTTCAATCAGTTCGTGTGCAAAATCAAGAAAAGCACTAAATTTATTCTTTGGAGCATTAAATTGCACTAAATTAGTACTAAATTATGGCACTGTTTTGAAGATGATCAGTGATCAGTGAAGATGGTTATTTATTAAAAGTCCAAGCTTAATAGCACACCCTCATTTTCAATCAGTTCCTGTGCAAAATCAAGAAAAGCACTAAATTTTATCTTAGAAGCATTAAATTGCACTAAATTATGGCACCGTTTCGAAGATCATCTGTGAAGATGGTTATTTATTAAAAGTTCAAGCTTAAATCCCACCCTTATTTTCAATCAGTTCGTGTGCAAAATCAAGAAAAGCACTAAATTTATTCTTTGGAGCATTAAATTGCACTAAATTAGTACTAAATTATGGCACTGTTTTGAAGATGATCAGTGATCAGTGAAGATGGTTATTTATTAAAAGTCCAAGCTTAATAGCACACCCTCATTTTCAATCAGTTCCTGTGCAAAATCAAGAAAAGCACTAAATTTTATCTTAGAAGCATTAAATTGCACTAAATTATGGCACCGTTTCGAAGATCATCTGTGAAGATGGTTATTTATTAAAAGTTCAAGCTTAATAGCACACACCTATTTTCAATGAGTTCGTGTGCAAAATCACGAAGAGCACTAAATTTTTTCTTAGGAGCATTAAATTGCACTAAATTAAGGCAGCGTTTTGAAGATGATCAGTGAAGATGGTTATTTATTTAAAGTTCAGGCTTAATAGCACACCTTTATTTTCAATCAGTTCGTGTGCAAAATTAAGAAAAGCACTAAATTTATTCTTTGGAGCATTAAATTGCACTAAATTAGTACTAAATTATGGCACCGTTTTGAAAATGATCGGTGAAGATGGTTATTTATTACAACTTGACGCTTAATAGCACACCTCTATTTTCAATGAGCTCGTGTGCAAAACCAGGAGGATGACTAAATGGTTTCTTTGGAGTATTAAATTGCACTAAATTAGTACTAAATTATGGCACCGTTCTGAAGGTGATCAGTGAATATGGATATTTATTTCAACTTCAAGCTTAATAGCACATCCCTATTTTCAATGAGATCGTGTGCAAAATTAAGAGGAGCACTAAATATTATTTGAGCACTTAATTGCACTAAATTAGAACTAAACTATGGCACCGTTTCTAAGATGATCGGTGAAGATGGTTATTTATTACACGTTCACGCCTAATAGCACACCCCTATTTTCAATGAGCTCGTGTACAAAATATAGAGAAGCGTTAAAAAAATTTAAGCATTAAATTGCACTAAATTACTATTAAACTATGGCACCTTTTTCAAGATGATCGGTGAAGATGGTTATTTATTATTATTTCCCATTCACGCGTCATAGCTTACCCCTATTTTCAATGAGCTCATGTGCAAAATCAAGAGGATCATTCCAAAAAATTTTAAGCATTAAATTGCACTAAATTACTACTAAACTATGGCACCGTTTCTAAGATGGTCGGTGAGGAGGGCTATTTATTACAAGTTTAAGCTTAATAACTGACCCCTATTTTCAATGAGCTCGTGCACAAAATCAAGAGGACTAAATTTTTTTGGAGCATTTAATTGCACTAAATTAGTACTAAATTATGGCACCATTTTGAAGATGATCGGTAAAGTGGGTTATTTATTACAAGTCTACGCTTAATAGCACACATCTATCTTCAATGAGCTTGTTCACCAAATCATGAGGAAGACAAATTTTTTTTTGAGCATTAAATTGCGAGTTAAATTGCACTAAATGAGTACTAAATTATGACACAGTTTTAAAGTTGATCGGTAAAGATGGTTATTTATTACAAGTTCGCGCTTAATAGCACACCCCCATTTTCAACGTGCGAGTTTACAAAATCAGGAGGAGCACTAAATTTTTTCTTTGAAGCACTAATTTGCACTAAATGAAAACCTGATGATGATGATGGCGTCTGTTTAAATATCATCGGTGATCTTGGTTAAGTTGTGAATTTGTAATAATCACATTTGCAGCCCTTATATATGTACATAACTTGGAAACCATGCGAGCACTAAAGTTTTTCTTAAGTGTAGTTAATTGCACTAAATTATAGCGTATCCAAAAAAATTTCTTGTTTTTAATATTTTTACGAAATTCGGGGGTTCATGAATAAAACTGGAGGGAAAGCATAGTTTGTAGAAAGCCACTGATCTACAGGGATATAAAAAGAATAATAAAATTAAAAATAGTTAAAATTTCTATTAGTATTCCTAACAAATAAGTAAAAATTGCAGTGTTGATGCAGAGTTGTAGATATTAAGTTAACTGTGGCGTCTTTACATGCTTTATTGACCTTGAAAATGCATTTATTCTACTGACATCTCGACAATTTAATAGGCCATACGTTTCAAATGAGATAACTCCAATTACAAAATACACCGTGTGTCAACTTTAAAAACGAAACATAGGGAATTAATATTGGAAATCACAGTTTGTGACAACTGTCAGAAATTACAATTATATTTGAGTTTGATATTTACCTATAATACTAATCCATTTTTTGATTAATAGAAATTAAACTATCTTATAAACTGATCTAAACTGTGATATTGTTGTTATTTGGGTTACAGTCAAAATTCGTCAGGGGCTACAAGTTTCGTGACCCATCTTGTATGTTAGGATTAGGAAGTTTCGGTGATTTTGGCACGGATTTTCCAGATAACTGGACTACATCTTTTTGGAACTATTTTTGAGAAATTTGCAATTCTTGAAAGTATGTAATCGAAAAAAGCAAGAACGTTAATTCTTATATTCTAATTATTGACGCACCATTTTTATATCAAAAGTAGGTATATTTATTTACGTATTTTATTAGTTTTGAGAAAAACGTAGAAAATTCTACTTACATGAAAAAAATAATATTCAACAATTTTATAAAAATTTACGTTTTTATTAGTTTAGTTTAAAACTGTAGCACTATATGTTTTGTCTGAAGTAGGTGCACAATGACTGAACTACACTATTAAGTAGTTTAATAAGTACAATAAAGACACGTGGTAGAGTCTTATTATCGAATTATAAAAGACGTTTTCATTTCATTAACAGATTAACAAATCTTAGAATATGAGTCAAAGGTGAAATTATGTTAAAAACTCCATACTACTCGAAAGACTTTTCCAATTATTAATATTTCCAGTGCCTACACCTACATTGATATTATAATTGCTAGTGTTATTTCAGAAAATAGATAAACTGCATAGAAATTAAAATTTACTACTTTAGGAGTACTTTAGGTACTTGTACTAATAATAAAGAAATACAAAATACTAATTATTTATTTAAAGCTTAAATTTTATAATTTTGTTTATAATTGTTCACAATAGTTAATCACTTGATCCTTCCAATAACATTTCAGATCCACCATTACTTAAATTAACGATTGGATCTTCCGAATGTAAAGAGGATTCGTGATATTTATTGTTTGTACGTTTCAATACCTGACATAAACAACATTTAAACTCTTGATCGTAATAATACAACAAAGATAAAATTACAAACGAACTTGAAAATACTAAACATTCGCCAAAAAATTGAAAAATATGATGTAATAAGAAAAATATATTAGGTACAAATCCAAGAATCCAACACAAATTGTAAGCTGTAGTTAAATTTAACATCAAAGGTGAAACTTGAGTATGTTTCCCTAAACACTTAATATAAACAACTCTTGATATTTGTAAAGATATTACGATGAAAACAGTCGCCATTAAGCAACCCAAAAGAATACATTCTGAACAACTAACGTTAATATGAGGGTGTAAACAGTCCAGAATGTGTGTTAAACATGAAATTGTGGTTAGGCACCAAACAACTATTATAATAAATTTATGATACTTTACAACAAAAGAGTGCCCTTTTTTAGAATATGATTCAAGGGCCCAATATAAACTGACTATAATTGAAAATATAAACACACTAGTATGTGCTACTACAGCTAAGTTTACAATTACACAAATGAATGTTTTAGAAAGAGATATGTTATCAATAACTGAAATAACTCTATACCCACTAGGAGTTACAATCAATGATAGGATATCGGCTGCGGCCTAATTTAGAACGAACATGTTTGCTGCAGTTTGTAACCTTTGAAATTTGCGAATGGTGTGAATAATAAGAGAATTTGCTAGTATTCCAATGAAACAAAATAATGTGAATGTGATTTCGTGAATTAACACTTGGGCTGACATTCCAGGCGTGATGTCTTCGAAAGACGTGGTATTAATGTTTTCGACTACGTCGTAATCCATATTGTGACGAACTTTCAGTTACTGAAGAAATAAGAGTTATTATCGTTTTTTTAAGATATTCATGGTGTTCAAACACATTTTTATTCCATATAATCTTCAAAATCAGAGGTCCTATTGTCAAAATTTAAAAACTATGTTAAAGGCAAAGGTTGAACTTAGATACTGGTGATTTTTAAATCCAAATTTTTGGGGCATTATTCTTTGAAAAAAATATACAAAAAAAGGATAAAATTTGTTAAAATTTTATAAAAATATTACTAATTCCACTTACCACAGCGAAAATAAAAACAATTACTTCGAAAATTGTCGTTTTTATTAGTTTCGAACTGCAAGTATACTTTGTGTGAAAAACACAATGAATGCACCACTTTAAATAGTTAATAACTACATTTAAGGCACGTGGTTCCGCCCTATTATCGAATTATATCAGAGTCGTTTTCATTTCATAATAAACTTTTTTAATGTTATTCAAAAGGGAATTTATCTTAAGGTGAAGATACATGCACAAGCTTTTACTTTGGCTTACCTGCTCATTTTTAGCCTGCACAGGCATCTACATAATATGCAGGTTTGCCTGTGTAGCCTGCATCGTTCAGTGAGCTGTGCAGTTCCAATACAGGACACTGGAACGATATACAGACTCTTCAGTTTCCAGGTCTGTAATGTCCATATTTTAGAAGTTATCGCATAAATTTGTGTTTTTAAAGACAAGTCATAGTTGGCTCTGACATGGTTAAACTGTATTTTTTTCCTCTTTTCAAAAATATAAATATGTACCTATGTTGGGCCCAATTTTTAAAGAAATGAAAAATTGTTAACAAAAATCTAATTAAACTAGGAGAAATTATAATTATTTTTTGTACCACATGTACCATGCACCATTTACCATAGTTCAGGTGGTCTTCGCAGGCAAACCTGCATAATCTAGGTTACGCCAAAACTGCAAACTGTGCGTGTGTGTCTCTACCTTTAATCTACTGAAGGATCTTTTTTTAATAATTAATCTTCCAAGTAATTACATCGAGTTTCTCTAAATTTCCCTGTCTCTGTATTTACCTCCATGAACAGAAACTGCCCCCCGTGTAGTGGAGTTCTGGACCAAAGGAAGGTAGATAAGTTGCCATGGAAAGGGCTTAACGTCCAGTCTGATCTGCTCCAACCCAGCAGTATTAACACTCTTGACTAGTCCAGCAATATTATTACCTGAGCTCACTGTCATCTCGACAGTACTTGAGCTGAACTGGCTTCATAACTACGTCAATGCAAGCAATCTCCACCACTCTCTTAACCCTAACCCTACCACAACGGTATGATAATAACATTAGACTAGTTGGAGATTTATTGCGTCAAGGCCTTTCAAATACTCTTCTGGATCTCACTTGTTTATGGCACTGCGGCAGTGATATTTCTCACTAGCTGCGCCATCCGGACTGTTAGTCAACCTCGTATTTTTGTGTTGTTTCAATAGTACTCCTGGAACCACCCTCCCTGATTTCGTGACAAAGCCAGTGGGTTATTACTGAGCAAGTTATAGAAGTTTGGTCTTGATCTCTCTAATTGAGTTATTGTCACAATCGTTCAACCTTCAACGAACAGAAACTTTTCTCGCATAGTGGTGATCTGGACCCAAAGGAAGCTTATCACAAGATTTTTTCTATTCTTTTTTTCTCTATTCGTTGCAATTTTTGAGATATCGCCCGCAAAAATCGTTAATGTATGAAAAAGAAATTTGCGATTTTCCTCAAAGTTTTTGTTCTAGTATGTTCTTTGTTTTTTAGTAAAAGTCTTCAAAAAAGAAGTTGTAGAACTATTATCTTCAACTGATAAATTTTTTTATACATTAAAGATTTTTGCAGGCGGATATCTCGAAAACTATAAGGAATAGAGAAAAAATAAATAGAAACAATCTTGTAGAAAATTTGATAAGCTTTCATTTTAATAAGAATTTTTTTCCCTAGGGCCCACCCTTTTCGAGATATAAAGGAAAATTCCAAACAAACGGGATTTTTCTCTCTTCCTCCCTTAGCCATAATGATTTTGTAACATTATTGAAATTAAATTTTTGATTTTCAACTTCTGTTAAAGGAACTGTGGCTAATGGACTTCGCTGTCAAAGCCAAAAAAAATTTGAAAAACATTTTGTAATTTTAACTTTTTACAATCCAAGAAAAAGTTGCTATAATCGAGAAAAAAAAATAAAAATTTTTTTTTATTGCAGTTCTCGACGTTTTGATTCGCCCTGATTCCAAAAATCGAAAAAAAAATTTTTTGATTGATTTTAGACACTTTAAAATTATTTCCTCGGCAAACTAAGCTTTAATAAGAAATCTATACAGGGTGTCCAAAAATAAGGTGGTTATTTTGGGCGCATATTTGCAAATTTGAGCCAAATTCAATTTTACTTGGCTATAAGATAGTACATGTGATCCCCAATTAAAAAAAAAAAATTTTTTTTTTCAAAATGGCGACCAATAGAACGATTGTCCCATTTTGTGGTTTTTTCCTTATAACTTGGCCGGTAATTATTCTTATAAAAATTTCAAAACGGCATTGGACAGCCAAAATATAGGGCTTTCGTCTCACCTAATTTGATTTTTAAAATTGTTTTAAAATTGCCTACCTTTAAGGAGCCAAAATAAGTCAAAACTTTGAAATGGACTTTCTCAAAAAGTGGTCCGACCAATTTCAACAAATTTGAGTATGTTATAGACAAAGCAATTTTCTATCGAAATATATATTTTTATCAAAATCGCCCGAGCCGTTTTGGAGTAACGATTTTTTTAATGTCAAAATTTCAAAAATTTCTAATTTCTTTTGTAATAAAAACAAAAACTTGAAATTGGATATTTCTATCAATACCATGAATATCTATTATTTGACACATTTTTCGGTTATGAAAACGGTTCCGGTTAAACCGAAAATTACAAAAATATCAAAATTTTTAGGAACACCCTGTATATTTTTTAATATTTTGAAATATCGTAAGGTTTGCTATTACACGATACCAAACATTTTATATTTTGGCTTCCGGTTTAACCGGAAATGGAATTAAAAGACTTAATTTAAATGGAACACCCTCTATATTTTTTAATATTTTGAAAGCTTGTAAAATTAGCTTTCTTAGGATGTAAAATAATGTATATTTTGAACTTCAATTTATGGCAAATTTTACAAAAAAGTGAATTTTTTGAAACAGTTTATACCTAAAAATTTTGATCACATACTTTTTGATCCCAGGTTCAATTCCGGACGGAAGCAGTTTAAAAAAAAAGCTTTTTTTTTTAATTTTTAAAAAAATTTGTTTTTAATATCATGTAATTTACATTAACATAAAAATAAATTTAATAATAAAAACAAAGGATGTGGCCATACAAAGTACTTTTTCCTGTCCGTAAAATATTATAATTTTACATTTTTTTTATTAAAATTTAATTTGATATTTTCTAAATGAAAGTTTTAAACTATAAACTTTTAAAGAAGTACACAAAAAAATACAACAAGAAAAAGTTCCTCGTATGGCCATGCACATCCGGTGTTTTTATGGCTGGTTCGGATTAGCTCTATTAAAGTTCTGCCCACTTTATAATTTTATGTAAATTGCACAATTGCAGTAATTAATTAAACAAAAATATTTCAGATAAATAATTTTATTAATTACAAACGTTACTTACCTACTTATCGGTCTTTCAAAATTGTATAATTTAATTACTCATCCATCAGTCATTCATCAACAACTGAAGTTTGTACTAGAAAGTCAAGAGGTTTATAGAATAATTATGAAGATTGAATAGATCAAAAGCACTAAAAGAATATTAGTTTTTGCACCGTTATTGTACCAGTTTTTGCCAATATTTCATAAGCATTTCCTAAATCATCTTTCGATCTCTCAATCTGCTTAAATTGGCAGGAAAACTCAAATAGAAAGTTTTATAATTTTTCTTATAAATATTATCTATATTTAATCATTTTCTAAATATTAAGTGCATGATCTTTCAAAAAAAATATCAGATCCACCGTTACTTAGATCGACAATGGGATTTTCAAAATCCAAAGAAGATTCGTAATATTTATTACTCGTAGGTTTCAGTACCTGACGTAAACAAGCTTTGAATTCTCGATCGTAAATGTACAACAGAGATAAGTTTATAAACGAACTTGAAAATATTAAACAATAAGTAACAAATAGAAAAATATGATGCATTAAAGTATAATTATTATTTGTGATATAACCAAAAACGAAACATGAAAGGTAAGCTGTAGTTAAATTTAACATCAAAGGTGAAGCTTCGGTGTGTTTCCTATAATATTTACGAATAGCCCTTATAGTTTGTAAAATTAGTACGACGAAAAAATTAGCTACTAATAAACCTGTAAGAATACATCCTGAACAAACAAATCTAACTTCACTGTACATACAGTCAACAATGGTCGTGATACCTAAAATTATAGTCAGACACCAAACAACTCTTATAATAAATTTATGATACATTTTAACAAAAGTGTGCCCTTTTTTAAAATACGATTCAAAGGCCCAGTATAAACTAACTATACATGCAAATATCAATACACAGCAATGTAATATTTCGGTTGTCTTTAAAATTACACAAAAAGATTCTCTAGAGATATAAATGTGTTCAATAATTGCAAGAATTCTGTACCCACTCGGAGTAAAAATTAATGATAGGATATCGGCTATAACCCAATTAAGAATGAACATGTTTTCCGTAGTTCGTAGCCTTTGAAATTTGCGAAAGGTGTGAATGATGAGAGAATTTGCTACTATTCCAATCAAACAAAATAATACGAAAATAATTTCCTGAATTATCAGGTTGGTTGACATATCAGGCGTGATGTCTTCGAAAGATGAGTTGCTTAAGTTTCCTACCTCTTCGTAGTCCATTGTGACGAATTTTCAGCAACTGAATAAAAAGTTAGGGTTACTTTACAATAATATAAAAATCTTAAAATATTAACCCTATTAACTGTCACATTTATGCAAAGAGAACAAAATTAAGGTTACTGCGCATTCCTTATGACCTATGACTATTGACTAGACATTTGTATTTTGATTAATATTGGTGTCATTTAACCGACCTCGTATCTCTTCCGGTTTACGAGATCCCTATGACGAGCATGCAAAGTGGGAAACCTTATACACGACAAAAAAATCTTAAAAAGTCATACGGGCTTTCATTTAAAAACCTTCCGATGACTACTTGGAATCGCAAGCTACCCCAACACTAATTTTGTCACTATTTCTTTTTCAATTAATGTTGTAGATAGTTTAATCAGCTCTAACTAATTAGTAACGGACGGGATCACTTTTAAAAATTTTCATTTGGTGAGTAAAAACAGGGGAAAAAAGTCTACCGTTTTATTTTGTATACGGGTGATTTTTTTAAGTGGTACTAACATTGGGATCTCGGAAAGCGTAAGAGTTACGAGGTTGGTTAAATTAGCAAAAAGTTGCATATTTTAATGATCTTTAAGAATCCGTTTAGAAAATTTCAAAATTCAAAACGGTTTCCGAGATAATGCAGAAAAACTGAAAATTGGCAAATTCGTCTTTCCACTGTAGTTTCCAAAGGGCGTACTTTAGAAAAAAAAATCTCGGGAAAAATTTTCAGGAGATCAAAAAACGATACCAAACTCGACTTTTTATCACATCGACGCTAGGCGTCGCGCCGTTTAATTTTTCATTTTCTTATGGAGGACCTATCATTTTTTATGCAAATATTACTCAGTAGGCTTGTCTTAATTCAGATACCAAACGACAACTTTCTATCTTGAACTTTTCTTAATTTTTCTTTTCTTAACTTAACTTTTTAGGTTATGTTACGTTATGTTAATATTTTACTTTATGTTATTTTTTACGATGAAAAATAACGATTAAAACTTAGTTTTTAAAGTTTTAGAGAAGTAATTTAATCAGGAAATAAAATTTCATTACTAAGATTTAATAAATAATAATTTGATTTAATTTTATTTCCAGCTCAACTTTTAGTTGAGCACAAGTTTTAACATAACGTAACATAACATAACCTGAAAAGTTGTGAAAATTAAGAAAAATTCAAGATAGAAAGTTGTCGTTTGGTATCCGAATTTAGACAACCCTACTGAGTAATAATTGCAAAAAAATGATATCTCCTCCATAAGAAAATGAAAAGTCGATGTGATAAAAACTCGAGAAAGAAAGACTGCTAGTTTTCAGTTTTTCTGCTTTATCTCGAAAACCATTTTGAATTTTGAAATTTTCTAAACGGATTCTTAAAGATCATCAAAATATGCAACTTTTGGCTAATTTAACCAACCTCGTATCTCTTACTGTTTTCGAAATTCCAATGTTAGTACCACTTAAAAAAATCACCCTGTACATACAAAGTTATAGGCCATCTAAGAAAAAGAGGGTGTTCTGTAGTGCTTTTTCGCAAAATACTGCGAAAAGGAAGCGAAATATCGGTAAAATGTATAGAACCAATATTGTTGAGCATAAAATTACTAACAAAAAACGTGTTGCATATTTTGAGTTTTGACAATCTATTAAGGTGGCACTACCATTTTCTTAAAGCATTTTTTTGCATACATACGAAGTTATAGGCCATTGAAGAAACAGAGGGTGTTCTGCAGTGCTTTTCTGCAAAATACTTGAAAAGGAAGCCAAATATCGATAAAATACAAAAGACCAATCTTGTTGAGCATAAAACTACTAACAAAAAACATGGTGCATGTTTTGAGTTTTGACAATCTATTAAGATGGCACTACCATTTTCTTAAAGTAGTCAATTTTCCAAATTGTTAATTAACAAAATAATGTTTTAACCTATTTGCAATGCATTTACAATTCTGTAAAAATTCACCTGTCATCTGACATTGTTAGAAAAGATATCCTATGAGTTTCAGGTGGTTTGAAGCTTATTTGCCTAAATTATTGTTTTTTCTTCATTAAAAAAAGATTTTTTTTTCATTCTTTATAGCTTCGTTGTTTTTGGAATCAATGAATGGTTTCATCTTGTCTATCGCCTTCTCCAATTTCTTCATCATCTATACCACCACATTAAAGTCAGTTCCCGATGAATTACTGAGTGTAATTTCGTGCAAATGCGAAAGATATTGTGGTAAAGCGTGCTGCAAATCAGGTTTAAGATGCTCTCCAGCATGTCTTTCTTGTCAAGGAACGTCGTGTATTAATCGAATAAGTTCAAAAAAATAATTCGAAGATGAAGAAGGCGTCGATAATCCAATTGAAGAAGTTGTCGAGGATTCGACCCAAGAGGCAATTGAAGGTGGCCAAATGTGTGGTATCAGTGATGAAGCAATTGAAGAAGACGATAGACAAGATGAAACCATTCATTGATTCCGTTAACAACGAAGCACTGGAGATTGAGGAATGATAAAATAGGCAATGAAAGTTAAAATGTAGCTTAACAATAGACATCTATCGTTGGTGTCCGCGTGTACACTAATTTTCAAATTTGCACTCGAATTAATAAAAAAACAAATGACGATAAAAAAAAGTGAAGCGGACAATTTTTGTCGGAAATTTCATAAGGAACAAGATTAACATAGCTTAATTAGTCTCTGCCAACTCTAAAGTTGTTAAAACTGCAAAAAACTAGAATGAAAAGAAAATTATTTTTTTTAATGAATAAAAAACCATAATTTAGGCAAATGAGCTTCAAACAACCTGAGACTCATAGGATATCTTCTCTAACAATGTCAGATAACAGGTGAATTTTTTCAGAATTGTAACTCAAAACATGCAACATGTTTTTTGTTAGTAATTTGTAATTTGTTGATTTTTCCCATGAATTTCTAAAATATCTTTCATTAAAATTTAATTAAGAAATTTAAAAAAATCTTTGGATTATAGGGCTTCAAACAACATTGAAAATATAGCTGTTTCCGATTTTCAAAATTTCAAAACCCCACGGATAGCGAGTGCGTCATTTTTAAGAGCGGAAAGCCCTTAACTGAAAATTCCGGTGTTGACGCAAAAGTGTAGATATTAAGAACCGTCAACGTCTTTACATGATTTATTGACCTTGAAAATGCATTTATTCTACCGACATCTTCACATTTTAGTAGGCCATACGCTTCAAGCGAGATAACTCTAATAGGGTATTTTCCAATTTTTTAAATATCGATTATTGCTGCGTTATTGCATAGCAAAGTCGATTATCAATGACTTGGGCACACTAAAAATATTTCAATCAAAAAAGTTTTATTAAAAAGTGCTTTAGTGAAAGCATTAAATGCTGCAGGTTCAAAGTGAAAATTAAAACGGAAGTGACGTCACGAGTCATACACATCACGCTTGTTGCTTAGTTACATGTATTAAATGTCAGTTAATGTGTAATGAAGGTTATAATAAGTTGGAGCTCATTAGTTGAATATTGACGAATATTGACAGCTACGACTCGTGACGTCATGCCGCTTTTATGCGGGAAACTTTATAGTTTGAATTTAAAATAATTATTTTGGCAAAACCTACAGTCGCAATTTTTTTTAAATGTGGTTTTGAGATTACGTTATCAATAAGGTAACTTTCTAGATACATTTTAAAAAATTGGAAAATACCCTATTACAAAATATATTGTGTGCCAACTTTAAAAACGGAACATAGGGAAATAGTATTAGAAATCATAGTTTGTGACAACTGTCAGAAATGACAATTATATTTGAGTTCGATATTTATTACCTATCCTAATTCATTTTACATTTCTAAATAATGATAGACCATTTTTATTTTTTATATCAGGAGTATATTTATTTATGTGAGTTTTCATGTTTCAGAAACATGAAATTCTACTTACACGAAAAAAATAATATTCAACAATTTTATAAAAATTATTTTTTTATTAGTTTGGTTTAAAATTGTAGCACTGTATGTTTTGTCTGAAGTAGCTACACGATGAGTGGACTACACTATTAAATAGTTTAATAAGTGCAATAAAGACACGTGGTAGAGTCTTATTATCGAATTATAACAGACATTTTAATTTCATTAAGAGATTAACAAATCTTAGAATATGAGTCAAAGGTGAAATTATGTTAAAAACTCCATACTACTCAAAATAAAAGTTTCGGTCTATGTAAAACAAAAGAATGCCAATTAAAAAATAATTGAATTAAATTATAACAATAAAAGAGGTGATGTGTTATCACAAGATTTTCCAGTTTGGCTAACCTCACAAATATTATAATTTTTTGTTAACAAAATGAATGACGGAAGTAAGCAAAAGTTAACATTCTTAATTTTATTTAACATTTTAATACTGAACATAAAATAACACAATAATAAATAAATTAGGTACACAACTAATACTCCTATTGACCTTTCACCCCATGTGCGAAGACCTTTTGTGAACATTTGCTTTTTTCGTTAACTCAAAATCTGTCAATTTCTCATTAAGAATAGGTTGGTCCTCGATGCACATTTTTTGGTTTGCCAATTCACCATAAAGTTCGTGACTACCATCACCAAAGTTAAGAGCCTTGTATTCCTGCATACTCATAGGTGCAATTCGTAAATCGGAAGCTAAACCCATTTTGGCCCACAAGTCAATAATTTTTGCGCTAAGATTATATTTAGATCCCAATTCGGCGGCACGATAATCCCACGGAAATGCGTGATGATAATTATGCCAACCTTCTCCAATAGTTATAAAACCAACAAAGTGGCTTTCGACTGCTCTCAAACGCCTGAAAATTAAAATTTTTTAGTTTTAATTTTAAATACGTTTAAACTTACTTATCGAAAGGTTTTGTCCCGTAAAAATGAGCGATGCTATTTACTGTCCAGGCACCGTGCAGATTTGTTATGTATCTGCCAAAGTAACAGACGAAGATGGACGTTGTGTAAGATTCGTTCCAGAAATAATATGGTACTATGGTGGGTATGAACATTGCAAATATCAAGTAGAGTGATTTATAGTACCTAAAAGACAAAATTGTGCAATTATTAGGCAGGTAGATTTGGAAAAAATTGCAAAAAATCTGAATTTTTGAATATAAGTTGTTTTTTCGATTTTTGCAAATATCTCCGTTAATACGCAAAATATGACAAAATGGGTACAAACATAATTGTAGAGCATGGAATTTTACACAAAAAAGGTATTTACACATTTTTCGCTTAGGCAACGATTTTCGCGAGAAACTGAATTTAAAAGCTTCTGTCATCTGCAGCTTGCCTATCTCTAATCTTTTTTACTGTTTTTCTTGTATTTAGGGTGTTTCTGGAGATATTATTTGCAAAAAATCGTTAGAACAGAGTCTTCACTTTTATTGAAACTTGCAACAGGGGCACTCCTACGAATTTCTTTTTATTCAATTCCACAATTTTCCTTCTTCAAACCAAAAATTCAGTTTGTTTGCAATTTTTGCTTTGCCAAAATTTATATAAGCTAGACTTACTTTTTTTGAAACATGACCAATTTGTTGGCTTCCAAATCTGACAAATCGATAGTTTTGCCCATACTTTTCACCAAGGGGTGCTTTCGGGCCATCAACCATCCCATATGACAGTAGAAAAATCCACGATTCGAATTGTGAGGATCCGCATCTGTATCCGCGTACTTGTGGTGTTGTCTGTGATCTCTCACCCACGTGTAGATGCAATTCTTAAAAAAAAACAATTATTTAAGCAATTACCAAAATTTTATGCAAACCTGTCCGGCGGCTGTTTGTAAAATAATCAACGCAATTTGTAAAGCCGTTGTGGCTTTGAAGGCTTTGTGCGTATAAAGCCTATGCGCTCCTATAGTTACTCCAATCGTTGGTAAATAGATCATCATAAATGCTAAAAATTAATGATTAATTATTTTAAAATAATTTAAAGTTAATGTTTACCCCATAAAACTGTAAGTGCTTTGACATTGCCACTAAAAAGTAAATAATAGCCGTAAAACGTAGCTAAGTGAAGTATAACGAAACCAATTACATTAGGCCAATAGGGTTGCATTTTATAATTAAAATCGGTTTTGATATCTGTTGTATTCGATTTTAAATCCGATTTGTTTTCATTTTTTGTCAAATTTTCCTGTTGCAAGTTGTCACTGTGTGGATTTATTGTTTGACTACAAAATTAATTTATTAAATAAATAAAATAATGAAATTGTGAATAATTTAATTAAATTCCTTTTGTGGTTTTTATTTTTACGTACTTTGGTAACGCTTCCGCACTTAACACTTCTTGACACATTTTAGCTAGTTTTCTCGTTAATGTTTACAATTGAACTGACTCTTCGTGTCCTCGTCTTCTTTGATAGAATGTAAGTCAAGTTTAGTGGTACCCCACTTTAAGAGAACAATTAAACTAGGCGAAATTATGGCAACTTTTTAGAGTATTTGAAGCACCTTTTTTGGCACGATTGTATTCGATATGAATATGGTATTAAAATCAAGTTGCTGATGACTGAATTTTTTTAGTTGCTAATATTATTGTTATTTTTCATTTGAAATACTATCATCTAATCGAACTTATGGTACGCCCTAATTAAGTTAGCATTGGGCCTTTTGGACCGACGCCGATGGTTTAACGTACCCTTTGAAGAACAGTTGGGCACTTAGATAGTTTCTCATTCAATGATCCACTCAATAGCTCTGGTGTAGTAATATAAAATAAAATCTACCCCTTGCATTGTAATTTTGTTATTCAACTTTATTTTTTTCAATGTTTTGTTAAACTTTTTGTTTCTATTTAAAGGTACTATTGGGATTTCACAAAAATAAAATGTGCGTAGCTAAAACGAGATTAAATTGCTCCTAAAAATTGCTACCAATGTTGAATATATTGGATCTTTTATTTTTTTCAAAACAATACGTAGTAATTTAAATTTTTATTTCCATTGGGAAATGACTTTTTAAATACCTACAGGTAACAATGATACATCTAGATCTAGAGGGTATTTATGTATAAATATGGATAAGATATTTAATTGTACGTGTGTGTACAGTCTACACGTATAGTGCTGCTGTGAAATATTAATATTTCGAGTTTTAATATCGTGATATTAAATTTCATTCTTTTAAAGACTCTTTCAATAGGAAACTCAAATTTTAAACATTTCCAATATTCCATAACACACCTACGGCACTCAGTACATTACAATTGTTTTTGCGTTAAAGTTGGCAAATTATTCAATTTAGTTCTTAGTCCCATGATTTTTAGATTTAAAAAAAACATTTTTAAAGCAACAATAAACTAAAAAGTTACAAATACGGACCTGAATTTCGAACAAGGTGTTCCCATGTAATTTTTTATGACTTTTAAAATAGAACACTCAGTATATTTTTGTCAATTTAGTATCTAAGTTTTACCAGGAATCCAAATATGTAAAAATATACAGGGCGTTACATTTAAAAATAACGAGTTATGGTCATTTGAAGATGAATTACTTTAGGCCGCTTTAAGAAACACCCTGTATAATTTAATCGAACTTTTTTAATTTCTTAGCATAGAAGACGGTCATAACCAGCCAGGGAAAAGATTTCGTTATTATTCCTTGAATAACGGCTTCAGTATGATTTTATAAAGCAACACGTGTGCGGGCATTTTTTAGAGAAAAAAATTACTAACTTGGCAACACCGCGAAAAATTTACTCAATTTTAGTTCGAATAGTTAGTAGACTAGTAGGCATAGGTTGGTTTTAATTATTTTATCCATTAAACATACACTTTTGATACATTGAAAATGCGTACACTTTTAAAACCACTAGCTTATCTAAATAATGTACTGTAATAATGTTAAATTGGGACATCTAAAGCCAGTTCGTAACTTTTAAGGTTTTAATTATTTATTATAACAATACACCCTTTACACAGCAGTATAAAATTTTAACCTTTACTTTGACTGTTTATCTTATACCCTTGGCAATAAAACATTAATTTAAGTTAGGTACTTAGCGATACCGAGTGGTTATTTATGTAGCAAAGCCGATTTTATCTTTGTTATGACAATACGTCATTCGTCATATACAGGGTGAGTCATCAATCATCATTAATAAAGTCTAGTTTTAGTCATTTTGACTGATTTATAACAAAAATTCAAATGTTTAAATCATTCATCAGTCAAGGATGCCGATTATTTGTCAAGGTCATTCGTATAAACAGATGGTCAGATTTTACAGTCAATCATGAAGATTGTCATTATTGCCTTATACCGTATGTCCCTCTGTAATCATCTTGACTGATATAAAACATAAAACGTTTAAAATCCAGTAGTCACGAAGCCAATTGTTTGTCATTGTCATTCAAATCAATAGAATAGACGAGCAGTTTTTACAGTCAATCATGAGAATCGTCATTATTAATTGATTTATCATATATGTCCCGCTTTTATCATCTTGACTGATAGGGTAATAAACTTTCAAACGTTTGAAATTTAAGAGTCATTAAGTCGATTGTCAGTCATTGTCATTTACATCAATATACACATACACCGTCAGTTTTGACTGTCAATCAAAATAATTGTCATTGATGATTTATCGTCTATGTCGCTCTTTAATCAATTCAACTGATAGATAATAAAAATTAAAATGTTCAAAATTTATGAAGTCGATTGTCAATCATTGTCATTTACATCAATACACGCGGTCAGTTTTAACTGTAAATCAGAAACATTGTCGTTCCTGATTTTTCTTATATGTCTCTCTTTAATCACGTCAATTGATAGTAATAAATCTTCAAATGTTTGAAATTCATGAGCAATGAAGTCGATTGTCAGTCATTGTCATTTACATTGGTTAATTTTGACTATCAGTCCTGAAGATTCTAATTCATTATTTATCATCTATTTCTCTCTTTAATCATCTCGACTGATAGATAATAAAAGATCAAATGTTGGAAATTTATGAGTCATGAGGTCGATTGTCAGTCATTGTCATTTACATTGGTTAATTTTGACTATCAGCCCTGAAGATTCTAATTCATTATTTATCATCTATGTCTCTCTTTAATCATCTCGACTGATAGATAATAAAAGATCAAATGTTTGAAATTCATGAGTCATGAAGTCGATTGTAGGTCATTGTCATTTACATCAATATTCGGTCAGTTTATACTTCCAAGGAGAAAGATTGTCATTTAGAATTACTTATCATCTAATGTCCCTCTTTAATCAATCAACTGATAAATAATAAAAATTAAAATGATCGAACTTCATGAGTCATGAATTCGATTGTCAGTTGTTGTCATTTACATCAAAACACAGTCAGTTTTGATTGCCATTCATGATTTATTGTCTATGTCTCTTTTTAATCATCTCTACTGATAGATAAAAAAACAAATATTTAAAATGCATGACTCATTAGTCATGAAGTCGATTATCAGTCATTGTCATTTACATCGGTCAGATTTGATTGTTAGTCATAAAGATTGTTAATCATTATTTTTCATGTATGTCTCTTTATTTATCTCGTTGATAGTCATTGTCATTTACATCGGTCAGATTTGATTGTTAGTCATAAAGATTGTTAATCATTATTTTTCATGTAGGTATGTCTCTTTATTTATCTCGCTGATAGATAAAAAATTTCAATTGTTTGAAATTCACGAGTCATGAAGTCGATTGTCAGTCATTGTCATTTACATCACATTTTTGGCAGTCATTTTTGAATGTGAGTCAGAAAGATTGTCATTCATGATTTATTGTGAATGTTTCTCTTTAATCAACTCGACTGGGCTGTAAAATAATATAAATTTAAAGTTTCCAAATTCATGAGTCATGAAATTGATTGTCAGTCATTGTCATTTACATCGGTCAGTTTTGAAAATTCATATTTTCTCGTCTGTCTCTCTGTAATTATCTGGACTAATAAATAATAAAAATTTATTATTTGAAATTCATGAATCATAAAGTCGATTATGATATTGTCAATTACATCAATACACGGACAGTTTTGACTGTCAATCGAAAAGACTGTCATTCATGATTTATCGTCTGTCTGTCTCTCTTTAATTATATTAACTAAAAATAAAAAAAATAAAAATTTTCGTAACATGAGTCTTGAAGTCAATTGTCTGTCATTGTCATATAAATCGTTTAGTTTCGACTGTCAGTCATGACAATTATCATTCATTAATCATTACATAACCTATTTGTCTCTCTTTAATCATCTAGACTGAAATTTATGAAATTTTAAATTCGTGAGTCATAAGGTCGATTATCCGTCATTGTCATTTACATCAACCCACGGTCAATTTTGACTGTAAATCAGAAAGATTGTCATTCGTGATTTATCGTCTTTGTCTCTTTAAACATCTAATACTGACGGATAAAAATAATTAAAATATTCGATGAGTTAAAATCATGAGTCATAAAGTCGAATGTCAGTAAGTTATTGTCATTTACATAATGTCGGTTTTCACTGTCAGTCATCACAACTCTCATTAATTATTTATCGTGTATGCATCTCTTTAACTTTAATCATCTCGACTGATAGATAATGATTAAGAGTCATGAAATCGATTGTCAGTCATTATCATTTACATTGGTCAGTTTTGACTGTCATTCTTAATTGATCGTATATGTCCAGCTTAAAGTGATTATTTTCAGAATTTAGTAATGGAAATTACATCACTTTCGGTGCTTAATTAAAGTTTTATTCTTCAATTCTGGTATTGATGAGTGTTTAACATCTTTCATTCATCAAAATCTCAACTTTTTTTAATTTGTAGTAGGTAGGTACTACTTGAAATGTCGTTTGCTTAATATGTTACTACTTACTATTATTTACAACTCAATATAAAAACATTTATTATAAAACTTTTTACAAAATAATAATCATATCCGACATACTACTATCCCAGTGCGTTTATTTAAACATTAACCTTGATTTTTGTTATTTAAAATTTATGTCAATAGGAAATTATTAGTGTTTGATCCAAAACAACAATTTCAAAAGAAATAGAATCAAAATACTTAATAGAATCACATATTTATGAAGGTATTTATACTTTTTTTTAATTTCTTCAATATTTTTCACACTTTTTCAATCTTCATTATTACTATTATCATCAAATTACTATTATTTTCAGAGATGTGTTATGAGAATTCCACGACGTATTGTTTTTCTTTTTAAAGTTTGCACTATTAATTTCGTTTAATTTTGATTTAACTTATACCGGGTGATTAGCACCAAACCTGGCCATAGGGCAATTTAACATTATGCTTATTTCCAAAAATATATGAATTGCTATGGTAAAGTGCCATGGTTACCAAAACCGGCAATAGCGATTTTATTTAAGCTTAATTCTCAGCTATCCGAAACCGTCGTATACGACGATACGAAAGTTTTCCTATTGGTGTAATTTCGAAATTACACGAAAGCTATCCGAAACCGTCGTATACGACGATACGAAAGTTTTCCTATTGGTGTAATTTCGAAATTACACCAATAGGAAAACTTTCGTATCGTCGTATACGACGGTTTCGGATAGCTGAGAATTAAGCTTTATCATTGGAAATACATTGAAAATTTTAAACTGTCAGTATGTGACTTAATGAAATATTTCATGGCAATTCATATATTTTTGAAAATATGGATAATGTTAAGTCGCCCTATGACCAGGTTTGGTGCTAATCACCCGGTATATACGCACGTATGTATATTTATGTTCGTCCACAACACTTCAAAACGTTTTTTCGCCTGTATGTGTCTTCAAGTGTGTCTGTAAGCTTGATTTTCGTGAACATTTATATTCGCACACAACGCACTGAAACGGTTTCTCGCCTGTATGTGTCATCATGTGTACCTTTAAGGTTGATTTTTCTGTACATTTATATTCGCACACACCACACTGAAACGGTTTTTCGCCTGTATGTGTAAGCATGTGTCTCTGTAAGTGTGATTTTTGTGAACATTTATATTCACACACATGACACTGAAAAGGTTTTACATCTTTATGTCTCATCTTGTGTGTCTGTAACCTTGATTTTAGTGAACATTTATAATCGCACACAACACACTGAAACGGTTTCTCGCCTGTATGTTTCATCATGTGTACCTTTAAGGTTGATTTTATTGAAGATTTATATTCGCACACACCACACTGAAACGGTTTTTCGCCTGTATGTGTAAGCATGTGTCTCTGTAAGTGTGATTTTAGTAAAAATTTATATTCACACACATGACACTGAAAAGATTTTACATCTTTATGTCTCATCATGTGTGTCTGTAAGCTTGATTTTAGTGAACATTTAAAATCGCACACAACGCACTGAAACGGTTTCTCGCCTGTATGTGTCATCATGTGTACCTTTAAGGTTGATTTTTGTGTACATTTATATGCGCACACACCACACTGAAACGGTTTTTCGCCTGTATGTGTAAGCATGTGTCTCTGTAAGTATGATTTTCGTGAACATTTATATTCGCACACAACGCACTGAAACGGTTTCTCGCCTCTATGTGTCTTCAAGTGTATCTGTAAGTTTGCTTTGTGTATATATTTGGAACCGCACACATCACACTGAAACGGTTTTTCCTCTGTATGGCTCATCATGTGTCTATGTAAGTTTGATTTTTGTGTACATTTATATTCGCACACAACGCACTGAAACGGTTTCTCGCCTGTATGTGTCATCATGTGTACCTTTAAGGTTGATTTTTCTGTACATTTATATTCGCATACACCACACTGAAACGGTTTTTCTTCTGTATGTCTCATCATGTGTCTCTGTAAGTGTGGTTTTTGTGTACATTTATATTCGCACATATCACACTGAAAGGGTTTTTCTTCTGTATGTCTCATCATGTGTATCTGTAAGTGTGGTTTTTGTGTACATTTATATTCGCACACACCACACTGAAATGGTTTTTCACCTGTATGTATAAGCATGTGTCTCTGTAAGTATGATTTTCGTGAACATTTATATTCGCACACACCACACTGAAACGGTTTTTCGCCTGTATGTGTAAACAAGTGTCTCTGTAAGTGTGATTTTTGTGAACATTTATATTCACACACATAACACTGAAACGGTTTTTCGCCTGCATGTGTCTTCAAGTGTATCTGTAAGTTTTTTTTGTTTATACATTTGTAATCGCACACATCACACTGAAACCTATTTTCTTCTGAATGTCTCATCATGTGTCTCTGTAAGTATGGTTTTTGTGTACATTTATATTCGCACGCATCACACTGAAACGGTTTTTCACCTGTATGTCTAAGCATGTGTACCTTTAAGTGTGATTTTCGTGAACATTTATATTCACACACATAACACTGAAACGGTTTTTCGCCTGTATGTGTCTTCAAGTGTGTCTGCAAGTTTGTTTTGTCTATACATTTGTAATCGCACACATCACACTGAAACGGTTTTTCTCCTGAATGTCTCATCATGTGTCTCTGTAAGTTTGATTTTCTTGAACATTTATATTCGCACACACCACACTGAAACGGTTTTTCGCCTGTATGTGTAAGCATGTGTCTCTGTAAGTGTAATTTTTGTGAACATTTATATTCGCACATACGACACTGAAACGATTTTTCGCCTGTATGTGTAAGCATGTGTTTCTTTAACTGTGATTTTAATGAAAATTTATATTCGCAGACATCACACTGAAACGGCTTTTCGTATGTATGTTTCATCATGATGTGTGCCTGTAGGTTTGATTTTTGTGAACATTTATATTCGCACGTATTACACTGAAAAGGTTTTTCGCCAGTATGTGTAAGCATGTGTTTCTTTAACTGTGCTTTTTCTACACATTTATATTCACACACATAACACTGAAACGGTTTTTCGCCGGTATGTGTAAGCATGTGTTTCTGTAAGCTTGATTTTACCAAACACTGATATGCACAGATGCACACACACTACATCTAAAAGGTTTTTTGCCTATAACTTCCATTTTTGATTAATTCGTCGAATCTTCCAGATGTGTTCATTTGTCGTAACGCAATCTTAAATATTTTTAGGCATTATTATAGTTTTCATTTTTAAAAACATATTTATAATATAATACCGTGTGTTCATGAAAATAGTTTAAACTATTATCCGTTCACTATTTATTTGCGTTATGGTTGGCCATATTAGGGTGACAGATTCCACCCGGTATAAATTTGAAAAAAATCGGTTAGGTTAAGTATTGTAGAGTAGTGGCTTTTATTCAATTGTGTTAATAGTTGGCCTGTCAGTGGCCTGTCATTTTTTTGGTATTGTCAAGAGCTGTCAGTCAACTTAATAGGGACTTTTATTTTGGCAAACCAAAAAATAAAAGTTCATGGCCAACCATAGCGCAAATAAAGAGTGAATGGATTATAGCTAACTTTTTTATTTTGAAAGATACGAATTCGGTTAATTTAAGAAAATTTTTTCATCTAAGTATTGCCCGATTCATCGTCCGATTGTAATCGGAATTGGAATTCATAGTCTATTGTAACAGTATTGTAAGAAACTTAAATTGCACTTGAGCCCGTGCCACAGCATAGGAAATTTTATGGAAATTTTATGGCAATTCGATTGTAGTATACTTAAACGAAACATACAAAATATTCTTTTTGAAAGTTCTTAAAATAATTTACTAGTTGTAATTTCTAATTTTAAATTAATTTATTTTATTTTATACAAACCTCAAATTTATTCTCTGTGCGCGTGGGCATGCAAAATTCTTACAAGTGTTGGTCAATTTTCTACGGCTACGTTACTATATGAACTGTGCCGGAATTCACTAACTTTTTCGGTAGCTTAACGATATCGATAACTAGCGATTGAGGTTATGTTTCGATTTTGTAACTAAAAGTTTTCAATTTTTGTGGATAAATATGTCTACAGGGTGGTTAGTTTTTTACTGTCCAGCTAATATCTGCATTAAGCAAAATGGTACTTGTGATACATCGTTGTAAAGAGAAATTGATTTAGAATACGATTCTCTAAAAATATATAGGGTGTTCTATTGAAAAATCCAAAGTTACATATTTTCCCGCCAAACAAGTAGGCCATGGAAAAAAATGTTTGTGCTATTTTGTAGATGAGGTGTTGTTTGAAAAGTTTCTAATTTAACTTTTTTAAGTATCTTCAATATTTCAGTAGATATTAGCTGGACAGTAAAAAATCAACCACCCTGTATAGCTACCGAAAATCGTTAATTAATTGCAATTTTCTATGTACCCAACGATATATGTATCCATATAAATCTCTAACTTTGATTTATAAAATTCATACTTAACAAATTTATGGTGACCGACGTCGCTCGCTATCGAAAATAGTTAGTGAATCGCACTACTACAGGTATATGAGAATCGTATATTTCAACTTTTCTTAATAAGTAATAACCTTACAAATCCAATTCCAATTACAATCGGACTATGAATCGAGCTTTAAAAGATACAGTTCCAAAAACAAGAAAAGATTTGATTACGAAGATACGGTAATTTTCAATTGTTTTTTTAATTTAATAGAACAGCCTAGATATTTGTTGCTATTAATTTGATGGGTTTCCTGGACGTTGGACTAGTTTCTGTATAAAAGTACTAACCGTCTTGACAAAACTGATAATAGTACATTGTTTTATTAGAAGAGAAAGTATTGTAAAACTGAAAATAGTACATTGTTTTATTAAGCGAGAGAGTATTGGTTTGTATGACGGGACTGTGATTGGCGGATGAGCGAGTATAAACTGTGTATAAAACAATTTATTTTTTCTGAAACGTAAAATTAAACTTGAATTTTGAAAAAGCGCCATTTCTTGTCAATAATTACTTGTAGTTTAATCGCCAAATATTTTTGTTAATTATCTTTAAGTTGTAAAAAAAGCTAATTATTAAACGCAACGAACAAATTATAAAGGAAAATTTAAAAAACATTAAATTTTGTACATTACAATGCTTAGAAAACATTTTTTACGTTATAAAAATTATGTTGGGTTAAGATTTACTTTGTCTGATGTCTAGACTCTAGATAGAGAAAAGTACTTTGCTTGCCAACTTTTCTTGTCGAGGTGGGAAAGTTAAACTTCACCCTTACATACTGAATGATACAAAATAGACTTTTTTTGACGTTTGCAGAAAAAAAAGTATTTACTAATAAAAACCGAATTATAATACAGACCATTCCCAGGAAATAAATTTCTTAATACTACTCTTACACAAAGAAAAATGAGAGATATCCAAATTTCAAAATCCAATTCAATTGAAGAAAATGTTAATAAATTTCTGTACCTTCGGAACCAGACCTTTTTCCTTTTTTACAAGTACATTAATAGCAATATCGGGAAGAAATAATACTACAAGGATTGATTATACATTTACAAGTTTGCTCTTGCCGAATTCGTAACTTTATAAATTGTAAACTATTTCAAGAACACACAGCACCTAACCTGTACACAGGTTCATTCTAAATATTGTGTGTAAAAAATTAAGGGTGATTCTTTGGCTAATTTATTTTCTTCATAAAAATTCATACAAACACAGATACATAATATGGGGGCGCTCATCGATTCCCGTCAGGGCTACCTGTTCCATTAAACCCTTGTTTCGATTGCCGCCTAGTGATTTTAGGAAAACTGTCAATTTGAACATAATAGTAACTTCTTTTTGTTGGAGTATAATAGTCAAAATTTTTTTATTTTATTTAATTAGGTATATATTTTTAATTAAATAATATAAAAAAATTTTGACTATTATACTCCAACAAAAAGAATTAAATAAAGTCAAAAAAAATTTAAAAAAATTATAATAGTAACTATTATGATGGTAATTAGTCAAAGAAACCCCTTAAAATTGTTTACACCTTTATTTAGAATCACTCTGTATTACTAGGTGGTACTGTGGTAGAATTAAAAGTAAAAAACAAACAGACGAAATAAATTTACTTACCAAAATTATCGCAGTTATCAAAGCATTCTTCTTGGATTGTTAGGTCTATTTTGATAAATTTTTTTACTTTTATGAGACCAACTTGAACTTTGAGACGAAGTTTGATTATGTTCAATCTTTAGGCGATTTAGGTGAAGAAATAACCACACGAGTGCACGACTAGAGGAGTCAAACGAATATGACAGAATTAAAGGAATTAACAAGTTCAATGCTGATGTTAAAACAAGTTTTGAAGTTACAACATCCCTTGGAATTGTAAAGTAGGTATAATAAACCTAAAGAATGTGTATGAGAGGGTATGGTGTTTTGGGACGATACAATGGTACAATCTTGGTGGGTCCAAATAGCAGGTAGCAGGCTAAAAATAAAATTTGAAAATAAGAGTAAAACTACTCCGAGTTCAGTAATTTGCTTTTAGGGGTTGCAAGTTGCAATATTTTTATAACAATAAATTAAAACTCTGGGTTGTCTTATTCTTATTTTCATAATTTGATTTTTAAATTTTAACGAGCGGACACCCCCGTCGCCCGTCGAAATTCGACGAAGTAGTTGTATAGAGATGAATGTGTTAGAAAAATGAAATTTTCAAAAATTATTACAATGCACTTTTACTACCTACACCGATGATTGTTTGTGGTTAAATGTACAAAATAGGCGTGTCCGTAATTTAACGTTATCGAACTTTGTTAAAGTGGGGAGATAAGAGTAATACTCGTGATAATTTATTATTTAAAAAAATGTATGAAATTGATAATTTGAAGAAAATAATTAGTACTGACATATCTGTGTGTCGACAGCTTCAATTTAAAAAAAAATTATCAAAATCGGTCCAGTAGAAAGAAGTAGGCTATTATAAGGGTTTCAAGGAAGAAGTCGAAAAACTAATTTTATTTTTAATTTAAATGAAAAAAGCTTTTAGAAGTATGAAATATTTTTATTTAGAGAAAATATAACGACGAGATTTAACATCAACTACACACAAAAAAAGATAAACCAAAATTTTTACTTTGGATTATAACTTTTTTTTTTGTATGTTATGCTTGTTTTTTTTTATAGTTTTTGTCAATGTTTTCATTCTTTGTTTGATTTCTAATAATTTTACTTGAAACAATAATTTCTTGATATTTTTATCAATAGATAAAAAAATACGTATCGAAGAAAAAATATATTTTATTCTAAAAATAAGTTTTTAAGAATGTAATAATTTTCAACTGAAATGTAACTACGTAAAACCACCCACATGATAAACGTAACAATACTTAATTTTAAGTAAAGCTATTTTCTAATTTATTACTAATTTTTTGTAGTATAAAAGTAGTCTATGCTATTGTATTAAAAGTTTATGTGAACATAGTATCTTTCTTACAAAGGAAGATTTTCTTAAGAATTTAATATTGACTCATGTATGTTCAGGATAATATATCTCGTAAACTTAACGATATCGTAGTCTTCACTGGGCAAAGAATTTTGTAAATTAAATAAAAAAGTATTTGCTTTCACCCACCATAAATATAATATTCATTTTTGTACTTATGCCCGACAGATTAAAGAAAACTTCGTAGTGGCAAATCGTATAATTTCAAACCAAAAATAACGGATGTGGCCATACGAGGAACTTTTTCCTGTTGTATTATTTTTGTGCATTTCTCGGCATTTCTTAAAAAATTTATAATTTAAAATTTTCTTTAATGTTATTTGATTGATATAAGATATCAAATAGCGTGCTCCGCAGGAATGATAAAGAAAACTTAGAAAAGGAAATTCGTATAATTTCAAGCTAAAAATATGTAATTTTAACTAATTTAGTAAAAGAATAGATTAAAAGAAGATTTATTCATATATAAATGTTGACAGATTAATAAAAAAAAATAATCCGGGCATTGGAAATTTAAAAAAAGGGGGACAACGGCACGCGGTGTTCCCAAGCGGTCACCCATCCAAGTACTATCCGCGCCCTTTACAGAAGCTCTTAGGGTCTTAGGTTTAGGTAAGTTTGTATTACTCTTAGGTAGCCTGTGGTTTTTAGTGGATAACAGACAAGTCTAGTAAACGTTCCCTAATAGCTATTCTTTAGATTTTGACTTCTATGGTAGATCTGGCTAGATATGGCACATTTGATTCAATATAGTACCTAGTACTTCATGTTCAATTTCAAGAAATTGCCCAAATTTAATACATATGCAAATGCTAACTCGAACTATTTAATCTGTTTATTTTAAAAGGTTTTTCACGTCTTCATGTAATTTTGACTTTTCTTTTGAAAATAACTTTTTCTAAAGTTTTGCCTGCCGTCTCAACCACAATGAATTTCTTTCATATAATAAATTAGTTACAAAAAAGTATTTACGAAATAATTTACTTCTAAATGTAGTGTAATAAGCTACGTTACTGATATTAAGATAGAGTGTTTCAGGCTTTTTTTTCCTTGAGAGCAAGAAATATATCTTGCTACATGTCAGAAAATAAAACACCTAACATAAACTAACTAAACTTTTAACAGAAATACAAAAAACACACAAAACGAAAACAAATTAACAAAAACCACAAATTACAAAATAAACAAGAGTTGCATAATTTAACTAATAAAGACCAAAAAGTAGCGAACAAACAAGAAAATAAAGAAATAGGAAGCAAATGATGGATAGTTTTGGTAAAGAAAATGGACGCTGTTTTCTAATTAAAGAGATTTTTAAATATTTCGACTTTTGAGTTTAGTAGAGAAGAGTAGCGAAAAAGAGAAAATAAGTTTTCAAAATACTCATACTACAAATAATAGCATATACTCTAAAAAAGGACTATTCGTTTTTATTTTACGAGCAGAAGCTTACGAATAAAATTGCTATTCCAGTTTAACTACTAGGCCATTTAGTGGATTACAATTTATAACCTGCTTTTCTTTTTCCCACGACTAAAAGCAACCTAATCTATTGTTTTACCATCTTACACAAGCACGTTGTTGGAAAAAAGACAAAGTTGCGAGAAAATGATTTTTCTTCGAGCGTGCAGGTACACAAAACTTTATTTATAACAAAAGCCATTTTCTTCTGTGATAACTCGCGTATATCGTAAAACTTATCAACGAAAACTGAAAAGTATTCTTTCGTACATTTTTATACATCGGAAATTTGTATTCGCTTTTATTTTTACAAAAAATGTGACAAATTGTAAAAACGTGACCCTTTTGTAAAAAAAACACGTTTTGTGTGTAAGATAACAATATAGTCGTAACTTTTAGCACCTCTATTTGTTAAAGAAATTTATTTATAAAGAAGAAAATAGATTAATAAAAAGAAAAAGATAAAAATAATAACCCAAAATTATTCTTTTTATAGATAATTTAATTTACAAATTGACATAATTAAGATTATGACATTTTTGTTCATTTATTTGGCACTTCTTACTCGAGGCGTTGTTGTCGTCGTTAAAGAAAAGAAAAATTTTTATGTTATTTTTTTGTTAATTTATTAGCTTTTTGAGATTTGCTTCACTTCAAGACTTTTCTAAATGAGCCTAATGATCTTAATTCCACTCCTCGTTGTAGAAATGTGTTTTACGAATAAAAACTTTTCAACTTGCGTTATACAGTCTGTCCCACAAAATGTCAATAACTAAAAACAGAATTTTAAAAACTGATAATATTTAAAGCCGTTTAGTCTCCAGAAATTAAAAACGCAAAATTTTGAATTTTTTTCACCATTTACGTGACCACATGCACATTTTCGTGGGATAGACTATACCCGGTATAATTAAGCTCATTATTTCAACATTTTTCAAAAATAAGTTGTAATTAAAATAAACAAACACTCCTATGTATGTATTAGTCTAATTATTATAAAATAAAAGATGTGAATGCTCCATTTAATCAAACTTATATCCTTTTATGAACACTTTTATAGTTGTAATCCTAACGAATTTTTTATGTTTGTGTTTATTTACAAAATGGAAGGTTTTTTGTTGTAAATAGGTGTATTATAACATGTTTTTACTTTTATCATAATGTACATCAGACAAAAAAAATGGCTGTACAAAAGCAGTTTCAAAATAAAATTATTTTTTTTATTACAAGTTAGATCGTTTTCTTACGGTTGCTTTGTAATGATAGCTATTTTAGTATTTTTTTATTGTAAAAATGTTAAGAAATATCTAAACTCGTGAATTTCAAAAAAATATTAACAAAATCTTATTATTTGCGCTTCACAAATGAAAAGACAGCGGGGTAGTCGGATAGAAATAATCTGCCAATTTAAAACAACGATGTTTCTTGTTCTTAAAAAATGAGGACATTTAAAGAATTGTCAGTAAACGAGCGATTATTTTTTGAAAAAAAAAATCACTTAAGAAGTACTATTATCAATCCCAATATCTCTAAAACGCAGCAATATAGTGTGCAGACATAATCAAACTTAAAGGTACAATTAATTAACAGATTCATCACTGATTATGATGGCATTTTTATAAAAACAATTAAGCATCTAGTTGTCGACTTCATCCAGAATTTTTAAATTTTTTTAATAATCCAATCTTTGAAAGACCTTTTCCTCTAATTTATGTCCTTAAAGTATCTTGGAAAGGCCACGTCCAGCTGTCCAAGACTTCAAATATATAATTTTAGGGAGCCTTGTCTGCTTACGATGGAATTTTTATAAAAACAAGGGAACATCGTGTTGTTAACTTATACCGATTTTTTTTTCTTTTTTAATGGCTCATTCTCTCAAGGACCTTGTCCTGTTATTTGGGCCTTTCAAATGGCTCGGAAAACCGACGTCCAGGCTGTGCAACGCTCCACACATCTTTTAAGGCATCGACTGCTTATGATGGCATTTTTATAAAAACAAAGGAGCATCGTGTTGACTTAATACCAAATTTTAAAATCTTTTTAAGAGTCTATTCTCTCAAAGACGTTGTCCTCTAATTTATGCCCTTAAAGTTAACTTGGAAAGGCGACGTCCAGTTGTCGAAACATCTTTTAGGAAGTCGTGTCTGCTTACGATGAAATTTTATAAAAACAACTGAAGATCGTGTAGTTAACTTTTGTACCCATTTTTTTTCTTTTTAATGCTCCATTCTCTCAAGGACCTTGTCCTGTTATTTGTGCGTCTAAAGTGTCTCTGAAATCCGACGTCCAGGCTGTGCAACGCTCTAAACAACTTTTAAGGCATCCACTGCTTATGATGGCATTTTTATCAAAACAATTGAGCATCGTGTTGTCGACTTCACAACAAATTTTATAATTTTTTTAAGAGCCCATTCTCTCAAAGACATTGTTCTCTAATTTATGCCCTTAAATTATCTTGGAAAGGCGACGTTCAGCTGTACAAAATACTCCTAACATCGTTTAGGGAGTCGTATCTACTTACGATGTAATTTTTATAAAAACAACTGAACATCGTGCTGTTAACTTATACCCAATTTTTTTTTCTTTTATAATGCTCCTTTATCTCAAGGACCTTGTCCTGTTATTTGTGCCTCTAAAGTGTCTCTGAAAGCCGACGTCCAGGCTGTGTAACGCTCCAAACAACTTTTAAGGCATCCACTGCTTATGATGGCATTTTTATCAAAACAATTGAGCATCGTGTTGTCGACTTAATAGCAAATTCTATAATTTTTTTAAGAGCCCATTCTCTCAAAGACATTGTCCTCTAATTTATGCTCTTAAATTATCTTGGAAAGTCAACGTTCAGCTGTACAAATCACTCCTAACATCGTTTAGGGAGTCGTATCTACTTACGATGTAATTTTTATAAAAACAGCTGAACATCGTGTTGTTAACTTATACCCAATTTTTTTTCTTTTTTAATGCCCCATTCTCTCAAAGACCTTGTTTTATTATTTATGCCTTTAAAGCGTCTCTGGCAGCCAACGGCCAGGCTGGACGATAATCCAAACATCTTTTAAGGCATCGACTGCTTATGATCGTATTTTTATAAAAACAATTGAGCATCGTGTTGTCGACCTAATACCCAATGTTCAAATTTTTTAAGACCCTATTCTCTCAAAGACCTTATCCTCTAATTTACGCCCTTAAAGTATCTTGGAAAGACGACTTCCAGCTGTACAAAACACCCCAAACTTCTTTTAGAGGGTCGTGTCTGCTTACATGAAAAGTTATTGACTTATCCCCATTTTTTACAGCCTCATGCTCTCAAAAACCGTATTCTGTTATTTGCACTTTTAGTATCTAGGAAAGTCGAAGTCCTGGCTGTGCTATTTCCAAACATTCATCACTGAGCATGTGAGCATAGTGTTTCGCGTTGTTGTCTTATGCCAATTTTCTTCTTCTTTTAATACTCCACTCTCTCATGAATCTCGTCCTGTTAATTAAGCCTTCGTAATATTTTTGGACTGCCAAGGTGCAGCTGGACACATATTTTAGGTGTCTTCTGCTTTTTGATTTTTGAGTTCCGGCGAATTTTACAAATCAGTCTGTGTTCATCCCGTCAACATTGTCTCTCTCTCTCTTTCACAATTCTGGAAACGAAAAAGTATGCTGCTGAAGCCATAAGTGTTTTAAAAACTCCTGTGAGGAACTTGTAGATTCCTATGAGCATGCTTTAGTTCTTCCACTTTCCTTACCGAGGTAACTTAATGCATAACTACATCAGAATCTCTGCAAGAATTCGAATGGCTTGAATGGTATCTACCTAATTCAATTATTTGAACAAAAACAAGTCGTTTGCAATAAAGAAACAACTCGACAAATATCAGGTAATATATCAAAGAGAATAAAAAAATTGAAAAACTGCAAAACAAAATTAGTATAACTATCACGATCGCAATACGAAACACTAGATTTGGAAACAACACAAAAAGAGAAAATATATACTACGGGAAAAAAAGCAGCAGACGAATACAAATCAAGACAAACTTAAATCGAATTGTGATAGTTATCAAAAGAGAAAAAAGAAACAAGATGCAAACTTTCTTAGACCACAACCCAGTAAACACACGTACGTTTTTTAAACGTTGAAGTAACGTTGCATTCGTTGATTCAACGTTATACGTTGAAAAAGTAACGATTGCAAAGTAGTTACATTTGGTAACGTTGTTATAAAAACGTGTTTTAAATGTTGTTTTTAAGTCATGGAAATTACGCTCTTCGTTTTTTAAACGTTTTGAAAACAACGTTGTATTGTCAGTGTCTTTTGACGATATAATAACGTTACAATGACGTGTTATACGGTAAATAAATTAATATTCGGTTGTTATGGAGTAACAAATCACTGTTATATAAACGTGTATTTTATGGTTTAATTAACGTTACAAACATAAGGTTATAACAACGTTAGGTATCACCGTCAAAACCTCTAAATATATAAACGTCATTTTAACGTATTTTACACTACCTTCGGTTGTTTTTCAGTTGTCGATCACTGTTATTAAACGATTTTCCGTATCGATTAAATCAC
This sequence comes from Malthinus seriepunctatus, assembly GCA_963924605.1. Lineage (NCBI taxonomy): Eukaryota > Metazoa > Arthropoda > Insecta > Coleoptera > Cantharidae > Malthinus > Malthinus seriepunctatus. The sequence continues at coordinate 20,298,496 of OZ004602.1, read as the reverse complement.
GTTTGCAATCTAAGGTTTCAAAAACGTCAGTTTTAACCGTGAAAACTTCTAAATATATAAACGTCATTTTAACATATTTGACACTACATTCAGGTTGTTTTTCAGTTGTCGATCACTGTTATTAAACGATTTTCCATATCGATTAAATCACGTTTGCAACCTAAGGTTTATAAAACGTCAGTTTTAACCGTGAAAACCTCAAAATATATAAACGTCATTTTAACGTATTTGACACTACCTTCAGGTTGTTGTTTAGTTGTCGATCACTGTTATTAAACGTTATCCGTATCGATTAAATCACGTTTGCAACCTAAGGTTTAAAAAACGTCAGTTTTAACCGTGAAAACCTCTAAATATATAAACGTCATTTTAACGTATTTGACACTACCTTCAGGTTGTTTTTCAGTTGTCGATCACTGTTATTAAACGATTTTCCGTATCGATTAAATCACGTTTGCAATCTAAGGTTTAAAAAACGTCAGTTTTAACCGTGAAAACTTCTAAATATATAAACGTCATTTTAACATATTTGACACTACATTCAGGTTGTTTTTCAGTTGTCGATCACTGTTATTAAACGATTTTCCGTATCGATTAAATCACGTTTGCAACCTAAGGTTTAAAAAACGTCAGTTTTAACCGTGAAAACCTCTAAATATATAAACGTCATTTTAACGTATTTGACACTACATTCAGGTTGTTTTTCAGTTGTCGATCACTGTTATTAAACGATTTTCCATATCGATTAAATCACGTTTGCAACCTAAGGTTTAAAAAACGTCATTTTTAACCGTGAAAACCTCTAAATATATAAACGTCATTTTAACGTATTTGACACTACCTTCAGGTTGTTTTTCAGTTGCCGATCACTGTTATTAAACAATTTTCCATATCGATTAAATCACGTTTGCAACCTAAGGTTTCAAAAACGTCAGTTTTAACCGTGAAAACCTCTAAATATAAAAACGTCATTTTAACGTATTTGACACTACCCTCAGGTTGTTTTTCAGTTGTCGATCACTGTTATTAAACGATTTTCCGTATCGATTAAATCACGTTTGCAACCGAAGGTTTAAAAAACGTCATTTTAACGTTTTTAGCACTACCTTTGGGTTATTGTTAAGTTGTCAATCACTTTTAAATGTCTTTCAGAATGCGTCGAATCCACTAAGCTCTCTGGGTCCCGGTACCACTGTACCCACTGACCGCCCTATTGTAATTAAACCTTTTTATTAACTTGTTTTTGATGGTTAAAAAAGATAAAACCGGCCTTCTAGACGGAAATCTGGACGAGAGCGCCTAACGAGAGATCTATTGAAAATAAGGTCTTTGGATTTTTGAGCAGAATTTGAAGACAGTCTAGGTACTTTTTATTTTCGCTTCTTGTAAGAATTTGAAATAGCGATAGTCGAATAATTATCTACCGGCTATAATACATCTACATGTACGTAACTTGTAACTTCTGCATGCAAATTAAAAAGCCAATTTGGTCTATTTTCACAAAACAGCAAATTGTGAGAACTGAAAATCATTTTACAAAAGATCAATCAATTTAATCAGTTCTACAATCTGTTTTAATTGTGGCCAATGTATAATTTGAATGTAAAATACTTTTTAGAAGCGTCAATTATTTATGTTCTACTCTGTACAAAAGTTGAAACCTTGAAGTTATTTTTATATCTGAACAAGGCAGCATTCGTGATTCGTGCCATTCGTTTAAGAACGTAACGAAGAATTCCCGCTCTGTTAGGACGCGGATTTATTTGCTGAGAGTGCTGTTTTCATATTACGTTACTGGAAGTTTTTAGTTGTGAATGTGTATGATCCAGTTAATAATTAATAACTTATTGCAAATTAAACTAATTAATTACGTTGGCGATTATATTGTGTGTTAAGGTAAGTAATTTAAACAGTTTTTAATAATATTTAACGTGGAGCACATGTTTTATAGCGGTTACCTCGTGACCTTTGCAAGTTGCTATTACTGAGGTATATTTTTTGCATTTTTAAGTAACTGTGTAGATTTAATAATGTTGAAAGCAAAATTATTAAGCAAAAGGCAGCTTCAACGCCGTACAAAAGCTTTATCAGATAAATTGAAATTAGAACTTCAAAAAAACAATGCCCCAAACGCAAATGAGATGATCGAGTGTTCTGTTTTACAACCTGTACCAAATACAACTGACATGTCTTTACAGAACAATGTTGCTCTGGATATCAGAGAAATCGCAGTAAATAGTGATATTAATAATTCAAATAATCATAATTTCGAAAAATGTGACCCTTTCGACGTTAAACTCAAAAAAGATTTACAAAACTGGGTTGTGACTCACTGTGTGAGTTCCAATGCTGTGTCTCATCTATTAAAAATATTGAAACCTCATTTAAATAACCTTCCTTTAGATTACAGGACACTTTTGAAAACTCCACGTGAAACGAAAACTACTAAATTAAATAACGGAGAGATGCTTTATTTTGGGATTTTACCTAATATTTTTCGGCTATTATCAACAAATGCTAACATCAAATTATGTGATATAAAACTACAAATAAATATTGATGGTCTACCTGTATTTAAAAGTAGCACTTCAGAACTTTACCCAATTTTAGGCTTAGATAAATGTTTGGGTAGTGGTCCTTTTCCGATAGCAATTTTTTATGGTACTGGAAAACCGGAACCTATCGAGTTATTTCTAAAAGACTTCATTGAAGAAGTCAAACAATTAAAATCTGAGGGTATAATTTACGAAAACGTTTCATATAAGTTTGATATTGATTGTTTTATTTGTGATGCGCCAGCTAGAGCATATCTTAAACAAATAATGGGTCATACCAGCAAAGAAGGTTGCGAAAAATGTACCATAGTTGGTAATTATGAAAATCATAGAGTAAATTTTTCACAAGATCCTGGTAGATGTTATTTGAAACGAAAAGATTCTGATTTTAATTCAAGTGAAACACAAGTACACATAAAAAATAAATCTCCTTTGCTTGATATGAATATAAGAATGATCAGTCAATTTCCTCTTGACCCCATGCATTTAATATTTTTAGGAGTCGTAAAGCGTTTAATGTTAAATTTTTTACTCGAAGGAAAATCTCCTTATAAAATATCCCAAAAAATGATCAATCAAATAAATTTACGAATTATTAGTATTGTTTCTTTCATTCCTGCAGAATTTGCTAGAAAACCTAGAACTTTAAAAGAAATTAAAAGATGGAAAGCTACGGAATTCAAATTGTTCGTAACTTATACCGGAAATGTTTTACTTCATAATGTTGTAAACAAAGAATATTATGATCATTTTCTAAATTTATCTTGTGCCGTTTTCATTTTATCGGATTCGAATTTATCCAGAGACCACTTACAGTTAGCCAAAAAGTGTTTAGAAAATTTTGTATGCTTAAGCCCTAAGCTCTATGGCAATGACTTTATTGTTTATAACGTTCATAATCTTTTACACATATGCGACGATGTTGCTGTATTCGGAAATATTAACAAATTTAGCTGTTTTCCTTTCGAAAACTATTTAGGTCTTATGAAGCAAAAAATTAAATCTAAAAAAAACGTGTTGGCTCAAATTCATAGAAGAATAACGGAACTTAATAATTCTGAAATAAATACGATTTTGCCCAAAAAATCAAACTCTACTCGATTGTACATCAATAGCTATTCTTTTGTTAGCACTACTAAACCAAATAATTGTGTACTCTTAGATAATAAAAAAGTGTTTGTAATTAAGGAAATTCGATTTGACGAAGATGAATATTATATAACCGGTGTTACGTTTCGATATCAATACGATATGTATTCAAAACCAATTAAATCTTCAAAGTTGGATATTTATTATGTGAAAAATTTACAAGTCGATAATCCCACTATCATATTTGTTCGAAATATTGTGCGAAAATGTGTAAAACTGCCCCACAAGAGTGGTTTTGCTATATTTCCGATGAGCAATTCGCAGTGATAAATACTTGTTGATGTATTCTCGCGTTTTTGATTCTTTAAATTGGAAGCCCCTTTAATATTGAAGGTAGACAAATTCTGATAGTGGGTTGCATTGCTCATTTTTCAAGTTGATTTTAGATCCCAAGACAGAATTAAAATTTGTTCTTTTGTTTTCGAGTTTGAGGTCAAAATTTGAAATAACTTGCTTATTTATAAATGTATTCACAAGCTGTAAAAAATTTCGTTTAACACACATTTGGGATTAGAATGCAGTGGTTATTTCAAATTTTTGCTAATAATGTAAGTACTGGTAATAAGGCCCAGCAGATAATAAGGCCCATTGCGATATTTACCCGGAAATTTAAGTTCTAGTACCGGTGCCGATATCTATTACCTTCCCTACATACTACTAATGTCATTCAATGTGTTTCCCGCCTTTTTGATACTATTTGACAACTGTAAAGGCAACAAGTGTTTTCCGGATAACTTTCGTTGATCAAATTATAACATCTGCAAAATTTGGTTAGATCTGTGTTATTGATTTGCATCATCGAATTACTGTGTGACTTTAGGTATGTGTAATTACATATGTTGATAATGTATTCCCAGAAAATTGATGACTTTTTATAAGCCATGTTTGAAATATGATCTCAAATACGAGGAAGTGACAATACAGATAATAAGGCCCATCAAAATATTAAGTGGACTTTATTTTATGAATGTTATTGAAAAGAGTTCCTAAGTACATCTCAGTTTAACCGCAAGGAAACAACCAAAACCGTGTGAACCAGAGCCCATTCCATCCACATCCAGAGAAAACATACACGTTAATTTCGAAGAAAATTGGTTTTGAAATTATGCGAAGCTGGATTCATATGTGATATGCGCCAGTGTGTCATATGTCTCACCTGGATGCATGAGGAATGCGTTGGACTCACATCTGAAGGCGAAGATGTATTTGTTTGTCCGGATTGTAGACCCTAAATGGGTGGGCCTAATTACCTGCTATACACGAAATAAGGCCCATTTATAGCGTTTTACAAAATAAAAGAATTTTTGTTTTTGTTTTTTACAATTTGCAGTTACAGTTCATTAAGTTTATAGTTCAATGTTCATATATTTCCATAAAATATAAATTTCTCAAAAATATGTATGATTTCTAATTTTTTTTAATCATCGATCCTTAGGTGGGCCTTATTACCCGCACTTACCTTATAGTACTTAGCAGTTTTCTAAGAATGCGTTTTTGACACTTACTGGAGCAAACCTAAAGTTAGTTAGAAATGTGAAGAGACAATGCAATTAGGGACTATTTTAATTTGGCATCCCTGTACAGAGTTGTCACACTCAATTTACAATTTAAATTGTTTCAAATTTAATGTTTTTAGCTTGATTTGTTGATATGTGGCAACCCTGCGCTGTCATTATGAAACTTCAAAAACGCATTTTAAAATAAATACTCCTATAACATCAATTTTTTAGAAGTTAGCATAAAATTCTATTTTTTTAAATTGCGAATCTTTGTCTCCAAAAATATAAGTAGGTATGTTGGGGGTCAAATTCGGTAAATACTTTCAGCCATTTTAATTTAATAAAAGATGGCTGAAAATAAAACAAAGCGATATAAAAAGAGCCCTGTAACCCACTATCAGAATTTGCCAGAATCTCCAACATTAAAGGCACTTCCATTTAAAACCATCGAAAGTACAAAACAAAAAATTTCAAAAGTTATTTTCTTTCTCTAGTATTTGGTTTGTTATTATTTCATATTAAAACAATTTATGACAATTAATACAGCCTAACCGCTCACCTGTATAATTATTTAAAATTTAGTGAACCTAGTATAGGTTGATATTTACGTAAAGAATAGGGCGTAATAAAGGTCTTAACTCATCTCAAGGAAATAATGAAGATTTAGAAAGTATAAAGAAATGCCTTTCGCTTAATATTTTAACATAATCTTCTCATTTTTACATCTAAAACAGTTAATGAATTTGTTAAAGAATATCATATATCATAAGTACCTGTAGTAATGTTCGCTGTGGTGGAATTTTCTACCTCACAAGGGGAGTCCACACAAGAGTTGGCCGTAGTGCCATTAAGTTGGTTGTATAAAACAGAACGAAAATGCTACTGGCCAGACAAGGTGGAAGGAAGGTTCGACAACTATGTTAAAACTAAACCAACGCCTGATAAAAAATGGCCTTCGTTTAATATTTTCAAAATTCACTGCAAAAAAGGTGAGCTCAATTTAATAGGTATATATTTAAAACTTTGTGAAAATAATTATGCTTTTTCTTAGAATCATATACTGATGCAGAGAGTCAGCTAAAAGAAATTTTAAAGGACAACGAACACGAAGTCGAGCACTCCGACAGTACCAGCGTCAAAAGTTTAAGCCGGAAAGATCCTATAGTAGACAACAACAACTATGAATCATTTACTTCAAGTACATCCACTGTTACCGTTCATTCACCAGGTAGAAAGCTTGTATTAGATGTTGTAATTCTAATGTAAGTCTTGAACTTCTAGAGTTTGAAAACGTTATGCTAGAGCAGGTATCAAAGTTATCATCCCATATTGAACAGCAAACTATAATGCTAGCGGAAATTTTACGAAAAACGCGAGAATCGCAGGAAGCTGTAAACATTCCAGAAAACGTACCCAAATTTCCTTTAACAAATTTAACAGATTTCTTGCAATTTGATCAACAACTATCAGAAAATAATGATTTGAAACAATATTTGGTAAGCATTTTAGAATGCGTCTATTTAAATATTTACTAAATGTTCTTTAGAAAGGTCATAAACCATTTGAGAAAATATATGTATACTCTGTGTTCTTTGAAATTGACATCCCCTAGGAGGTGTTTCTGTAAAATAAAATTATTATAGGTTTGTCAGTTATTTAATTTCAATGAACACGGTGTAGTAATCTCCACCCTGTATAAAATATGTGATCTTTTACCTAAGATATCAAGATTAGCAGCAGTGGGGGGATCGGGAGTGGATTCATTGGTGAGGAGGATTATGCGTTTTCTTATAACAGACGAAGTAGCTGTGAGTTACAACTGGAAAGGTCGGGAGAAATTGCCGTTCGAGAAAACCCATATTGTGCTTATTATTTATGGTAAGTAGCAATTTTCATAGTAATACAACAAGAGTCTTTACAAGACAATTTTCTAGAGTCTGCGAAGAAGAACTTCCCCGAAAAGGAAAAAAATGATTTTTGTGTAGCTAACACCGTCAAAGATTGGCTCAAGTACGCGAACACTCGATTAAAGAGTATGAAAGCAAGAGCAAGTTGCAAGTAAAAAATTGAACTATCTTCTGCAATATTTCGAACATTTTTTTCATTAACTATTTAATTCGACTTTTGTTCACATTTTAGTTCTTATTATGTATTAGAAACTTGTTTATTTGATTTTACTTTATTATGATTAACTTCTGCAGTATTTTTCCCGAACTTCTGCAATATTTCGAACATTTTTTTTCATTAACACATTGCGTGCCAAGGCATATTTCGCACAAATGTCAAGACGGCCACTTCATATGTAGAGAATTTGTATTGTTTTTGCATTAATTTAAACAATATCTATCGAGTTTATTTTTGGTAGTTTGCCAAACCAAAAATACGTACAAGTTCCTTATGAGCCACTACTTAAAAAGGCTATTTAAATTCGCTTAGAAGTCATCCATATGTGAATGCCAGTGTGTTTTAAAAAATGTACCCGTCATTCATATAAGAATGTCATTCATATATGAATGACAAAATCGTTCACTAAACAGCACTGTCATTCGTATGTGTGTGCCACGGCACGCAATGTGTTAACTATTTAATTCGACTTTTGTTCACATTTTAGTTCTTATTATGTATTAGAAACTTGTTTATTTGATTTTACTTTATTATGATTATCTTCTGCAGTATTTTTCCCGAACATTTATTTTGCATTAGGTAACTATTTTATTGCGACTTTTGTTCACATTTTAGTTCTTATTATGTATTAGAAACATGTTTACCTATTTTATTTTACTTTTTAGAAATAAATACAATGTTAAAAATTCAACTTGTTTTCTAATTATTTCCAAACGTAGAACTAATAAAACAGTCGTATAACGATAGTATGAAACGTGGTTTTAGCGTTTACAAAAACGTGGATGAAACGAAGAGTTATAACGTAATTTCCACGTTTATCCTGACGTGACTATAACGATAGTATGGAACGTGGTTTTAGCGTTTACAAAAACGTGGATGAAACGAAGAGTTATAACGTAGTTTCCACGTTTATCCTGACGTGACTATAACGATAGTATGAAACGTGATTTTAGCGTTTACAAAAACGTGGATGAAACGAAGAGTTATAACGTAGTTTCCACGTTTATCCTGACGTGACTATAACGATAGTATGAAACGTGATTTTAGCGTTTACAAAAACGTGAATAAAGCAAAGAGTTATTACGTAGTTTCCACGTTTATTCTAACGTGAGTATAACGATACTAAGAAACGTGATTATAGCGTTTACGAAAACGTGGATGAAACGAAGCGTTAATACGTAGTTCCCACGTTTATCCTAACGTTAGTACAACGTTAGTATGAAACATACTTACCACGTTCACAAAAACGTAAAAAAAAACGATGAAACTAATAATTTCTTTTACGTTTTCTCATACGTGAATTCAACTACATAATTACATGTATTTCTGACGTTTTATAAAGGTTAAAATAAAACGTCTGTATTACATGTTTATTCAACGTGATTTTCAATTGTGTAATTTATACCTATGAACGTTAAAACAACGTTTTGTGTTAACGTTTTAATCAAGTCGCAATAAATGCTTTGTACCACGTTAAGATAAAACGTTAATACAACATGTAACGTTGAAAATCACGTTACTTTGAGCGACATTTGTACGTTGTATCAACGGTTGGTACTCGTTAAATTTTAACGTTTTTAACACGTATGTGTGTTTACTGGGAAATATTCTTCAGATGTATAAGAAATCTTTTATGAATATATTGTAAAATTCGCAACACGAATGGTTTTAAATTTTAAAACGAAATCTTTGTCTGCGTTAGTTTAGTTACAGAACAGATTTGACTCTGCTACTTTACATAATTTACCTACAATTTATTTAAAAGAACTTTTAAGCATTTTTAAAAAGCCAACTTAAACATAATGTTTAATTCAGTGAACATTACTGAAGATGCGAGACTTGACAAGCTTACAAAAGTCAATTATTTTAGTATTTAAATTCCCAAATGGATGTAAAATTTAATCAGAGGTACAACAAAGTAGCTGATAATTAACGAATGAACAATAACTTGAACAATGGAGGCCAATAAATAGGAAATGAAGAAGTTCGATGTATTACAAATTAAATTAATTAAGGTACACATGTTAAGGAACATTTATAGCAAATTATACAGGGTTAGGAGAAAGTATGGGACGTGGAAATATCTCTGAAGTGGCCTTCAGCCTATTTCAGATGTTGGATCCCCATTCAGAAGCGCCTTGTAGGATGCAGGGGCCCAAGGCGCCCGTTCTTCAGTCGGAGGCAAGATCCGAAGCTTTCTTTGAAAGTTTAAGGTGTTTCCCCCCATTTTTACTTTGCAATAGGGCCCTCATGTTTACATCTCCTCACCTGTGACGTCATTTCCGTTATAGATTGTCAAGTCTCATTTCTAGCTATTTTTTCTTTCAATTCCTACATTTCACTATCCAAATTACCAAATAAACTTTGAGTGCCATTTTGAAGATTTGAAATTTGTACTTCTCACCTCTTTTTAAAATCGTACGACTACTTCACATCTATTTTTAGACGCCATCTTGCATTTTTAAATTTACACGTTCACTTGCCTCCAAAGCTGATCTGCAAACTTGGCCTTGGTGTGTCAAAAAGCTGCCTTCTGACACTTATGCTTTAATATACTTTATAACGTTTCTTGAGCATATTATCGGTAGAAGGTAGAGTAAGGAAGATAGTGCGTCGTAGCAATCAATTGTCCGATACCGTTTAAATGGTCGATACGTCTCACAGAATCTGTATTGTGGTCCACTTTGTCACAAAATGTCTTGAATAGCATGAATATTTATTTTTGAACTCACTTTTATGTTCACTCTAAGGCTGTTATTAAAAGTTTCTGTTAGTGAATGGAATTGTAGGATTACTAAGGAAATAAAAAGGTAAATGAAAGACTATCACTACCATTACCACTTTATAAATAACAAAAAACAAAAAAAGTGAGGTTAACGTTTTCTTGGTGTAATTAAGGTTAGGTTTATAAACAAACTTCGAGCTAAAAAAGATTTATAATTCAAATAGAGGAAAGCTAGGCGAATAATATGAGAAATTTGACCTGTAGGAAAAATCTCAAGGGGCGCCTTATAACGCGTAGCTTTAGGCTAAGGCTTCTAAAACTAACACACGAGTGGGTGTTGAAACGTGTAATGCTCGAAATTAAAATTTATTTTCATTGGTAATTACGAAAATATAAATTTAAGTTAACATTTATTATTTTTCTCCTAAATGATGGATGGTTATGCTTTTTATACCTGGATCGTTTTTTAATAAATTTCACTACTTTGTTATTTTAGTGGAGAAAATTTGAACAAGTCACGTAAATAAATGACGAGTTCCTTATTCGTTTACTTTGTCAGCTGAAAGCTACAATGTGCCATCCATTCAAAGTCGATGGAAAGAGAGATACCTACTATAAACGACATAAATGAAAAATCACATATCAGCACATGCATAAAATAATAAAATAAAAAGTATATTGAATTTTTGTGCTTAAAAAACGCCATACACCCCTCTTTATTTTATTTATACCCTTAACGTTTACGTTTAATAATTAAATCCTTTTACGGAAAAGCAATCTTCTTAAAATTGCTTTTTTATATTTAATTGATGTTTTATGTGTTTGTTTTGAGTGTAATAAAAAAACCTCTCTAAAACAAGGATTTACACACTTTTAGGTAAAATTAAAATACAGGGTGTAATCGGTGATATTTTTGGAAACCTTTTGACCGATTTTAATAAAATTTGGTATATGATCTGAGCAAGTGCAAGCGCCAAATCCTAATTTTGCAAAAGCCACTAGAAAGCGCTATAGTTACGAGCAATTGGTTTTGGTCTTTCTGCAATTACTTTTTTATTTCAGACATTTATGACTTTTTTGTTACACACTTAGATGTGGAATTTATTTCTATAAAAAGAAGTATTACTATATGTTGTCCTTAAGATGTACCGTTTTCGAGAAAAAACAATAATTTCGTAACAAGAGTCCGAGGCGGCCTGTCCCGTTTACTCATCAGTTACTAATAAAGTACGACAGTTAGCGGAATACCACTGTATGAACCTATTGTAAATAGATCATTCTGAGAGCTCACCAAGGCACATCCTGATATTTTAATCTGATTTTGAAATATTATCAAAAAACACGAGCATTGGCCCACAGAGGGTTAAGGTATTACTTTATCGACCCTTGCGAGATAATTAAAATTCCAAATTGTATAAATAAGCACTACCCTAGTCTTTCCTGTGTGAATTGCTCCTCACACAATTAAAAATCTTGTTCAGTTTTTCAGAAAAACATTTCTCGGCAACGAAAATAAAAATTTTCTTTTTTAAATTTCAGCGACATTATGTTGACTCGAATCCAAACAGTAACTTTCAACACAAATTTGTTTTGTTTTTTTGTCCTTTCAATTCGATCTTTACACTTGACGGAATTCTGCAAAACTAACCCAAAACTTGTCAGTTCTCGAATAATTTTTTGCTCTAAAACAGAGTATGTTGAACTGAATTATGTGTCTTTTATACAACGGAAGAAACAATTTCACTAGACAATTTAATTATTAACAGTATAATATTAAACAATACTAAAAATATTAAATTGTTTTGTGAAGACATAAAAACGTAGCAATTATTTAGTGGTTAAAGTATGGGAAAGATGAGCTTATGAGAGCTCCTTTTGTGAAGCATAATAAGCTCAATGTTGAGAAAATATCGGATTAATGATCATTTCGTTTTATAACGAGAACGAAATTCTTGTTAAGTGTAGGTTTTTTGTTTAAAAAGGGTACACAAGTGCAAGATAGGGAGGATAAGAAGATCTGGAGATTAAATTAAGCTCGTACAGTTCTATCATGATAAGTTCATATCAACAAGAGGTTTACGAATGGTTATAATGAGGATGAGCAGGTATTTTTTTGTTATTTTTTTTTCAAACTTAATTTGCATTGTTTGTAACAAGCATTGACTTTGTGAGCATTTTAAATCTTGTAAAGGTAAAGTCAGAAATAATCATGAGTTGTTGCCTAGGAGGCATAGCTCTTTTCCCGAAAAGCTTGTCAAAGTTTTTACATTTTTATTTTATTTTTACGTTCTTGTATTTTTATACGAACATAAATAAATAATACGCATTTTTTTCTAAATTATTTTAACAAGCTATTTTATTAATTTCTATTTTTGTTTTTCTGGAGAATGATATTTCAGAACACGAAAATAACTTATTGATACGTAATTAATATACAAGGTGGGTGTTTACTCTGTGAACTGGAAATTGCTCCTCAACTATTCCAGATATCAAAACCAATTTTGACATGCTAATATGTGATCATTGGACCTACATTTTAAAAATATTTACGTACATACAGGATGATTCAAAAAAGAGCAAATAGAACACCCTACATATTTTCGCACATTCGGATTCCGTACAATATTTAGAATCAAGAATGTAGCTTTACGTTCTGGAGATATTGTCACTTTAATGCCCGGAGCAGAGTGAAGTTTGGAGGCATGATGCCAGGACTGTAACCAACATTTTACAAATCTGTTTGTTCCATTGACTATTGATAATAGTCGACTCGTCAAAAAAATTGGCCCGCCAGCTTATTAACAAATAAAACTAAAACAAAACCAAACACTGCACTGAATAACTAAATATTGACACTTTGTTGATAATTGCAGTGTGTTTACTAATTAGCCCAGTTTCCACATCCATATAAGCATATGAACCCAAGAAAATTAGCAAACGGCAAAAAAATTACGTATTCAGATAGATTAAGACATGGCGAAAAAGATGAAAAAAAGTTTGCATTCAATATAAGTGCCGCTTCATGGAAAAAAATGGACTTGAAGAGGAAAAAATGTGTTTTTTTAAGAATATCTCGGAAAATATGCAATCTAGAGAAAAATGACTAGACCTCCATTTTATAGATGAAGCATTTTTACATAAAAAATGTCCTATAAAATTTTTCCGTTAGAGCAGTTGTTTTCCCAAAAAAACAATTTCAAAAATATGTTGAAAAACGGGATTTTTTAATTTTCTTTTTGAAATTATAATTTTATCAATAAAATCGGGCAAGAACATTAAATTTTTTTAAATGTAAGTACAAATACATTACCTATGTACTCTCGGAGTGTTCGATAAACGATGGTCTTTATTTATTCGCCTTCTATTTTTGATTGGTCTATTCGGGTTATGATTCTAGTAAATGCTGCTTTCGTTTTGTATATTTATTTTGTATGAGGGTTCTTAGCGTAGCAATCTTTTGTTTTACCCTGACATTATTATCAGTATACAGTGATTCTTAATTGATCGGGTCTTCAATGTTAAGCCTGGCACAAAGTGAGACTTAAAATTTAACTCTTAAAACGTAAGACTTAAAACTTTAACGTAAAATCATTCTACAGGATGTCTGTAAATACACCTTACAGCACTTTTATTCAAGTTCCACCTGTTTATTAGTAATTTTTCTTGATCTTCTGGTGTACTTATTCGGTGTTTTGAGTGCATCTTCTGAGGAGAGCTTTCTAGTTAGTACTCTCCAAATATACAAATAGTATGCTAATTTTTGTCTATGAGAGACAGAGAACACTGAATTTGGAGTATAAAATGTCATATGAGTTTTGTTCTAAAATAAATTACCGATTTCGTATCTTCAGCATTAAACAGATACAACAGTAGTGGCCCCTTGGTACGAAAACCCTGTATTTTTATACAAATTTAAATCCCTGGTAAAATGTAGATACTAAATTAGCAAGAATACCGAGCGTTCATGCCAAGTGAGCCACTATTGCTTTATCCGTTCAATACTAAAGATACGAAATCGGTACTTTATTTTTCATTTTAGGACAAAACTCATATGACATTTTACACTCTAAATGCAGTGCCTTTTTCAAATATATAAAAATATATAGGGTGTTCCATTTAAAAAAAAGTTATTTTTGTGAATATCTTGAAAACTAGATGTTCAATTCTTTTTTTGTGTTGACCATTGCAATCAGCGGAAAAAGTTATACTACTTTACCAATTTAACCGACCTCTTATCTTTAATATTAACGGATATAGCAATAGTGGCCCACTTTTCGCGAACACCCTGTATATCTATTGGTGAAGCGATAACTATCTTTTGAGAAACTGAGAATAGGAGTCGCGTTTCTGAAAATCCAATTTTAGTGGGTACTCACTTCCTTAAAAAAATGGAAAATGCTAGCTAGTGTCTTTTAAAAACTAATATTAAAATTTTTACCACTGCAAGCTCTTTAGGAGTAACATTTCAAAAAATACCTTCTTAGTAGGTTCTTACATAGTCAAAAAAATATGGAAAGCTAAATTGTGTTGCTTAATGAATACTATTAAAATTTGCAACATCCTGTATAGTGTATAGCCCTTTCGAAAAATGAAGTAGGGATTTTAAAAGAATCATGATTTGTAACCCTAAAAAAATGTATGTTTCGACTAATATTTATCGCAGATTTCTTCATCCTCGCGGGTCTTTAATTTTAACCAACTATTTCAGAACCACCCTGTACATACAACTGTGTTGGTTTATGAAATTATCTCTTTTTGGGGCATTACACAATTACACATCTCTAAAAGACATAATAAGGTGGTTTTGAAGATAGTTTCGTGATACTAATTTTCAAGTTTAAATATTTCCATCAATTTACCTAAATTCAACAGCCGCTTCTATAGTTCCAGTAAATCAGAGAAAGTTCTAGCTTCACAGATTTAAAGTATAAGTTATTATCTTTCATTTCCAGAAAGGAATGGTAAAAAATGTACAGTGCTTCAAATTTATGAAGGATTTGCTTAAAAAATTGCCACTTTTGTTACTTCTAAACTATAAACAATAGATACAGAAAACTTGAAATTGTAAGTTAATTTTCATTAGTGGATCACAAAGCAGACATATTTTCCTTTACAATTACTAAGCAATTTTTTTTAATCCGTTTAATATTAAAGATTTTGGAGCTCTTTTAAAGTACAAAGTTTGAAAAAATTTTAATTTACAAAAAATGAAGAAATATTAAAACCATGTACTTTTATACAATAATATATAATCAATTTTTCATGATGTAACTTTGAAACGTAAATCTTATAGAACGATTTGCTTCACCGAATAATTTTTTTAAATAATGTTTTCAACAAGATAACATTAATTCTTTAAAGAACGGCACAAAAATAATTTCATTTGTTGTTTAAAACTACAAGATGTTACAGAAGTAAACAAAAATACATGGAACTGAAAGTTGAAACCTTTAGGTTTACATTCATTTATATTTTTTAATTTTATCATTGCTCATTTTGGATTAAAACAGTTTTTTCTCCATCAACTTGCACTTATTTTGCAATATTTTAGCTCGCCTGCTTAACAATATTTTTGAAAACATGGCATTTTTATAACACATTTTTCGGGAAAACCACTGCTCTAACGGAAAAATTTTATAGGACATTTTTTATGTAAAAATACTTCATCTATAAAATGGCGGTCTAGTCATTTTTCTCTAGATCGCATACTTTCTGAGATATTCTTAAAAAACCACATTTTTTCCTCTTCAGGTCCATTTTTTTCGATGAAGCGGCCCCTATATTGAATGCAAACTTTGTTGCATCTTTTTCGCCATGTCTTAATCTATCTGAATACCGAATTTTTTTGCACTTTCCTAATTTTCTTGGGTTGAAACCTTTGGAAACTGGGCTAAATATTGTTACGCGTAGAAATATTACGCAAATTATTTAATGCAGTAGTACAAGAATTTAATAATTTAATGTAGAAAAAGTATTTCAATACGTGACTGTTATCATGTATTGAAGAATGTGAGATACAGCATAAATCGACAGTTTTAGCGATTTTAATAAAAGTTAATAGAAAGTTTAACAGAAGTTAATAAAAGGCCCCAAAGTAGGTTTTTAAGTCAGTTTATACTTGGCGATTGTCCAGAGGTCATGACTAACCCCCAGTCGTGACATATGGTGGAGGCACCGGGCACTACTTTGTTATCAATCTTAATCGTTAATCGAATTAACGACTCCTATTACGATTTGGTTTGAACCGTCTTCTATTGAAAATTTGGATATTGTTGTCAAGTTTATTAATTTGATTATCATTATCAATTATCACTATTGGGTATTAACACCCAATTATGGACACAACTGAAGCAGAAGCTGCCCAAGCCCTAATTCTACTGGGAGAAGGTCGAAGTCAAAAAGTTGTAGCACGTAGGATGAATCTTAAGGTGTCCGCAGTTACCAGTGTACAGCCGAGTGAGTACCAGAGATATTTAGAGACTGGTCTCTATCGAAGACGACCTGAAGCTGAAAGAAATCGTGTCACTACTGAAAGAGACGATCGATTTATTGTATTGTCATCATATCATTACGAAACAAACACCTTACAGGAGTTGACCTTCAACAGCGACTCAGAGAAGAACTTGACCGTTAGGGATAGTACCGTTAGAAGAAGACTTGGCGAGCGGAGTTTAAGATTTCACAAACCTGCTACTGGGTCAAAATTAACTGCAACTCTATCGACGTTAGAGCTGCTTTTATCGAAGACGACCTGGATCTGGAAGGAATCGTGTCACTACTGAAAGAGACGATCGATTAATTGTACTGTCGTCATTACGAAACAGGCACCTTAGAGGAGTTGACCTTTAACAGCTACTCAGAGAAGAACTTGGCCGTTAGTGATAGTACCATTAGAAGAAGACTTGGAGAGCATAATTTGAGACCGCACAAACCTGCCACCGGGCCAAAATTAACTGGAGCTCATCGACAAGTTCGGCTTCAGTTTGCTAGACAATGGGAAGCTATTCCTTTTACTGACGAGAATCGAATGACATTGCACGACTACGATGGACGCCATAATGTCATGTGACGTCCTGGAGAACGTTATTCTCAATGTTGTATACAAGAAACGGTAAGTTACGGAGGCGGCTCTATAATGTTCTGAGGTGGAATTTTTTTCACAGGACGTACAGAACTTGTCGTCATTCACTTGGAATGCTGGTTTAACTGCTATACGATACATAAGAGATATCCTCGAAGGATATCTGGATTTATTGGTGAAAATTTTGAACTAATTTATTATAACGCAAAACCTTATGTTGGTAACATAGCGACGCAGTACCTAGAGCAGTACCAGAACAGAGGTCTCAATCAGGACTGGACTGAGAAAAAAATTAGTACCGGGAAATCTGATAGTCCAGGTTTATATTTTTGATTTTTTCAGTTTTTCTAAATTTTTGCAGTGAATTTCTTTGATTGTCTTATCACGAGCCACCGGGAAATTCCCGGTAGCCCGCCGGGCCAGTCCAGCCCTGGTCTCAATTCGTGTAATGTCCAGACCTCAACCCAATGGGGAAAGTAACGGAAAGTAAGAGCCCATAACCCAGCAATAAGGGCGGTTTTAAACATAAAGTCGGAGGGGGGTAATCAACGGTGAAAACTATGTTAACTACCCTATTCCCCCTGTAATTATTCATACATTTATGTTGGTTAGATTAAAAAAAAATCAAAAGTTGAAAGACACGATTTTTGTAAAATATTTCTTGTTTTCGTTAATTTGAGTTTTCTCATTTTTCGAATTTCAAAATTCTAAATTGTTAGTAGTCTAATCTCTTCTTAAGGAACAAATTACTTCTTATATACCAAAATAAAAATATATAAATCTATAAAAATCATTCAGTAGGATGTTTTTCTTCAAAAGTGTAGGTGGCCCAATTTTTTTGTATTTGAAAAAGTCGAAAAAAATCACATTTCGCGTAAATTGAACCCCTTGTATAGCATTACACTTTTTGGAACAATTTATTAAATATTTTATAAGTCGACTATTGTCAAAAGTCGCTGGCACAAATTTAAAAAATACTTATTACAACCCTGGCGTCATAGCTGAAAGGTTGGCTCTGTTTCAGCATTAGAGTGACAATATCTCCACAATAGTTAGTGATAGGTATATTAAAGACTGAAACTTTTTGATTCTAAATGTTACGGGGAATCCGAATACGTAAAAATATATAAAGTGTTCCATTAAAAAAACACAAGCTTGGCATTCTTTTTTGAATCGCCCTGTATGTACCTTTATATTTTTAAAATGTAGGTCTAATAATCATGTATTACCACACCAAAATTGGTTTTGATATCTCGAATGGTTAAGGGGGAATCCCCTGTCCACGCTTTATCCACTTTGTATAACGAAAGATATGCCTATTTATAACCTAAAAAGGAAAAAAGGGGTGGGTACCTAAAGTAAATGAAACTTTAATGTGTATATTGTGTAGTAATAACTAATTTGTAACAGTATGATGGTATTGAAACAGTTTGGTTTATTTAATAATAGCTTTATAACAACTATACACATCAGACACACAGCCTGCTTTTACGTAAACCACTTTTGCATAAAATATGATATCGAAAGTAAAACTTTCGTATAAGGGCTAAGTTTTGATGATGCAAAACTATTTTACAAACTTGTACATCGACAACCTTCTCTCTGTTATACATCTACAAAGCTTTCAAACAAATAACTACATTTTCCTAAACTTGCTTCCACGTCAACTTATCACTAACTAAAATAACGATTTAAAGTTGAAAATTTTAAGTGCATTATTATTTCTTACACAACACAACTCTCTTACATTATCATTACTATTATTGTTGTTGTTAAAACTGCAAAATCTCATAAAACTTGGCGTAATTGGATTGTTGCATAATTTTAAAGTTTGCATATAAAGTTTAAAACTTGTACATAAAAGTGCATATTATAAAGTGTCAAACTTATAAGTATTACAAAAGTTACAAACATTTTTATAAAATTTAAGTAGGCTAATCTCGTCATTTAATTAATTTGAGCAAATAATTATACAAAACGAGGGTTAAACAATACATTTAATATATCTCTCATTATCGCTTTGTTTATTATAAATGAATAAATTAATAATCGAATTTATTGAATTATAATAGCAAGTTCGATAATTTTTCTCAATAAAAAATAATAAAAACAAATTAAATATAGGATATAAGAGCGGTAAAATAACCATGGCGTAATTAAAATGATAACTAATATTAATACCAACTTGATTAAACCAAGCGAAAAACCAACAAACGCTAAAAGCGGTGGGTAACAACAACGATCTCAAATTTTCCGGACTTTCTTTTCTAATAATTAAATCAATTATAACTAAAATAAACATCGAAATAATTAACACAAATAAAGTTGCATATATTTCAGGCACACTATAATATAAAGTTAAAAAATAATCTTTATTCAAAAGGGTGGTTATTGTAACGCAAAATAAAACGTAAGTCCAAAGAAAATAAATAATTTTCTTCGTTACGTTATTCGTCGTTTTCACTTCTATATAAATGTAATTAGAAACGCACCAATCACCCGTGTACAAAATCATACAACTAATTTTAAATATAATTAAGCTACATCTTAATTGAAAATAAAAATGAACAAAATATTTATCATTTACATTAAAAATTATACTTAGAAGGGTTGTGAGTGAAATTATTATATTAGCAAACGATCCGTTTGTTACGTATAAATTTCTACTCAAACTATCAATGTTTAATTTTTGTTTTATGTAAAAAGATATCGCTAAAATTGAAAAGTTACAAATTAAGCTTATTGTTGAAAATATTGTAATTATCCTATAATCACTAGTGCTGCATTCGGTTAAGCTTTGTAAATAATCGATTGAATAATTTCTCAAAATTTCTTTGAAATAGCAATCTTGAAATTCCATATTTCTGAAATTAGAAAAAAAATTTTTTAGTAACAATTTGATGAAAATTTTTTATGAAAATTTAACATTTACTTAAACAGTGTAAATTTGCCTTTGTCAAACAACTACAGCGTTTTATTGTAAGAAGTTAAGATTTTTTATCAGTGAAATAAATTCATTTTAAGTTGAATTTTGAATTTATGAAATACGTTAAAAAAAATTTTTAAACTATAAACTTTTAAAGAAATGCACAAAAAAAATACAATAGGAAAAAGTTACTGGTATGGCCATGCACATCCGGTGTTTTAGTATTAAATTTATTTTTATGTTTTAATGTAAATTACATGATTTTAAAAAAGTGTTTAAAAAAAATTAAAAAGTTTTTTTTTTTAAATTGCTTCCGTCCGGGATTGACCATGAGACTTGTATGTAAGCAAAATTTTTAGGTATAAATTATTGTTTCAAAAATTTCATTCATTTTGTTAAATTTTGCATAAATTGAAGTTCAAAATATACATTATTTTATATGTTCAGAAAGATAATTTTACGAGCTTTCAAAATATTAAGAAATATACAGGGTGTTCCATTTAAATTAAGAAATTTTATTCCATTTCCGGTTAAACCTGAAATCAAAATATAAAGTGTTTGGTATCCTGTCAAAGTTAATTTTACGAGCCTTCAAAATATTTAAAAATATACAGAGTGTTCAAAAAAATTTTGATATTGTCCTAATTTCCGGTTTAACCGGAAGCGCTTTGTTAACCGAAAATAGTGTCAAATAATAGATATTCATGGGATTGATACATATATTCATTTTCAAGTTTCCATTTTCATTACAAAATAAATTAGAGATTTTTGAAGTTTTGACATTCCAAAAATCATTACTCCAAAACGGCTTGGGCGATTTTGATAAAAATTTATATTTCGATAGAGAATTACGTTGTCTGTAACATATCCAAAAAAGAAAAAATATGGCAGAGGGAATTTTGAGAAAATCCATTTCAAAATTTTGACCTATTTTGACCCCTTAAAGGTAGGCAATTTTAAAAGAATTTTGAAAATCGACTAAATTAGGACGAAAGCCCTATATTTTGGCTGTACAATGCCATTTTGAAATTTTTATAATAGTAATTAATGGCCAAGTTATAAGGGAAAGAGCACAAAATGGGACAATCGTTCTATGGGCCGCCATTTTAAATAAAAAAATTTGAAATTAGTGTTTTCAATTAGGGCTCACATGTACTATCTTATAGTAAGTATTTGGCCCAAATTTGCAAATATGCGCTCAAAATAACCACCTTATTTTTGGTTCAAAACGACGAGATTATTATTTTTTTGTCTCGATTATAACAACTTTTTCTTGGATTGGAAAAATTTAAAAACAACGCACGTGGCCATACCGGAAACTTTTTAGTGCTTACTATTCCCATTTCCGGTTAAACCGAAAGTCAAAATATAAAGTGTTTCGTGTCGTGTTTGGTGTTCTTAGATAGCTAATTTCACAAACATTCAAAATATTTTTAAATATTTGTGTTTCATTTAAATTATGAAAATTTATCACATTTCCGGTTAAACCGGAAGTCAAAATATAAAGTGCTATAGTAGCTATAATTATTATAGCTAAATATAGTAGCTAATTATACGAACTTTCAAGGTATTGAAACATATACAGGGCATTCCATTTAAATTAAGAGAGTTTCCTACAGTTCCGGTTATACCGGAAGTCAAAATAATAAAAATAATAATAAAATTGTGTTTGGTGTCTCCAGATAGCTAATTTTACGCACTTTCAGAGTATTGAAACATATACCATTTAACCCTTATGTGGCTGACGGTGGTACCCGGGTACCTTTTAGGCATAAAATATAAAATATTTAAATTTTGCGACGTCAAATCAATTTGAATTTCTAGGAATACTTCAACTATTTCATTTTACATATGTTTTGAAAATTTCATATGTCTAGAGGTAAGGGGTGCCATTTTTTTTGGCCTTAAAGAAAAATCACCTTTAACGGGCGGCTGGTGGTACCCGGGTACCACTGTAGATTTGTATAGGAAATTATAGAAGAAAAAAATTTTTTTTTTAAATTATTAAAAATTTTTCTTTTCGATTTTATAAAATAATAAAAATGATATACAGGGTGAGTTAAAAGTCGTTTTCTCGAAAAAAAATTGTTTTTTTTTTTTTTTAAATTTATATAAATTTTCGTACAATAAAATAAATACTTTTTTAATTATTTATTTATTTAATATAAACAAAACAAACGTGGATTTGGAATTGTTATTAGTTACTACAGTTACTAAGATTATAAATTTAAAAAAAAATTGCAAACAGTCAAAAAACAGCATTAAAGCAAGATGGGTACCCGGGTACCACCGTCAGCCATGTACGTATAATTATTTATGCAGCCACATAACGGTTAAATTAAGAAATTTCATCACATTTCCGTTTAAAACAGAAGTCAAAATATAAAGTGTTTGATATCGTTTTTGGTGTCTCGAGATAGTTCATTTTACGAACTTTCAAAGTATTGACAAATATACAGGGTGTTCCATTTAAACTAAAGGTCATCACTTTTCCGGTTAAAGCAGATGTCAAAATGAAAAGCGTTCGGTATCGTGTTTGGTGTCTCCAGATAGCTAATTTTACAAACTTTCATAACAATTGAGATATATACGCCCTGAATATTTGCGGGCGTTCCATTTAAATTGCGAAATTTGATCACATTTCCGATTAAACCAGAAGTCACAATATAAAGTGTTTAGTATAGTATTTGTTGTCTCCAGATAGTCAATTTTACGAATTTTCAAAATATTTAAAAATATACAGGGTGTTCTATTTAAATTAAGAAATTTGATCAACTTTTCGGTTAAACCGGAAGTCAAAATATAAAGTGTTTGGTCTCGCGTAACAGCTAATTGAAAGAGCTTTTAAAATATTTAAAAATATACAAGGGTGTATCTAAAAATATTTTATATTTTTGTAATTTCCGGTTTAACCTGAAGCGATTTTTTAATCTTAAATAGTACCAAATTATAGATACTCATGGTATTATACATAGTTTTTCAAGTTTTTATTTTTATTACAAAAGAATTTTTTTTACATTTTTGTAATCAGCGGGACTCAAAACGTCGAGATATTAAATAAAAAAAATTTTTCTCGATTAGGTTTAACCATAGAGTAGTAATTATAGATTAGTAATTATATATTTACTAATCTGTGGTATAACGTATAACAACTTCCTTTTTGTTGAAGAAGTTAAAAATCTAAAAACGGCATTAATTAAATTAGACAAAGTATTACTCTTTAGTGCTTCAAAATTGCCTATCTTTAAGGAGTCAAAGTATGGATAACGTAGTTATTAAGGTTTAAATTCAAGCGTGCATATAGTGTGTTTTAATCCGCGAGATGGCGAAACTATCGCATGATCAACGGTAGTAGACTTACAGAAAACTGACTTTTGCATTTACAGAAACCTATAAACATACTGACAGAAAAATATAATTAACCTAAAATGACATTGTGAATGACATAGACAGTGAAGGTCAGCTACGACGATGCTTAGTTAATGACTGTGTTTTGAGTCGTCGCTATCATAGCTGCTGACGTTCACTGAATGCACCCATTAGAGCTGAGGTTATAAGAACTCAGACAGCGTTTTTTGAACCACAAGTTCAAACATTTTAAAAAAAATACATGTTATGTAATACCTACTGTTAAACAACATATATAATTTTCATCAAACTCTAACCCATGGTTTTTGGATAACATCAAGAAAACTGTGAAAAAAGAGGTTTTTTGAAATTAATTACCAAACTAAAGTACAGAATTTCCTCAATTTATTTCTACAAAATGTAACCGAGTTTATACCAATACTATAATTTTTTGAAAATTTTTGAACTAGCGGTTTTCTTAATACGGCCGAAGAAGTTAGAAAAATGCACACAACTTGATTATTCTTTAGAATTTAATACAGATGAACGTTGAAAATGATGGGTATGGGCTTATAGTAGAGCATTATACACAAAAACTGGACCAATTATTTGAATTTTCGAAAAAAAAATTAAATTAAGGTTTAAGTTAACATTGCGTTTTTTGAACCACAAGTTCAAACATTTAAAAAAAAATACGTGTTATGTAATACCTACTGTTAAACAACATATATAATTTTCATAAAACTCTAACCCATGGTTTTTGGATAACATAAAGAAAACTGTAAAAAAAGAGGTTTTTTGAAATCTATTACCAAACAAAAGTACAGAATTTCCTCAATTTATTTCTACAAAATGTAACCGAGTTTATACCAATACTGTAATTTTTTGAAAATTTTTGAACTTGTGGTTTTCTTAATACGGCCGAAGATGTTAGAAAAATGCACACAATTTCATTATTCTTTTGAATATAATACAGATGAACGTAGAAAATGAGGGACATAGGCCTAGAGTAACGCATTATACACAAAAACTGGACCAATTATTTGAATTTTCGTAAAAATATTAAATTTACGAAAGACGAATATTCAAAATTTAGTCAAAGTATTTGACGGAGCTGTCATCAGCGCCATAACTAAATTTTGCGGATGAAATGCACACTATACATTACTATGCACGCCAATGCACGCTTGAATTTAAACCTTAATAGTTCCATCTATTGGCCTCTGTTTCAATAAATCACAACATATTGGAATGACAGCACGTTTAAATTTAAACATTTCTCAGTCGTCAAATTAACTTTTTTTCGAAAATTCAAGATATTGGTGTAGTTTTTATGAATAGTGCCCTACTACAAACCTATGCACATCTCATTTTACGTCTATCTATATTAAATTCTAAAAAATTAAAAAGTTGTATGCATTTTTCTAACTTCTTCGACCGTATTAAGAAAACCGCAAGTTCAAAATTTTTTAAAAACTTACAGGTTTAGTAGTAACTCCATTACATTTTGTACAAACAAATTAAGAAAATTCTGTACTTTAGTTTGGTAATAAATTTCAAAAAACCTCTTTTTTTACCGTTTTTTTGATGTTATCCAAAAACCACGGGTTAGAAGTTGATGAAAGTTACATATGTTGTTTAACAGTAGGTGTTACATAACATATATTTTTTTCAAAATTCTTGAACTTGTGGTTCAAAAAACGCAGTCTGAACTTAAACCTTAATGCAATGACATTAGAGTCACTTTTTAATTTTTTCAGGACCGGAACTACGATTGTTTGAAGTTAAAAAAATTTTGAAACGAGCCTTAAAGGCAATTTTAACAAATAATAATTTTATCAAATTCTGTATTTTCATGTTTTATAACCCTGTTGTCACTCGGTATGTGGATGAATACAAAACAAAAAATAAAAAATGTGAATGGGACCTATTGTTTATAATATTCAATCGACTGTAGATAACAATCTACACCGATTTTGAGGTTAAAAATGATGTTTTCAGAAGTAGATTTTTATGATGCTAATAAAAGGACTCTTTACTTTTTTTGATAACTTCAACCATTAATGAGATATGTGCAAAAGATTGTCAAAAACTGCAGTTAACGTTCATTTTTTAAGACGATTACGCACAGTACGCACACGTCGCACACTTCTGTGAGGCAGGGGCCCTTTATTGCTTGTTCAAAACGTCTAAAACTAAATTTAGAACTAAAATTCAACTTAACAATAAATTTATTTAACACTAAACAACTATTTTTGTGCTTTGCTTACCCTCTTTTATTATTTTACACCTTCTAGTTTATTGATTATCATTATCACTACTTTTACAAAAAAATTAATAACAATCAACTCACCTTAAATGTAAATCCCGTTTTTTAAATATCACAAATTAACAAAGTTACTACAACTTTTAAAACTTTCAATGTTTGTCAATTTTAAAGTACACAGCGGTATAAATAATCAAACATTTGCTTATTCTCTCTTGATAACTCAAAAATTAATTTTATAAACGACCGTTCACAAAATAAATACGTTCGAGAGCGATGATGATCGTAAAGTTTCTTCTTGTTTGATTACTTAGTACATCTGTTTTTGGTAGGTTTAAATCGACCCTTCGATGGCCTTAATAATGTTTATATGGTTTGGTATTAACCGTATATTAAACGATTATCTTCAGCTGTAATTTCTGTTAAATCATTAATTTATAATTGCTTTGGATTAAAATTAAATTTTACAGCTCATACGAGAAGTGAGTGTAATAATAGCTCAAATTGAGTAGATAATAATTAATTTTCATATACAGGGTGGGTTATAAGTTGTAGATAATTTTCTTTTATTTTCTTTCTTATTTTTCTATTATTATAACGACACGCTGTCGTTGAGGATGCTGAAAAACGATTACTTTTTCGAAGAAATCATAGAAGGGCGGGATTGGGTTATATAATATACAGGGTGTCCCTGAGCGAAATCTTTAACTTCAGGTATTTTGAAAATTGATTATTAAAGAGACTCATAATTTGGTGGAAAGTGCTATTTCAATCATTTCTACTCCTAAACGAGGTCCACTCATCCTTATAGGAACTTAAATAACAGCTTTTCCTTTATGATACTTCACTGGGAGCTCTTGGAAAGTAGATACTAGAAATAATACCCACCCTATTCACTCAAATTAATTTAAAGCTAAGAGGAATAGGAATAATTTGACAAATTTAAGATTTTGGCAAGTGAACGGGTAAACGAAAAGCTGTCACTTGCATACAAAACATAAAAAACATTTTTAAACTCAACCAGACACTTTTTACTTATATTCTTGATATAAAGGCGGCTTTGCCTTATTATAACAGGAAAAAGCCATTATAAAAATCGTGTAATATGAATACTAACAAAATGTTGAAAAGTAACAACTTCTTTGCACAAATTTATGAAAAAAATATTTGAATAAAAGTTACAAATTCTTAATAAATATTCAGAAGTTTTCTTTTCAATACGAAATATACAATACAACTTTGTAGGTTTCAAATATTTCTCAACACAAACTTGGAAAAGCTTGACACTCAAAAACTCTTGTACTTGTATAATACAACAGTAGAAATGTGTTATAGTATAAAAGAAAACTTTATAGCCGCAAATTTGTTAGTTAAATTTTAAAATTTTAATTTTAATAAAACACTTTTAAGTATTGTTTAACGTTTTCTATAGCGAGCTTGTACACGGTAAATTTTATAGCAGTTAAATATTTAATTTTCATTGTTAATTAATATTATTCATTTTGAAGTAACAGTTATTAAATATTTAGTTCATTTATATTCGGAGCTTGGAATAATAAAATACACAATTAATAATCGCTAATCCGGATTATCCAGGTTAAAAAATAACATTTTTAGGTCTTTTCTCCATGTAGATTATGTAGAATTAAAATTTGCTACACAAAACTAGAATAGTAAGCACTAATAAAGACATACGCAGTAGGCAACACATAATACAATCACGCCGAACTAGGTGTATGTTAGTCGTCTATGCGAAGATATTTACGGGTTTTAAACACAATAATAACATAAAAACCCCTTTCGGAGTATCTAGGATATTCATTCATCCCCAAATAAGAGAAAAATTTCCACTACGTCGTAATAAAGGCCTTAAATGAGACATGAAGTTAAATTTAAGGGTAAGTGGTGCAAGGCTGGACTGGGAATGAAATTAGTACCGGGAAATCTGAAAGTTCGGGCCGCTTGAAGGCGAGCCATTGTGTTGGGGGGGAATAAAAAAACATTGAATTTTATTCCTTAATAATTCAGTGTTTTTTATACAGGGTGGGGTGTTTACAGGCACGGACTGGCAAGGGGCGCTGAGTGCGACAGCGTCCCGGGCTACTAAATATGGGGAAATCCGAGCTCTCTCTTGAAATTATTAATTAAAAAATTCCGACATTTCCATATTTATTGCTTTATTTCTATTCATTTCATTTCAAGCTTCATTTCTAGTGAAGCTTCTTCAAATCTAGAGATGACTGCTTGGCCAGTGGTGGTGACTTCTAAAATGCTACAAGAGTATAATATGTACATTAAGAAGATCAACATGTAAGGGTGACCATCTATAATTTTGGAATCCACTCATGCCCAGTTTATGGTACAGAACCTTCAAAATTAATTCTGATGTGAACTTCGAATATTCAAGAATCTCCTTACTACAAAATTCGGTAGCCTAGGAATGCTTTCAGTTCTCTGCATTAATTTTTAATGGATCCACCACTCTTTAGGAATTGTTTGGGGCAATATTCTGCTATAAAATAATCCTCATACAGTGCCATAATTCTTGGGTCTCAGGTGGGCCTTTTTAAAAATCTCAGGGACGTAAGACGAAGTAATTCAAAATATTACTTAGTAATATTAATTGGACTTGTATTCTACACAAACGGCTCTAAAAACCCAACAGGTACAGGAGCTGGAATTATCGGGGACGGCAACCTGAGGCAGGGGGTAACCTTAAACCTCGGGGAGCACATAACCGTCTTCCAAGCAGAAATTTACGCCACCTCAACATGTGCGCAAATACTGTTAGATAGAGGATATCACAACCAAAGAATTTTCGTTGTATCTGACAGCCAAGCAGCCATAAAAGCGCTGAACGCTTATGAGGTGATGTCCGGGCTAGTAACGGACTGCATCCGCAGACTGAATGCGCTAGCGGAGACAAATTTCGTCAGCTTGGTATGGGTTCCAGCTCATGCCAACATGCCAGGGAACGAGAAAGCGGACGATCTGGCCAAAGAGGGCAGAAAAATAAGACCCATTGGACCAGAACCCGCCCTTGGCATTTCTTATGAAACGGCAAAGAGAGAAATAAAGTCACTTCTAGGGAAGTGGCATATTAAACACTGGAGGGAATCTCCTGAACAGGGACACTCTAAAGCCCTCCTGGAGAAATCCTCTGACAAAAGAACTCGCTCTCTAATCAGAATGAGCAGAGATGAGCTACGACTGGCAACGGCAACGTTAACGGGTCATTGTCAGCTCAAAAAGCACCTGCATAGGATGGGACTAGAAGAAGACCCACTATGCAGAGGATGTGCAGAGGAGGAGGAAACTCCAATCCATCTTCTGCTACACTGTGAGGCTTTCACAAGAAGTCGTTACAGCATTCTCGGGAAAGAGAAGATACTCCAAAGAGAACTGCCCAACTTATCAATAGGAAAAATTCGGGACTTTATCAGAAGCACAGAACTCCCATAAGGGAAGACCAAATCCGAGGCGCACAATAGATCCAAGAGGTCGCGATGCAAGGAACCAATAGGGACCAACCTCAGAATCATATAATAAAATATAATAATATTAAGTAATATGCTTATGTAAAATTTTACATCGCGGGCTTCTAGAAATATCTGCGCCCATAAAAATGTATAGTCAGTCCGCCCCTGGGTGTTTACTGTCTGACCGGATTGCTTCTGAATATTAAAAGGGGGATCAGGCATGCCAACGGTGAGAGGTGAGGGGCGAGGGGCGTTCCTATGCTTTTATATGGGATGACGTCACATACAAAAACTTAAAATAATAAAATTATGGAATTTTTAAAAGCTATTTCTGCTATGTTAAGTGTTAACTGATTATAAAAATACTCTTTCTAAGAATATATTTTTAGTCACAATCATATTTTAATTAATACTTTTTTTATATTTTTGAAAAACGTCAGGCTATAACATGGGATGAAACTTCGCAACAGGGCTAACATTACAGTACCTATATAGGTTGGTACCATTGCTCTTAAATTCATGTTTGTCAAAGTCAATTTTTATAGGTTAATAATATTTATAAGTTTTGTTGGTCAATTATGGTTAAATAGATTAAAAGACTTACGTATTATTTCATTTGTTAAATAATATAAATTATATTTGCTGTTTTAAAATATCATTTAATTAACACAATAACTAGCTTCCAACTATCTAAAGGTTTACATGAAGTTTACAGTTTAAATTGACATATCGCGGTAATATCACGTTTAAAACGGCGTTGCCATGATTTACTCACATCGTCTTTTATTTACGAAAAATACTGAAATTTTATTCCTTAAATAATGAATAGAGTTCTTATATTCCTGGTAAGGTACCTTTATTTTGGTCTCATCGTTTTCCTCCGTTATTAAACTATAAATTGAAATGTTTTTTTTACATTTCTGACATTTTGAAAACTGATTTTTTGAAGATCGAAGAGTAAAAAATGTATAAACTGCTATACAGCCTATGTTAAAAGTTCAATTTTTGGAGCTTAATTTCTCCGCCAAACTCCTGGAAACCTATGTTGAAATTTTAACAGTAGACGTCTAACACATTCAAAAACACCATATTAAAATTTGAAAAGATTCTGACATTTTTTAAATCATGCCTGAACCTCCTTAATATTCGAGATATCAAAACCAAATTTGTCATGGTAATACGTGATCATCAGACCTACATTTTAAAAGTGTTTAGGTACATACAGAGTGATTAAAAAAAGAGCAAGAAAATAGCTTATTGATACATAATTAATATACAGGGTGGGTGTTTACTGGGTGAACTGGAAATTGCTCCTCAACTATTCCAGATATCAAAACCTATTCTGGTATGGTAATACGTGATCATTGAACCTACATTTTAAAAGTATTTACGTACATACAGGGTGATTCAAAAAAGAATGCCAACCGAAACTTGTGTTTTTTTAAATAAAACACAAGTTAGGGTTGGCATTCTTTTGCGAAGTATCCTGTATGTATCTAAATATTTTTATAGAGATAAATAGATTAAATAGAGATCCAATAATCATGTATTACCCCACCAAAATTTGTTTTGGTGTTCTAAATATGACCAAATATTTAGGACTAATTTGGTACAAATATTTAGAACCAAATTTTCAAAAAATTTCCCCAAACCCCGGCGACGACGGTGGTACGCCATGACCCAACAAAATTCTTAGGCTTCAAATTTGTATTAGCCTACAGCGACAAACAGACGTACGCCGGCCCTGGCAAATAACGCGATTTTTCTTGACAAAAAGGCAGGCAGCCTACACAAACCATCTGAACGGTGTCCAGACGCTCCAGTTTGGTTGTGCAGGCCGTCTAAACGGTGTCCACGAGCTCCGGTTTAGCCTGTGTACTGTGCCCTGCCAGTTATTTATATTTTTCCTAAAATTCTATTTTTGTATTAGTTTCTTAATAAAACATACTAAATTTAAAAAAGTTACTACAGGTTCGTATTTTTGATTTTTTCAATTTATCTAATTTTTTTCAATATATTTCGTTCATTGTCACATCACGGGCCACCGAAAATTTCCCGGTAGCCTGCCGGGACAGTCCAGCTTTGAAGTAGTGCAAACCAGTGATGACGCCACTTGGTGGGCAAGGGGTCAGTCGCTCTCCATGAAAAAACGGTCTGAGCCCCCAATAGTTTTATTCAAACCCACTAGAGAGAAAACTCCGATTTTAGCTTTCAGCCTTTCTTGAAAATTTTTGAGCCTGCCCTGATAACACAGTCTGGTTACGGCCCTGTGTAGTGGTGTAGTAATAAAATGAAATTTTCACCAATAAAAACAATAATTTTTCTTGAATAAACGATGCTGTGCTGAAATTTACGGTAGCTAACGCTCAGAAACTCTTTATCCTTCTGCTAATA
Source organism: Malthinus seriepunctatus (assembly GCA_963924605.1). Classification (NCBI taxonomy): domain Eukaryota; kingdom Metazoa; phylum Arthropoda; class Insecta; order Coleoptera; family Cantharidae; genus Malthinus; species Malthinus seriepunctatus. Next base: position 20,266,950 of record OZ004602.1, on the reverse strand, counting down.
GCTAAAACTTTGTTCGAGAGGTGTAGAGAGTAAGATCGTTTACAATTGCTCTCCCTAAAAACGGTCGCCCCCCTTGAAATTTTTTAAATTGTGCCTGCCCCCCAGAAAATATGGGCGTCACTGGTGCAAACGGGCCTTAAAAGCTAAAAAAATTTTAATTTACATTTATTATAAACACCTTTTTTTGCCGTACTAGGTATAACTTCTCACAATGTAAGAAGATTTTTTTATTAATCCCGATTTTACAATAATTCCTTTAAAAATAATTACCTAACCTTAAATTTATCCCTATAAAATCATTAGCTACAGTCAGCCTCACAATTATTGGCCAACAATGACAAAACGACAGAAGGGGAAGTTGTTAATTTACTATTTGTTGACAAAATAAAGCTACCCCTCAACTTAAGTAGGGGGTGTTATGATGGTTGCATCCACAATTAGTGCTAAACGTATAGCCAGGGTGGCTTTAAATGTGAGGCTGACTCGTTCCTTTCAAAAACAAAAGACTCGCTAGAATTATTTGTAACAAAAAGTTTAAATTTAAAATAGTAGATGATATTCATTCTGCTATGTGTGCTCGAACGGAGTAGTAGTGTCAGGTGCCGCTCCTATAGTTATTGTGTTTGAGTCAATTATTACCTAATTTTACCTAATTTTTACAATATGCCAGCCGATAGTATACGATCTACTCGTGCTACTGAGGACGAGGCGCGCATACGTAACATAGTCGAGAAATTGTTAAGTTCAGATTCGTTAATTCAGAACCTCGTGTCAAACATCAAGGATAAAGTTGTAGATGAATTTAAGAAAGAAGTCCAAGAATATAAGAAGAAGGTGAATTCGCTTGAACTTAAGGTGGTTTCACTTGAGGCTGAATTAAAAGCCTCTAAAAAAGAACTAATTCTCTACAAAGACGAGTCTGAAATGTACTCTAGGCGCAACAGTCTGCGGATCTTTGGTGTTCCTCAAGCTACCAGAGAGGAAGACACCGATGCCATAGTTTTGAACATATGCAAAGAAAAATTGGGTCTAAATCTTCCACCCACCTCTATCGATTGCAGCCATCGCCTTCCTGCTAGAGAAGGTGGCACAAAACCAATAATTGTAAAATTCGTTAGTAGAAATACTAAAAAAACTATCTACCAGTCCAAACGGAAACTCAAAGGCTCCAAAATCGTAATTAGGGAGGATCTGACGAAGTTACGTTACCAAATTTATATGGGAACGGTGAAGAAATATGGAAGCGGCTCGGTATGGACAAGTGAGGGCAAAGTGCTTGTTAAGGTGGACGGTGTGGTGAGAAACATTAAATCATTAAGCGACTTACAGTAATTCGTTCTTTATGTTATACTCGTAGGATGCTCACTCAACGTTTTAGTGAGCTTACCTCTTGCTACTCTAGGCTTGTGGTCTTGTGCTATATCATATCTTGTGATAGTACAATTTAATTTACAAACTTAAACTATCGTATAATTCATATCAACTTCAGTTTATTTTCTTCTTGTGGTATTCCTTCCTTTTCATGCGTTATCTTATTAAATATTGAAGAATTTTATTTTATGTGCTATCCTCATACATATTAATTTATAGTTTAAATATTACATTTTGTATTTCGTCCCATCTGATGTGGACTTATCATTTTTTAGTTCCATTAAATTTACAATTTTAAATTTAAGTAACTTACATTTCCGTACTGCAATTGATTCACATTAATTTGATTTATATTGTGCAATATTTGTAAAAATGGGAAAGTTGTTAACATAAGATGACACAGAAGTCGTTCAGGGCTGCACACGCTAACGTTCGATCATTATTACCAAAATTCACTTCTATTCAAAACTATATAACTCGTATGCGTTTGGAGTGCTTTGCGATGAGCGAAACATGGTTGACAGATGCGATTCCGGATGACGCAATTGGTATCGGAGGCTATTCTCTTATAAGGCGGGACAGGCGTGGACGTGGTGGTGGTGTTGCTATTTATTTGAGTAACATTTACAGATTTACAGTTGTTGACGTCGGTGGTCTTGTTGAGCAGGTGTGGGTGTCATTTAGGGCTAATAAAATGTCTATAGCAGTTGGAGTCGTGTATAAACCTCCGGAACTGCACTATCAGATGTTCTGTGATGAATTCGAGAAGTCTTGCACCTTGGTGTCTACTACTCATGATTTCGTGTGCTGTTTCGGTGACATTAACATAAATCTGTTGTTAAAAAATAATGATAGCGTATGTTTTACTTCGTTAATAGACTCAGTCAACTTAATTCAATTGGTTGATTCTCCCACACGAGTTACACCCAATTCTCAAACTTTATTGGACGTGATCTTGGTCTCGGATGCTGCTTTGGTGGAGGATTCTGGTATTTCGGATGGTAGGTTTTCGGATCACGAGACGGTCTTCTGTCATTTAATGATACCTTCTAGAAGCATGACAATCTATAAAACAATTAGATGCTTCAAAAACTTTAGTATTGATGATTTCCACAATGATTTACATCTGGTGCCTTGGCAAAATATTTTTCTTCTTGGGGATGTAGATGATAAGGTTGAATTTCTTAACGACAATATTTTAGAAATTTTAAACTTTCATGCCCCTATAAAAACAGTCAAAATAACCAACCAAAGAACGCCCTGGATTACGGACACCATTAAGTGCATGATTGCACTAAAGAATAAAGCGTATAAAAAATTCAAACTAACCCGTCTCCCCGCTCATTGGGATTATTATAAATCTATACGGAATTATACTACACAGGCAATTAAAAAAGAAAAAGTCGCGTATTTTAAATATATCTCTAGTAGTAATGATTCTAAGCGTCTTTGGCAAGAACTTAAGTCGTTGGGTATAAATAAAAACAGAAATTCTAGTATTCCCGTTCATTTACAGGACCCAGAAATAATCAATAATTTTTTTATTGATAATATACCTACAATTCAAGTCGATAATACTGATTTGCTTAATTATTATAAAACCAATAAATTTGTTGATGATTCTGATGAATTTTTGTTTGAGTGTGTTGAAATGTCTGATATCAGCAACATCATAAATAAAATAAAAAGTAAATCACAAGGGTTCGATGGTCTCAATATAGAAATGATTAAACTCTGTTGCCCTATTATCTTGCCTTATCTTACACACATAATTAACTTCTGTTTAACGGAAAGTAAATTTCCAAAATTATGGAAAAAGGCATTAATTAAACCATTACCAAAAAAATCTAATGTCGACGAGTTGAAAGATCTTAGACCGATTAGCCTCTTGACCGTTTGCTCAAAAATCCTTGAGAAAGTTATGCATTTACAAATTCAGAAATTTATTGATAGGCATAAGATTATACCTGATATTCAGTCAGGATTTCGTTCTGGATTCGGTTGTGTGACAGCCCTGTCACAAATATCTGATGATATCTTAACAGCGAGTGATTCAAATAGGGTCACTGTGTTGGTATTGCTTGACTTTAGTAAGGCTTTTGATACCTTAAATCACGATGTACTTCTCGCTGTTTTGAAATATGTTGGTTTCGGTTTGTCCGCCATTGCACTTTTTAAGAGCTACTTGAGTGACAGGCTCCAGGGAGTGAGGCTTGACGGAGGTTGTTCTCGATTTAGACAAGTAACTACTGGAGTGCCTCAGGGCTCCATACTTGGACCTCAGCTGTTTTCGTTGTACACCGCAGGTTTTCATAATCACGTGAGTACGTGTTCTGTACATATGTTTGCGGACGATACACAGCTGTACCATTCGTTCTACTTGAGGGATCTTCATCAATCCACGATAAGTATCAACCAGGATTTAGAAAATATTTATAAAGTATCAACGGAACACTCTCTCATAATTAATGCTTCTAAATCTAATATCCTGTTGTTCGGCAATTCTAATAGCATTTTGGAATTACGATCTGCCGCTCGTTTTTTCATCAATAATAATAACATTCCTATCGTTGACGAGGCCAGAAACCTTGGATTGGTCATGGACAATACTTTCAGATACAAAACTCAAATAACCAACTATATCAAAAAGGCGTACACTAACTTAAAATTAATCTATCCTCATAGACACTCTTTATCGGTCCCAGTAAAATCTCTTCTTTGCGACACATTGGTGTTATCGCATTTTAATTATTGCTCACAAATATACGGCCCTGCCATCACACAACTTGACTGTAAAAGAATACAAAGGGTACAGAACTCCTGTTTAAGGCTTATTTTTGGTATAAGGAAGTACGACAGAATTACGCACAAGCTGTCGGATATCGGTTGGCTTAGCATGGAGGGTAGACGTCGGTTGCAGCTGGCTTCGTTTTGTCACGGAATAGTTCTGAATCGGCGGCCACCGTACCTGTACAACAAGATAAAATTTCGTACGGATGTTCACTCCTTGAATCTACGCTTTAAAGGTCTAATTACGCCACCACTCCACAAATCGTCTCTGTTTGAGAGAGGTTTTTCTTACCAGGCTTCTAAGGTATATAATGGTATTCCACCGTTGTTCAAGGGTCTGTCTGTCAAGTCATTCAAAGTCAAATACGGGTTGCATTTGTATCAACATCAACATCGTCTGTGATCCACATTGTATTGTGGTACACGAGAGGCTGCTAAACTGCTATTATGTATATTATGTATATTATGTATATTGCTGCTTCTCATGTGCCTACTATTGATTTGTACTATGGATTTTCTCATAATTAATTATTGTAGTATGAATTTAGTGTTAGTGTGCTAATGTGTATAGTGGTACTTTTCTTATTTTTCAATTTATTCTCTTCAAGAACGTTTATTAACTTTGGGGAGTTACACGTCGCAGAATTAGCTTTAGGCATTTAAATTTTATTTTTGTTAACTGTTTTTGCAAATCCGGGTTATGGTGGAAGAACAAGGGCTGCATATTGCAGCCACTTGAACCAACGCCCTGTGGTTCTCATTGGAACTTTTGTAATACGATTTATATAAATTATGTATTCTTTTTTTTTTTCTTTTATGTTCCTTTGAAGAATAAAGGCATTTATTATTATTATTATATTATTATTATATCTTCTAATAACACGCTCGTTTGTTTTAATTAGACAAAAAGAAAACTAAACTAAGTTTAGAAAACTAAACCGAACGAAAATCTCTGATCAAACATGAATTTAATAATATAAATTGGAAAAACCGCAGGCGGTGCTTCATTAGAATTGAAATTGTTCAATTCTTGTTTAAAACGACTAAAACAATCACAAACTCAACCACAACAAGTAATTAATTTCTATTTTTTTTAACTTTATCAATTTTTTACGATAAGTAAAACGAACTAGCAACAGAAAAGGCTTTTTTATTCGACTGTATCCAAAAGCAATACTTTACGTTTCGAATATTGGACTTTTTTTCGTTTAAATATATGCGCCATCTATTGAAATTTATGTGAAGTTCTTATTATGAATAGGTACAGTCGCATTTTTTAAAGACTACCGATACGTGACTTTTAAAATATTCAATAAATAATTAATTTAATTATAAATTTTCTAAATAAATATTTAATAACAATTGATAATAAATGTATTAACTAAATTAAATAATTAAACTCAGGAAATAAGTCGTTTTCATCTTTATTTATACATATGAAGGTGGGCACGTGTCGGCAGTCTTTGATAAATTCGACTTTTAAATTTTAAATTAGCGAAAAAAATTGAGGTTAGGTAAATATTTAATTCTTAGAACATAAAGAATCAAGAAATAACTTAGCAACCGAGCCGAGCCTATAAGAGAAAATGCGACGGAAACGACGTTTTAAAAAACTATGGATGACTCATTCATTCCGTCGAATTCATTTTATCATTGGCTGTCATGATCTTTCTTTATAAGTGGGAGTATAAGCTACCATTTCTATTAGAGAAATTGACCGAAAATTGCTATATTTAGACAACCATTGCATTCACATACATTACCTGGAATGCTCTTTCCTGTTAGAGTAGCGGTTATTTATTCAATGATTTAATTGTTTGCAGTTGAATAAACTTAGGTATGTTTTCTAAAATTTATTTTTATTTAAGTATTACTTACAGTCGAATAAAAAATAATCTGTGACATACGAACGTAAAATTCTGTTTTAGGCGGGTGTTGTGAATCTCGGCTAACACCTCGATTCACAAGCTTCACATTCACCCGTGCAACATCAATTTACGTCTTTGTAAAAGGACTTTTACTTTTTCGAATTGATGAACCATTCTTCGTCATCATCTGTTAGTTACAATACATAAGTCCAATTTAGGAATAATTTACGTAACTTAAGGACTATTTTTATTTAGGGAAGGTCTGTTATCGTCTTGCTGATCTTTAATTATTGTAATCCTGATTCCTCATGACTTTTTACTCCCACGCAAAATTAGCTGTGTATTTACGAGATTTCGATGTAATTTACGAGTTAATAAAAAAACAGATTTACCTAACCGTAAAATATTAGGCATACGTATAATACTAAAATCCGTTTGGATCAATATTAATTACTACTTGGTCTGTTTGCTTAACAAACAACAAAAAAATAACAACACAAACTATATGTTACCATTTACATCACAAATCCTTTGATGCTTGTTGAAAAACCACATAGTGCATTTACGATACTTACTTTACGTAAATATTTGTATATTGCAAACCATCCTTATTTATGTAAATTTTAACTATAATGCACAAATTTACATGAAATAAAACCACGAATTAAATTATTATTAAACTTTTAAATTATAAATACTACAAGCGTTCTTCACGTGCATAGTGTGGAATTAACTAAAAACATAGAAAATAATAACAATTAAATTATAATAACTGGACAAAATAGTGAAAGTGACGTTTATTTATAATTTCAACTTACAGTTGAGTCAACCTTCGGTTAACTAGGCTTTATAATACTTCCCCTTAGTCACTTGAGCTCGAAAAACGAGTGATTAACGGAGTAATTGCCTGAGAAGGCTGAATTTTTGCATTTTTATGAATATCTCAGAAATTGGAAGGTTTTCAGTAAAATTGATAGTATACGAAATTACAGAGCGTTTAATTCTCTATAAAAAAGGTAATATTCATTTTTTTGCTAGAGTCAAAACTTAGACCCGTAATTTAAGACGAAAATTTCGGAGCTCGCGCGGTTTACTCTGAGTGCAAAATTTGAACCATTTAGAAATTATTCCAATAGGGAATTTTAAAATATTAAAATAGGTACAACAGAAAGTTAAATTTAATTATTATCTGAGTTACTTGAGCTCAAAAAAGGAGCGATTATATTGAAATATTTGCGAGAGGGCTAAATAATTGCAAGCGTCTGTGCATTTTGGCGAATATCTCCAAAAGGGTTAAGTTTTAGTTAAAATTGTTAGTATATAATACTCTAGAGAATTTAATGCTCTATAAAAATGATAAGATTAATTTTTTTGACAGAGGTGATAGTTTACTCTGAATTTAAGACGGAAGCGCGGTGGGTTTGCGAGTTTTACCCTGGAAACTAAACTTGAACCATCTAAAAATTATTCCGATAATGAATGTTGAAGTGACTAAATTTTAGAGTTTCTACGCTAAAAATAAACTTAAAATAAAATTAAGTGCTTTCAGCCAATTAAAAAAATTTAATTATTTACATTCAATATCCTCAAATTGAGCTTTTCTCTAGTAATGCCACGTAATGCTTTATAACAACCTTTAACTTCCTTGGAGTTAAAATAAAGCGGACAAAGTCTTAAGTTCTTAACTAATTTAACAACAAATAAAAAACTCTTAAAACATTTTTACAAAGAGTTAATGCTTTTAGTTACTTTCTTTATTTTTAAAATTCGATTATTTCATTCATCATCAACACTGAAAATTTAATCCACTGCGCGCGCTGTGTATTCGCAATCTTGAATTCACTATCTTGGATTCGCCATCTTGGATTCGCCATCTTGGATTCTCCACCTTGAATTCGCCATCTTGGATTCGCCATTTTGGATTCTCCATCTTGGATTCGCCATCTTGGGTCTGTCATTAGCATTACTGAATAATAATGTCTGCCTTTGTTTATCGCTTTCTGTAAAAACTTTTCAGTGGCGTTTAGTGACACATGTCACTGATAAATTTAAACAAGCAAACGCAAAACAAAGTGGGCAGGAATTCGTGAAATAATCTTTCCATATACTACTCGTTTATTCAACTTCATCGATTACATAAGACTAAGTAATTTGACATAAGAGACACACCGCACTGTTGCAAATAAAAATAATCGTCGATCAGCGATTTAATGCTCTGGTGAATCAAAAAATACTTGTTAAGTAACATTATCGGATTGTAAAAAAACAATTGAATTATTGCATATTTGACATTCTGTTAACGAAAGCAGTCGGTGGTATTGTCGAAGTGGCGTCTTCGACGTTATCTTGCGGCTTTCTTTTATAACACTTGAAACGTTTGACAAGTTGACAAAAACATAACCTAAAATCTTTATCTAAAGTAAGTAATAGAGCAAAATTAAAATAGGGGTGCAAAAATAATAGAGCGTCGGTAACTAGATAATCGTCCAAAAACGTAACTAAAATGTTTAACCAACTCAAAAACCAACAAGCAACAAATACTGTCGGTATCAACAAAACTGTTATTGGATTATAAACTAAACGTTTTCTAATTTTTTGTACAAAATTAACAGTATGTAAAACAACAACAAAAATAAGTAAAATCAAATATAAAATAGGCAAACTATAGTGAAACACTAAATAGTCATACGCAACAGAACATAGTGCAGTTGAAGAAATTGAGTAAAGTGTCGTCAATAACCACATGACGGCTAAAAATACTTTTGTTAAATTACGGAATTGATCTAAAGGTCTCGGAAAATACGACATTAAACACCAATCGACAGCAATAATTAACATAATTAACATAATAGTAAATATTAATGCACATTCTAAACTAAAATAAAAACACAACAAAACAGGAGGCAGTTCGCTCACTGTATCAACTATTCTAAACGACCCTATACAAATAATAAAAAAACCCGTATCAGCAATAGCCCAATTAACTAAATAAATATTAACGCTAGTGTGCAATTTTCTAAAATAACAAATAATATAAATAAACAAAACATTAATTATACTACTTAAAACACAAAATGTTGTTAGAGCTATTTCTTCCAATTCCGTACCAGTCGATACATCCGATAAATCCGTACCGTTTGTTAGGTTTTCGACAGCTTCTTTAAAAACATAATCGTCGTAATCCATGTTTTTTCCAATTACAAGAAAATTCTATACCATCAAAAGTTATCTGAAACAAAATAAAATTATAAACATCTCAAAAACGCTCGAGAAAATTGAAGCAAATATAATTAGTGAAATTAAAATTTAGGAATTTTATTAATTAAATATTTCTCTATTGTTTCAGGCTTGTAATAAGAAGCAAGAAGACATGAAGGTTATAATTATTTAAGTTAATTGGTAAGTCTTTTTTAAATATTGATTGTTAATAAAATTTAATTGCATTTTTAAATTGTAAATACTCAAAATGTTTTTTATTACGTCAGAAACCACGCCCCTTTTAGTAACATACAGACATAAAGACAGGCAAATGAGTGGACGGATAAACAGGGTAACAGACAGACAGGGAATTAAAACAAAGCTCCTAAATTTATAATTTCTATAATTGCAGATAGATATAGGGCCCCATTGTTTAATGTGACATCTCCTCAGCTGTGGCGTCATTTCTGTTAAAGATTGTCAAGCCTCATTTACAACCATTTTGAATTTTTAACTTGGTACGCCTACTTTACATCTATTTTTTAAGCGCCATCTTACATTTTTAAATTTACACGCCCCATTACCGCCAATTTTAAATTACGCGCCATTTTTTGCTGCTGTGAAAGAACATCCGCTGGAGAACCCGCCGAGTATTACTACTTATAGAAGTTGCGAAATTACAAAGTGCTACAAAATTTTCAAATACAATGTTTGATCCCTTATTTGGGTGACGTTTTGCAACAATGAGCTAACCCACAAGTATGTAGTTTTCCACGAATTAATAAAACGCATGACATTGACATGTAAAACCAAAAATCCCTCCTAGTCTTGAAAAAGCTCAAAAAAATAAGCGAAACGTCGACGTAGAGAAAACACTGAGTTTTATTTAAAAAATAATTTACTTGAACATTCAGGTCAAAAACCATAATTAATTTATAAAACAATTGAAAATACTTTAGTAAATTGGCATTTTGAAAACGTCGTTTTTAGATAGGTTCGTTAAATTAATTTTGTTTGTTGTAGAAGACATCGTAAAATGACATTTTAACATGGTAAATTCAAAAAAACAAAGTGTGAGTTAGCTCATTGTTGCAAAGCTTCTAAAATTAAACTTTTCCATAATTGTAGATGGATGTAAGGCCTCATTGTTCAGTTTGACATTTCCCCATCTGTGACGTCATTTCTCTTACAGATTGTCACACCTCATTTACAGTCATTTTTACATATCTTCCCAAAATTTGAACCATAAATTTTGAACGCCATTTTAAATTTTTAAATTCGTGCGCCTACTTCACATCTATTGTTTAGGCGCCATCTTACATTTTTTAATTTACATGCCCCATTACCGCCAATTTTGAATGTCGGATCATTTTTGGGTGCTGTGGCGTCACATCCGGTGAAGAACCCGCTTAGTATTACTACTTATAGAACTTGCGGAATTACAAAGTGCTACAAAATTTTCCAATACAATGCTTGATCCCATATTTGACTTGTAAAAATTCATGTAAAATTCCATAAGAAAGGATATAGACTATGAGTCCATAACAGAAAAAACGGGGTGATCGTATTCAGGCTCATCTTTTGGGAATAAGCTATTTGAGTGCCAGCGAACACGAAAATCTGATTAGGTGCCCAAAGCACTGGCTTAAGGCCTCAGGACCTTTCAAAAAAATTATTAGAGAAGGAAAAAAGTAAGAATAGTGACAGCATTCGGGATGCAACTTTGACATTTTATCATTCTTATAAAAAGAAGAAAGATGGGCCTGAATACGATCACCCCGTTTTTTCTGTTATAGGCCGATTGTCTAATACCTCTATCGGTATTTAAAAAAATAAAATAAAAATTTAAAAATTCCCGAAAAGGGGCGTGGCCTATGACATAATAATCAAGTGGTAGGAGAATTTAAATCTCCCATTTCTTGTTACTTTTACAGCCGATGCTATAATGCTCTCGATTAACTAATGTTGTATTAAAAAAATTTTATTTGTCTTTTGGCAAAACATCGGATTTATAATCAATTCTAATTGCTCAAGGTCACCTGTAATGGGAAGGTAAGTCGAATTAATTTAACATCGCCTTAATATTTAAAAGTCAAACTTGAAATGTCGATTTCGTTTTTGGACGCACATTTCAGTAGTGATTTAAAGTTCAATAGTTTTCATAAATACGATTATGAAGCAATTTGAACATTATTCCCTTTATAGAAATGCGAAGTATAAGCGAGAAGCAACAGGTGGTGTAACAAACCAAAGCGACGTCTATAAATGCCGTGTTTATTTTATTCTCACATTATGGAAAAATCTACACAAAAATTGTGGGAAAATTAACAATATTTTACTTATCTTATTTAATTTTCACTAAAAGTAATTACTAATTATAATTAATTAAAAAAGAGGAATATAAACAATCTCTTTTCAACAAAAAGACAATCCTCGTAATTAAAATTGAATAAAACGCGCTTGATATAAATCTCAATTAAAGTGCAACAATTATTTAGAAATTCATTAAATATTATATAAAATTGTAATTACTTATAAACTTTATTTAAAAAAAAAAAAGATTAAGGAAGTAATTTTTTGTTATTGAAAAAAGTCGACCCCAAAAAAGGACTAACTTTGACGATTTCGAGAAAATGCGCAAACACAAACAATACTTACAATCAAACAAACATTCAACTTTTTTTTTATCTTGTTAAAACAATTGAACTAGAAATAGGTTACTGTAATACAAGATTATTTTCAAAGTTTTCCCACAACACACTAAAAGTGGTGGCTTTTCAAAATAACTACTTTTAACACTTTATATAATTTTATTATCTTTATTATTAGGTATTGATTTTTCAGCTAATTTTCTTTTTCTATATAAAGTAAGGACATCTATTAATACTTAATTTAGTATTGTAATAGATATTTACGCAGCAAGTGTTATAAACTGATTACGAAACAAATTGCGTACAACGTTTGACCTACTTTTATGAAAAAAATTAAAAAAAATAATCCAAAATTTTGAGTTTTGACATTAAAGACAATCTTTAGCTATTGTCATTTGGTTATTACTTCAAACTGTCATTTTTAAATGTCAAAATTCATTACAGCACTTGTTCTGTAATAGAGTTCATTACGACACTGTTTTAGTGTTGTAATACCAATATGTAAGTAGATTTTATTTTACACTACAAGTCTGTAGGCTGATAAATTCTCGCACATTTCTTAACCTTTAAGTACTCGCGCTTACTTGGCAACTTAATCACTCGCATATGCCTTTTAGACGCCAATTCAAAATTTAGTTTAAAATAATAATTATTTATTGCATATATAATTTTATTTTAGTTTAGTTTTGGACGTTTTGTAGTGTGTAATTCTGTCTGTATAGGTAGAAATAAAAATAAAAGTTACATAAATTAGAAAAAAAAATTTTACCGAACAAATTGCTTTAAAACGTAAAGCAATTTTGTAATTAACGTTTTCGAATCAACTTCGGTTTAGATACAAACAATTTAAAAAATTCATTTGCGCTTAATCGAGTATTAAATTTGCACGAATGCCTGTTGTGTGTTATGCTATAGGGGTGTTTTTAAACAGGCAGATTTCACTAATTGTTTTCAATTAGTTTTTATACATATTTGATTTTATTGAATTACGTTTGGTATTTTGTTTTTCGCGTTTACCGCATAAACCATTGCATAAACCACATGTACTTAATTTTAATTTGTAAATTTTTCATTTTTTATAGGCAACAGCTGCAATACTAATATTTTCAAAAAGCGAGAACACTAAATTAATATACTAAAATTTAACCTTTATGGATAGTACAAAAATAAAAAATTTAATGGATTTAAATATAACTACCCTCCTACCCCAAGGTATGTACCCTATGGTGTATCTATCCTATTTTGTCTAAATGTAAAGAATGCTAAAATGAAGTTATTTAACAAATGTCAATGATTTCAAAACTGGCAGTTTCCTTTAAGTTAAGAGAATTAATGTCATTTCTGGTTAAACCGGATGTCCAAATATTAAGCGTTTGATATCATCTGATAGCTAATTTAATAAGCTTTGAAAATATTTAAAAATATAGAGGGTGTCAGAATTTCATTTAGATATTTCTCAGTAGAGAAAATAGAGAAACTCCAGAAAGAACTGCTTAGTAATCCGGTTTAACCGGAAGCATTTTGTTAATCCAATAAAAATCCTTCAACTTCCACAATCCTTTAACTTTTTATTACTGAAAAAAACGAAAGTAAAAGATAAATATAATTACGTAATCAAACAAAAAGAACAAATTTTCGTTATTGTTATTACTTTCTTTTGTTTGTCTTTTTTCCTCTTCTTTTATACTGAAACAACAATTATTGCCCTAATAATTTTACAAATATGAAAAACACGATATTACGTTTACATAACAACTTAATTTCTAGTTTGTCAAAATTCATATTCGTGAAAGCTTTGAACCTATTGTTAGGCTAACAACAAACATAATGAATAAATGGTACTTGCGATGATAATTAGCAGAATGTCTATGTATGACGATATATAAATTAATTTATGTAAGTCATTTATTATTTACATAATTTAAAAATTCGTTTATAACAATCAAACGATACAGGGTGATTTTTTAGCATTTTTTACAATGACGACATATTTATTAAAGTTTTTAGACACGGTATTGTCAATAATTTCTCAAAAACTAAAAAACAATTGAGCATCAAATATTTTTAATATGACTAACATAGGCAGGAAGATCCATTTTTCGCGATGAAATTTCTCAAGTCAAAAGGTGCAAAAATATTAACAATTATTGTTATTTACAAAAATTAATTATAAGCAAAATGCAGAACTCACAAATGATTTTCATTGGTTTCACCGCCTTTTCCACTTAAGCTTTAATTCAACGCTTGTAGTCCAATAAATAATTAACCAAAATTTATCCTCATTTTTGTACTTTTTTTGTAACAGCAATTCTTTTTTCTTAATCGGTTGCAACGATTCCTGTGAGTTTGTGTATAAAATGTCTCAAGCCAATTTTGACCGAAAGGCACTTATTCTTCGATTTCAGTGTAAAATTTTGACTTTTTCAAGTTTCCGTCTCACCCCTTTTGAATAACTTCGCTTGTAGTGCACAGTGGGCCAGGATGCATGTAAAAGCGGACAAAATTCAAATTTACATCAGCCTTTTATAAAACTTGGTATTTAAATGTTTTTGAGGTCACAAATCACGAATTTTGTTTAAAAAATAAGAAATTCAAAATGGTGGATCCAAAATGGCGGCTAGAATCCACTAATTTTCATGGTATTTACATGAAACTTGGTATATGAGTGTTTTCGAGATCACTGATCACAAATTTGGTATCAAAACTAAGAAATTCGAAATGGTGGATCCAAAATTGCAGCTAGAATCCACTAATTTTCATGAATCCTGAATCTTTAAAGTATGTTTCGTTGATATTTTCATTAACTGTCGAAACATAGAAAATTAAAAGTAGAAAATGAATTCTATACAGAGTGAGCCTGAATAGGTAGGCCAATATAATAAATTATATGGAGTTCTATCAAAAATGTAAAAAAAAGTTTTTAACAAAGCTTTAGTATCTCAAAGTGGTCTACATCGTAAAAGTATGTTGGAATATACAGGATGTTTAGTTTAGGAGATAATGAACTTGACTTTGTTATTTTAAATAGAACACTATATTTTTTGCATATTTGAATTCCCAGTAACATTTAAAATCAAAAATGTAAAAAGTTAGATGCACCATCACTGACCGCTCTGGAGATATTGTCATTTTAATGCCAAAATCGAGTCATTCAGAGTAAATTTTGAAACCATGATACCAGGGCCCTAATCAAGGTTGTTTAAACCTTCTTACACCACCGACTAGTCGAATTATAAAATTATGTAGTAAGATTTTCTAAAAAGTCTAATGCTATATTAATTAATACAAATATGAGAAAGAAAATTTGAACCAAAATGCAAATTTTAGCCGTTGTTCTTAATATTTTTGGACCCAAATTGCAATATAGATTTGTTACTATATTAGCTACAAATTCCTAAAGTTTCATACCATAACATTAATTATTACTCAAGTTCTCTATAAAAAACTACGACCCACCAATGACTGCAGTTTTTAATTTTTTTTAGGTTAGGAAATTAATATAAATGATTTTAACTCGGGCAGTTTTAAAGAGAGATTCATTATACACAAAACGAAAACTTTTTGGTCCCGATCCGACAACTACAAGCGAAGTTATTCAAAAAATAGTAAAACGGAAACTTGAAAAAGTGAAAATTTTATACTAAAGTCGAAGAATAAAAAAGTCCGAAAATCAGGGTAAATTTTGGTTCGTTGACTACACTAGAAACCGTATATAACCTTGCCCAAATCGGTTTTGATACCTTTAATAGTTAAAGAAGATAAGCATCCACCCTGTATGGAAGTATTTGAAGAACTTAAACTTATTAACATATTTACGTAAATCTTTAAATAAACTAGTAGAAGGCACTTTCTCTTGTTCGAGTTAGACATGATTGACTCATGTTAAGAAAAAATCTCGACCTCTTTTTATAAAAATTATAAAATTTGCAACAGATTCTTAATATGGACGTATAAGTACTTATAATTCATCGATTATAAATAAGAAAGTGTATTGACTTGAGTTTCCTCACGACTTTTGTAATGTACCTAGGTCTTCTTTCGAGGGAAAAATCAAAACATTTTTACTTTTTCGTTTTATTTGAAAAAGGTAAGTAATATGATCCACATCCAAACACAATTTTTTTAAATTTAATTTCTAGACGTTTCGAATCGTCCTGAAAACTCTCCAAAAATTTAGAGATGCTCTTTACGTATACCCTCATTTACTTCCAATATTTTGAAACCCTCTAAAATAATTAGAACTCACAAAGTCCTGTTTTGGAAATATATTTCCATAAAATTTACAATAAATTATGAAATCTTCCAAAAAAACAGTGTTTGCCAACCTTGGTCAATATTAAATATTTCCGTTTCATAAGCATAACTATAATTAACCTTAACTATAGGTATTATCGGATTTATTTATTCTAATGGTATCTAAACGATCCAAGTGTGTAAAATTGTACTAATTTGCATCTAAAAACATAATTTTACTTAATTGCAATGAAATCATAATCAATAAGTTCGCAATAAATCAAACAAAATACAAGTAAAATTAAAAATTAATTAACTATTTGCCTACAATTTAAAAAGAAATAAATTATTCGTTCTTATCACTTAGGAGTTATCATAAAATGTGCTTTGCATAAATATTGTCCCTTTACTTATACGTACTCATTTGTTTATTAAAACTCAATTGATAGGCAAACAAGTGAAACACGCATTTAGATAACTTTCTAATGTCGAGTTAATTTTTTACATAAAGCAATAAATAATGAAAAAAGAAAGCAAGACAAAGGAGATGTTTAAAGTCTTTTGTTTTTAAGAGAAATTTGTAAATATACAGGGTGACGCACTAATTTTAATTAGATACCATAAATTATAGTTGGTACTATAAACCTCTCAGTTAGGTAATGTCGGCATTTTTAACAAAAAACTTTTGATTTCTCGCCCATTATTATAATTATTAATAATCAATTCCGATTGGTCATGGACGTTGTGGGCAGGTCCAATTAATTTTAATTCCACGATACTACTTGACTTTCAGAGACTTTTTCAACAACGTGGTTTAGATAATAAAACAGCGAGCATTTCAAGAAATTATTTTCTAACAGAACGTTCTACTAATATTTTTTGGGGTTAATGTAACACACTATATAATTTTGCATTTTATATCCCAATACGCTCTATTTACCGTTACAGTCTTGGTTAATTTCGTTCGGCATTAAATTCAGCTTTTCATTTGTCCTTCTAATTAATTTATTTTAATTTCATCAGTGGTGGATCTAACAGAGGTATTTGAATCAAAATAACCCACTTGTCTACGTCATTGTGTGAACTTGAGCTCAAGTTCAATTTTTGAACCTGGTTTTATGTGTTGTATAAACTTCCTAATGTTAGTAACACTTATACCTTTTTTAATTTTATTTTTGAAGTCCATTTGGCACCTTGAGACAAAGATGATAAACCCATTCAATTAAAAATACTGGATAATTTACAGCTAGTAATATGTATGGTGTATATACGCCAGGGTGAGCATTAATTGTGAGGCTGACTGTACCTAACACGATAGAAGGCGATAATGACAGTTTTCTTCTATGGAAACGGTCGCTAATCTTCTTCCTGGGATTTTAGTTATGAAAGAAATACCTTTAACGTATTAAACTGTGTTCAAACTGTATTCAAACTGTGTTCAAACTGTATTCAAACTGTGTTCAAACTGTGTCAAGTGTCAAAAGAAGCGCTAAAATGTATAATTGGCTACCAATATTGTCATTTTGACTTAAATTCTTGAACTCACGTTGAGCTGTGACGAACCATGCTTTACTAGAACTCGAGGTTAAGTTGAATCCACCCTCGATTTAGTAATACGCGCTCAGACAGACAGAAAAAATCAGGGGTTGAAACTGATGTTTCTGGACATAAAAAGTGAATACTTGGAAAAACCTCGATAAAATGATTTAAATAAATATTAAAATCTGAGGTTATGTTCTGTTTGTATTGAATTGTGAAAAGAAACGTCAAAATTTTTTTTTTTTATTGTATATCGTTGCCATATCTAAGCATTATAAATCTAATTCTCGGATTAAAATATAATTCTATTTTATACAAGTGGACATTAGGCAATTTTTTGGTCGTTGGCCCACGTTGGCGTAGTGGTATCTGTCAGTATTTTCTTAATAGCAAAAGTTTTTACGCTCGTGATATTCTGCATATTTGCAAATTAATAAACTTCAACTAACAATATTATAATTAATTAACTATTTATATTGGAAATACCTTGAATTATTTAAGCATAAGAAAAACAATTTCTTATACCTACCTACCTAGAGCTAAGCTACATAAAATGTAATTGGTATTACAAAATTTAATTAATTTTTCATTATTCCGCTTCAAAAATTCATAAATATTTTGCTCAAATAGTGAATTTTGAAATATTGATTTTTTAATTATTTTTCTTATTGGTTATTAATTACGTTTTAAATTTAATTAAATAAAAATTAATTCACCTACTTACAATTTTTATAAAAAAAAAATCTTGTAATCCTCTCACAATCCACAATCAACCAACACGTAACTATAACTCCATACTACTCCATACTATCTGTTGTTGATGTAGGTACATTATTTAGGTGAAATAGCCTTGGTACCCATTGGTATTCATTGCCGAGGTTAGACTTTGCATGTAATGATAAAATTACATAAACTATTGTAACTCATTCATTGTATACAATTATTACTAACAATAATAATATTATGGTTTCGGTACCTTATAAATAATAAATTATTATGTACTCAAGTTCTACACATACTTACTAATTAGGTATTTATAACAAATAGCAAAACACAAAAATACAGAGTGTTTCAAAAAATTAAGTAGCTAAGAGTTACTTTTTTATTTGAGAAGATTTTGATAACTAGGCTCGGCAATGTTTTGCAGTTTTTGTGTCGATTCATGATCACTTTTTCGAATATTTATAATTTTGAGTCCGTTCATCTGGAAAACGTCTAATAAATTTATTAATTTTTGGATTCGAGAGGGTTCAAACGCCCAGAAATTATAAAAAATAAATAATTTTTCAAATATACGAATACTTGATTGGACGTCGATGACATTTTTTTCTTGTCTAAATAGACCCTAAAGTGAAAGTTTTCAAATTTTGAATTCAAAATTATTTATGAATTATAAAAACTAAAAACATGCAACACTACTCATTTTGATACACCCTGTATATTTTTATTTAGTAAACCAATTGTAAACAATTAAAATTAGAAAGTGAAACGCATTCTGTAAACATAAATTACCCATTTCACGATAATTATCTTATACAATTTTAAAGTTTAAAAAAAGAAACGACAAACAAAAATTTTAAAATTGAAGGATATAAAAAAGAAGAAGTAATTTTCGTGAGGAAGTGTTCTATATAAACGCTATCATTTACGGTATCCGAACGAATTCAATAAACTTTTTTTAAGGTTGTGGAAAGCCTCACTTTTAAAAGCGTAAATGAAAGAAGATAAATTAGATCTTTCTTTACCCCACTCTTTATATGTGTGTGTGTCTGTATAAGAAGTGATATTTTTAAAAAATTGAGGGCAAATCAAAAACGTTTTGTTAAAAAAATAAAATGTCAATGAGTGAAACTGAACTCTTCATCCAAGTTGAATGAGACGATTTTTTTCGTTTCAGTTTATTTAATTTTTTTAACAATGAAATTGATTTGTTTTTAATAAATATTATTATGTAAATTGCAAAAATGATTTTTGGACTATTTTGTTTACATTTGCGTTATTGTAAATATTCATATTTCGCTTATCGATTATTTAAATAAATATGCTTTATTTACTTTAGTATATTTTGCAATATTTTATTGCCTAATTACAGTATTTTCATATTAGAGTTGTATTACACTATACTAATTTTAGTGTTGAATTCAGGACTGAAAAAAATTGCATGAAAATTTTAAGTTGAAATTATCGAAGTTTGACGTTATTTAATAAAATAATTTGGAACATGACAATAAATTAGAACATGTTCTAAATGATTGTATGTAAATAACGTCTAAAAACGTCAAATTTCAGTTTTCTTTTTTAACCTTTTTTTTAGTACTGAAATTAGTATAGTGACATACAGCTCTAATACAAGGGTGGTGACCGGAGCTCTGGGTTATAAGCATGTAAAATCATTCCTATTCAATTTAGAAAAAAAATCTTCAAATAAAAGATTTAGAGCATAATAATCTGTATATAAATGAATAAACAAAATTAATTTGGGATGCTTTATAACGCCGGAAATTTGATTTGAAAATCTCGAAAATTCACAGAAATAGCGATGCCTTGAAACAAGAATAAAAATTATCAAATGTTTTACGCTTTATCTGTCAAAACAATTTTGTAATTGAAGGGGGCAAGTGGATGAACGTGTTATGTTACAAAATGGCGCAAAATCGATTTTAAGTGTTTTTACTGTTTTTTATTTATAAATTTTTATTAATGATGCTGAAAACTAGAATATTTTTTATATAAATCTTCTGAATAGAGATGTAATGATACATATGAAATAAAATGGCCATGGTTATTATAGTTTTATCAAAAAAAAATAATTAGTGTACATAATACATTCTTCCATGACAAATAAATAATATAAATATACTATCAGAAACACTATCTGTATGACAATGAAAATTCGTCACATGACACAATGGATAAATAGCATGCCCTTCCACCAAAAAACTAATTTTTGAAAAATTGTAACATAACACATTCATCCACTTGGCCCTTCAATTATTTTCAATAATTATTGAATTTATTTAAATAACAAACAATATTTAGGTAAAAAACAAAAATTGTTTTATTTTTAGTTAATTTAAAGTAACCGCAAAAAAACCTAATTTTCAATTTAAATCTCTGACGTTATAAATCATTCAAAATCAATTTTGTTTACCGATTTAGATGCAAGATTTTATGCTCTAATATTTTTATTTGAAAAAATTTTTTCTAACATAAATTAGAAAGAAAAAAATCACCAAAGCATGATTTTACATGTTAAATCCCTATGACCGAGAGCGCTGGTCACCACCCTGTATAAAAATCAAAACTTTTTTTGAATTACAAATGTCATGAAACAAGGTAATGCCCGTTGGTATTATACCCGCTGGGTATTATCTATCAGTAGTAATCTAATAAAGGTAAGCGTGACCTTATATTTTTGAGCGCCTTTTCCGTAATTAATAACCATGTATTTGTATAAATAATTACCTAGAAGGTTCGTTTATCGCAAACTAAGCACGCTAATGAGCGCCAACTGAACGGCCATTCACTTTAGAATGCAATTAAAATTTGCCATTCAGAATTACCACTGTCTGCGTAGAAGAGAGAACAACGTTCTTTTATGTCACTTTTTAATAAAAAAAATTTCGATTTTGCTCTTACTACCCTACTAGGGTCGGTACTTTGTATGGAGGTTAAGAGCTGCTTAGAGATAAATGTGGTTACAAGTAGGCGTTCCCATTCTCGGCGTCATTGAGTCATTTAACTGATTTTTATCCGAGGTCTAAAGTACCCGCCCTAAGTGACTCAGACGTAAGGTAAAATAACCAAGACTTACCTTTTTCTATTAAAAAGAAGCAAGTGAAAATATATCTATCTCCCCTCCCCCCGTTGTGGGTTATTTCGGTTAATTAACATTTTCAACATTTTAACAAACTCGCCGTTAAAAATGTAGCGTTAAATTAATTAGCATAAGACAGGGCCGCAGCTCAGGAAAATTTTAAGCCCGTTCTAGCCAGAGCTTGCTAACGATTTTGCAATAATACTAAAATGATAAGTTCCTAATTGGTGCCGAAGAAGAAAACATTTCTTAGCAAACCTTGGACAAAAAACTCTCTTCTCAGAAGAGATTACACTGGTCAACAGATTTATACAAACCCAGAAGGCAGAGACATAGCCCTGATTTTAGCTTTTTATCCTCCCTTGAAGTATTTGAGCCTGTCCTGATAACACAGTCGGGCTACAGCCCTGAGATCACATATACCAGCTTTTTGTTTCTATTTTGGCCCTGCTCTATACCCCTATGGGCCCTATGGCCCTTTGTCTATACAGTAAAAGTCGCGAATAACGACGTCGCTTATAAAAACAAATCGCATATTATGAAGCGTAGCGTTTTTCGTGTACGTTCAAGAGAGCCAAAATATAACAAAGCTCTAACAGCCTTAGTTATAGACGTTTACACGCGCATAGTACAACGTGTAAGCGACGTCTAACTTAATTTAGCATTGAAAAACAGGGGCTTACACGCGTGTAGTTTACACTCCAAATCTGACTATAACTATGGCCGTAAGTGACTAAGCCATAATTGAAGCGTATCGTTAAATCGGAGACGTTCAAACTTATTAACTTTCAAAATTTCCCGCTTAGATTCAAAAAATGACCTACTTTTACTTTTATAAACTTTAACTTTAAATTCAAATTTTCATTAGGGCGCCAAAATGTTGTATGTGTCTTTTAGTTTTAATTTACTTATATTTTCGTTTAAAAATGGCGGGCGAAAACGAGCCGTTACACATGTTACGACGGGGATTTGAAAGTTTGGTTGAATTTGTATTCTACTCAATGCAAAATAAACTGGCTGTAGCGACACCAGGCCACCTGCTATAGCGACGAAGTCACTTTTAACGTCCGTATAAAAGCGAAATTTTGTTTTAGTAGACCTGGTATAACGACGCGACCCGATATTTTAATGACTAGCACGTAGTTTTCGGCCTCGTCTGGCGATGTTTGCAAACTATGGCTGCAAATAATTCTCGGGAAATCACCCCGCGGCGAACGGGAAAAACCCTAACGCATTTATGTTGTCTCTTGACTATGTTTGATATAAGGACGACCGGGTATAACTACCTTTTTTAGTCGGTCTCTTCGTCCTTGTTATATCCTAATTTCACTGTATTGTCACGCGTAGAAATATTACGCAAATTATTTAATGCAATTATTAAGTAGTACAAGAATTTAATGTACACACAGTTTACAATACGTGATGATTGTCATGTATTGGAAGAATGTGAGATACAGCATAAATCGCCAGTTTGAGCAATTTTAGTTGGCGCGTGTGCCAAGTTAATAAAAGGCCCCGAAGTGGGTTTTTAAGGGGAGTCAGTAAATAGACTTATTGGCAGTTTATGATTCGGAAACACGAGACATTTGTCGGTTTATTACATTATAATGGTTAACTAGTTAACAGAATCATTATGTGTTGGATTAACATTATAATCGGGTAAGAGCTAATTATAAAATAAATAAATTGTATTCCAGCATTGTGGTTTTGGTTATTTCATCCCGGTACAACTCTGGAAGGATTCCAGAGGTCATGACTAACCCCCAGTCGTGACAGTATTATAAGCAGTGAAGTTTGGATTAGATAGTGGTTTTTACCTTTAAAATTGAGGAACCTAATCCTAAGGAGAGTTAATAATAAGTTTTGATCGGACTGTAAATTGATAAAATGTTGCAACAAAATTAAGAAAAGCAATATTTGATGAAACGGAAAAACGAAATAAAACATTACGCTTGCCAGAACTTAATGAGAAATTCAAGAACGATTAATTATTGGAAAACTGATCTAATAATAGCCATCTTACACGAAACTAATTTTAGCACTAAATTAGAGAATTTTAGAATAACTGCCCCTTTTCTTCTATCTGATGATTATAATATAATAATAAGAATAACCAATTGATGGAATAAATTTGGACAGTTTTATAAATCTTTTAATTTAGTACTAAATCCCTTGCTAAAATTAATCTCATGTAAAGCTGGCCTAAGATTTTTTCAGTTAAATTACATACTTTTTTCTCCGTTGAAGAAGCTTTCACAAACTGGGCAAAAGAGTTGTGGTTTTTAAGATCATGAAAAGTTTTTTACTCCTCCTAGCGGTTATTTAATTAACTAGAACATTCTTAAGTCATCAAAGTTCTGTAATTGAAATTTTATTTTCCTTTAACAATTTTCTAGAGCTACATTAAACTGTCGGTCTGGATAAATAGGTATAAAATTCAGAAACTGAAACTACAGTAAAAGAAAAATAAATTATTTACTTCTTCTGCTATCGTCTTACCATTACCTGATTGTTTGATTGTTAATAAAGTGATTGTCACACGAGCGCTACTTGTTTTTCCTAGGTTTTAATTAAATGAATCCCTTTATTGACACATTTTGGCCGTGTCATGTACAAAGCTTTTATTATCGTTGTAATGAAACTGAGCCTTTCGTGTCAAAAATATTAACAACATTTTTTTCTTACCACAGTCAAAAATAACCACGAATTTAAAATACAAAACAGACCAGGTTTGCAAGTGACACCACCACTACCACCAGTAGGTATGTCTTGTAACCAGCCGTGGAGGAAAAAAGCATGGATGCCAACTGAATACTTATGGGAAATTATAAATACGCACGTTTTCTGAATATTTGCTCATCCAATTGCTACTCTATTAAACCGTCGGTCGCAACACTAAATAGCTGTGATCTAGTGCAAAACTCTGTGCGTAACGTAGACGATAAGTCATAATTTTAGGCTTCTATAAGATTAGTAATTTTTCAATACGCCAATCGTAAATTTTCGGTAAATCTGCGTAATATTTAGCATTAGCTTCTGTTCTTCATAAAACAAAAGAATAAGCATAATCTGATAATCGAATGATTTAGAGCGATCTGTAAGCTTTCTTTAAAAAAATTCAACATCATTTTATATCTTATAAGTTTTTTCTAAAACCTTAAGATTAAAAATACAAGGAAATACAAACATAAATAATAATTTTCAGGAAACTTTCACGTATTTGCACGACAAAAAAATAACTTCTTTAGTTTTTTTTGTTTTTTAACTTAATTATAAATATATGACAGACATTTTGTTCAAAAGTTCACGGTATATAATAAAATTAACGAGTTAGAAAAATAAAGGGGAGTTTTCGCTAGAGAAATATTATTATTAAAAACTACAACTTTTGCAAAGTAAAATTTTTTCATTAATTTAAATTTATGCGCTAAAATAAAAATTTTTCTCTCTAAAAAGTCTTAAATAAAAATAAAAATTTAGAAGGGCTGTCGAATTTTATATTTTTGTCATTTCTAGATCACCGCTTTGATGTGAAATGGACGAATTTTTACAATTTGCTTTCACTTCATTTTGTTTTTTATCACCTCTTTCACTAACTGATTTGAATTTCAATAATCCCAAAAATCGAATAATTTTAAATCTATTCGCCTGTTGGTGTTTGATTAATAAGATTTTGAATAAAAATTTTCAATTTTCACAAAACGTTAAATTGTTAAACGTATTTTTCACTTTCATCACAATAATTATTTTTTGACTAGATACATTTTAAGGGATTTTTTAATCCCAGTTTGTCTGTACGCTAATTAAGAAACTTGCAAAAATTTAAAAAAAAATTAAAAAGGATCGCATAACCGTAAAACTTAAATGGCTGTCTGCGTTTAGAAGGTTCAAAAACATTTGGTTCGAATTTAATTAAATGTAGACAAACAGTAATAAAATTCTACTTCTGTAATACCTGAATGTTAAAAATAGTTATGTCGGACTTTTCTTTTAAACAGAAAATGTTAAAAAAAGCGTCTGGACGAAATAAATGAAAAGTGATAAAATTTAGAAGAATCCTCAGCTTTGGCTTAACCATCAAACTTAATAATGCGCTTTATATGGGGTCCTATTGGATTAAATGCTTAAATAGCTCGATTGTTTTACAAAATTAAAATTAACAAATACCCTGTACATTACATACATTATGAAAGTTTAAACTGCGCTTAAAAACAATAATTATTTCTTACAACTTTTAATGAGACAGACTTTTGATTCAAGTGTAGAACGAAATTTTTAAAAGTCGTTAAACTCTCTTTTTTGCAACTTTGAAAGCATTCTTATTGTTATGATGACCACTTTTAAAACTTTTTTTTACATTATTAAAATCAGTATTCCATTCCTGTATTTTTTAAAGCTCCATCTTACTGGATAACTTCGTACCTGTGCTACTAAAAAAAACGTATAAATTATACGAATGAAGAGAAAGTTGGCAAAAACACTAAAAATGTTTTTAAATTATGTTATAAAAGGCGGAGGCCTTTGGTTTTGGAATAAATTTGTCAAAGTGATGATGTTCTTTGACCATTTTAGTATATGTAGGGTGTCTCTGGATAGATGAGCCATTAGAATTATATGGAGTTCTGTAAGAGATATGAAAAAAAAATCCCCAACAAAACGTTCTTACCTAGATATGACGTACAGTCAGCCTCACAATTAATGGCCACCGTGGATGTACGTTTAGCACGAATTGTGGATGAAACCATCATAACACCCCCTACTTAAATTGAAGGGTAACTTTATTTTGCCAACAAGTAGTAAATCAACAACCTCCCCTTCTCTACTTTTGTCGTTGTAATCTTAAGAACACCCTGGCGTATAGCCAGAGTGGCCAATAATTGTGAGACTGACTGTACATTTTAAAAATATTTTAAAACACACAGGATGTTTTGTTTAAGAGTTAAGCCGTTAATATAGAGAGTCTAGAGAAACTTTACAATAAAATGTCACTTAGACAAAGTTTTCTTAGTTTTCCTGAATTAACAAAATTTTCTTTTTCTTCTATCCCTTAGTAGCTGCAGACCTAGGCCTGTTATTCACCTGGTCAGGCATATAATTGCTGTTTCAAGGGTACGTTAAGCCGTTGGTATAGAGGTCTAGAGAGACACTAACCTGTCACCTACGCAAAAGTTTTCTTTGTTCTCCTGAACTAATAAAATTTTCTTGCTCTTGTTTCTCTTACTAGCAGGTCGAAACCAGTTATTTACCTGGTCAGGCATATCATTGGCGTTCCGAGAGCACGTTAAGCCGTTGGTATAGAGAGTCTAGAGACACTTTACACTAAACTGTCACTTAGACAAAGTTTTCTTAGTTTTCCTGAATTAACAAAATTTTCTTTTTCTTCTATCCCTTAGTAGCTGCAGACCTAGGCCTGTTATTCACCTGGTCAGGCATATAATTGCTGTTTCAAGGGTACGTTAAGCCGTTGGTATAGAGGTCTAGAGAGACACTAACCTGTCACCTAGGCAAAAGTTTTCGTTGTTCTCCTGTACTAATAAAATTTTCGTGCTCTTGTTTCTCTTAGTAGCAGGTCGGAGCCTGTTATTCACCTGGTCAGGCATATCATTGCCGTTCCGAGAGCACGTTAAGCCGTTGGTATAGAGAGTCTAGAGACACTTTACACTAAACTGTCACTTAGACAAAGTTTGCTTTGTTTTCCTGAATTAATCAAATTGTTCGTCTTTCTCTTAGCAGCTGCAGGCCTAGGCAATTACCTGATAATATTTACCTGATCAGACATATGATTGCTCTTCCAAGGCCACGTTAAGCCGTTGGTATAGAGAGCCTAGAGAGACTTTACACAAACTTTCCACCTAGGAAAGTTTTCTTTGTTTACCTGAATTAACAAAATATTCTTGTTCTTGTTTCTCTTAGTATCAGTCTAGGCGTATTATTCGCCTGATCAGGAAGAAGATTATTGTTCCGAGGGCACGTTAAGCCGTTGGTATAGAGAGTCTAGAGAGACACTAACCTGTCACCTAGGGAAAAGTTTTCTGTGTTTTCCTGAACTAATAAAATTTTCTTGTTCTTGTTTCTCTTCGTATCAGTCTAGGCGTATTATTCACCTGATCAGGAAGAAGACTATTGTTCGGAGGGCACGTTAAGCCGTTGGTATAGAGAGTCTAGAGAGACACTAACCTGTCACCTAGGGAAAAGTTTTCTGTGTTTTCCTGAACTAATAAATTTTCTTGTTCTTGTTTCTCTTAGTAGCAGGTTGGAGCCTGTTATTCACCTTATCAGACATGTCATTGCTGTTCCAAGGGCACGTTAAGCCGTATAGAGAGTCTAGAGAGACTTTACACTAAACTATCACTTAGACCAATTGTTTTTCCTGAATTAACAAAATTTTCTTGTTCTTCCTTCTCTTAGTAGCAGGCCTAGACTTTACAACAAAGCTTTTGTGGTTTTCCTGAATTTAACCTCATCGGCAGTTGTTGTCAAAGACGACCAACGTCCCTACAACTTTAAATTTTGAGCTGATGTTGATAACGAATTTTCTGTAGTAATTTGTAGTTTACTTATTTTTGAAGTAAAACCAAGAACTATTTGTGCACCTTCGCCATTTCCAACATCTTATCTCTACAGTAGGTTTCTAGAACGAAAATTGGAAAGTGTTTCAGTAGCAGCAACAAAAAAATAAACAAAATTCGACAATACTTCTATATTGTGATATGTTTTATTATTATAATAATTATCTTAACCATCACCTACCTATAGATTATCTTACCAAGGTGTAATTACTACCCAAGTGCTTAATTACGAGTATAACGTGTTGTGTGTTAACGTTTGAAAGTGTTTTAATGACAAACTTTTTATAGCGTGGGAATTAAATTTGAAATCTTCTCACGAAATGAAAATTACTAAAATTAATTATTCTTATAATTTAAGTAATTGTAGAAATTATAAGAAATCTCCTAAATACCGTACAGTGTGCCCGCAGGACCATTATCAACATCAATATGGCAATCATCATTATTTCAAAGATGGAAATTTGGTTAAATGTAGAAACCTATAATACTACTTAGATAGATGTTCTATCAGCACATAATTTAATAATAATGTTAAAAATGTGTCTGTAGACACACTGTATGTATAAATATATTAAATTATTAACCACTACACTGGCTTATTGAAAACTGCCAGAAGCTAATAAAAAACAAACTACTAACACCAAAGGTGGTTTTTATTAATACAACAGCTTACAGTTATTTAAGAAGAAAACTAAAAGATGTGTCTCGCCTCTCTAAAGCTCTAAACAACAAAAAAGTAAATAAAAACACTTTTAATCAAAAATTGCTTTCCAAACTCTTTGTAGTCAAAAGATGTTTTACGTTTCAAATTATGCTATAAGAAATATTTTTGTTATAAAAAAAAGCCATCTGCTCAAAATTTTCTCTAAGTAAAGGGAAAATGGCTTTTAAAAAGTGTGCTTTTGGATTTATATTAGTTGGTTGAAGCTCATGTCAAAGATGTAGCACATAAGACGCAAATGTAATATGAGTTGAAATATGAAAAGTTGATGTTCTCTAGTGCACTTTTTTCAAATTTAATAGTAATTGCCATCTAAAGATAATAGAACTTAGGTCTTACATTTTTGCATTTATTATTAAATTAAATAAGAACTGTTGCTTTGAGAGAGGCTGCTTAGTTTTATCAGTTTTATATCTTCCTCTAGATAATTCGTTCTTTAATATCGAAAAATCGAAAATAACATCTTTGATATTATATTATTTTTTTTTACCAATTTATTTCTTGTTCGTTCAAGTATACACTTGCGGTTTTTTATACAGGGTGGTTCTCCAGTCTCGATCCTAGTCTAGTGCGATATAACATGTAAAATCATACTTTCGTATGTTCTTACTTTTGTAATTTAGGCAGAAATTAGATATGAAAAGTTTGAAAATACCTTCTAACAGCGATAGCCATGGTTTTTGTTAGTTCGATAATTTTTCGCTTTCTTAACCATTTTACCTCAAAAAGCTTAAAATAAAAGTTGTAGAGCATGAAATTCTGCATCAAAATCAATAAACTAAATTAATTTTGTATGATACGTAATGACATTAATTAAATATGAAAATTTAGAAAATATCTCCTAACGGGATAACATAGCTATAGGCATGTGTTCAGTTAGTTCGATAATTTCTCGCTTTCTTAATTTGTTTACCTAAAAAAGCTTCAAATAAAAGTTGTAGAGCATAAAATTCTGCATCAACAGCAACAAACAAAATTAATTTTTCGTAGTGTAAAACGACATTAATTAAATATGAAAAGTTAGAAAATACCTCATCTTAACAGGAATAGCCATAGCCATGTGTTGAGGTAGATCGATAATTTTCCGCTTTCTTACTTATTTTACCTCAAAAAGCTTCCAATAAAAGATGTAGGGCATAAAATTCTACATCAAAAGCAATAATCGAAATTAGTTATGCATGATTTATAGCAACATTAATTAAATATTAAAAGTTAGAAAATATCTCCTAACTGGGATAGCCATAACCATGTGTTCAGTTAGTTCGATAATTTCTCGCTTTCTTAATTTTTTTACTTCGAAAAGCTTCGAATAAAAGTTGTAGATCATGAAATACTGCATCAAAATCAATAAACAAAATTAATTTTGCTTGGTTTATAACAACATTAATTAAAAAGACTTATTCGTTTTTTGTGAAGAACGTTGGTACACTTAGGTATGTAAAACGGTCTCAAACTTCTATTAATAATAAAGTTTTGTTTATAATTTATGTGATTTTAGCGAATAATAGTTAAACGTTTTAGTAGTGCGTAAGGTATTAAAACAAACTTTCTAACTATTGATATACAGCCAAGTCAAGTTAAGTTAAGGGTCTATGTACGCAAGTTAAGAATTTAAACTATGCAATCATCAAAAGTTTATACCAATTAAGCCACGAATAATAAGATTAAACTAAAAGGAAGTTACCCTTAAGGGTGTGTGATTTATTTTATAATAGAAAAATAATATTATTCAAATAAAAACTTACCTTTTTTCAAAAAGACGAAGATTACACTTGAGAAGTTGAGAAAATACATTCAGTTGTAAAAAAAAGAAATTTATTGTTACATAATTGAATAAATTATAGGTAAAAAATGGTTATAATAGTATTTTATTGAGTTTCGAAAACAAAAACTAAATACTCACCCTAAGTGTAAACACACAGTAAAGTTTCTCAAACAAATAAAACTAAAACTTTAGTTCAAAACAATCTTCTCCTTTTGTTAGGGACAGTGACATATTTGGTAAGGGTTGAAATATAAACCCAACGACTTCTTTGGTTTAATGGTTATTTCATTAAAATCAAATTAATTGTTGAGAAGATTTAATTACGCGCAAGTTGAGGCAATTTTTTCGCTAGCGTACGATTAAGGGATGGAAATCGATGATGAAATTGATATCGAGGAAAAAACAACGCTTGTAAACGAGGTGTGGCGTCACACACTTTGTAAGGGTTGTTTTTGCAAACATAAGAACTTTGTATACAGGGTTGGTTCTACAACCCATTTGCGTCAGCTAATTCGTGTAAATTTCCAATTAATTAGTAAAACTGACACTCGGCATCGAAATCTTGATCTTGGCACCTTTGGAATAAAATACTTTTGATTATCTTGTATGTTTCACCCTCAAGACTACTATTTTAATAAATTTCACCTGAGACGCTGCGCCACAACAATCACTTTGGTTCTTTGAATCTGTTGCTGTTGCCATTTAATGGCCAAGGTCCAAAATTAGACATTTTGCCGAACACTATGTTAAAGAATTAGTGATAATGGAGATCAAATATAACCATCTCACTGCTAATTTGAGACTTCAATTTAAACTTCTGTGTGCATTAACGAGTTTCAATTGCAGAAGGTAGAGTTTGCACATAATTACAGATAGCGTTAAAGAGCAAACGAATTTGCATAAAATTAAGCAAATTTTCTAAAGGTTTACTATGCAATTTCCACTAGTTTCTGTTAATAAACAAATAAATAGACTTTAATAGTTTAAAGTTTAAAGGGAAAAACTTAAAAAAGCCACTTCAACAAACGTACAGTAAAATAAAATTTTTGTACATGAATATTAAAATTTTAATGCTGCAGTTCGAAGAAGAATTTTAGCTATTACCTACTTTGAAAAATTAAAATTTTATTTCAGCATTATCACATAACAACAAATAAAATCTTTGAATAGTATTTTTATTCACCTTTATGAGTGGGAATTTTTAATTGCTCCATGCTCTAATTTCTTTATTGCTTAAATTAAATACAGAGGTCGTGGGTTAGATTCTGATATACATTTTAAAATTGTTTGTAAATTCGCTGTATCTAGACCTTCTATAAAATCATTTTTCATAGCCAACTCGTAAGTTTTGATTTTAGGTATACTTTAAAAGATTAAAACCCACTCTTAGGCATCTCTGTACGATCTAATTAAGTCAACTTTAAGAGAATTTATGTTTGGGCAGTAAATTATTGTAATTAATTTTCATGTCTAGATTACCAGTAATTGGGCGGAAAGCACAGTATACATACTTTTTAGGAAACCTATTGAATTTAGTTCTTTTTTCAAAGCCTACTCCTGGGTACCTTCGGGACATATCCTAATTAACTAAATTTTAAGAGAGTCTTAGTATACCTTCAAACTTTATGTTTGGGTAATTGTAATTAATATTCAGGTTCAGTTTACCAGTAATTGGGCATAAAGTACAGTATACGTACTTTTTAAAATATCCTTCAATTTTCGTTTTTCAAAGCCCACCCCTGAGTATCTCTGTACGATCTGTTTAATTAAATTTTAGAAGAGCTTAGTAGACATTCAAACTTTATTATTGGGTAATTGTAATTAATTGTAATTAATTGTAATTAACCAGTAATTGGGCATAAAGTACAGCATACATACTTTTTATAAAATCCTTTGATTTTAGCTCTTTTTTCAAAACCGATCCCTGGGTATCTCTGTATGGTCTTATTAATTATATTTTAGGACAGCCTTAGTAGACCTTTTAACTTTATGTTTGGGTAATTGTAATTAATTCTCATGTCCAGATAACCAGTAATTGAGCATAAAGTACAGTATCTATACATTTTATAATATTCTTCAATTTAGCTCTTTCTTCAAAGCTCAGCCATGAGTATCTCTGTACGATCTGTTTAAATAAATTTTAGGAGAGCCTTAGTAGACTTAGTAGAGAATTCACACTTTATGTTTCAATTGTATTGTATTATGTTTCAATTATGTTGCAATTGTAATTAATTGTCATGTCCAGTTTACCAACAATTGTGCATAAAGTACAGAATACATACTTTTTATAAAATCCTTTGATTTTAGCTCTTTTTTCAAAACCGATCGCTGGGTATATCTGTATGGTCTTATTAATTATATTTTAGGACAGCCTTAGTAGACCTTTTAACTTTATCTTTGGGTAATTGTAATTAATTCTCATGTCCAGTTTACCAGTAATTGAACATAAAGTACAGTATCCATACTTTTTATAATATCCTTCATTTTAGCTCTTTTTTCAAAGCCCACCCCTGAGTATCTCTGTACGATCTGTTGAATTCAATTTTAGGAGAGCCTTAGTAGACATTCAAACTTTATATTTGGGCAATTGTAATTAATTGTCATGTCCAGTTTACCAATAATTGGGCATAAAGTACAGCATACATAATATTTATAAAATCCTTTGTTTTTAGCTCTTTTTTCAAAACCGATCCCGGGGTATCTTTGTAAGGTCTTATTAATTATAGTTTAGGACAGCCTTAGTAGACCTTTTAAAATTATGTTTGTGTAATTGTAATCAATTCTCATATCCAGTTTACCAGTAATTGAGCATAAATTACAGTATCCATACTTTTTATAATATCCTTCATTTTAGCTCTTTTTTCAAAGCCCACCCCTGAGTATCTCTGTACGATCTGTTGAATTCAATTTTAGGAGAGCCTTAGTAGACATTCAAACTTTATGTTTGGGCAATTGTAATTAATTGTCATGTCCAGTTTACCAGTAATTGGGCATAAAGTACAGCATACATACTTTTAATAAAATCGTTTGATTTTAGCTCTTTTTTCAAAACTTGGGTATCTCTGTAAGGTCTTATTAATTATATTTTAGGACAGCCTTAGTAGACCTTTTAACTTTATGTTTGGGTAATTGTAATTACCTAATTCTCATGTCCAGTTTACCAGTAATTGAGCATAAAGTACAGTATACGTACTTTTTAAAATATCCTTCATTTTAGCTCTTTTTTCAAAGCCCACCCCTAAGTATCTCTGTACGATCTGTTGAATTCAATTTTAGGAGAGCCTTAGTAGACATTCAAAATTTATGTTTGGGCAATTGTAATTAATTGTCATGTCCAGTTTACCAGTAATTGGGCATAAAGTACAGCATACATACTTTTAATAAAATCGTTTGATTTTAGCTCTTTTTTCAAAACTTGGGTATCTCTGTAAGGTCTTATTAATTATATTTTAGGACAGCCTTAGTAGACCTTTTAACTTTATGTTTGGGTAATTGTAATTACCTAATTCTCATGTCCAGTTTACCAGTAATTGAGCATAAAGTACAGTATACGTACTTTTTAAAATATCCTTCATTTTAGCTCTTTTTTCAAAGCCCACCCCTAAGTATCTCTGTACGATCTGTTGAATTCAATTTTAGGAGAGCCTTAGTAGACATTCAAAATTTATGTTTGGGCAATTGTAATTAATTGTCATGTCCAGTTTACCAGTAATTGAGCATAAAGTACAGTATACGTACTTTTTAAAATATCCTTCATTTTAGCTCTTTTTTCAAAGCCCACCCCTGAGTATCTCTGTACGATCTGTTGAATTCAATTTTAGGAGAGCCTTAGTAAACATTCAAACTTTATGTTTGGGCAATTGTAATTAATTGTCATGTCCAGTTTACCAGTAATTGGGCATAAAGTACAGCATACATACTTTTAATAAAATCGTTTGATTTTAGCTCTTTTTTCAAAACTTGGGTATCTCTGTAAGGTCTTATTAATTATATTTTAGGACAGCCTTAGTAGACCTTTTAACTTTATGTTTGGGAAATTGTAATTACCTAATTCTCATGTCCAGTTTACCAGTAATTGAGCATAAAGTACAGTATACGTACTTTTTAAAATATCCTTCATTTTAGCTCTTTTTTCAAAGCCCACCCCTGAGTATCTCTGTACGATCTGTTGAATTCAATTTTAGGAGAGCCTTAGTAGACATTCAAACTTTATGTTTGGGCAATTGTAATTAATTGTCATGTCCAGTTTACCAGTAATTGGGCATAAAGTACAGCATACATACTTTTAATAAAATCGTTTGATTTTAGCTCTTTTTTCAAAACTTGGGTATCTCTGTAAGGTCTTATTAATTATATTTTAGGACAGCCTTAGTAGACCTTTTAACTTTATGTTTGGGTAATTGTAATTACCTAATTCTCATGTCCAGTTTACCAGTAATTGAGCATAGAGTACAGTATACGTACTTTTTAAAATATCCTTCATTTTAGCTCTTTTTTCAAAGCCCACTCCTGAGTATCTCTGTATGATCTGTTGAATGCAATATTAGCAGAGCCTTAGTAGACATTCAAGCTTTATGTTTGGGCAATTGTAATTAATTGTCATGTCCAGTTTACCAGTAATTGGGCATAAAGTACAGCATACATACTTTTAATAAAATCGTTTGATTTTAGCTCTTTTTTCAAAACTTGGGTATCTCTGTAAGGTCTTATTAATTATATTTTAGGACAGCCTTAGTAGACCTTTCAACTTTACGTTTGGGTAATTGTAATTACCTAATTCTCATGTCCAGTTTACCAGTAATTGAGCATAAAGTACAGTATACGTACTTTTTAAAATATCCTTCATTTTAGCTCTTTTTTCAAAGCCCACCCCTGAGTATCTCTGTACGATCTGTTGAATTCAATTTTAGGAGAGCCTTAGTAGACATTCAAACTTTATGTTTGGGCAATTGTAATTAATTGTCATGTCCAGTTTACCAGTAATTGGGCATAAAGTACAGCATACATACTTTTAATAAAATCGTTTGATTTTAGCTCTTTTTTCAAAACTTGGGTATCTCTGTAAGGTCTTATTAATTATATTTTAGGACAGCCTTAGTAGACCTTTTAACTTTATGTTTGGGTAATTGTAATTACCTAATTCTCATGTCCAGTTTACCAGTAATTGAGCATAAAGTACAGTATACGTACTTTTTAAAATATCCTTCATTTTAGCTCTTTTTTCAAAGCCCACTCCTGAGTATCTCTGTACGATCTGTTGAATGAAATTTTAGGAGAGCCTTAGTAGACATTCAAACTTTATGTTTGGGTAATTGTAATTAATTGTCATGTCCAGTTTACCAGTAATTGGGCATAAAGTACAGTATACGTACTTTTTAAAATATCCTTCAATTTTCGTTTTTCAAAGCCCACCCCTGAGTATCTCTGTACGATCTGTTTAATTAAATTTTAGAAGAGCTTAGTAGACATTCAAACTTTATTATTGGGTAATTGTAATTAATTGTAATTAATTGTAATTAACCAGTAATTGGGCATAAAGTACAGCATACATACTTTTTATAAAATCCTTTGATTTTAGCTCTTTTTTCAAAACCGATCGCTGGGTATATCTGTATGGTGTTATTAATTATATTTTAGGACAGCCTTAGTAGACCTTTTAACTTTATCTTTGGGTAATTGTAATTAATTCTCATGTCCAGTTTACCAGTAATTGAACATAAAGTACAGTATCCATACTTTTTATAATATCCTTCATTTTAGCTCTTTTTTCAAAGCCCACCCCAGAGTATCTCTGTACGATCTGTTGAATTCAATTTTAGGAGAGCCTTAGTAGACATTCAAACTTTATGTTTAGGCAATTGTAATTAATTGTCATGTCCAGTTTACCAATAATTGGGCATAAAGTACAGCATACATAATATTTATAAAATCCTTTGTTTTTAGCTCTTTTTTCAAAACCGATCCCGGGGTATCTTTGTAAGGTCTTATTAATTATAGTTTAGGACAGCCTTAGTAGGCCTTTTAAAATTATGTTTGTGTAATTGTAATCAATTCTCATATCCAGTTTACCAGTAATTGAGCATAAATTACAGTATCCATACTTTTTATAATATCCTTCATTTTAGCCCTTTTTTCAAAGCCCACCCCTGAGTAGCTCTGTACGATCTGTTGAATTCAATTTTAGGAGAGCCTTAGTAGACATTCAAACTTTATGTTTGGGCAATTGTAATTAATTGTCATGTCCAGTTTACCAGTAATTGGGCATAAAGTACAGCATACATACTTTTAATAAAATCGTTTGATTTTAGCTCTTTTTTCAAAACTTGGGTATCTCTGTAAGGTCTTATTAATTATATTTTAGGACAGCCTTAGTAGACCTTTTAACTTTATGTTTGGGTAATTGTAATTACCTAATTCTCATGTCCAGTTTACCAGTAATTGAGCATAAAGTACAGTATACGTACTTTTTAAAATATCCTTCATTTTAGCTCTTTTTTCAAAGCCCACCCCTAAGTATCTCTGTACGATCTGTTGAATTCAATTTTAGGAGAGCCTTAGTAGACATTCAAAATTTATGTTTGGGCAATTGTAATTAATTGTCATGTCCAGTTTACCAGTAATTGGGCATAAAGTACAGCATACATACTTTTAATAAAATCGTTTGATTTTAGCTCTTTTTTCAAAACTTGGGTATCTCTGTAAGGTCTTATTAATTATATTTTAGGACAGCCTTAGTAGACCTTTCAACTTTACGTTTGGGTAATTGTAATTACCTAATTCTCATGTCCAGTTTACCAGTAATTGAGCATAAAGTACAGTATACGTACTTTTTAAAATATCCTTCATTTTAGCTCTTTTTTCAAAGCCCACCCCTGAGTATCTCTGTACGATCTGTTGAATTCAATTTTAGGAGAGCCTTAGTAGACATTCAAACTTTATGTTTGGGCAATTGTAATTAATTGTCATGTCCAGTTTACCAGTAATTGGGCATAAAGTACAGCATACATACTTTTAATAAAATCGTTTGATTTTAGCTCTTTTTTCAAAACTTGGGTATCTCTGTAAGGTCTTATTAATTATATTTTAGGACAGCCTTAGTAGACCTTTTAACTTTATGTTTGGGTAATTGTAATTACCTAATTCTCATGTCCAGTTTACCAGTAATTGAGCATAAAGTACAGTATACGTACTTTTTAAAATATCCTTCATTTTAGCTCTTTTTTCAAAGCCCACTCCTGAGTATCTCTGTACGATCTGTTGAATGAAATTTTAGGAGAGCCTTAGTAGACATTCAAACTTTATGTTTGGGTAATTGTAATTAATTGTCATGTCCAGTTTACCAGTAATTGGGCATAAAGTACAGTATACGTACTTTTTAAAATATCCTTCAATTTTCGTTTTTCAAAGCCCACCCCTGAGTATCTCTGTACGATCTGTTTAATTAAATTTTAGAAGAGCTTAGTAGACATTCAAACTTTATTATTGGGTAATTGTAATTAATTGTAATTAATTGTAATTAACCAGTAATTGGGCATAAAGTACAGCATACATACTTTTTATAAAATCCTTTGATTTTAGCTCTTTTTTCAAAACCGATCGCTGGGTATATCTGTATGGTGTTATTAATTATATTTTAGGACAGCCTTAGTAGACCTTTTAACTTTATCTTTGGGTAATTGTAATTAATTCTCATGTCCAGTTTACCAGTAATTGAACATAAAGTACAGTATCCATACTTTTTATAATATCCTTCATTTTAGCTCTTTTTTCAAAGCCCACCCCAGAGTATCTCTGTACGATCTGTTGAATTCAATTTTAGGAGAGCCTTAGTAGACATTCAAACTTTATGTTTAGGCAATTGTAATTAATTGTCATGTCCAGTTTACCAATAATTGGGCATAAAGTACAGCATACATAATATTTATAAAATCCTTTGTTTTTAGCTCTTTTTTCAAAACCGATCCCGGGGTATCTTTGTAAGGTCTTATTAATTATAGTTTAGGACAGCCTTAGTAGGCCTTTTAAAATTATGTTTGTGTAATTGTAATCAATTCTCATATCCAGTTTACCAGTAATTGAGCATAAATTACAGTATCCATACTTTTTATAATATCCTTCATTTTAGCCCTTTTTTCAAAGCCCACCCCTGAGTAGCTCTGTACGATCTGTTGAATTCAATTTTAGGAGAGCCTTAGTAGACATTCAAACTTTATGTTTGGGCAATTGTAATTAATTGTCATGTCCAGTTTACCAGTAATTGGGCATAAAGTACAGCATACATACTTTTAATAAAATCGTTTGATTTTAGCTCTTTTTTAAAAACTTGGGTATCTCTGTAAGGTCTTATTAATTATATTTTAGGACAGCCTTAGTAGACCTTTTAACTTTATGTTTGGGTAATTGTAATTACTTAATTCTCATGTCCAGTTTACCAGTAATTGAGCATAGAGTACAGTATACGTACTTTTTAAAATATCCTTCATTTTAGCTCTTTTTTCAAAGCCCACTCCTGAGTATCTCTGTATGATCTGTTGAATGCAATATTAGCAGAGCCTTAGTAGACATTCAAGCTTTATGTTTGGGCAATTGTAATTAATTGTCATGTCCAGTTTACCAGTAATTGGGCATAAAGTACAGCATACATACTTTTAATAAAATCGTTTGATTTTAGCTCTTTTTTCAAAACTTGGGTATCTCTGTAAGGTCTTATTAATTATATTTTAGGACAGCCTTAGTAGACCTTTCAACTTTACGTTTGGGTAATTGTAATTACCTAATTCTCATGTCCAGTTTACCAGTAATTGAGCATAAAGTACAGTATACGTACTTTTTAAAATATCCTTCATTTTAGCTCTTTTTTCAAAGCCCACCCCTGAGTATCTCTGTACGATCTGTTGAATTCAATTTTAGGAGAGCCTTAGTAGACATTCAAACTTTATGTTTGGGCAATTGTAATTAATTGTCATGTCCAGTTTACCAGTAATTGGGCATAAAGTACAGCATACATACTTTTAATAAAATCGTTTGATTTTAGCTCTTTTTTCAAAACTTGGGTATCTCTGTAAGGTCTTATTAATTATATTTTAGGACAGCCTTAGTAGACCTTTTAACTTTATGTTTGGGTAATTGTAATTACCTAATTCTCATGTCCAGTTTACCAGTAATTGAGCATAAAGTACAGTATACGTACTTTTTAAAATATCCTTCATTTTAGCTCTTTTTTCAAAGCCCACCCCTGAGTATCTCTGTACGATCTGTTGAATTCAATTTTAGGAGAGCCTTAGTAGACATTCAAACTTTATGTTTGGGCAATTGTAATTAATTGTCATGTCCAGTTTACCAGTAATTGGGCATAAAGTACAGCATACATACTTTTAATAAAATCGTTTGATTTTAGCTCTTTTTTCAAAGCCGATCCGGGGTATCTCTGTATGGTCTTATTAATTATAATTTAGGACAGCCTTAGTAGACCTTTTAAAATTATGTTTGTGTAATTGTAATTAATTCTCAT
This sequence comes from Malthinus seriepunctatus, assembly GCA_963924605.1. Classification (NCBI taxonomy): domain Eukaryota; kingdom Metazoa; phylum Arthropoda; class Insecta; order Coleoptera; family Cantharidae; genus Malthinus; species Malthinus seriepunctatus. The sequence continues at coordinate 20,226,917 of OZ004602.1, read as the reverse complement.
GTCCAGTCTACCAGTAATTGAGCATAAAGTACAATATCCATACTTTTTATAATATCCTTCATTTTAGCTCTTTTTTAAAGCCCACCCCTGGGTATCTATGTATGTTCTAATTAACTAAATTATAAGAGAGCCTTAGTAGACCTTTCAACATTATGTGTGACTAATGGTAATTAATTCTCATGTTCAGTTTACCAGGAATTGGGCATAAAGTACAGTTTACATACTTTTTAGAAAACCTTTTGATTTTAGCTCTTTTTTCAAAACTTGGGTATCTCTGTAAGGTCTTATTAATTATATTTTAGGACAGCCTTAGTAGACCTTTTAACTTTATGTTTGGGTAATTGTAATTACCTAATTCTCATGTCCAGTTTACCAGTAATTGAGCATAAAGTACAGTATACGTACTTTTTAAAATATCCTTCATTTTAGCTCTTTTTTCAAAGCCCACTCCTGAGTATCTCTGTACGATCTGTTGAATGCAATTTTAGGAGAGCCTTAGTAGACATTCAAACTTTATGTTTGGGCAATTGTAATTAATTGTCATGTCCAGTTTACCAGTAATTGGGCATAAAGTACAGCATACATACTTTTAATAAAATCGTTTGATTTTAGCTCTTTTTTCAAAGCCGATCCGGGGTATCTCTGTATGGTCTTATTAATTATAATTTAGGACAGCCTTAGTAGACCTTTTAAAATTATGTTTGTGTAATTGTAATTAATTCTCATGTCCAGTCTACCAGTAATTGAGCATAAAGTACAGTATCCATACTTTTTATAATATCCTTCATTTTAGCTCTTTTTTAAAGCCCACCCCTGGGTATCTATGTATGTTCTAATTAACTAAATTATAAGAGAGCCTTAGTAGACCTTTCAACATTATGTGTGACTAATGGTAATTAATTCTCATGTTCAGTTTACCAGGAATTGGGCATAAAGTACAGTTTACATACTTTTTAGAAAACCTTTTGATTTTAGTTCTTTTTTCAAAGCCCACCCCTGGGTATCTCTGTATGTCCTAATTAACTAAATTTTAAGAGAGCCTTAGTAGACCTTCCAACATTATTTGTGACTAATTGTAATTAATTTTCAAGTTTAGTTTACCAGTAATTGGGCATAAGGTACAGTATACATACTTTTTAAAAATCCTTTTTATTTTAGCTTTTTTTTAGAGCCCAACTTTGGGCATGTCTGTTGAATCTAATGAACTAAATTTAAAGGGGGGTTTCTAATATTCTTGAATTTTATGGTTGTACAATTTTAATAAATTTCCTTGTCCAGTTTACCAGTAATTGGGCATAAAGTGAAGAAATTTGTTAGATTTTAGGTCTTCTTAACTCAGAATCCAGTTAATGAATTAAAACGGGTTTTATAGTGACCAAGTGATCACCATGTAGAGCGTAGAGCTTGATAATAAAAACTGAATAGTGTGTACAGCAGAATAGAGAATAAAATAAAACGTATAAAAAGATTGTAGAAGTGGATAATGTTTGGTTGAGCTCTTTCTAATAGATGTACAACGATGATAGCATGTTTCAACAAATTGAAATCTATACAAAAAGAAAATTTATTGTAGAAAATTGTGTGTAAAATACAACAAGAGGTTTTTGATTAAAACACGAGTAGGTGTAACTTGTTACATGCAACTCAATAAATTGAATGAAAATAACTTACAAGGGGCTACCCTCTATTGAGAGAAAAATAAAGTACGTTATCGAATAGAAGCAAAGAGTTGGAGTTTTTTTTAGAAGATCAAAGCAACAAACTTAATAGCCGTTTTGTTTAACCTTTATTGAAGCCACTGTTGACACTTTAATACCAAAAAAACTCTTATTAAACATTTTCAAAGCTTGTTTTATTTGCTTTAATTGTAAAGCTCGAAAATAAACGACTATTCGTAATTATGAGAAAAGTAATTATGTTTGTCCCTGTTAATAAAAACCAAGCTTTATTGCTCAACTTTTAACATCAACTTTTTCCCTCAAGCTTTTACTACTTTTTCAATCAAGACGTCAAGATGTAGGTTAAACTTAAAGTAGAAAAATACCACACTTTATTTGTACATAAATTTAATTAAATAAAATTGTCGGACAAAAAGAATAAGAAGAACTGTCTCAATTTTAAAATTAGAAAAAAGAAAGGTTCGTTAAATAAAACTATAAATTAACAAATTAAGTGAAAGTTACAAATAGTGCCATAAATAAAACCAAAAACGTTGTCTTTTAACTTAATTTAGTTCTAAGACGCTTTTTCCAACTAAATTGAATTGCATTTTGTAAAGAGTTAATGTAATCTGATGATCACTAGATACGATTAAAATGGATTTATATTTGTAGAATATCTGGCTCCTTGAAAGCTTTGTTATTATAAATAGTTTGATACCTATCGTTTAGTCTTTAGTGTCTAATAGTATATTGTTTTATTAGGATTAAAAGTGTAACTTTGTTTGGCAAGCTTCGCCTTGCGAATGCAAAAATTGTTATACTTATCCAAAAAAATTCTTTTTTCTTCCTCCCACAATTTTAATCAAAATCTACAACAATACACGAAAAAACCTCCCCTAAAATAAAAAAACAAATGAAAAATATACGTAAATCTTTCATCAAATTTAAATGGTTGGTAGTTGAAATAAATTATTACAAGATTTTTGTTTTATATTTCACCTGGTGATAACCATTAATTTCTCTCTTTCCATTCTTTTTAACATTCAACTGACGTTTTTTACTGTAAAATACAAATGAATAATATATTGCTCCACATTAAAGCACTCAATAAATTTTTTGAAACACAAAAAAAGAGGGATGAAACTTTTTCTTTTATTTTTAAATAAATTGTGGCTAGGTGCGTATTTTGTTGTTGTTTGTGAACCTTTTTGGGAGGTTTGGAGAAAGTTAAATTTGTAGCTTTTCCGCTTATATTTATTATTTACCCATGAGGCTTATTAATAGACACCTCAAAATGTTTATCGAACTGGAAAATGACAGCTAGCCTTTCGGGATACATAACTATAGTACGTTATATTTATATTTTACAACAAAATTTCAACATCGTAGAACCGAAATAATTTTGTTTGTTGGAAAATTGTTTAAAGTTTAGCCTTAGGAAAGGTTTCGTTATATGGAGGATTTATGTAAACTTATTAGATTCTTTTGTAGTTATATTTATGTTGAAAAAGAGGAAAGAGTCGTTTTATTTCCTATCTATTGCTTTATACGCTGTTTCGCAAACAGAAAATTTAAAACTTGACATTTTAAACCTGGATTTCAACCCTTCGTAGTAGACGTCTTATCAATTTCTTTTTAGAACTTTATTTTTATTGTTTGTCATCAGTTGAAGCCAATTGTTTCTAAAGGATTAGGTAAGCTATTAAGGTGCCTTAAAGTTAGCTGTTTTATTCAGTGGCGTAACACGTACAGGAGAGTGGTCCTTATTTGTATAAGAAATTTATTTTTTGAAATATGGGCACTTGAACCCCTTAAAAGTTTTCCTAATTGAATCATGGCCCGGTTTTTCAGTTGTTTTTTTGTTTTCCTCAATTTCGATTTTTAATAAGCGTGGGAGCCTCTGAAAGGGGGCCCTCAAAACACTATTTTGTGAATATTTTAGAAACTCCTTGACCTATTTTAATAAGATTTGGTACGCGACTTAACCAAGTACATTAACACAAGTACAACTTTCTAGTTTTGTAAAAACCGCTAGAGGGCGTTGGTACGGGTAATTGGTTTTGATTTTTCTGAAATAACTTTTTAGTCCAAAACATTTTTTATTGCATTTTTATATTCCCTCCGCAACGCGGGCCCTTTATTTACGCCACTGAATTTAAGGTTCATTTGTGACTATTTCTAAAACTTTTACAACCAACCGACTTTTATTTGCTTATTCTCGAAACATCTGTGTAACTTTACATGGGAAGAAAAGTATTTACCTACTTCTTTATTAAATTCTCAAATACATAATAACATTTTTAAAGCTCCGCTTTACACTAGCCTTGCACTACAGCTTCTAAAAACTAGCTTCTTTTTCTAAGCCATTAAAACTTGGATTTCTAGCATCAGAGGCTAAAACATGGACCAAGTTTATCTTCTATTGATTTGAAAAAAAGAAACTGGATTCTAGAAGTTGTGATGAAAGGCTTTATGGTACAAACTACGGAATTTTTCGGGTCTCTTTTATTCGGGTGCCCTTCTTTACTTTACGCCACTGGCCACAGACAGGAGCGGACACTCCACTACGGAACCGTCTTGTCCCGTTTACCTGTCACTTACTAATAAACTACGATCGTGATCGGGATGTGACTTTGGCCAACTATTGTAAATAGATCACTCTGGGATGTCACAAAGACTCATCTCGATTTTCAATCTGACTTTGAAATAATAGTAAAACATATTCTCATTACATCAGAGCCGAAAAATTAATTTGTATTATGTTTCGCAGGCCGTTATCGGACGGACGGTCACTACACACGTTAAGTTTTTGAAAGCTGCGAAAAGTGTTCATATCTATACTCCGTTTACAGACCAAAAATAGCTAAGCCACTCCCACAGAAAGCGCGCGATATTCAAATAGAATTGTTCTATTGATCGAATTTTGAAAATATTGTTTAAAACAATCACCAAAATTTACATGCGTCAACCTTAGTTGACAGAAATTTTTGGGGAGTGGCCTAGCTATTTCTGGTCCCTGAACAGAGATTACTCGTCGGCAATGGACTATACATACTGTTTGACTGTATGTGAGTAGCTTTAGAGGGGTCGTTTGAAAAGTTTCTTTAGTGAGGTGCCCATTATAAGCTGAGTAGTAATAGTACGCTGTTTCTCCACCGCATGTGACGTCACAGCTGATCAAAATACCCGAAATTTAAAATTGGCGGTAATGGGGCGTGTAAATTTAGAAATTCAAAATGGCGTTTATAGCTATTGCTTCAAATTTGAATATGGGAGATCTTAAAATTGCTGGAAATAAGGTGTAACAATCTGGAACTGAAATGACGTCCCAGCTGTGGGGGCTCTAGATCTAACTGAAGAGGGAGTCATATATTTTTGTAATACACTGTATATACATATACAGCATTTACAAAAGAATTTCCACTATACCTGAACGAGACTTAACTTAAAGATGAATAACACTCTGTCGATAGTTACAAAGTAAACATCTTCTAAGTGTAATTAGCACGCGATATTCAAATAGAATTTTTCTATTGGTAGAATAAATTGTGAAAATACGGTTTATAACGGTTTATACTGTTTAAACGCGAATATGCGCATTTGATTGGTGCGAACTATATTCCTTTATATGCTTTCTCTGTCTTATATTGGCGCGACAATTACCCTTCATGTGCTTTCTCTGTCTTACAAAGTAGTTCACAAGTGGCCTCAGTTTGCTACGAGTGGTAAGATAGCCTGTCAGCATACTTGTGATATTTATTACCGTGGGAGTTGCCTAGCTATTTCTGATCGCTGAACGGAGTGTAGTAAGCAATGAACTATACCGACTGGTTGACTGTATGCGAGTAAGCTTTAGAGAAGTCGAAATTTGAAATTTTTCTTTAGTGAGGTGCTCATTAGGGGATGAGTAATAATAGTACATTATTTCTCCACTGCATGTGACGTCACAGCTGATAAAAATGCCCAAAACTCAAAATTGGCGGTAATGGGGCGTGTCAATTTAAAAACTCAAAATGGCGCTCATAACTGTTTGTTATAATTTTATTATACAGTATCTACAAAAAAATTCCCACCACACGCTAATGAAAGGTTATCTTACAGATTATTAACAGGTGTCTATAAATAATACAAAATAAACATTTTCTAAGTGTAGTTAGTTTGGTGGGCACGCCACTGATTTTGCGAAAATACGTTCTGCTATAAAATTTTTAAATTTCTTTAAAACAAGGATTCAAGTAGAAATTAACGACCCACATAAATTACATTAAACGTTATTCTTTGAATTCATAACTTTTCTTTTATATAACTTATCGCGCTTTTTTCAATTCAAAAATTTTTCTTTTTAATGGAATCATGCCTCTTATGCATTTCTACTTGACTTATTTTTAAAAATATCAATTTGAACTCTTTTTATTCTCAAGTCGATGATTGATGATGATTTAGCAACAAGCGTAGGCTGAAGACATTGATTTCAGATTTGCTTGTGAAAAACTAGGAAAAACTTAACTTATGTTCGCTCGTAACTTTGTCGTTAGCTAATTAAAGTATTAACTAAATAATTTGTTGGTAATTTCCAAGCTTTTAGAGAACAATTAATTATTTGTGTTTGCGAAAGCTTCAACAAAAGCTCGCTCTCTCTCTCTAAAGAGTACGATTTGAAAGCTTGGATATTATTGAGAAACTACTAAACTTTGAGAAACTAAAAACTAATTTATAATTTTCAAAAAACAAATAAAATTGCAAAAGTTATGTGAAAGTAATATTTTAAAGTGCAAAATAAATATAAAATTGTATATCGAGTCAAGTTTTATATCAACATATTTATAGCGTTTTAGAAGTAATATATTCCTTGTACAGTGCTGTAATAAAGCTTATTAAATTTTCTTATAAGTTGCAAGTCAAACAAGGACAATTTTTATGTAATGTACGGGGGTTTCTTTTAAAAAAAGTACAATAAAGTGTAGTAAATATTCCCAAAGTGTAAAAAGCTACTCAATCTTTATATTCTTTGTGACCCATATTTTATACATGTAAAGTAATATCTTTTAGGTGTAGCAAAGGTGATGTAAAGAGGAAAATGTGTATTTATCATTTTTTTACACGTACGTATAAAGTAATTCAATGTACCTAAATTGGGGTATTTTATTTCTCGTTTCAGAATGTTCATACATACTTAGTTTAACCGCCTCCCTATATTTTTATTAAATTTATTTTTTTTATTTTAGGAAACTATTTTTATTTTAAAACCTGCTTGTTGAAGTTCCTTTGTATTCCAAAGTTCTCACAAAAATCACAAGGACAAATTAATATTTTACTAACCACCCATTCGAAATAAAACCCAAGGACAAATGAGGTCTCTTTTTAGCCTCTTTTTAGGGTTTATGTCCCCAGCAATAAAGTGCATAACGGCACTTTTTATACAACAATTTTAAAAATACCGTTCGGATACTCTGTCTTTACTGGTCTTTGTGGTCTTTACTAAAGCTCGTCTGTGGCTGCAGATAATCAAACTTCGTCTCAAAGTGAAAGTGGTATCACAAAAATTATTTCAAAATGGACGTTACAATCAAAGAAGAATACTCTGATAAGTTCGATATTTTTGGTAAGTAACTTGTATCTCGTGTGATCGTATTTTACTTTTAATTCTACCACCTGTGATTCTAAACAGTGTAACAGATTTTAAGGGGTTATTCTTTGACTAATTAGTAATTAACATCATAAAAGTTGCTATGAACATTATTAGCAGAGTCGAACTATCGGAAAAAACAGAAAAAAAAAGCTTAGAGATAGCAATTTTTTTTCACGCAACGCTTTATTTTGGTCCCTTATTATGAGGAAGATTTTTCCAAATCAGAGGCATGCGAGAAAAGGGTAAAAATTGCCTTTGTTTTTAGCAAAACCCTTAATTTTGACAATATCTTCGATCACCTTGAAGATAGCAAAAAATACCTCGCAGGTAATTTGCAATGTATAAAATTATGAACAAAGGTAGAGACCAAATGGATAGTTCATTTATGCAGAACAAAATGAAAACCACGGAAATATCAGTAATTTTATATTGGTTACTTTATGGTATAATTCCAAATGTTCCAATTTTTCTAAAATGTTTTATAATGGCCTTTAATGCACAAAAATACTGTACCTACTTAATTTAAATTTTTAATATTTATTTAAACGGCCACAATCCCTAAAAGACATTAAATTATCAACGACAAATGAAATAAAAGTCTCGAACTGGTCTCATTCCTAACATAATTTTAAACATTACAAATTACCTTGAGATGTATTTGATCGTGTCATCGCAGATATTGTCAAAATTAGCAGTTATGCTAAAAACTAACGCATATTTTTGAAACGAGAAAAACTTAGTTTTACAATAACATAAAATTGAGACTAGCATCTCTCATTGAGCATTTAAAACGATATAAGTTTGCGCCATATCTCCACGGCACAATAAAAATGTTTAAGGTTTATTGGTTTTAGTAGTGCCTCTTAACTCCTTTTTGAAAATTGATATTATCTTCATTAATAAAAAAGTTATAGGCATTTGAAAAATATGAACTTTTTAGTTCTTTTTTCAAATATCTAGAGTGCTAATAATATAAAAAAAAACAAAAGTATCACAAAATTTGTAGTTTTTTTTTCAAAATAGTCTGTACTATTATAACTCGGTTATTAGTAAATATTTTTATCAATTTTATAGAGTCGGTTAGTACTTTTATACTAGTCCAAGAAATCAATCAAATAATAAGCAACAAACATAGTATACAGGGTGATTTATTAGCTCACCAACAAACTTTGTCATATGAATGCTGATAAAAATTTAAGAGAAAAACATTATTTAGACATACGTATGTCCGATTTTGCTTATTTTATGAATTAGAAGACTTCAAAGTTGTCTGCAGAAAATACTAAATAATCCCTATCTCAGAAGAGTGAGGTCTTAAAAATTTTTGCTCATGGAGACTTTTGTTCAGGAGGCCAAAATCTACAACTTATCAAAATTTTATCAAATTTTACAGAAACCGTTTTTCCATATAAAAAGTGCAGGGCTGGTAAGAGTTGGAAAAACAGATTTGATAAAATTTGATAAAATTTTGGCAAGTTGTAGATTTTGGCCCTCCTGAACAAAAGGCATTTGACCTCACCCTCTTTTTTTTTCTGCAGAAAACTTTAAAGTCCTCTAATGGCCAGATAACATATTTAGAGAAACTCGCAGTAATTCCTTCAATAAGCAAAATCGGACATACGAGTATGTCCAAATAATGGTTTTCTCTTAAAATTACATTAGCTTCCATATGCAAAGTTTGTTGGTGAGCTCATAAATCACCCTGTATTAAGTAGTTCTATGAAATAATTGAAAATTGCAGTATCTTCGCTTTTCCCGTTTTCCTAACTGGATCACTAAGATAAAAAATATACTACACTATGATAAATTAACCAAAATCGTATATTTAAAAATAAAGTTTGCTATTTTAAACTCTTTTCATGAACTTATATTATTATTATTATATTATATATTATCTTATATTTATTATAAAAGAGTATATTGTTAAATATGAAAACTAATAATGTGTAAAAATATTTAAGGTACCATTAAGACAGAAGTAAACGATCTAGTAGAAGCAATTCCAGAAAATATTAAAATAGAAGAAATTGAAGATATAAGTGAAAAACCTTTAAGGTGTAATGTGTGTGAATATAAATGTGTACAAAAACCACAGTTAAAGAAACACATGCTTATACACACAGGCGAAAAACCGTTTCAGTGTAATACGTGCGAATATAAATGTTCACAAAAATCAAACCTACAGACACACATCATTGTGAAACATACATACGAAAAGCTGTTTCAGTGTGATGTCTGCGAATATAAATTTTCATTAAAATCACAGTTAAAGAAACACATGCTTACACATACAGGCGAAAATTTCTTTCAGTGTGATCTGTGCGAATACAAATGTATACAGAAATTTAGCTTACAGATACACATGATGAGACATACAGGCGAGAAACCGTTAAGTGTAATGTATGCGAATATAAATGTGTAGAAAAAGCACATTTAAAGAAACACATGCTTACACATACAGGCGAAAAACCTTTTCAGTGTAATCTGTGCGAATATAATTGTGTAGAAAAAGCACAGTTAAAGAAACACATCATGCTTATACACACAGGCGAAAAACCGTTTCAGTGTAATACGTGCGAATATAAATTTTCACAAAAATCAAACCTACAGGTACACATCATGATGAAACATACATACGAAAAGCCGTTTCAGTGTGATGTCTGCGAATATAAATTTTCATTAAAATCACAGTTAAAGAAACACATGCTTACACATACAGGCGAAAAACCGTTTCAGTGTAATACGTGCGAATATAAATGTTCACAAAAATCAAACCTACAGACACACATCATGATGAAACATACACACGAAAAGCCGTTTCAGTGTGTTGTCTGCAAGTATAAATTTGCATTAAAATCACAGTTAAAGAGACACATGCGTACACATACAGGCAAAAAACAGTTTCAGTGTAATGTATGCGAATATAAATGTACAAGGAAGTAAATATTGAAGCATCACTTGGTGACATATACAGGAAAAATACCGTTTCAGTGAGAAGTGGGCCAATATGAATTTTCATATATAATACCACTAGTGCTCGAAGTTATGTCGACAATTTTAAGTCTATATCACGAGTGTTTATTATGCTTGAATATTAATAACACGAGTGCGTAGCACGAGTGATATTATCAAGCTTAATCAACACGAGTGATATAGACGTAAAAATTGTCTACATAACTTCGAGAACGAGTGGTATTCGAAAGACAATTCAATGAATAAAAATTATTGTAAATAAATTAAGTGACCATTGACTTTATTTTCAAAAAATATTTTGTTATTTATTTTTCGTCAAACGTCAAAATCGCTTTAAATACGTAAGGTCGTAGTAAAAATGTTTGTAAAAATGAGATTTGGGGATAATAATGAGGAAGATATCAATAAAACTGTTGAGAAAAGTGTCATTAATAATATAATCCTATTTTTTCGAAAACCGCTCAAGGCGGTGCTCAGAAATTAACTGAAAGCAAATGGTTAATACCTAATACAAGTAATTTGGATATGTGTCCTGTAAGGTAAAACGTTCTTCTTATATACTACAAATTTATCAGGTAATTACTATCGCAGTTTATCAAAGTAAATAATTATTTCAGATTATACTACAAATTTATTTTAAAAAGAGGCGCTAAGATTAGGGCTGGTCGACTGTTTGCAACTCCAAATACCCTCTGGAAAAATGGGAACCTTGGGAACAAAATTTAAAATTACCTTCTACTTATGACCTTTTGCACCGATTTTAGTTTAAGTGACAAATAAATTATATTTTTACAACTTATGTGCATAAACTATCTGTCAGTAAATATATAAACGGTGCAAACCCCCATTAGTGTTATAATGTTAAATAAATAATATATTAAATTAATATTAAATTTTTTTCGACATCTGCCTTGTGTGTAAATTATTTAGAATCTAAAATTTATATAAAATTTCTATTTCACAACTGTAATAACCTTAAAAACTGCCCTCAAAATTAGAGGAAAGAAATCCGCTTGATTACAAACTGTCATATTTAACTGTTCTATATGACTGTCCAAAATTGTCGAAATAACCACTAGTGGAATTGTCGACAATTCATACACGTGCAATTTTCGATACAGTTCACATCCATTGGTTGAGAATCAACGAATACTATCACTTGATTGGCTGATTTATGACACTTGACGTATGAATTGAATTGTCACTGAAATCACATACATATCAATCACAATCACATCAGAACATAAAAATAGAAATATGTCCTCATTTACTTTTACTTCAGTTGTTGATAATTTTTCTAATTAATTTATAATTTAAATATTGTAAATCCTAGAATCTAACTATAAAATGTTACAAACAAATAATAAAATGAAATTAAAATAAATAATATGATTTTGATGTTATATATCTTTTTCTTAAAATACAGTTTTTTCGAGATAAAGATGAAAAACCCCTACTGAATGCAAAAATTTTGAACTACTTTCTCAATCAAAAGATAGTCGGTGGTTTTCGATTTTTAAAGATTGTGTTTTAATTCCTAAACTTTTATTTTAGAAAATTTAACGCAATCTTTAAAAATGAAAAACCAGCTTTCTCACTATCTTTTGATCGAGAAAGTAGTTCAATATATTTGCATTCAGCCGGTGTTTTTCGTCTTTTTCTCGAAAAATATGTATCTTAGGAAAAAAATAGAACACACGTTTTTTAGATAATGAAATTGTACATTTAATTGTGAAAAAAAAGTATGGAAAATATTTAGGCCAAAACATTTATTGCAAAAAAAACAAAACCAGTTTTACTAGCGCCTTCTAGCGACTTTTACAAAAAAGTACTCTATATGGTAGAGTGAAATTTTTACGTGTTGGCCGGGCAACCTTGAAATCCTGCGTACTAAATTATTTGGAGGGATGAGAGACAGTAGCGTCGTATATTTAATTTACTTTTGACAGATAGTAAGCAAAACCGTGTTAAGTAAAACTAAAATTCTACAGCCCCCCATATTTTTAAAATGGACTCGACAGCTCTTAATTTCGTTTCTGCGTACCCGGCGTTGCCCGGCCAACACGAAAAAATTTCACTCTACTTATGTTAATTCACTTAGATAGTTCCCATACGAAATTTAATTAAAATCGGTTAAGAGGTTTCTAAAATGGTAACAAAATAGTGTTTTAGGGGGCCCGCTGTTAGGCCTCTTAGGGGCTACCACACCGTTCAAAAATTGGAATTGATTAGGTAAGGAACGTACCCTCGACGTTTGTCCACCTATTTCGCATACACCCTGTATTATACTGGCTGTTTCAAATTTGAGTGTATGCATGGGGATCGCGGAAACCGTAAGAGATACAAAGATGGTTAAATGAGGACAAAGTTGCTCAATCAGGAGCCTAATATTATGGTGTTAAGCAATCGAAGGTATACTAATTACTTCAGAAGATATTCACAAAAAACTAAAATGTTGAAATTTCATATTTATTTGTTCTTGAATTTTTTAGAAGCAATATTTAAAAATAAACAACACTTCTTCATAGCCGCTGTTCATTCTCTATCACGTGCTATTATAAAACTTTGCATATAACTTTTCGTCTCTTTTTAACCATCATCAACTTCATTTTTTAAATACGGCAGAAATTAGGTATTAACATTTTCAAACAGCACTCTTAATTCTCTATTCAATGATAGAACACTCGAATTTGAAACACCCTGTATATTACCACCATGCCTAAAAAATTTTTTTTACACATAATAGAATGCACCTGTACACTGTACCGGTCGGAAAGCTCGAGTAGAGTCCCGTTTACCTGACTTAAATAGGGTAAAAAAATTTAGATATCCGAGTAGAGTCTCAGAGATATCCGAGTAGAGTCCCAAGCTTAAGTAGGTACGACAGGTAAACGGGACTCTATTTGGATCTCACTATCTCACCGTACATGAACAGTGTGTTCTTTTGAAAACAATTTCCAATAGCTAGCTTTATTATTTTTAAAGTTACAAATTCGGCAAGACAAACTTGTAGTCTTTTTTCTTCCAGATTGAGTTATGTACTTGGAAAAAACAAAACAAGGTCTAGTTCCGAATTTACAAAAATCTACAATTCGATTTGTTTTTGAAATTTGAATTTCTCATTTTTCTTTGTATAAAGTGTTCAGTAATCTATTTCCCTAGTCTGTATTATAACTGGGTTATTTATTACTTAATATTATTATCAGTTTTATCAAGTCGGTTAATACTTTTATTCAGAATTTAGCCCAAGAAAGCCATCAAATTAATAACAAATATGTAGGCTGTTCTAATGAAGCAAAAATTGAAAATTGCCGTAATTAAACCCTTTAGCCGAATTTGTATCTTTAAAAATAAAAAAGTTAAGCTACTTTAAACTCTTTTCATGAACACAGGGTATAATATGATAAATGAGTATGTTCTTAAATTTGAAAACTAATGATGTTTAACATATTTAAGGTTCCGTTAAGGCAAAGGAACACAATCTGGAAGAATAAATTCTAGAAAATATTGAAATAGAAACATCGAAGGCGAAAAACGATTTAAGTGTGATGTGTGCAAATATTCAAGATCTATTCAAGAAAACTAAGTCATCATTGTTTTCTGTAAAAATCGTATTTAGTTTTGCCTCAAATTGTAAAATTGTATACTTGAATTCACGATTCTTTGTCGACACGTGACGACCTGAATATGTATAAACGATGAAAACGACTTATTTATTGAGTTTATTTATTTAATTTAGTTAAAATATTTATTATTAAATATTTATTTAAATAATTTATTATTATATTACCTCTTTATTGAAAATTCTAAAGAATCGTGAATCTACGTTTAAACAATAATTTGTTTAGTTGTAGAATTTTGTTTTACCCACAGACTGCTATTACTCTATGGTTTTACCAATGAAATCCCTATGCTGCGCGCAAGTCACCACCCTTAATCCAAATATTTATTATTGTAAGTATCTAATTTATTATGTATGTATTGTACTTATGTTTAGAATTAAGGATAATAATAATCTAAAACAAGTTTTAATTAATAAAATGTTAACAATTCATATTCTTAAACTTGTTTTATTTACAATGCAGAGATTTTCATAACTTATAGCAATGCCAAGAGAAAAATCACAACACCCAAATACGCGGTGATTGGTAAGACGAGCGAACTTTTTTCTTTAAAATTAAAGAAAATTTATTTCCACATTTAAAATAGCAAAACTAGGCGTTTATACATTCGATATACTATCTTGAGCTACCTATTAATTAACTGTCAAAGTATGCAATAATTGTGTAACTCGACATTCAAAATATGGATATTGCTTTGGTCTTAAATGCTTGCTATTACATTTAGAAAGACTGAAAATCTTTTTCTTTAAATATAAACATCAAACAAACTGCCTGTTCGTGAAAAACGCTATTTAAAAAAAATTGAGAAAATAAGAATTCACTCAAGCAGACATAAGATAATGAATAAAGAAAATACAGCTAAAAAGCTTGGTGCATGGCTTACAAAAGTAACAGTTAGGTTTGGTCATTAGCCGGACCTCATTGAACTAGATTTTACATTTGGACTACTTACCCAAAAGACATAAGTATATAAAATTGAATGGTAGCTTACTATAATTTTTAAGATATTAAATTAATAAGCCATGTAAGTGGGCATCTTATGCTCTTTACAAGAGGAAGTCGAGTTTTAAGAAGCTGATAATGATTACTAAGACTAAAGAGTATTGACTCTTTAGAAAAAAGAAAAAAATTTTAAAATTAATTACTTGAAACAAAGGTTAAACACCCCCATTTGTCTTAATGAGTTTCAGCTAAAATGCAAATAACTAAACGAAAGTGCTTAAGATTTTTTGTTACAAAAACTATTAAATCACTTTAAAAACCGCACATTCATTTAATTTTTTTGCTTTTTACTCTTTTTAACTTCATTTTGCAATTTTAGAGCAAAAGCTTTTTCTTGTTAATCTCTCCTATAAATAGGTAGAGGCGAGAGCGACTATTTTTGATGTTTGACATTTTTCAGATAGTATTGAAACTTCCTAAAAACAAGATTTGAAAGATCTAGTAAGCTTTGCAATAATCCATATGGAATAAATGACAGGTTGCTTGGTAGTAAGGTTAAAAATAAAAAAAAAATTAAATATAAGTATATCGTGTGTCGACTTTCAAAGCGGGCCATAGGGAAAAACAATGGAAATCACCTATTTACAGTTTTCTGATCGCTAAATGAATCTATAAGAACGGTAGCGATATCTAGCTAAAGAGGATTCTTTTCTGTTATTACTAAAAAAATTATTGATTAATAGCTTTTTGAATTTAGTAATTTAAATATTTTAAAAATATGAACAGCCATGACATGTCAAATTCTAATAATTACTCTATTGAAAAAACAAAAATACTAAGCTAACTACAAAAACATGAATAAAAATAAAAATTATACATGCCATAACTGCTCATATTTTTCAAATATTAAATATACCTATACTTTTTCAAAGTCAAAAAGGCGTTAATTTTTTATCAATACTATCGCTCTTATATATTTATCTTGCAAGCTTTTGCAAGCAGCAAACTGTAAATAAGTGACTTTCAATCTATTTCCCCATGTTCCGCTTTTAAAGTGGGTACACGGTATAAACAAATGAATCAGAAACAGCTTTCCCAATGTTTATTTTCAATAGTGGTAAAAGTAAAGCTGATGAAATCTAAACACGAACAATCGTTCGTTTTTAGAAACTTTCAAAGTCAGTATCTCGAAAATGTCAAATATCAAAAAAACAACTCGCTCAAACTGTCTTACTGAGTAGTAGTTGTTATATTATCAAGAGTGCTATAAATTTAACCGATTAAATTTATAACACGAGGGGTATTACATCAAGATTATTTTCAAGAATTCGTGTGGCGAAAACGAATTTCAATAAAAAATCTTTGATCATTATATTCACGAAAGAGATAATAATTATTAAACTTTTAAGGACCATTTTACATGGACTAAATGTCGTACTAATATCGTCGTACTGAATGTCGTTTGTTGTTAGTACTGAATCAACTCAAGGAGGAAAAGCACGGAAATCTAAGCTTTAACGTCGTGCGTAGAAATTTTTATGATCCTTGAGTTGATTCATTACTAACAAGTTAGTACTACCATGTAAAACGGTCCTAAGATACACAAACTATCTAAAAACATATATTACGGATTTAGTTAGAATTTTAGCGGTTTAATATAAAATATTTAACAGTAAGCGTGTAGAATCTTTCCTTCATGACTAAATGAACGAATTGAGTCTATATAAAGTGTAAGCTGGTGTTCACCAATTCCTAGATGGCGCCACAGACGCTCTCAAATCAAAATTTTTAATTTGCAAAAAAAGTCGTGTTGCACCTCATTTGAAAGGTATTTCAATTTGGTATACAGTCGATTTTGAAAATTAAAAGTTCTGTTATCCGTTCTCTACTTATAAGCGTTTGTGTTAATCGATTAAATAAAGAATTGAACTCCACGTGCGTCAGCACATGTCGAATAGATTTTTATGTAGCCAGGAGGTTTAAGTGAACCTTTTCAATCAGATCTGTGGGACAAGTAGATAGTGGTTCAAAAAGCCATCCCATTTTGAGCATTTCGTATGTATCATTCTATCATTGACGGAGTTATAAAGTCGTTTGGTCGCTGACCGAGTTTCTGGAATTTTAATTCGTTTTTCGAGCCGATAATACCAACGGACGCAACGTCATACGAAACAAAGCAGCTAATTTATACTTCTACGTCTCCATGAGATGTTTTCTATTAATTTTGAAAGTTCATGTGCAAAAAGAGCTCTTATGAGCTTAAGATATCGACAGAAGGCACCACAAACCTTTACCCCACCGGACCAGGCTTCTCTCAGCTTCTCTTCTCTCAGCTTGGCTTCTCTCAGCCTCCAAACAATTGTCTTTGACCGCTAAACCATTCTTACCGTTCTCTATACTTAATATACTATTTATTAAAGGAAAAAATGCGTTACCTACTTTATAAATTTTTTAATTGGAATTTTTACCCTATACTCGCATCTAATTGATCTAATTTCGTCTTTTTTAAAAGCCTATTTATATTTATAAAGTCATTTTTTAACTAATAAAAAAGTTTTCTTTTGTGAATTAAAAATTGAAACCTAATAACGAAAATTTAATTGGCAATTTTTTTTTATACATTTTGAACTTGTGCCTAGTTTTCATTATTCGTAATTATAAACATATTTTTACTTGAAATAAGACATAAGTAATTTTCGAAATTTTAAGTAAAAGCTTTTTCGTGTTTTATGTTTTGAGGATATACTTCTGTGATGTCGACTAATTATTATATTTTATAACTATTCAAATATGAATGCACGGAAAAGGGAAAATGGGGGTTGAGTGAGGATTTTATTAGTAACATAAGGTTTTAACAGTATAAACGAATGTGGGGTTAAATTTTGGTTTCTTTGTTTCGATTGTAGCAGAAAATGAAGTTTTTTAGAATTTCATCCAATTTTCAAAGAAAATTTATAACTGTGAACTCTCAAATGTGCAAAGCCATTTTAAAGTAAATTAATTGAAAATTTGAGACTTTTTTATATAATAAAACACGATAAATTAAGTTATACGATGTTTTATTGAATATTCCCTATAATATTAAAAAGGGAAATTCTAACTTTAATGGACTTATTAAATAAAACTCCTAAATTTCTTTAAACTCACAACTTCAAGTACCTACGCACTACGTTCTTCTCTAATTTTTCATTCAAAACAAATACATGAAATAAAAATCAATAGTGCTCTGTAACACTTTTATTATAATTTCAATTGTTTATTTTTCATTGTTCAAAGTCAAATAAACAAAAACAAAAAATGACATTATTAAATGGAAGGTACTTGAAGAGAACAGCTAAAAGTGATTACTTTTGCATTTTTTCAACATTAAAGATTTTTGCAACACACTAAAAATGCTGAAAAAGGTTTTTTCATAAATGTTTTTTTGAAAAAAAATAGAGAAGGGTCAAGAGCTTTCCGAATCCCATTAAAGAAAACCGTTAGAAGCCAACTTTATAACTTTATTCTCAATAAAAATGTTTCTTGTTTATAAAGAATTTACACGTGTTTTTCTTTTTAGCGTGATTTTAAACTTTTCTTTTTTGTATTTTGTAAAAGAAAAGATAATAATAAATTTTATGGAAGTTGTGAGTAGGTATAAACAGGGTTGGCATTAGGCATTGCTTTTTTCATACATTAACGATTTGTGTGGGCGGATATCTCACAAACTGTACGAAATACAGAAAAAATTAATAGAAATAATCTTGTAGGAAATTTTATAAGCTTTCATTTTACTGAGAATAATTTTTTTCCTAAGACCCACCGTTTTCGAGATATAAGCAAAACTCCCAATAGCGGAATCTTTCCACCTCCATCTTCCTTCAGCCTTATTGCTAGAACCGGGGACTTATAAAGTTTTGTATGCATTATCCAATTTGAATTCTATTTTATTGATACACAGTCATAGCACTGTTTATTACAAACAATATTAAGAAATTCATATTATTAAAATTCACTTCTATTCAAAACTATATAACTCGTATGCGTTTGGAGTGCTTTGCGATGAGCGAAACATGGTTGACAGATGCGATTCCGGATGACGCAATTGGTATCGGAGGCTATTCTCTTATAAGGCGGGACAGGCGTGGACGTGGTGGTGGTGTTGCTATTTATTTGAGTAACATTTACAGATTTACAGTTGTTGACGTCGGTGGTCTTGTTGAGCAGGTGTGGGTGTCATTTAGGGCTAATAAAATGTCTATAGCAGTTGGAGTCGTGTATAAACCTCCGGAACTGCACTATCAGATGTTCTGTGATGAATTCGAGAAGTCTTGCACCTTGGTGTCTACTACTCATGATTTCGTGTGCTGTTTCGGTGACATTAACATAAATCTGTTGTTAAAAAATAATGATAGCGTATGTTTTACTTCGTTAATAGACTCAGTCAACTTAATTCAATTGGTTGATTCTCCCACACGAGTTACACCCAATTCTCAAACTTTATTGGACGTGATCTTGGTCTCGGATGCTGCTTTGGTGGAGGATTCTGGTATTTCGGATGGTAGGTTTTCGGATCACGAGACGGTCTTCTGTTATTTAATGATACCTTCTAGAAGCATGACAATCTATAAAACAATTAGATGCTTCAAAAACTTTAGTATTGATGATTTCCACAATGATTTACATCTGGTGCCTTGGCAAAATATTTTTCTTCTTGGGGATGTAGATGATAAGGTTGAATTTCTTAACGACAATATTTTAGAAATTTTAAACTTTCATGCCCCTATAAAAACAGTCAAAATAACCAACCAAAGAACGCCCTGGATTACGGACACCATTAAGTGCATGATTGCACTAAAGAATAAAGCGTATAAAAAATTCAAACTAACCCGTCTCCCCGCTCATTGGGATTATTATAAATCTATACGGAATTATACTACACAGGCAATTAAAAAAGAAAAAGTCGCGTATTTTAAATATATCTCTAGTAGTAATGATTCTAAGCGTCTTTGGCAAGAACTTACGTCGTTGGGTATAAATAAAAACAAAAATTCTAGTATTCCCGTTCATTTACAGGACCCAGAAATAATCAATAATTTTTTTATTGACTATTTCACTAGAGTGTATTATAGCGACAATAAAATCAAGTATTCAGGTGACAAAACAAGTACCTTGGCAAAACTAACAACATGGTATTTCAGCGACAATTTTTTTGACGTTTTAAACGTTCAAGTCAGCTTGGAAATTAAATCATTGTCAAACTGACATTTTTGCATCGCATTGCGTTTTGCAGTAAAAAATAAGTTTTTTAAGTGAAAATAGACTTAATTTTTCTCTCGTAAAATAGTCATGTCGAATACCACTCAAGATAAAATTTTGTAGGCAAAATTGTTCTCTTGTAAGTATTCAAGTTTGTTTCTTTTTGATAATTTCGCTCATGACATTTAATTAAAAATCACTCGCCGTACGGCTCGTGATTTTTTGACAAATGTCATTCGCGAAATTATCAAGCAACAAACTTTCATAACAATCGAACAATTTTGCCGACAAAATTTTATCTCTCGTGGTATTATATATGATAATATACCTACAATTCAAGTCGATAATACTGATTTGCTTAATTATTATAAAACCAATAAATTTGTTGATGATTCTGATGAATTTTTGTTTGAGTGTGTTGAAATGTCTGATATCAGCAACATCATAAATAAAATAAAAAGTAAATCACAAGGGTTCGATGGTCTCAATATAGAAATGATTAAACTCTGTTGCCCTATTATCTTGCCTTATCTTACACACATAATTAACTTCTGTTTAACGGAAAGTAAATTTCCAAAATTATGGAAAAAGGCATTAATTAAACCATTACCAAAAAAATCTAATGTCGACGAGTTGAAAGATCTTAGACCGATTAGCCTCTTGCCCGTTTGCTCAAAAATCCTTGAGAAAGTTATGCATTTACAAATTCAGAAATTTATTGATAGGCATAAGATTATACCTGATATTCAGTCAGGATTTCGTTCTGGATTCGGTTGTGTGACAGCCCTGACACAAATATCTGATGATATCTTAACAGCGAGTGATTCAAATAGGGTCACTGTGTTGGTATTGCTTGACTTTAGTAAGGCTTTTGATACCTTAAATCACGATGTACTTCTCGCTGTTTTGAAATATGTTGGTTTCGGTTTGTCCGCAATTGCACTTTTTAAGAGCTACTTGAGTGACAGGCTCCAGGGAGTGAGGCTTGACGGAGGTTGTTCTCGATTTAGACAAGTAACTACTGGAGTGCCTCAGGGCTCCATACTTGGACCTCAGCTGTTTTCGTTGTACACCGCAGGTTTTCATAATCACGTGAGTACGTGTTCTGTACATATGTTTGCGGACGATACACAGCTGTACCATTCGTTCTACTTGAGGGATCTTCATCAATCCACGATAAGTATCAACCAGGATTTAGAAAATATTTATAAAGTATCAACGGAACACTCTCTCATAATTAATGCTTCTAAATCTAATATCCTGTTGTTCGGCAATTCTAATAGCATTTTGGAATTACGATCTGCCGCTCGTTTTTTCATCAATAATAATAATATTCCTATCGTTGACGAGGCCAGAAACCTTGGATTGGTCATGGACAATACTTTCAGATACAAAACTCAAATAACCAACTATATCAAAAAGGCGTACACTAACTTAAAATTAATCTATCCTCATAGACACTCTTTATCGGTCCCAGTAAAATCTCTTCTTTGCGACACATTGGTGTTATCGCATTTTAATTATTGCTCACAAATATACGGCCCTGCCATCACACAACTTGACTGTAAAAGAATACAAAGGGTACAGAACTCCTGTTTAAGGCTTATTTTTGGTATAAGGAAGTACGACAGAATTACGCACAAGCTGTCGGATATCGGTTGGCTTAGCATGGAGGGTAGACGTCGGTTGCAGCTGGCTTCGTTTTGTCACGGAATAGTTCTGAATCGGCGGCCACCGTACCTGTACAACAAGATAAAATTTCGTACGGATGTTCACTCCTTGAATCTACGCTTTAAAGGTCTAATTACGCCACCACTCCACAAATCGTCTCTGTTTGAGAGAGGTTTTTCTTACCAGGCTTCTAAGGTATATAATGGTATTCCACCGTTGTTCAAGGGTCTGTCTGTCAAGTCATTCAAAGTCAAATACGGGTTGCATTTGTATCAACATCAACATCGTCTGTGATCCACATTGTATTGTGGTACACGAGAGGCTGCTAAACTGCTATTATGTATATTATGTATATTATGTATATTATGTATATTGCTGCTTCTCATGTGCCTACTATTGATTTGTACTATGGATTTTCTCATAATTAATTATTGTAGTATGAATTTAGTGTTAGTGTGCTAATGTGTATAGTGGTACTTTTCTTATTTTTCAATTTATTCTCTTCAAGAACGTTTATTAACTTTGGGGAGTTACACGTCGCAGAATTAGCTTTAGGCATTTAAATTTTATTTTTGTTAACTGTTTTTGCAAATCCGGGTTATGGTGGAAGAACAAGGGCTGCATATTGCAGCCACTTGAACCAACGCCCTGTGGTTCTCATTGGAACTTTTGTAATACGATTTATATAAATTATGTATTCTTTTTTTTTTTCTTTTATGTTCCTTTGAAGAATAAAGGCATTTATTATTATTATTATTATTATTAAATTCCACAATAAAAACGAATTTTATAATTACATCCATTTTGAATTTCTGCGTCTGAATACAAATGGCCACTTAAGATCCAAACAAATAATAATTATCATGTATATTAGGTATGTTTTACCTAGCTGAGATTTTATAACTAAACTTTCTAATAAATGTAAATGTAAAATAGGTTCACTTGAAGATTTTGTGCTAATTTTACATGCTGAATATAAAATGTACTTACTGGAATTCTCTAGTTCGCGAAAATTGGAACAACCCCATCTCAATTTAATTAATAGAAGAATTTCCTAGTTGCTTAATTCAACTAGAAAACTAATTTATTTAAGCTAATTATATTATTATTACAATTAATCTCATCTTATATAAAACGTAAAAGATAAAAGTCATTTGTCATTTTGGTTTAGAAATTTAGTTTCTTGGTTTAAACCTAAATCGTATCATTTGACCTGAATATGGAGTTCAGTTGAGATGTTTTAAATAGGTATGTCAACCGTAAAATTTTGCTTTTAACTTTTTTCCTCAGATTTCTATGTTGACAAAATCTTACATTCGTGTCCATGCCCCCCTCCCCACTTTCGATTATCAAACTATTTAATTATATTGAATTGTGCTCGTTTTGTGCCGTTTTATGCTAAAAACAAAAAATTTGGGAAGAGGCTCCCATGTCCTCCCCCTCCCTAGATATTTAGTTTGCGCTCTTATCTTTTCTAAACTAAGTCAGCACAATTATTTAGGCTTATAACTTCTAAACTAAGTCAGGACATTTTTTAGCACAATACAGCACAAAACGAGCATAATACAATTCATTAAAAAAAGTTTCGAAAATCGAAAGTTCACATGTTCTCAGCCCTTCCAAGTATTTAGAGTTATAACCTCTAAACTGGACCAGCACAATTTTTTTTATTTTCAGCACAAAATGAGCACAATTCAATCCAATAAAAAAAATTCGAATATCAAAAGTGAGAGCTCGCATGTTTTCAGCCCTCCCAAGTATTTAGAGTTAACTAGGCCAGCAAAATTTTCTTTACTTTCTGCACAAAACGAGCACAGTTCAATTCAATAAACAAAATTCGACAATCAAAAGTAGGGGGTTCGCATATTCTCGGTCCTCCCAAGTATTTAGAGTTATAACTTCTAAACTAGACCAGCACAAATTTTTTTTATTTTTAGCACAAAACGGCACAAAACGAGCACAATTCAATTCAATAAAAAAAATTACGTAATCGAAAGTGGGGGCTCGCATGTTCTCAGCCCCAAGTATTTATTTAGGCTTATAACGTCTAAACTAGGCCAGCGCACATTTTTTTTATTTTTAACGCAAAACGGCACAAAACGAGCACAATGCGATTCAATAAAAAGTGGGGGAGTGCATGTTCTCAGCCCTTTCAAGTATTTAAGCTTATAACTATACAAAATAACGGAATGCGCTATAACTCTGTTATTTCTAAATAATTTGATAAAGTGATTTTATACTTTTATACAGAGAAAAGTTTGGGGAATCCAAATATCCAAAAATATAGAGGGTGTTCAATTTAAAAAAAACTGATATATTGGCATATCTCGGCAACTAGGCCGTTTTCCAATTTTCCAACTACCAAGCTAATTGAAGACGACAAAATACTACAACTTCGCTAATTTAACCGAATTTTTAACTAAATAAATAAAAAAGGTAAATAAATAAAAATAAAATAAAATTAAAAATAATAAAAATTAATAAAAATAGTAAATAATAAAAATAAAAATAAAAAATAATAAAAATTAAAAAATAAAATAAAAATAAATAAAAAAGTTAGCTATTGTAAACGTAAACTGTTTCGTGAACGGTCGTGTAAACTCACAGCATACCTGACCACAAAATGAGCTGTAACTCGGTTATTTCTAAATATTTTGATCAAGTGTCTTAATACTTTTATACAGAGAAATGTTTGAGGAATCCAAATATTTAAAAATACATAGGGTGTTCTATTTAAAAAAAGTGACATATTCCTGTATCTCGGTAACTACATCTCTTTCCGTTTTTTCAACTACATCACTAAAACCGGAAAAACAAGTACTATAACTTTACTCCTCTAACCGTATTCATAACTTTGCTAATAAAAAAGTTAGCTATTGTAAACTGTTTTCATGAACACACTGTAGAGCCCGGATTCTAAGCTTTTTGCTTATGGTTTTAAATCATAAGCAGAACAAATTCCTTTTAGATCTTTACGTTTCTGAAAAATTTAAGTGATTTAAGCCAATGTTGATAATGCTTATTTTGCTTGTTTTCGAATATTTTGCTTAAAAGACGTCTTCGTGCTTTTTTGAGCTTTTTTTCACAATTTGATGTTTTTCAAATTGATTTTTTATTAAATTTTGAATAATTTGGATAAATTCCTTTTGTATCTTTACGTTCCTGAAAAATTTAAGTGAATGTTGCTAATGCTTATTTTGCTTTTTTTCGAATAATTTGCTTAAAAAACATTTTCGTGCTTTTTTGAGCTTTTTCTTCAAAGTTACATTTTTTTTTCAAAATGATAATTCAAATTTTAAATAAAAATTAAATTTTGATGCTCAATTTTGGGTTTTTAGTACTTTGTAAGAGCTTTTTTTGACTTTTTAATAACTTTTTTTTAAATTTTCTTAAGCTTTTTTAAGCGCTTATTTTGAAATAATAAATGCTTATAAATCCGGGCTCTACTTATAACTAGTCAGCTCTTTTTTTTATTTTCGGCACAAAACGGCACCAAACGAGCACAATTACAATCAATAAAAAAAATTCTCAACTCTCTTAAGTATTTAGGCTGATATGACTTCCAAACTAGACCAGCAGAAATTCTGCTTTTCAGCACAAAATAGCACAAAACGGGCACAACTCAATTCAATAAACAAAACTGAAAATTGAAAATGGAAGGTTGGAGACATGAACATAGAGTGGCTCTTATTTTGGGTGTTGTCGAATTTTAACCCCCCCCCTTAAAAGGGTCAAAATGAACTAAAAAATATTTTCTGACCTGTAACTTCATTGTTAAAAATTTTTTCGAGAGCCTAAAAGCACGTTATTGTTATTATATCCTGTTTTTACACTTGAAAAAATTTTACAAATGAAGTTACAGGTCATAAAAAATTTTTTTTAGCAAGAGGTATCCTTAGACTACAAATTTATAAACTCAAACTAATTTTTCGTGCACTTAAAAAATTTAAGTGCACTTATTTAATTCAAAAAATTTAAGGTCAGAAACTTAAAAATTTCCCATGTTATTTAAATGGTAAAAATAGATGGCTCGTGCGGCAGAAAATTTTATATGATATTTTTCTATCCATTTCGAAACTTTTTAGGGGGGGAGCGGTTAAAATTCCACAACACCCAAAATAAGGGCCACCCTGAACACTTTACATTTTTATAACCATTGTTTAATATTTTTTCGTATTGGCACTCTCTTCCTCTTCTCTTGCACTTTCAAGATTTGAACAGGACCTACTGTATTATAGTAGTATTAGAATGCAAATCATAATTTTTATTTGTTTAAAATCTCTAAAGAAAATAATATTGGCAACCCTTTACAAACTCTACATCCCTTTATTAATTTGATTATTATTTAATAAAAGTGAAAATTTTGTACCAAACTTTTATCTTGCAGAAAATTTCTTATCTAATTATTGCTTAGATGCTCACTAAAATTTATGAAAGTCAAATTAAGGAAATGAAAGAGGGTTAAATTAAATTAAAAATTAGGTAAATAATAACTTCTTAGATTGTTCGGTTGTAACGTAATTAAATCATTAAAATTAAATTTTTTTATGTTTTTTACAATACCTATAAAACCACTTCACCATGACTTCACCCATATCAGATCAGTTTACTATGATAAAAAAATAATGTTATCTTCAAATAGAGTTTGGGTGAAAATGTTAGTCAATAAATAATTTAGATATGAAAAGTTTGGGAGCGAATTTAGGCAAAAGTAGTTATGATATGTGCACATATTTATATTATTTGTTTATTTGATTTATTTTATGTTTTTTTTGTATTTGGAAATTTGTTTGTTAAGTTATATCGACAAAATAAATTTCTATACGCGTCGAAGCTTCTAGGCTAATGGCTAAACGTTAATAATTCCATACATAACGAAAACACGACGAGAAATATTATGCATAATTTATACAAAATTATGTTTTCGTACGTTTTCTTCTTGTTCTTATCTAGTGGAATATGCAGACAGGCAAAAACTCCTTCTAGGATCGGAGAAGGATTACTTTTTAAAGTTTTGATGATAAATACGTAATAACGTTTGGGGTTAATATCCAGTCACAGCCTCAAGAAAATAAAACGTTTATGCTGAATGCCTTGTAGGTATCAGAAAAGTAATAAAATATTAAAAATTACAAAAATAAACTTTTTAGAAACAGAAGATTCAAGAATGAGGCTCAAGAGGCCCACTTTATCTAAAAAGGATCAGATTATATCGTAGGATGTTTTACGTGCGGTAGCCTATCATCATCCTCATATTATCAGTCCTGATAATAGCTGTAGTAAGTTATAGTGTGATCATTGGAGTAACACTTCACCAGGTTCTGCCTAATACTGCTCTACGAAACAATTATATGTTTGAGGTGGCATCTCCAATAGAGTTTCTGATCAAGCCTGATGCTCAGCTACTTATAAGAGTGCTCACAACTGTATAGCATGTATTCAGCGACACTTCTTTGGCGTAACAGTATGCGTTGAGCTCGCTTTTGATTCCTTAGAGACTAGAGAGTAGTCTCCAGCTACTAGGTCAGCCCACTGGTAGTGAAAGGGTTTCCTTGGTAATATTTGGCGATTGTTTTATATATAGGCTAAGGCCTGTAGTTTTGACTCTTTATAGTATAAGTAATAAGTATACATAGCATCCCATTTCGCATGTTTTGTGACGTCAGCAGGATCAACACGACGCCGACACGACAAGCGCGACTTGTACTGTACTTGCGCGTCCTTGTACCCAAAACAATGCAATTAACGCGACTCGTTCGACTCGCATACGTTCGTGCTGCCCTCTTATGACGTCATGCGCGACCTAGTACGATTTTCGTACATCGGAATGGCATACTTTTGATACTTATACTATGTGACTCTCAACAGTCGAGTATAAAAATTAAACATGTTAACAAAGTCATGAATCTGAATAAACTGTAAAAAAAGTAATGTAAAATAATCTGTAATTTGATGACAGATGTGAGTGAAAAAAATATTGAAATATTTGCTGGTTTTATATCGAATCCGTGCATATGTTGCACAACATTTTGATTCAGCTAAAGTTAAAACGTATCTAATGTAAGCATTCAACGAAAAATAAATCACAAGAATTGGTTCACTTTGTCTTCGGTTATATAAAACTTTAAGAAAAGCACACATAAGAGTAATAAATTTTAAGAAAAAAGTTGTAAGTAATCTGTTTTTTTTAATAAATTCAAGTTTTTCTTGTTTAACAATCATTAGAAAGACAAAGAAAAGTTTCAATTTTCTATTATTAGTTAATGGTTTAAGTTTTCTTTTTCATAATTTACTAATTAAGTATTAAAATACGCTAATGAGCTGTAATCATTAGTAAGTCCATAATATCCAAACTTTGTAGATGTAATTTGATCTGCGTACAATTTTACAACGCGGCTCGAGCTTTTTATTGTTATGAAAAGTTTTCCTCTTCTGCTGGTAAAGTCGTGACTTATAATAATTTATGCAGGGTGGATCGCTTTTTTAACTATTAGATATAACAAAAACATGAATGAAGACACGAGAGGAAGCTGCTAACTGGCAATTTCACAATTATTAAAATTAAGTTTACAATTGGACGATTAGTTGGGATAGAGAGGGCGAGGAGCCCTAAGCAAGGACTTAAGGTCCTTAGGTCGTAAGGGAGGCGCAAATTTAACTCGTAAATAAGTGAAAAGTGTAATAATAGCAGAATGAATAAGAGAGTAAGATTTCATTGGAACTTTTGGCGTACATTTAGAAACCCCCAATTATCCTGGTACAACCTGCGAGTCCCTCAAGAGTCCAGTCGTGACAATATTAAAGTGGCAATATCTCCAGAACGGTTAGTGATAGATACATAAAACCTTATACATTTTTTGTTCTAAATATCATAGAGAATCCAAATATGTAAAATTCTACTGGGTGTTGCAGTTCAAAAAACACAAGTTCGAGTCGCCATTATTTGTAAATTTGTAAAACACTAAACTTGCTGCTTGCACTAAAGAGACGAAGTGTGATTGATATAAGCAATTTAGTGCTTTTCGTTAAAAATTGTACGAAAGAAAAATAAATAGAGAAATTCTGTTGACCTTTATATCGGTTAAAGCGAGATTGAAGATTAAAGTTGAAACTAAGTTTTAACTCACGAACTTGTAATCCAATTATGATTTAACTATACCTTTATCTTCACTTATGATTTAACCTACACGATAATATGGTTTTATGAGTTTTAAAGTACACAGTTATCAAGTTTACGTGTTCCTTGGTGGCGTCTTTGCAAAACGTGGTGGACCCAGGCGGTTTGAATAATAATGTAGCGGTTAAGGATTAATCGCACCCCGGATTACTTTCACATAGTAACGCCCCTTATAAGCTGCCTCACTAAAAGTACTTTTACGACTTTATAATTAATTACCAAAGTTTTACAAGTCGTACTAAATCAGCGACAAAAATTTCTAAATTAAAACTAAGTTGTAAAGACATTCGCATGAATAACTTTTAAATTTTTATTTTTCAAGGCTTTGTTCAACGATTTTTGTTGTGGCTGCAACTACAAACATATATTTTACTCTAATGCCCTTATTTAAGGATCACGTGTACGACTTTGTAGTCTGTAGGTATTCTCCAAGTTTAAGCTAGCTTGTATAACATATATTTCTCTAAAACCACAGACAGTATGGGATTTTAACTAACTGTTAGGTAGAAGTGTAAAATCAAAATGGCGGCTCGTTTTAAGGTAACTGCCCCTGATTGTGTTAATTGATACGACACTAATAACTCGAAATTCTAGTAATGATATGTTAATGGCGAATTGATTATTTACCTCCTAATGCGCAATAAAATGTAGATAAATTTTTATTTTTATTAACAGCTATATACAGGACGTTCCACCGGCACGTGCGCTTCTACTATTATACAGGATGACCCTTAAGACTTGCACAAATATAATAGACACAAAATAATACACAAAGAAGTTTTATTCTGAAATATTTTAGAAGAAAAAGTTCAAATAAACATTAATAAAATCGAGATGTGTCTTAGGGCTGCTATTATGGGCCCTCTCTTATTTTTCAGACAGTGTATGAGTTGTTTTTAATCTTAAGCATTAATCTGGGTTATTATCAAAGCTCAAATAAAAATACTCTTATTTCTAACAACAAATATTTATTGAGAAAAGTAAATACGTTTGTTGTACTTTATTTACTCGAAAAAAATATTAAAATTTTCATTTTTTACCTCATTAAAATGGATTTGAAAATAAATAAAAAGAAAACTTGAGGAAAATTAATTGCAATTTTTAATTAACGATATGAGAAGCCTCAATGATAAAACTATCTTTGGGGAATAAGTAGGTATAATTAATGACTTACATGACTTATTTTAAAATATATGATAATATAATAATTAATATTTTAAACTCGGAAAAAAATATTTTTGTAAATAACAATTAATTTAAATAAAAATAAAATAGAATAATTGGCTTTATTATTCTTTTTTTTATTTTACAAAGACAATTTAAAAAGGACAGGTAAATAGTAATTTATTTTAATTTGGCTTTGTTTTTATTTTTATTTTCATTCGTTGAAATTTAACAAATTACATAACATATATTACAAAAAGAGTCATTTGTAATAATTAAAATACAACTGCAAATTATTACTATTGGTGCTTCCGAGCCAAAATATCTGGTGTTCTTTTCACCCTCTGCAAAAGTTTCTATTTTAATAAAAAAAAACACATTCATAAAGAAAATACAGCTTTCACTAAATAGAATAAAAATTATTTTAAAAGCTACAATAAAGATGGCATAACTCGGTTAATATTTGCAAAAGAGAAACCCGACAAAAACAAACTTAAAGATAATTTTATAAGCTACAAAACACATCTGAATGAATTTTTCGCTAATTCAAATACTTTTTGAGTTATTTGTATTTTCACATTTTTCGATTAGCTTCAATTTTCAGTTTTCTCCAATGTGTATTTAATTTATTCTTCAAATTAAAGACCAAAACCAACATTTTTTTCAGAAAAAATATAGCTAAAAATAATGGTTCTTGGATGCGTATGCTTTAAAAAACTGAAATTTTAACACAACACCCTTACCTAGGTTAAGAATTTATTAAAGGGCACAATGTACCACAGCAATCCAGGATGCATTTAAAAGCGGTTAAAATTCAAGATTACATCATTTTATTTCATGGCTGCTAGAATTATACTATTTTTATAGGATTTCTATGACACTCGGTATTTAAGTGTGTTTGAGGCCACTGATCACAAATTTGGTATAAAAAAAGTAAAAATTCAAAATGGTAGATCCAAAATGGCGGCTAGAATATACTAATTTTATGGGATTTGCATGACACTTGGTATTTAAGTGTGTTAAATGCCACTGATCACGAATTTGGTATAAAAAATAAGAAATTCAAAATGCTGGACCCAAAATGGCGGCTAGAATATTCTAATTTTAAGGGATTTGCATGACACTTGGTTTTTAAGTGTGTTAAATGCCACTGATCACGAATTTGGTATAAAAAATAAGAAATTCAAAATGCTGGACCCAAAATGGCGGCTAGAATATTCTAATTTTAAGGGATTTGCATGACACTTGGTTTTTAAGTGTGTTAAATGCCACTGATCACGAATTTGGTATAAAAAATAAGAAATTCAAAATGCTGGACCCAAAATGGCGGCTAGAATATTCTAATTTTAAGGGATTTGCATGACACTTGGTATTTAAGTGTGTTCGAGGCCACTGATCAAGACTTTTATATAAAAAAAACAAGAAATTTAAACTGGTGAATTTAAAAAGGCTGCTAGAATATACTAATTTTTATGGGATTTGCATAACACTTGGTATTTAAGTGTGTTTGAGGCCACTGATCACGAATTTGCTATACAAAAGTAAAAATTCAAAATGGTGGTTCCAAAATGGCGGCTAGAATATACTATTTTTTATGGGATTTTCATGACACTTGGTATTTAAGTGTTTTCAACATTACCGATATCAAATTTGATATAAAAAATAAGCAATTCAAAATGGCGGATCTAAAATGGCGGCTAGAATATACTAATTTTAAGGGATTTGCATGACACTTGGTATTTAAGTGTGTTGGAGGTCACTGATCACGAATTTGATATCAAAATAAGAAAAAAATGATGGATCAAAAATGGCGGTTAGAATATACTAATTTTTATGAGACATGAATCTTAGAAATAAATTTATTGATGATATTTTTATTAAATTAAATTAAAAGTAAAAAGTGAATTCTATACAGAGTGAGTCTGGATAGCTTTATTTTAATATCTTGGAGGTGTAGTAGGCCGGAAAATCCGGCGACGACACATCGTACTTTTTTAAGTTCATTGAAAGTTATTTTCATTCTAAATTTCCGAGTTTCTTTTTAAATTGCTTCAATAGTTATTGGAAAAAGAAGGAAAATTTAAATACCTTATCTTTTAATATAAGTGAAGGTTTTATTGAGAAATGTTTTTTTTATTTGTCAAATATACATTGGCTGTTATTTCCATTTAGATTGAA
Source organism: Malthinus seriepunctatus (assembly GCA_963924605.1). Lineage (NCBI taxonomy): Eukaryota > Metazoa > Arthropoda > Insecta > Coleoptera > Cantharidae > Malthinus > Malthinus seriepunctatus. The sequence continues at coordinate 20,194,661 of OZ004602.1, read as the reverse complement.
AATTTTAAAGTTGTACAATTAAATGCTTATTTATTATATTTTTATACAATTGGGTGGTTTGGGTTTTAACATAAAACGAGCAGTAAAATTAGAGACGTCTCAAAACAAACGTTGAAGTAGTTAACCTTCAGTTAAATTCTTTCTCTTCTAATTAAAAGATTTTAATTTCCTATGAAAGTGGCTTTTGAAAATTTTCAATTTTTTGTCCTTATTCGATACAAACCACCGAATTACTAGCCTTTACTAGCGAAATATACATTCGTTGTATACGTGATTATAGAGAACAAACTCCTTGCAGTTTTCAGTAATACTTCTTTCTACTCCATCATAATTCTTAAATTGTGGAACATTATTAATTGCCCTCTGAAGCCCTAAATGAACGTAATCAATATTAGTAGGTTTATATTAACTTGAGCAAACGAGTATCTACTCTAGAGAAATGGTCGCAGAAGCGAAATATTTATTTTAACTTCTCCGTCCATTTTTGTAACGTTAAACTCTCCTTTGGGAGCAAACAAGAGGTCTTTAAGTTTGTTGTCTACATACCCACCATTACAATTCCCTGTTGAGAAAAAAGTTAGTTTAATTAAATAACTCTTTAGATCCTTTGAGATTTTAGCTTACAATTTATGGAAAATTGTTACTAATAGGATCGGAAAATATACACCCGGAAAAATTATTTTTTTGCGAAAAACGTGAGACTTTTTTTTCATACATTAACGATTTTTGGAGGCAGATATCTCCAAAACTATAAAGAATAGAGAAAAAATAAATAGAATTAATCTTGTAGTAAATTTAATAAGCTTTAATTTTAATAAGAATAAGTTTTTTTCTAGGATCCATATTTTTTGAGATATAAGAGAAAATCCCAAAAACGAGCACTTTTAGTATTTTAGCCTTTTAACTCCAAATACATTTGTGAAGAAAAGAATTCCACCCTCTTCCATCATGTCATCTATAACTTTGTCGTTAACTTATCATGAAAATAGAAAATTGATAACGATAACTAGCTTTTCTCTTCTACCATTGCCCAGATAGCAATGTTAGGATGTCTCAAAATAATCACCCTGTATGCGTGTATAATAAAAACCACAAATTTAAAGTTTAATCTCAATTTGTTAATTATATTTCAAACTATATATTTTGTTTACACTATGATCTTTTACATGCACTACATAACCTCATTATTGTGTGGATGCTTTAACTTGTAAACTAATTAGTAAACATCCATAGAAGTTTGCATTTGATATTCACACAGTACAACTTTAGGTTTGATTAGATTTTGAAAGATAATAGTTCATGTAGAAGTGGTACAGTATTAATCGCTTTTGAAATTAGTTTTAAATAAAAAATAAAAATAACTACCCTTCACTATTTTTAAATTAGAAAACAAACGTACAACTCTACGTATAGTAGTTGATTGAGGGAGAGGTGAAAAATTTAATCAATTTAAAAAGTTTTTCAACGAACGGTTTTAATTTGAAGCGAAATTCATCTAATGTGTTAAAACCACAATCACTTGAATTAACGCCAAACAAAAATAAAGTGTTACTTTTGTTATTTACACTCGTAAGTCAGTTGATTCAATTAGACATAATTTAAAGTGTATAGTGCGGTTAAACTTTTTAATGTTCTTTTCGAAAGTTGAAATTGAAAATTTTCGTTCGACGTATAAACTTTTCGTCCCATAAGTTAAAGCCATCAGAATTAGATTGTGTATCGAGAAAACGTGGTAATTATAATTATTACTATTATGTTCTTGTGTTTATTTATTTATATGGTTACCTGTTATATTCTGGATATAAACAGGTGCATATATTAATTGAATTATTCAAAAGCGACTTAATTAAGCACACAAACATAGAACAAGATAATTATCAATTTGATTGATTAATATACATAACCAACCGTTAAGTAAATCTGAAATTGTTTTCAAACTACGACAACAAATTTGCTCAGTCTCTGCTACCTTATTGATATAAAGGGTGGTTTAAACTAAACTGCCACATTTGCTACAAAATTCAATTTTAGTTACGACGATGTCAAGGAGCCTTATACAAGGTGATTTATTGATAGGGCGGTTTTCGATAGCTCTAGAGCCGTTGGAAATAAGGCATACATTTAAATACAAAAGTTATTCAACTCCTTAAGGAGCATAACCTAAAATTATTTTCATCTCTACAGAGTGTTGTATTACTGCTCGGTGAGAATATTTTTGATTTTTTTAAATGGAACACCCTGTATATTTTTCTATATTTCGACTTGGTTGTTGCCTACATACCCATATTAAAACTTTTTAATTTCTTTGCGGTGTTGCCAAGTTATTAATTTTTATCTCTAAAAAATGCCCGCGACACCAGTTGCTTTATAAAATCGTACTAAAGCCGTTTTTCAAGGAATAATAATAAAAAATTTTTTCTAGGTGGTTATGACTATCCTCTATGCTATAAAGTTTAAAAAATTCGAAGAAATTGTACAAGGTGTTCATTAATGCGTCACAAAGTTACTCATTTTGAAATGACCATAACTCGTTATTTTCAAATGGAACACCTTATATATTTTTACATATTTGGATTCCTGGTCGAATTTAGATACTAAATATGCAAAAATATACAGGGTGTTCCAATGTAATTTTTTGTAATTTTAAAAATAGAACACTCAGTATATTTTTGCATATTTAGTATGTAAATTTTACCAAAAATCCAAATATGTAAAAATTACAGGGTGTTCCATTTGAAAATAACGAGTTATGGTCGTTTCAAAATTAGTAACTTTGGATCGTTTTAATGAACAGAATCTGTACAGTTTAATCGAACTTTTTATATTTTATAGCATAGAGGATAATCATAGCTGCATGGGAAAAGATTTTTGTTATTCCTTGAAAAATGGCTTTAGTACGATTTCATAAAGAAACGCGTGTCGCGGGAATTTTTTAGAGAAAAAAATTATTAACTTGGCAACACCGCAAAGAAATTAAAAAGTTTTAATATGGGTATGTAGACGACTTAACACCAAGTCGAAATATAGAAAAATATATAGGGTGTTCCATTTAAAAAAAATCAAAAATATTCTCGCCGAGCAGTAATACAACACTCTGTAGAGATGAAAATAATTTTAGGTTATGCTCCTTAAAGAGTTGAATAACTTTCGTATTTAAATGTATGCCTTATTTCCAACGGCTAGGGAGCTATCGAAAACCGCCATATCAATGAATCACCCTGTAGAAACCAATTTATACAAAATTGTTCTCCAGCTCTGTTGGTTAGACGTTAGGTCATCGAATCGAGTCGCCTTCCTTAAGTTATAAAAGAAATCTCGAAGGGTCAGGTACTGTTCTGAATTTGTTCAATGATTTCAGAAACTGCTGTTGACTGCACTTGACTGCACTTAACTGCACTTGACTGCACTTGAGAGCCGATGACTGCGGCTGGCTGCAGTTTACTGCAGGTGAGTGCAGAACTTTTGTACATTGACTGAAGAGAGTGGATGACTTCTCGAGAAATCTTACAGTTCACAGACGCTTTGGAAAACGTCTCTGCTTGTACCATCAAAACACCACACTTCTTGGAGAGACCAAAAAAATAATTTTCTCTCTTTTATACTATTTCGATCTTGAATTTTAGAAAATTTCTCCAGCTTTTTTCTAAAAAAACTATTTGTGGACTTGACCATTTCACCTGTGCTAAATTTGAAAAAGGTTGTTTTTTGGTTTGTTCATCTCTAGCTGAGTTAGCAATGGACATGGAAAAAATTTCTCAGTTTTTACACAAAAGCTTAAGTAGTAATACCACAGACCACTAAAATACACATATTTAATACTATGCGAATTCTGAGCAGAAGTGATGTCACAGTTAAATAAAATGGCGCAAAATTCAAAATTGGCGGTAATGGGGCGTGTAAATTTAGGAACTTAAGAATATGAGATTCTAACATTCTCTGGAACTGGTCATAGAGTAATATATTGTATTTTACCATTTGCTTGACACCTTTTTAGTATTTTGAGAGTCCCAGGCTATGTTAGACCTAAAAGTCTCAGATCTTAGCTTTTAAATCTGTTGTAGTCTCAGAAACAATACATATGTACTGCAATAATTTTTTATACTGACCGAGATACCTATAATCCGTTCACTTTGTGGTATGGTTGACCATGTTAGTATGACAGATTCCACTCGGTATAAATTAGAAAAAAATCAGTTAGGTTAAGTATTGTAGAGTAGCGGCTTTTATTCAATTGTGTTAATAGTTGCTCTGTCAATGGTCTGTCATTTTTTTTGGTACTGTCAAGAGCTGTCAGTCAACTTAATAGGGACTTTTTATTTTGGCTAACTAAAAAACAAAAGTTTTTGGCCAACCATAACACAAATAAATAGTGAATGGATCCCCACCAACGCAGTAGTCAACGTATTTAAATTATAAAAGGGGCGTGGCCAAACCTGCGCAAACTTACCTCAAGTTATTTTATTTTACCTATAGTTGCATTTTTTAGCACCCCATGGGGATACAGAACCCTATGAAGTGTATATTTTTGCTACTTGCTTCAAATGTGGATGGTGAGTTAGGGCCGTATTACATGAACTAACTATTTAGTAACTGTTAGTTACTAACTTGGTTACTAAATGAACTGAAGGAGCAAAAACACGGGAATCTAAGCTTTAACGTCAACGTCAAAATTTCTCCGCCCATTTAGTAAAGTTGGATGTAAAATTGTTCTAATTTGTTTCTAGGGTATTTACTAAATCTGCGCAGTGACGATTTTAGTGCAATGCGCGTTATGACAGTTTTTAAATGTAATTTTTTGATTACAAAAAAGTTGATAGATTTTTATTTAAAATTCTTACCCCTAATTACTTTCGGACTTTCCAAGTTAGCTATTGTATTTGAAAGTTAAGCAGGATGTAATATAAATTTTAACTTGAAAACCAAACCTTTTTGTTATTTAAATTCTTTGTGTTCCTACACAATTGATATTTTTACCTGTAAATGATTGTTGCCTATCTACCTAGTAGTGTATAAATAATAATACCTACGAGAAGTTAGAAAACAAATTTTAAATTTACTACAATCCACTAGAGAGACAGAGATGCAGAATCCAGCTTCGGCGTGATCGTTCCAACACCGTTTATTTTCGGGAGTTCAAAGTTGCTCACGAAAAACTGGTCTAAACTAACTAGTAACTAAAATTTTAGTATCATGTCATACAGGAAATTTGCATTCAGTACTAACTTTCGACTGAATAACCGCGCGCCGATTCAGTAACTAACTAGTTAGTAAGATAGTTAGTTCATGTAATTCGGCCCTTACATCAACATCAGGCTTTTGAAAAGCTCAAATTTCAATTAATTCATTTGTTTGTGATCCATCTCTATGTAACATAAGTGAGCTATATTCAAATTGTAATGCACCAAATATCTTATATAGACTCCCCCTTGCGTATTAAAATTTGTAGGGTTGAAGTTCCCCTTTAGCTGAGGGGTTGAAGTGGCGATGTTCAAATTTAAAAAAAAACATTGTTTCAAAATTTATGAAAGCTGTCAAAAGTTGAATAAAATCATGCGACTACAAAATGAATGCACGTGATTGGCCTAATGTGTTCCACGCACGTCTCGCTAGTAAGCCATCCACACATATTATTGTCAACTGTAATAACCCTAGGGCATTGATAACAAGCGATAATTTATTAATTGTTTAAAAACACCCCGACGCGAAGCGAAGGGATCTTTTTCCAAAATATCGCGTTATTGTTATCGCGATATGGCGTCGGCAGAGCAATTGAAAATTACCCTAGGGTGATTGTCAGTTAAAGTTTTATGTGATTGGGTAAAAATGAACATGTGACTGAAATTGTAGAATATGATTGGCTTTGTATATGAAAAAAAATTATCACAATTAAATTCCCGGCTTGAAAATTTTATAATTTTGTTTAAGTAATATTCGTTTTCTACGTTATTTGTACACAAAAGATTATGTAAAATATACAGTCACGCTTATTTTTGAACGCTACTTCCATATTATAAAATACTTTAAAAAATCTTGCTGCTTTCTATTCTGATAAGATAAGTAAGCAAAAAACAAAACTTTGTACATGTGAAAGCATGCAATTTCGTAATAGTTTTACTATCAGAGATCGTTGCGCCCTCTGCTTGTAAATGCTCTAATTAAAAAAAGTTGGCTTCTTACTTTTAACCTAGTGATGGAATATCTTTATCCCTTTAACGCCTACTCTAGTGCCCCCGTCTTTTCACCTAAAATCCACTAGTTTAACTTTCAGGTTCATCGTTGAAAAAAGATTTTAAAAAGATTTAAAATGATGTATCGTTTGACACCCTTTCCATATTAATATTTGTGGGGTTGATTGCACCACAGCTAAGGAGTTGAAGTGGCGGTGTTGAAAATAGAATATAAAATTGTTTCTCTCGAAAATAAAATCGACGAGCTGAGTGATTTTTGAAAAAACAAAGTTAAATAAATGAGAAAACACGCCGGTTTTGTTTTCATCCTGTATATTAATTGTTCTAGCAGGGATTCCAGTGACGAACGTGGTGTGGAGGTTTGTGCGTCGGTCTTTTCACCTAGAATCCGCGAGTTTTATTTTCAGGTTCATCGTTGAAAAGAGGTTTTAAAGGACTTTAAAAGGTTGTTTGCACCACAGCTGAGGGGTTGAAGTGGACGTGTTCAAAATAAAAAATAAAATTGTTTCTCTTGGAAATAAAATTCGAGTGATTTTTGAAAAAATGAAGTTAAACAAATGAGAAAACACGCCTGTTTTGTTTTTACCCTGTATATTAATTGTCTTATCAGGGTTACCAGTGACGACAGTGGTGTAGAGGCTAGTGCGGCCGTCTTTTTACCAAATTTTCAGGTTTATCTTTTTTCAGTGAAAGGAATTTACGTACAGAACGTTAGGCAACACATTATACATCTACTTACCTGTTTGTTTTGATCTACATGAAACTTTTTTAGGCGAATGCATTGTTTTAGGAAAATAATTTACTTTCAGTTACGTTTAAGGGATGTGAAGGTAAAAAATACATGTTACAAAAACTTAATATCTGGTTTAAATATTCTTTGAAGTAGCGTATAAAAATTTTCGTGTAAAGCCATGGGCCATGTGTACGTACATTTTTAAAAGTCTTTTGATGTTATAAGTATTTGTTTATAAAATACTTAAAAAAAACTACTACATTTTTCTTCATCAAATGAGTTCTTTGTTCAAACATTAAAATAATTTTAAAAATTTACAAACTTTTTTACTAAAATTTTAATAATGTTTCCACTTCAAGCTACATGTAAACACATAACAGTTTTGAAAATTTTATTTTCTTTTGGCCAAAAAATTATTTATGTACAATTTTTTTTTCTATTTTTACACATTGTGAAAATATTAAATTTAGGTCAAAACTTTTATCATAAATTAATTTGTGCTGTTAAAAACGTTTTCTCATGAGTGCTTAAACTGAGTTATACCAAATTTAACCACTTTAACATGCTTGAATTAAATTAAATATTGAGCTTTGTAAAACGGTGCTGTTAAATTCCGGAAACACTTTAAATCAAAATAATTTTAAAATTTAATATTCGCGTTTTTCGATTTATAAAAAAAATTTGATCGAGCTTTCGATTAATTTTGTTGTGCTGTTTTAACCAAAAAGGGATGTTAAATGTAAGTGAATGAAGTGTTGAATGAAATACTGTTAATTAAACACAGAGTGTGTTGTTGGGAAATTGTTTTAAAAACAAATACTCGTACTTGGAATGTGTCGCTGTACCTTTTGTGTTAGCAGTGGTTCGTAACTACTTAGTGGTTAACCTTAACAGGGGGAACAGTTACACATTCGATTAAATTTTGATTTTACACAAAGATGCAAAGTTGAGTCTTTAAGTGCTCACTAGGGAGTGCTGTAAAGAAAGTTACAAAAAAACCATAGCTGATAGTAGCGACATCTAATAGTTTAGTTTAAACTTTACGAGAGTGGGTGATCTATTTGCCCCTACTTCCAATCCTCCACTGCTTTCAGTTTTTGTTTTAGTGTGAATAGTAAGTCAAAAAGGCTTAAATAAAACAAAACTTATTTCTTTTTAAGTTTTTAAAGAAAATAAAATGTTACGTTACAGTTATATTACACGTTTTCCTTTTACTGAAATTGTTCAAGTTCGATTTAACTTTTCGGAAAGCTTTCTTTGGAAACTTTCAACAGGAAACATTTTGGAAGTGAAAGTATGATTATTTTCAAACCTTAAAAGAAATTCAAGTATTGTACATATTTGAAAGAAAAATTAAAACAGATTTTGAACAATTTTGAAACTGTTTGAAAAGGTGTAGGTGTAGATGTAGCTGTAGATGGTTAGATATGGATTAGCAATAATGCAAGCGTAAAAGGGATCTTCGGAAAATTAACTTTGAATAGCCATAGATTTTGTCATAAAATAGCAATCAAATTTCCAATTTATAATATAATATAGCCATGAAATCTCTCTATTGACTTATTGTAACTCAATACCAATACTCAATATTGTTTTATACTTCTACATTCGAAAAACTATAACTTTTCTCTCATTCAAAACTAAAATATGTATTTGTTACGGTAAATGTTGCGACTAACATTATTTGCCGGGAAATGTTGATAATTTTTGGCTTTTTATTGATTTATTGTCTATTTGGAGAAGGTGGAAGCTTCAAAAAATATTTGTATGTTATTGCACTATTTAAATTATTTTTTGGCTATAACTTGGCCAATTTATATATTTTAATGAACTTTTTAATATTTCGCTTTTTAAGGCTTTTTAAAAACTATAAAATCACAATTGGTTTTTAGACTTTCTCCAAACAAACCCAAAAACAAAAATCCTAAAACCAAAATTAAAAAATCCAACTAGTTATTAGTTAAAGCAATAAGCAATTATAAACATTTCCCGGTAAATAACGTTAGTCGCCAAATTCACAACATTTACCGTAACATATTTATTTCATCGAACTGTACAAGTGTACCGGGTGATGACCGAACCTCTCGGTCATAGGGATTTAGCATATGAGATTATACTTTGGTAATTTCCTGCTTTCCAATTTATTTTATAAAAAAAAATCATTTAATAAAAGTTTTAGAGCATAAAATTCTGCATCTAAATCAATAAATGGAATTAATTTTGGATGTTTCATAAGGCCAAAAATTTAATTTGAAAAGTTCGAAAATTAACAGAAAAAACGATTGCTTTGAAACACAAAAAAAATTGTCAAATGTTTTACCAATTGTTCTGCCAAAATCATTTTGTATTTTTATTCTGAATCTGAAATCATGATAATGGTTTTTGGGGTGCCTGGGCTCTGCTCCGTACCTCCTTCTACGGTTGGATCTGAAGAAAAACGATGATTTAATGTATTTTGAAATGTGACCGAAGTCACTGACGATAAACGTTAGTCTGTTATGGTGACGGTAACGAGGTTCTTAGGCTCGATCAAGCACCAACTTGGGTCTCTTCCGAAGCCTAGATTCGTTGATGTTGTATTCCCATAGTCTTCGGATGGTAGGGTTGTCGTGGTCCAGTGTTGTGTCGTAGAACTTCGAGGCTGCTTCTCGGATGAACTCCTGGATACTGATCGTCTGTAGGTCTCGTTGAAGGTCCCTGTTACGGATGAACCATGATGCGTGGACGATGGTTCTCAGGATCTTGTTCTGTACGGTCTGCATCTTCTTGATGTTGGATGGTGCGGTGTAGCCCCAGGCTGGTGCGGCGTACGTCATGATCGGTCGGATGACGATCTTGTACAGAAGCAGCTTGTTCCTGAGGTCCAGCGTTGTACCTGAAAAAAGCGGATATAGTAACGAATATGCAGCTCGTGCTCGGACGATAGCTCCCTCGATGTGTGGATTCCAGGTCAGTCCCTTGCCGATGGTTAGTCCTAGGTATCGGGCTTCCTCTTTCCAAGGAATGGCTTCGTCGCTTGGAGAAGTAAATGGACGAACTCTCCGTGCGTTGACGGAGATTCGCCATTTCTTGAACCAGAGCTCCAGGCTGTCGGCTGCTTTTTGAAGTCGGTATCGTACCAGTCGTGGGTCCCTGTTGCTGGCCATGAAACAGGTGTCATCTGCAAAAATATAAAGGTTAGTAGCTTTGGCATATCGCTTGTGAAGATGGTGAAGAGGTACGGAGATAAGGTGGCACCTTGAGGGACACCGGCTAGGATAGGTCTGGAGGTGGATAGGACGTCGTCGATCTTAACCCTGAATGATCGACGGGAAAGGAAGGAGGCGATGAGCTTCGTTATTAATAGTGGTTATCGAGCGGTGATCATTTTGTGGAGTAGACCTTGGTGCCAGACCTTGTCGAAGGCCTTGGAAACGTCGAGGAAGACGGCAGCGGCGCTGTCCTTGTGGTCGGATTCATCGGCGGCGAACTCGACTAAGCGGACGGTTTGGTGGATGGTGGAGTGTGTTGGTCGGAATCCTTATTGTTCGTCCTGGGTGATGTGCCAGTCTTCTGTATGTTCTCTCAGGCGGGATAGGTTCACCCTTTCGGCGATCTTGCTCATGGTAGACAGAAGACTGATCGGGCGGTAGTTTTAGTTAACTATTTTTGATAATTTTTTTTGGAAGTACCTACACTGCTTTCAGAAATAGACTCCACCCACGTGACCAATTTGCCTAGGCAACCAACATCTGATCATCTGATAGGTCAATACATCTAATAACTACAACAAACTAGTCACGTAGGTTGAGTGTTGAGTGCATTTCTCAAGGCTCTGTTCTTCATACTTACTTCAAATTTTTAAATTAAATTAAGCCATAAATTTAATATGAAAATTACCAAAATTAACAGAAAAAGCGATTGCCTTGAAACACAAATAAAAATTGTCAAATGTTTTAAGCTTTATCTGTCAAAATCATTTTGTATTTTTATTCAATTATTTATTTATTTAATTTATTATCCCCCAGTATTATCAACCTACCTTTAACTTTAACGGACCTTTAGTTAAATCTGTCAAAATTAAATCTTGTTTTAAATGGCTAGTTCTCATTATTTTTGCCTTGAAATTAACTTTATATTAATTAATTTGGCAGTTAGCAACTTCTCCTTTAATTTAATTCATAATTCACTCCAGTAATATGAAAATAAAATTCGACTAAAGGACCCATTAACTAAAGGGGCAGTTAAACTGGTTGATAATACCGGCTGTTAATAATTTAGGTAGAAAAACCCTCAAAAATTTACTGTATTTTTAGTTTCAGTTTGATTAAGAACAAAATTTTATGCTCTAAAACTTTTATTTCAAGATTTTTTTTCTAAAATAAATTGGGAAGCGGGAAATTATATAAGAAGGATTTCACATGTTAAATGAGCAAGAGATATATGATTTAAGTATAATAATGAACAACTTCGAGCCCTCTTTTAAAAATAACCAGAATTTCAAAATAAAAATAATACAAATTTCTTATACCGGGTGATTAGCACCAAACTATGGCCCATAGGGCAATTTAACATTGTGAATATTTCCAAAAATATATGAATTGTCATGGTAAGGTAAGGTGCCATGGTTACCAAACCTGGCAATAGCGATTTTATTTATCATAGGAAATAGTTTGAAAATTTTAAACTGTCAGTGTGTGGTTTAGGGCTATTTGCACCAGTTCCAGTTAAATTTAAGTTGTAGTTAAACTAGTCGTTGCTTAGGATACGCCCATTAACAAGTCTACTGGAGAATAAATTTATGTTGTAGTTGAAGGGGAACCGGTGCAAACGGGCCTTAAAGAAATATATTTCATGGCAATTCATATATTTTTGGAAATATGCGTAATGTTAAGTCGCTCTATGGCCAGGTTTGGTGCTAATCACCCGGTATAAGTAGCCTAAACAATTAATAATAAGTGATAGGTTACGATCTAAGAAGGAAACCTATACTATGTAAATAACAAATCTCTCTCTAATCCTGTTCGTACTTTAAGGAATTTTCATGTTTTTGAAACATAATCTGAGTTTTGAGTTTAGTTGTGTCGAGTGTTGAAAGCTAAATTTTACTTCAAGTGCAACTAGTACTTTATTACAGGATAAGTGCCTATTTAAAATCTAATTTACAACACAAACACGAAACACGCAACTGAGAAAAGCTACAAGGAGCTTAACCTACCCTTAGTCCCTTAACATAATTTTTTTTAAATTACCTCTAGGATGTGCTTAAAAACTTTATTTAATAAAATAACGGTAATTTAAAACTAATTTGTTAAAAAAAATTATTTTAGTTTTAGTATCAAATTTTTAAGTTTTAAATTTTATAGTTTTCTCTCCAAAACACACATCACCTGAAGGGTGTTTTCAACTGTTGAACAATAAATTTAAAAGCCACGGATTTGTGCGGTATTCTAAAGCGTTTCTAGGATACCTTGTCATGTCACAAACAGATCCTGTAATTTCAAATTAATTGATCCTAATTTATTTTAATATTAAACCCTTAAAAAATTCACCACATTTGAATCTTTTTTCACATAATTTATTTTGCTTGGGTAAAAAATGTAGAAATATTAAAAATAAATCTTCCAGTGCAAAAATATAATTATTTAATGTAAACGGTAGATGTTTTGAAGTTTTTATTTTTGATACAGTCATCCTGGCTTCCGTAGCTGCTATACGAGGTGTACCCGGAAAGTCAAAATCATAATCTTCTTCAAAATGATTTTTTAGGAGGCACACAAAGCCCCCAGGACTGTTCTCATTCTTGACAGAACGAAATTTAAAAATTTAAGAAGTTTAAAAATTCGAAGAGTCCCTAATAAATGCAGGGGGAGAAAGTGGTTTCTGGGGGCCCCCAACTAAAAAAAAATTTGTTTCTTGAAGTGTGAGGTGTCAATTTATATGTTTTTTTACATTCAAAGATACACCATAATCAAAGTCATAAAACCAACCATCACAGAAAAACAGATATGGCGGAAAAAATTATGAGTAAATCCATTTCAAAATTTAGACCTATTTTGGCCCCTTAAAGGTAGCAATTGTGAAACAATTTTGAAAATTGACTGGGTTAGGACAAAAGGCCTATATTTTGGCTGTACAATGCCGTTTTGAAATTTTTATAATAATAATTACCGGCTAAGTTATAAGGGAAAAATCACAAAATGGGACAATGGTTCTATTGGCCGCCATTTTGAATTTAAAAATTTGAAATTTTTTTTTTCAATTGGAACTCACATGTACTATCTTATAATTATAACCAAGTAAAATTGAATTTGGCCCAAATTTGCAAATATGCGTCAAAAATAATAATTTGATTTTAGCCACTTTAAAATTATTTCATCGGCAAAAATAGCCGAAGTGTCCAAAAATAAGGTGGTTATTTTGGACGTATATTTGCAAAATTTGGGCCAAATTCAATTTTACTTGGCTGTAAGATAGTACATGTGCGCCCCAATTGAAAAAAATAATTTCTAATTTTTAAATTCAAAATGGCGGCCAATAGAACGATTGTTCCATTTTGTGGTTTTTCCCTTTTAACTTGGCCGGTAATTATTATTATAAAAATTTCAAAAGAGCATTGTACAGCTAAAATGTAAGGCTTTCGTCCTAACCCAGTCGATTTTCAAAATTGCTACTTTTAAGGTGCCAAAATAGGTCAAAATTTTGAAATGGATTTATCCATAATTTCTTCTGCCATAGTTTTTTTCTTCGATGGTTGATTGTATGACTTTTATTATGGTGTTATTCCACTTTGCATGTAAAAAAACGTATAAATTGACACCTCACACTTCGACATTCAAGAAACTAATTTTTTTCTAAGTTGGGGGCCCCTAAAAACCACTTTTCCCCCCTGCATTCATTAGGGACTCTTCGTATTGTTAAACTGCATTATGAATAGGACTTTTCGTGAAAGTGCTAATTTTTTTGTTGTTGAAACCTATTTTTCCTATACTATAAAAAATTATTCTTTTGTGAAGAGATGTTTTCTTACATTTTCTTTTTAATTACTTGTATTTCGCATTATTTTACCAAAACGAAACGTACTACGATAGCAGAGATAAAACCATCACCGTTGTCAATTATTTAACTTTTTCTTGTTCCTTGTTAATAAAAATAATAAAAAAGAAATTTTGTGTCAATAAATTCAATCAGTAAAAATGTTAAAATATAAAGTGTTGTCAAGTAACTGCTTGTAAAGTTTATGAGTTTAATAAGAGAGCTCAAGCTTTGTACTTTTACAAAACTTTTTTAATAAACAAGACTTCTCTACTTGGTCTGTTCAAATAATACTTATAAAGCAACAAAAGGGCTATAGTTGGTAAGCCAAAAAGTTTTATATAGTTATGTAACAATTCTTTCTCGAACGAGAGAATTTCTATTTTAGTGATAATCTTTTTGCAATAGTATAACAAAACAAGAAGAGGTATATAGAAAAATAAAGTTAATAATTTAAAAAATTTCAACTTATATTTATTTATAAAACAAACCGTCAAAGTTTTATTTTACATTTTTAAGGTTTTCTGCATTTTTATTAATATAAACTTTTTTAATAAAAATTTATATGGGTAAATTTATAAAGGTAAATATTTTAAAACACAAAATAAATATACGTAAATTAAATGCATCAACTATTTTTTAAATTTACGATGGAATAATATTAGAAAATGTTATATTAGAGACATAATTAATTTAAAAATATTTTAAATTAAAATCTGCTTTATAATTTTTAAATAATCCATACATAATGGGCGCTAGCATAGGAAAAAGAGTTAAGGGTGTATGTATTGTACGATCACGGAAAGAAAAGTTTTCTCAAGAATGTGATTTCTTTCTATTATAATTATAATCATACAATTTCTAACAAATTTTCTTTTGTTTCAGGTACATTAGAATTGCTTCAGTCACAATGAAGACTTAACAATATCACAATTACCAACTTCGGAACATCAAATTCAAGATGAATAACGAGTCTGGATTATTAATTAATTCGACCCAGGGTCATATTACGACCATACCGGCATCGTCGATCCCTTTAATTTTGCAAGAAATATTATTTGCAATCGTCTGTTTAGTTGGTTTATTAGGTAATACATTAGTAATTTACGTAGTCATACGGTTTTCAAAAATGCAAACCGTAACGAACATGTACATCGTAAATTTAGCAATAGCCGATGAATGTTTTTTAATAGGAATACCATTCTTGTTGGTAACGATGATAAACGGTTCTTGGATATTTGGTGAAGTTATGTGTAAAGCTTATTTAATTTTAACGAGCATTAATCAGTTTACTAGTAGTATATTTTTGTTTATAATGAGCGCTGATCGTTATATTGCAGTTTGTCATCCAATATCATCTCCGAAATGGAGAACACCCTTTATATCAAAAATTGTATCAATATGTTCTTGGACTTGCAGTTTAATATTAATAATACCGATATTTAGTCACTCTAAACAAGAAGAAAACTACAGACCAGATCAAAACGTATCATTTAAATCTTGCGCTATCGTATGGGCGGAAAATTCGACTGAAAATTCAACCGAAAGTCAACAAAGAGCCACAACTTTTATTTTATATAGCTTTGTTTTTAGTTTCGCAATACCGCTTTGTTTGACACTTGTATTTTATTGTTTAGTTATACAAAAACTTAAGACTGTAGGACCTAAAAATAAATCGAAAGAAAAGAAACGTTCGCACCGAAAAGTAACAAACTTAGTTTTAACAGTTGTAACTGTATACGTATTATGTTGGCTTCCATATTGGATAACCCAAATTGCGACTACTTTTACACCGAGTAACGAAGGTCCGTCAGAATTTGTAATGATTATTCACTTATTGGCTTTTTGTTTGAGTTATTCAAATTCGGCCATGAATCCAATTTTGTACGCGTTCTTGAGCGACAACTTTAAAAAGAGCTTTCTGAAAGCTTGTACGTGTGCGGCCGGTAAAGATGTAAATGCCGCTTTGCATCTGGAAAATAGCGTTTTTCCACGTAAAAAACAAATGTCGGAAAAACACAAACCCATAAGAGCCACATCTATTTGTCCAAACAACGACGACGATTGCGACGCAGGTCTTCTCGTAAGTAAAGCAGATGCTTCTACTTCCGCCATTACGCTTACTTCACGTTCAAATATAAATTTTAATGAAACGAAAGAGACAACATCGAAAGATTTAATTGCTACAAAAAATGGACTTCCTGTAGTTTTACAACCAGCCACAAACTTGTAAGTGAACAAACTTTGCTTTATTGGCCAAATAATTTGATTTATTTTCTATCTAGAATAACAAAATTTAAACGTGTTTTGTACAAAACTTTCATTATACAAACTTATGTCCAAATTTTATTAATTACGTACAGTTACTCAAACTTTATTATTAACCTGCCAAAGTATTACCTACATTAATTAATTTTCAATCAATAATGACCCGCGTTCACACGGAAAAATTGTCTTCCCGCACTCGGTTCATAAATAACTTAATTTCCCGGCGGTGTTGCCAAGTTATTAAATTTTTTCTCTACAAAATGGGCGCAATACTGGTTTAAAAAATCGTACTAAAGCTGTTGATTTTAAATATTGAAAACTGTTCAAATAAATCAACGATTATAAAAGAAAACTTCCCTTCAAAGACAAAATAAATAAATTAGGTATTACTTATTTAATAATAAAGCTGGAAATTTTTTATTTAACTTTATTATAAAAGAGCATCCGAGCAAAAAAAATTTAATGCGTTTAAATTTTGTTAAATTTTTGCACTTGAAAAAGTAATTTTTTTATTACTGATGGCCTTTAGATCGATAATAAAAGCAGGGTAAAATAAAATTTTAGTAATTAGTATTTTTAGTAAGTATTTATGATGTCTTCATTAGAATTAATAAAAATTTTAAAATGTTAAAATAGATGTACTTACAATTAGCTGAAATTTGTGTTATTAAAATTTAATAAGAGGCACTGTTTAAAATAGAATTTTTTTAAATTTGTAAAAATTGTGTTTTTTAATGTTTTGGTGTTATATTTTATTACGTGGAGGATGTTGATTACAAAAGTTATTAAAATAATTAGAAAATGCAATACATGAGGTTTTATACATTGAGCCCTTAAAATCTCATATTAACTATTACATTTTCTAAATTTTAATAAAATTAATGTTTGTGTGTGTGTGTATTTACTAAAAAACATACCTACAACTTACTACTTACGTGTAGATAGAATTTATTTTAACTTATAAGTAGGTACCTATTATTATAAACATAGTACGTTGTAATACAATTCTGTGATATTAATATTTAAAATTATGTGAAACGGCACATATAACAAAAAAAACATTTTATGTAAACTTTGACCCAGTGCACTATAACTTATTATTAGTAATAGTTATTCATTTTATCTATAACATTTTATATAATTATTACAATACGTAGATAGAACATATTGTTTATATTATTTATGTACCTTAATGTGAATATACATACAATGTACCTAATAATTGTGCAAATTAAAATGTTTGAAGTGATATAATTATTACTTTTTCCCAATTCTGATTTGGTAACTTTTTGAAGTCCGGTCCTGTCATGTCACTAGGAATTGATCATTGATATTTTACGATATCGTACCTACATCTTTCGACTTGTTGTTTCTATAATTTCAAGAAGTTTCCATGTCTAGTTTATCGGTAAATGGAGAATAAGTAAATTAGTTCTCTAGAAATTATATTGTTTTTTTTTTACTTTTTTTAAGTCTGGTTCTGTTCATGTCACTAGAAATTGTTCATTGATATTTTACGATGGCCTACCTGTATTTTTCGACTTTTTGTTGCTCGAATTTCAATAAATTCCCATGTCTAGTTTACCAGTAAACGGACAATAAGTAAGACAGTTCTCTAGCAATTAATTTATATTTTTTTACTTTTTTGAAGACCGGTCCTGTTCATGTCACTAAGAATTGATCATTGATATACAACTATTATTGTGTAGCTATAGTAGGATCACATTTGGATGAAGTTGACGTTTTAACGTCTCAGCGGGTTATCAGCTTTATGTCAATACACACAATCACCCCATCGTAAATCATGCCGACGCCGACATGCTGTAGTTGTGACGATTGTATATAAATTTACTCTTTTAGGTAGGTATTTGCCGAAACAGGTAGCAAAATGGTATACAAACAAAAAACAGGTATACAAAAATACTCATTATTCTTTATATTAAATTTATGCAGTTAGTTATTGTTATTACACTTTTAATAATTTAATTAAATACCTACTGCTAAAATCATCATCGCATCATTACTATTTGAACGAGACTTGGTATGACATTCACGATACGCTGTCAATTATTAAATGTTTAATAACATAATAATAGTCCTGGGGCCTGTAACAGAAAAAAGGGGGTGATCTTATTCAGGCCCATCTTTTGGAAATAAGCTATTTGAGTGCCAGCGAACACGAAAATCTGGTTGGCTTCCACAGGCAGTGGCTTAAGGCCTCAGAGCTGTTAATAATAAATTTCTAATTGGTGAGGAAGGCGGGAAACCCACCTGAGAGGGATGGCAAAGTCAAATCTTACTTTTTATGTAAAAAGTAGTTACTTTGCCAGTGGACAACTCAAATACCGTTTATGAGTCACGAGTTAGTGTTTGCAGGTGTGCAGCGTAAAGACGTTAATTTCAGTCCAGCTGCCACGCTCTCAGAGACATTGTAGAGAGTAGCCAGTTTTTTTTTTGGCTTTTTTTTTATAAGAATGATAAAATGTCAAAGTTGCATCCCGAATGCTGTCACATTTCTTACTTTTTTCCTTCTTTAAGAATTCCATTGAAGGATCCTGAGACCTTAAGCCACTGCCTGTGGAAGCCAACCAGATTTTTGTGTTTGCTGGCCATCAAATAACTTATTCCCAAAAGATGAGCCTGAATACGATCACCCCGTTTTTTCTGTTAAGGGCTCCCGGATTATAACTAATTAATTAAGCCAAAAAAAAATTTTTTTTAAATTATAATAACTAATTGTACTTATTTATATAAATTTCATTTCAAATACTTAACATAAATACTCATTATCCTTTCTATTTATGTTAAGTATTTGAAATGAAATTTATATAAATACAATTAGTTATTATAATTTAAAAAAAAAATTTTTTTTTGGCTTAATTAATTAGTTATTATTGTTATTAAACATTTAATAATTTAATTAAATATTACTGCTAAAATTTAACCTGTTACATTAAGGTATTCGTACGTCTATATTTTATAACTACTTACAAATTATTAAATATTATAATTAGAAGAATTAAAATTGATTGTAGCCAACTTTGGATAAATTTCTGTAAACTGTTTATTGATAAAAATTATATCAGGGAACTTTTTTAAAATTTGTGAAGAAGACTTCTTTAAGTCTTCTTTCAATTTCAAAGTCAATTTCGAGAAACTGCGAATTGAATTTTCCAGCTTTGAATATCCTTTTGTAATAGTTGTCTCATCAGGTAAAATAACTGTTAAAATTTAAGTTTACAACATGAGGGTGGGTTCTTTAAAATATGAGAATATTTAAAATTTGCCATTCAACTTCCAACTTTGGTAGCTGGTAGATGAAGTAGAAATTTATGTGGAAAAGGTCTATAGTGACGTATAATATGTGATGATTGATGTGGAAAATGAAGAAATTCCAGAAAATCCAAAAAGAAAAAGACAGCACCTGCATTCAACGGCAAAACAAATTATTTTAAACGTATGTAATGGTATTATAACTGGCATTGTTCATCACTATCGCTGAATTGCTTGGGAGTTTAGGAAGTAACTGTTTATTAAACCAACTCTCAAACAATTCCGTTGTGGTATTCTCGTGGTAGTCCAAGCTAGAATCTTTAATGTTATTAGCGGAAAGTAATAGTGCGTTAGGAACCCAGCATCCGTCACTTGAGCCAGCCAGCGTGCAAAATCGTGACGTGCTTTCCTTTATTACCTACTAGGCGCTTTTGACAGCGTATCGTGAATGTCATACCAAGTCTCGTTCAAATAGTAATGATGATGATGATTTTAGCAGTAGGTATTTAATTAAATTATTAAAAGTGTAATAACAATAACTAACTGCATAAATTTAATATAAAGAATATTGAGTATTTTTGTATACCTGTTTTTTGTTTGTATACCATTTTGCTACCTGTTTCGGCAAATACCTACCTAAAAGAATAAATTTATATACAATCGTCACAACTACAGCATGTCGGCGTCGGCATGATTTACGATGGGGTGATTGTGTGTATTGACATAAAGCTGATACCCCGCTGAGACGTTAAAACGTCAACTTCATCCAAATGTGATCCTACTATACATGCTTCGACTTTTTGTTGCTTTAATTTCAATAAATATTCATGTCTAGTTTACCGGTAAACGGATAATAAGTAAGACAGTTGTCTAGCACTTAATTTGTCTTTTTCGACTTTTTTGAATTCCGATCCTCTTCATGTTACTAGGAATGAATCATTGATACTTAACGGTAGCGTAGTGTGCTTGCCATAATATCTAAGCGACCTGCGCAGAAAGCAAAATTGTGTACTACCTCAATTCCAAGGTTACATATACGTGAAAATCATTGCGAAAACAATGTTTGGGCATCTTTTTCTACAGCTTTCTTACTTGCTCTTTTGCGCATACAAGGTGGCTTACATTTGCAGTTGCTCTATCTAACCCTTCGACTTTATGTTTCTATGATTTCAAGAAATTTCCGTGTCTCTAGTTTACCGGTAAGCGGGCAATAAATAAGTCAGTTCTTCAGCCATTGTATCAATTGATTTATGATCAATTAGGTTTATACCTGCAACTACCATACAAAGTTCATTTTTACCTTTCTCTGGAAGCTTTAAGTGGGCTGTCAGACAGACGTTTTTCAGCGACCGTCATAGACCGACCAAAATTTTCAAGACGTGGTTTTTAATATCATTAGCCACACAGCATCGACAGTCATTGATAATTCGATAATGGTCACTATCGCCAATCGCTGACGATTGACCGTTTGTCTGACAACCACCTAATAACATTCAAAACCATGTGTCTACAATTTTGGTAGGTCTATGACGGTCGCTGCAAAACGTCTGTCTGACAGCCCCCTTACTCATCTTTTATTGCTACCCAGCACAGTAGGGTGCTAATGAGATAATAAGGATCAAGAAGGCAACTACACGTTAAAAAATCGGACAAAGTATACCAGTATCTCTCAACAATGATTTTATACCACATCACAGCACTCTAGAAACCTGCGTATTTTTTGAGAATAAATTTTTTTTTTGTTTATAAGATTAATTTTTTGATGCTACTGCATTCAAAATTTAATGTAGGTTTCAAAAAAGTAAAAATATGTATGGTGTTCCATTTAAAAATCAAAAGTTCACTTCATTTCCGGCGTAATCGGAAGTGACAGAATTTTCACAAGTAGTTAAAACAATTGAAATTTATGTGAATATAATCCACACTAAATTTCATTTCAATATGTTGATAAATAACGGAGTTATAAGAGTGTTCCAAACCCCTGTGTCACCCGGTATATTATTTAAAAACATTTTTTTTAAATTATAAGAGAAATAAGCGGCCCTGAACATTCAACATTTGTTTGATTCTTTCAAGTGCTAATACCACCCCGCTGTGTTTATGAGCATTGTAATAAGGGTGTACATATTACAATACCCTAAACTACTAGCAGGTAGAACGTTCAAATTACTTTACGTGAACCCTCTCTTTTCTTTAGGAGGTTTATGTCCCTAACAACAAAGAACAAAGTGCATAAAGGCAGTCAGCCCAGTCACATTCACTCGTCTAGTCGGCTGTTAGTTATTTCTTCACATAAATCCCCTACAGTTGAAGATAACCAAACTTCGTTTCAAAGTTGAAGTTGTTCTCATAAAAATAAAAGATTAGGTATATCAAAATGGAGGTAATAATCAAAGAAGAGTACTCGGATAACTTCGATAATTTTGGTAAGTAATTTTATCTCGTTTGTGTGTGAATAACTTAATAATACATAGTGATTCTAAGTATGTGTAAAAAAACTTAAAGGAGCTATTCTTTGACTAATTACCATAAAAAAGGTTCCTATGATTCTTTTATGTTCAAATTGGCGCATATCTACATTTTTTATTATTGTTAAACACTCTGTAATTTTAAACAATCCCGATTTTGACATGTTTATAAGATGAAAATAAATTCGTTGAAGAATCACTTTTTTAAATTTGTTACACATGTATTTAGCATGGGCGTAGCTTCCAAAAATTTCAGGAAGGAGCATAATTTTATTCCCCTATGAACCGCAAGCAAAAATGTTTGTCATCTCAAGGTTAACGAGTTTTAAGAAAAGTAACAAATTTTGTTATCTAATAATTTTATTTTTATTCACTTGTGTCAAAAAGTGACATTTTATGGTTAAGAAATTTGGACGAGAAGTTAACTTTTCATAGAAGTACCGTCTTTTTTTTTGTTGCTAGGTAACGGTAGCATTTTTCATCTTAGGACGAAAACTGTTTTTTTGGTGTATAATAGTTATTTGTTTTATAAGGAGGCAAAACTACTTTGACACCGTATAAAACATTAAATTTTTTCTGCAAACGTAAAGCGTAAAACTGAAAAATTTGATTTTTGAAAGAGCACCATCTCTTGTCAATTACTTGTAGTTCAATTGTCAAATATTTTTTTAAATTAACTTAAATTTGTAAAAAAAGCTAATTATTAAACACAACGAACTAATTATAAAGGAAAATTTAAAAAACATTAAATTTTTTACATTACAAATGCTTAAAAAACATTTTTTACGTTAAAAAATTAAAATTATGTAGGGTTAAGTTTTTACTTTGTCTGTCTAGACAGAGAAAAATACTTTGCTGACAATTTTTCCTTCCTCGGCGGGAAAGTTAAACTTCAACCTTACGTATTGAGTGACATAAAGTCGACTTTTTTTGACGTTGTGAAGAAAAAATTTGTTAAATAATAGCCTTTGATTTTATTAAATTAAAATAAATAAATGTGAGATTGACAATTATAAATTAAAAAATTTATTATTTTCGAGAATTTCTTACAATCGAATAAAAAATATTATAGGACACAAGAACGAAAATGTTTTTCGGACGCATATATGTTTGCTGGACTCGGCTTCGCCTCTTCCAGGAACTTCATGTACCTACTCGTCCGAGAAATTAAACTTGTCGTCCTTATATCATAAATAACTATTAGCTCATAACAAAATAAAATTCATAAAATTTAAAAAAATCCACAGACAACTAAACAGTTTGCTTTTCGAACGTCTTAATAATGGCCTTGGGCCATTGCCCAGAGAGGGTCTTGTGCACCCTCTGCCTCCTTTGGCAACGCCCATGGTATTTAGAATCAACCTGTAGGATGTAGGTAGACGTAGAGGATATTCTTGAAAACATTTTATAGCAGTTTACACTAACAAAAACAGCTAACTTTTTAATTTTTATAGATACGAATTCGGTTTAAAAGAGCGAACTTGTAGTATCTGTTCTTCCAGATTTAGCTATGTAGATTTCAACATCTTCTTTAATTAAATTATTTGTTTTTTTGGAAATTTTTACAATGGCTTAACGGAATTGGTATCTTTAAAAATAAACAAGTTAGCTATTGTAAACTCTATTCATGAACACACTGTATTATGTCATAAATGCGTATTTTTTTAAATCTGAAAACTAATGATGCGTATAAATATTTAAGATACAATTAAAATAGAAGAACCTGATCTGGAAGAATCAATTAGAGAAAATGTTCAAATAGAAAAAATGGAAGATACAAGCGAAAAACCTTTAAAGTGTAATGTGTGCGAATATAAATGTTTAGTGGAATCACAATTAAAGCGCCACATGAGGAAACATACAGGCAAGAAACCGTTTCAGTGTGCTGTGTGCGAACATGAATCTTCACAAAAATCAAACTTCAAGGTACACATGATGAAACATACAGGCGAGAAACCCTTTCAATGTTCTTTGTGCGAAACTAAATTTTCAGTAAAAAAATCCTTAAAGATACATATGATGAAACATACAGGCGAGAAACCTTTTATTTGTAATATATGCGAATTTGCATGTTCAGAGAAAGCAAACTTAAAACGTCACATGGTGACACATACAGTCGAAAAGCCGTTTCAGTGTGATCTGTGCGAATATAAATTTTCTCTGAAACAAAGCTTAAAAACACACGTGAAGAATCATTCAAGTGAGAAACCGTTTCAGTGCGATGTGTGCGAATATAAATGTAAACTAAAATCGAAATTAAAGTTACACAAAAGGAGACATACAAGCGAAAAACCCTTTCATTGTGATCTGTGCGAATTTAAATGTTCACTAAAATCAGGCTTAAAGAGACACATCATGTTTATACATACAGGCGAAAAACCGTTTCAGTGTAATGTGTGCAAATATAAATGTTCACTAAAATCAAGCTTAAAGAGACACATCATGTTGATACATACAGACGAAAAACCGTTTCAGTGTAATGTGTGTAAATATAAATGTTCACTAAAATCAAGATTAAATGTACACATGATGAAACATTCCTGTTGAGAAACCGTTTCAGGATAATGTGTGCGAATATAAATGTTCAGTAAAATCAAAATTAAAAGAAATAAAAGTGCAAGATTTAAAAAAAAAAACATTACTCAGTGGAATTATCATAACACATCTCATAAATAATACGAATTTTATGATAATAATAATTGAATCCTATTTACCTATTGAGAATTCTAAAAGTCACGTGTAAAGAATCGTAAATGCACGTTTAAACAATAAATATTGCAAAAATAGCAATATTTTGCTTTACTTGTACTAAATTCACTTTCCTGAGTCCAATAATTTATATAGTGTATGATTGTATGTAATTAATATTGTACCTCTATAATATGTTAGCATTTCATTTTTCTTTAAATAAAATTATATCTATTAATAGTGACTCACTGAGAAAAATCACTTATTGAAAAAAAAATTCTCTATCGTATGAGACTAAAAAATGTATATGGTGCAATTTAAAAAAAATAACGAAGACGCGCTAAAATTGTAGAAAACAGGGCTGGACTGGGAATAAAATTAGTACCGGGAAATTTGATAGTTCGGGCCACTTGCAGGCGGGCCATTGTGTTAAGGAGGGGGGGGGGTAAAATAAAAAAATATATAAATTTTATTTATTGTGTGAACTTTAATACGAATAACTGGATGGGTGTTTACTGTGTTGACGAATTGCTTCTCAACTATTTGAGATATCAAAACCAATTTTGCCATGGTAATACGTGATGATTAGACCTACATTTAAAATATTTAGGTACATACAGGGTTATTCAAAGTAAAATGCTAACCGAAACTAGTGTCTTTTTTAATAGAGTAATATTTAGAGTCCAAAATGTATAAATCTATCATTAGCCGTTCTGGAGATATTGTCGCTTTTAATGCTGAAACCGATTGAGCTTTGGAGCTATGAGGTCAGGGGTGTAATCAGAATTACACAATTACAATTACAGAAATTCCCGGTAGCCCGCCGGGCCAGTCCAGCCCTGGTAGAAAAGATCGTCTCATTTAATTTTATATAAGGTTTTATTTGTCTAAAGTTACAAATAAACCCCCTATAAGCTGGGGTCCTTTTTTGGAAACGCACGGTAGGTCTTTGAACATGTAAGTTAAATCATTCACGAATCTTTAGGTTTAGAGCTACGTGATCGACTACTGCGAGTTTCTGTAGATAGTTATCTACTGACGAATAGATATATATTCCCTAAGTGTTCAAAAATCGGTTCAAACAATAGAAATAGTTAAGTTTTGGAATGTTATGGATCCATGACGTTGAAGAAACTCGTCATTAGTGCGTATAGAAAGATGACAATGGGGAATGAGACTGTATCTGAATTTTTAACCTTTGATAATGCCAATGTACAGAGCAAATAAAAGTGATCAATTCTGTTTTTTTAATTTTTCTGTAACTCGTAAATTAATCCCAAAAATAATTTTTAAAGTGCTTTAACCGAAAAAGGTTGTTTTTATTTATGTGACAACAGTGCCTACAAATCGAGTGAGATATAATACAATCGAAAGTGGTTAGACAGAGATAGACAATCCGGTTATATTTTTCAAAAATGTAATTAAAAGAGTACTACGACTACTTTCGATTATATTATAATATCTCACCCGCTTTGTGGCTTTGTTGCCACATAAATAAAAACGACGTTTTTCGGTTAAAGCACTTTTAAAAATTATTTTTGGGCTAAATATTGAAGATGGAGAGTAACTAAAATAGCCAAAAGTATTCTTTTTATCTCTATCTTTATAAAAAAAATTTAAAAAAAACAGTCTAATTCCCCATTACCTATTTTTTTTATTCAAAATATTTAAGAAAGATGATCACTGTCACAGCCGCTTTCCTACATAAGGCGTTTGAAACTGTAAAAAAAAGTGTTAAAAATAACACTTACGATACGTCAGTGTGCCAGCAAACACGAAAATCTAGTTGCCTGCTCAAAGCACTGGCTTAAGGCCTCAGGATCCTTCAATGAAATTGTTAGAGAATAAGGAAAGAGTAAGAAATATGACAGCATTAGGGATGCAACTTTGACATTTTATCATTCTTATAAAAAGAATAGACCAAAAAAATTGGCTACTCTCTACAATATCTCTGACAGCGTGGCAGCTGGACTGAAATTAACGTCTTTATGCTACACACCCGCAAACATTAACTCGTAACTCATAAACGGTATTTGGGATGTCCACTGGCTTTTTACATAAAAAGTAAGATTTTGCTTTGGCATTCCTCTCAGGTATCCAGGTGTGTTTCCCGCTCTGCTCACTAATTAGAAGTTTATTATTAACAGTCCTGAGACCTTAAGCCAGTGCTTTGGGCAGTCAACCAGATTTTCGTGTTCGGTGGCATTCAAATAGCTTAAAATGCGACTTAGACTTCCTTACATAGATAGATTTTATTTTCATTTTAAGTTTGATCGAAAAGTAATTCCGAGAAAAGAGCAGAGTTTTAATCTCACTGAATCTACATTAAAGGTAAGCTCTTGAGTTTCATTTCCATTTAATTTTAGTTTATTGCAGAAAAACCATTTTTCAACCTGTTCCATGTTGTCTTTGGTTTCATGTTTTAGGAGAAGAATTTCGTTGGAGCTGTTGATTATGGCAACGCGTCATCCGCAAAAGGGCAGATGTGAGACTCCACCGCTGATACGAGGTGGTTGATGTAAATAGGAATAGTAGCGGTCCCGACAGGGAACTTTATGAATTTTATGATGAACACTTTGACATAATTACTTAGGTAATTTTTGACTAAATTTTAAAATAATTCTGTTATTCTAATGCTTTCTAACGCACACACTTACAAAATTTTGTATTTAAAAAAAATAAAAAATGCCGAAAGTTACAAATGGTCATCAAAAATACAATGTGTCTGATCTCATATGAGATCGCTGGGTGTTAATGGGTTTTAAAAAGACTTTTTTGTATTGTCGGTTTGTCCTCAGCTATGATAAGAGTCAAAGTCACGGCTTAGGTACAACTTCAAAATTAACAAAGTAGTAAAATAAATTCTTATGCGAGAGCGCGAGTTTTGATACAACTCTCGCTTTTTTTCTCGCAATTGGTTACTCTCGCCTCGCATTTTTAAAAAAAGTCGGTTACTCTCGACTTTTCTCGCCAGAAGAAACTAAACACAATTCTCAATTTATTTAATGAATTCTTCCTTATCAAAGCCTTCAAGTACGTCGTTCATCAAGTCGAGAAGTGCTGTCAGAGTGCATTAATTTGTTTTGTTGATAAGCGTGCTTGGCCCACTCATAACAGCTGCAAATTTATTTTTATTGATGGATTCAAAAACTTTGGATTCCACGATGTATGAAATCGGTCTGTAATTTTCTGCATTGTATTTTTATTTTAATTTTTTTTGTAGATCGGAACAACTTTTACAGGTTTGAGAAGACTTGGAAATTCTGAATTTCCTAATTTTTCGGGAGCTGTCCTGCTTAGAAATGTCAGATAATTATTTGGGATCATAAAACTTATCTTATCTTAAATCGGTAAACATCAAACATCATTAAGGTTGCCTGGTGTTTGGTGCTCACATAATTTTTTTTGGACACAGTAAAATGCATAGCCTTAAAGCCTGTAACTATTATGTATTTTATAATATTGTAACAACGCAGTAGGTACTTCAATTAATTGTTTTGTTATGTAAATTTTTCTATAACAAATTATTTTTTGTTTCAGGTAGTACATAGAATTTGGCCAGCCACAAACAAGATTTAACAATATCAGAATTACTAACTTCGAAACATCAAATTCAAGATGGATGATGATTATTCTTATTTCATTATGAATAACGAGTCTGCATTATTACCTAATTTGACCCAGGGTCATATTACGACCATACCGGCATCGTCGACCCCTTTAATTATGCAAGAAATATTATTTGCAATCGTCTGTTTAGTTGGTTTATTAGGTAATACATTAGTAATTTACGTAGTCATACGGTTTTCAAAAATGCAAACCGTAACGAACATGTACATCGTAAATTTAGCAATAGCCGATGAATGTTTTTTAATAGGAATACCATTCTTGTTGGTAACGATGATAAACGGTTCTTGGATATTTGGTGAAGTTATGTGTAAAGCTTATTTCATTTTAACGAGCATTAATCAGTTTACTAGTAGTATATTTTTGTTTGTAATGAGCGCAGATCGTTATATTGCAGTTTGTCATCCATTACCATCTCCGAAATGGAGAACACCCTTTATATCAAAAATTGCATCAATATGTGCTTGGACGTGCAGCTTAATATTAATTATACCGGTATTTAGTCACTCTAAACAAGAAGAATACTACAGACCAGATCTAAACGTATCATTTAAGTCTTGCGCTATCGTATGGGCGGAAAATACCACTGATGAAAACTCAATGGAAAGTCAACTAAGAGCTACAACTTATATTTTATATAGCTTTTTTTTTAGTTTCGCGATACCACTTTGTTTGACAATTGTATTTTGTTGTTTAATTATACAAAAACTTAAGGCCGTAGGGCCTAAAAATAAATCGAAAGAAAAAAAACGTTCGCATCACCGAGAAGTAACAAACTTAGTTTTAACAGTCGTAACTGTATACGTCTTATGTTGGCTTCCATATTGGATAACGCAAATTACGACCACTTTTACACCGAGTAACGAAGGTCCGTCAGAATTTGTAATGATTATTCACCTATTGGCATTTTGTTTGAGTTATACAAATTCGGCCATGAATCCAATTTTGTACGCGTTCTTAAGCGACAACTTTAAGAAGAGCTTTCTGAAAACTTTTACGTGTGCAGCCAGTAAAGATGTAAATGACGCTTTGCATCTGGAAAATAGTGTTTTTCCACGTAAAAATCAAATGTCGCAAAAACACATATCCATAAGAGACACGTCTATTTGTCCAAACAAAGACGACGATTGCGACGCAGGTCTTCTCGTAACTAAAGCAGATGATGCTTGTACTTCAGCCATTTGACTTCACGTTCAAATATAAATTATCACGTGCATCTTCTATAAACGGGGTTACTGCGTTACTTAGATCCCCTACATAATAATTTTGCTTTAGCTTTTTTTTATTGTAGTTTGGAAACCCTGCTTCTAGCTATTTGTTAATAGCATTTGACATTATACATTATTTATTTATAATATTTTATATTATTACAATACAACACGTAGATAGAACATATTATTTGTGTACCTTTATGTGAATATGATGTAACAATATTAGACTTAATAATAATGTGCAAATTAAAATATTTGATTCTGAATTAGCAATCGTAGTAGTTTTAACTATACTATTTTGCCACAATTGTAGATAGTAACTCATTCCTAATATATAGGTTCATAAGCTTTAGCTAACCATAGCGCAGCTTCTATTGAGATAGATGCAGAAAACACGTGCCGCTTTAATAGCATAACGTACTTTACTATAATTTGATAAAATCTTGATAGTAGAAGTGGGTCCGAACGAACGATTGTCCATAATGCTGTACCGAAAAATCTCGATGTAATCTATTCTTCATTTAATAATTGACAAAGCTATCTACATTTGTGGATTTAAAGTATAGGGATCTCCAGGACAATGCTTTCTTGCTTTCAAAAAAAAAATAACGGATATTCGGCCTTGAGAAATTACCAGATATCGGAAAGTGTTGAATTTTTTCGATGACAAAATTTTCAATGCTTGAACGATGTACTATTCAATTTACAATCGTCGTAGTAATAGTTATCTGAAGTTCTGAAGTGATGATAAGGAAATTTATTTATTGAATAACGACAAAAACTATATCTATCGACATTGAGACACCTGGAGCTACAAAAACATGTGCAGATGCAGAAGTAGTAACCAGGAAATAAGAAAAGGAATATAACACTAAAGTAATCGCGGAAACTATTATAGAAAATAGTAGGAATATGCCAAAGATTTTAGTTATCGCCTAGGTAAAGTACCACTGCACTTCAAATGCTTGAGAAGAAACCGGAGTTGTTATAGTAAGATGTGATAACTGATAAGTCAACAATCGTAAATGTAACAGAAAATCACTACATTTTTATTTGTTTTAAAACAATAAAAAACTCACAAAAAAATAATTTTATTAAGGAAATAAATTTATTATACAGAGTGGTGCCCACAACTCTAAATCACAGAGATTTAACATGTTAAACTAAACGATCATACTATCGTAATTACTATAACCGAGGACTCTCATCGATGTAAGCTGCAAGTTTGAGGCTAAAACAAGAGAAAAATGAAAGATCAAATTAGTAGTGAAATGTTATAATTTAAAAATAGATCTTCATTACAAAATCTTTTTAAAAATAACCTCAAATCGATACTTTAGGAAGGGTCAAATTTCTCTCAATAGACGTAATGCTAAATTATAAATTCATCTGAATGCACAAAGACAATCGACGTGTGATTATATAAAGAATTTCTGATTACAGCCCAATAAACGTATTTTTTTATTTATAACCTGTAAACTTATTAATAAAAATTATAATTGGATTTTATTAATCGACCCAGCGAACTTAATTTAAAAAGGACTAAAAACTAATTAATCATAAAGACATAAGTATAATCTTTAAAAGTTTACTTTACAGGAGACCAAAGACAAGTAACAGATTTGCAGTGTGAAAATATATAGGACAGAAAGAAATAATGATTAACTCTTTAGTTTTTAACTTAGCTCCAGACAATATCATTTTGGTCAGCACCGGCGAATCCAGAAAAGATCAAAACGACATCTGTTGAGCAGCTAAGTCTCCATCACCAGCGATTAGGAGTGGGAAAAAAGATGAAAAATATCAATGTATCCATATATCGATATATCAGTAAATATCGATGTATCGCAATCGCAATATCGCCCACCCCTAGTCCTGATGGTAAGGTAAATCTACCAGTCCTACTAAAAGCAATTTTAAAGGTATAAAGGCATAACATTGTAGTCACAGTTGTGTAGAATTAAAATGTACCAGAAATATCATCATTCATCACATCATCATAAATAAAATTATACAAGTTGTAAAGCAAATCTAATTTATTATGAAAACGAACTAATAAATGAACACCCTCAGGAATATTTAGATTCTTTAACTTAAAAAGCTCTGTGGAACTAAGAAAAGCTCACAATGAGCATCTTTTAATTAATTTAACGCAGTACCTATTTTAAATGAAGAGAAATGTAAAAATAACATTGTGAAAATAATAAAAATGTATAAAAGATAATAATGATAAAGAACACTTCTAAGGTTCTAAGAAATGTTATGTGAAAGGAACAACGCTTTTATTTTTACCATCACAAGCAGCACAACGGGCTATACTAATTATAAAATACCTAACTATTAAACGACCAATTTATGCAGTAATAAAAATGCGATTTGACATTTAAATTGGAACCGTCGATTGTGCGTACCTTGCGGAATAAAAATTGAACTTAATGATACCTGACCCGCTCGATTATGTGATCCATTTGAAATAGGGTATTTTCCAATTTTTTAAAATGTATCTAGAAAGTTACCTTTTTGATAACGTAATTTCAAAGCTACATTAAAGAAAAATTGCGACTGTAGGTTTTGTCAAAAAAATTATTTGAAATGCAAACTACAAAGTTTCCCGCATAAAAGCGGCATGACGTCACAAGTCGTTGCTGTCAATATTCGTCAATATTCAACTAATGAGCTCCAACTTATTATAACCTTGATTACACATTAACTGACATTTAATACATGTAACTAAGCAACAAACGTGATGTGTATGACTCGTGACGTCACTTCCGTTTTAATTTTCACTTTGAAACTGTACCTACCATTTAATACTTTTTCTAAAGCAGTTTTTGTTGAAACTTTTTTGATTAACATATTTTTAGTGTGCCCAAGTCATTGATAATCAACTTTGCTATGCAATAACGCAGGAATAATCGATATTTTAAAAATTGGAAAATACCCTATAAATCAACTACATAATTTGATCTTTATATTTCAAATCAATAAAAATTGAAAATTTGGAATATCTTTTCTCTAGCTAGTTTTAAGAGATAATTAACTTATTTTAAATTTAAACATGAATTTGCTTGTTAGGTCCTCACAAGAGTTAAATATTTCTAAATCAAAAGATCTGCAAATTGTCATCTTAAAAGTAGTTTTGTCATCACAGCTGTGTCGAACTTCAAAAATTTATATCTTTCACTATAATATAAAAATAAAATTTAGTGATTTTACAAGACAAGCAGAAATCTTGAAATATATTATTTCATTTCCAAATTGTTAATATCAGCTTTAAATAACGATTTGGAAAAAGACTAACATTGATAAAAGACTATTTGAACGCATTTTCAATAAACAGAAATAGGAATAAAAATTTTTTTTTACAGCTGGAAACCCAATTTATATTTTTATGAATACCATTTTGTATTGATGGCCTAATATAAATTTGAAAGCTCTTGATGAAAATGAAAACACGCTGCACAAGTGGTTTTCAATAAGAAAAGAAAGATTCAGTTGAATAATACGGAAACATAATAAACAAGAGATCTAAAATAATTTATTACTACACTACAAAAACAAATCGATAGCAGTTTCATTTTCATTTTATTTCTATTTATTGGAAAACCATTAACTTTAATGAATTAATTTAAAATACATTTTACTGATTTATATTATATAAAAACATAAAAGTCAGAACTTGCCAAAAACAAGTTCAACAACCCCTAATACAAGTTTTTCACAAAGGGAAAAAGTTTAATTAATTTATGAAAATTTATAATAGAAAATACGTGCTTTTTTATTTTAAAGAATTTGCATTTCAATAGTGGCAATCTTCCAAATTTTAATTAATGTAAAAACTCAAAATAGTTTTAAATTTAAAGTGTTTTGTCTGCGAGAAAATCGAGTTTTTCTGTTTTGTATCAAAACTTAAATAAACAAATTAATAAATAAGATTGTCTATTACAATAAGCTAACAAATTTAGCATTAGATCATTTAAAATGTTCAAAAATCTTCATAATTTATGACGCGTTCGAACTTTCTCGATGTTCGCATTGTTCGATGTAACAAGCGTTCGATGTAACCGATGTGATTACGACGTAACGTCATTTCGATGTAGTCGTAATAAAATAGTAAATATGGTGACTTTAAATCATTAATGAGATCAACCACCAATATTAAACCACATTAACAACATAATTTTGATTATGTTATTGTTAATCAATAAGTTTAAATTATTAATTAAATAATGGGTAGTCATCACAACGGCGAAACTGAACAAATGGCGCCACAACAGTGTCTTAAGGTGTTCGTACAAAGAGATTATAGTGAAGGAACTGTTGTTAAATTTCAAACGAGATTTCCAACAGAATTAGAAGGAAGAGTGAGTACGTCAACTTACTTTATTAAGTTAACTAATGTGCATTTATTTTTAAAGATTGAAAGGCAGGCGTTCGAACACACGATTTCAAAATTAAATGAATACTTTTCAATTGCCGAAAAAGCAACTTGTTCGTCTTATTGTGAAGGATGTTTTGCTTGTTTAACTGCTTATTTAATTTATTTTTGTAAAGAAACACATTATGAAAAGGTAAGTTTAACTCGAACTGTTTTGTTGGTTAGTAATTTGATTTTTTTCGTTAGTGTCTTCGGAAAGTATCAAAATTTGTAGCGGAACAAAACGAGCGTGTTTATCAACCTAGAGGATTAATAGTAACAGATCCAAGTATGAGAGGTTTAAGGGTAATAGAAATTAGTTGCTTAGATCGACCACCTAACGCATGACTGACATTGTCGCACTCCACACAGGAGTTTTTTATGTAAGAAAACCAAAACGAAACTAATTATTTTTTACTAAAATGGACATTGTGTTTGTTATACAATTTTTATGTATTTTTATATACGTTGAAACAGTAATTAATACTGATAATTTTAGATATAATTAATTTTAAGGTGTGGTTGTGTTTATTAAATATATAATTGTTTTCAAAATCGGAGTTGGATATTTGTAAAACGTTTCAGATCCTTTTGTATTATAAAAAACAAATAGTAATGGGTTTCATTAGTTTTTCAAGTAATTATTGAACTGTAAGTTTATTTAAAATTAACAAAAACTGTGATTATTGTTGTTTTATACTTCGAGTACTTATTTATTTAAATTTTGTTACTGTTTAATTGATTTGAACGTTTTAGCTTCGTGTAAATATTGCTTTGGGTTTGCTAAGTCTTCGATTTGTTAATTAAATTAACAAAATAGTTACTAATATTTAAATTTACTCAAAAGACAGTAAATTTCTGTATTAATAATTT
Source organism: Malthinus seriepunctatus (assembly GCA_963924605.1). NCBI lineage: Eukaryota > Metazoa > Arthropoda > Insecta > Coleoptera > Cantharidae > Malthinus > Malthinus seriepunctatus. The sequence continues at coordinate 20,159,901 of OZ004602.1, read as the reverse complement.
TTATTTAAAATAATTTAAACCCAAGTTTTCCAACTCTGATTCATATTTATGTTATAATACTTATAACTGAAATTAAAGTTTAGTTTGTTGTATTCTAAAATGTATATTTACTTCCAATTGTAATTACATTTAAAAATAAAATTGCTTTAAATTTTAATTACGTAAATTACAAATTTAAGTAGAATTTATATACAGTTCTTTTGTCTACGACAACATCACTAGTAAAGTTTTAAAGCATTTCTATAAAACAGGACTAGAATTATTTATTTTTTATAAAACTCTTCTTCACTTTTTCATTTTACTAGAAACACAAATTATAGATTGTCCATTTACCAAAAAGTTGAGCATTCGAAATTTCTATAAAATTTTACAACTTTTTAATTGGTTCTTAATTTTCTATGTTGTTATAACTTAATTTGTCACAAAATGCAACATAATTTATGTCTTCTTTTTAATTTTGGATCTAATGGCGGTAACTGTGGACATACTGGTACCGTATGTAATGTTTGGACTGTTAATTCTATATCTTTAGTTTCTTCAGGATCTAAAAAAAAAGTATAAAGCATTATTATTGTTTTTATGAAAGGAATGTAATTTTAATCAAATTATTTTGAAATATGTAGGTATAGTTGACAAGATCAATTTCATTTTTTAATAGCAATTTACATTGTAGATATTGTGGTATGCACTTCATTATGACTAAATGTAAAATATTTATGTTACGTACATTCTGGTATTTATAACGTCATTTCATATCTTATAGTTGTACACCCTATGACAAATTATAAATTTAATGTGTGCAAGTGAACATCAGATATAGTCTCCAAGGGAAAATAATTTATATTTCAAACAACCAACGAGCATTGATGGTACCGTCAAGGCACTAGGTATTAATATTCTATGCAGCCTGATGTGGGTGCCATGGTTTGAAAGCATCGAAGGGAGTGAAACTGGAGATCGCCTCTTAAATAAAAAAGCAGGAGCTTCATTTGCTTAGTAGGACCTTAATCATTCTGTGGCGTACTACCACTAAGCTACACATCTCAACAGGGTTGGTAGGTCGCTAATTGCCGACGGTTTTAAATGCTTTTCGGGTTCAAGTTTTGTGTATAAATACGTTAACGTTCAATTTGTATTTTTTATATACACAGGGTTAGCTAGAAGTATGGAAACGGCGATTTATTGACGTTAATATTCATTTTAGGAAATAATGTTCAATATAAAAGTTTTTTATGGAACTTTTATCTATATTTGAGAGTGCTTGAAAATTTTTTTACTGAAATTGTTTTTGAGTTACGCCTATCCCTTAAATTTTTTTAAATAGGAACGTATTAATTTTATGCTACCATTCGATAGAGAATTTTATTCTCTTTACAATAGAATAAAACAAATTTTTTTAATTCTATTTTTTAGCACTTTTTCGACGAAATGGCCAGTTCAAGTATTTAGGAATAGTCGCTATATTTAAGCGAAACCAAAGCGGAGCGATCAATAACCATTGACAGTTAACTCGCTCGAGTTTGTTTATCGCTTCGTTTTTGTTTATCATAGTTGTACCTATTATTGCCTACTATTCGGAAATACTTTAACCGGCATTTTTTCGAAAAAGTGTTATAAAAATAAAATTTAAAAAAATTTCTTTTAATACCTACTATTGTAAAGAGAAAAAACTTCTCTATCGAATGGTAGCATAAATCTAATACGTTGCCATTTCAAAAAAAATTAGGGGATAGGCGTAACTCAAAAACAATTGAAGAAAAAAAAATTTTTTTTTTTAAAGTGCATATTCTCAAATATAAAGAAAAATTTCATAAATAACTTTTATATTGAACATTATTTTCTAAAACGAATATTAAAGACAAAAAATCACCGTTTCCATACTTCTAACTAGTATTTTAGGTATGATTTCTTTACATCTTGAAAAATATTGATCTTTCTAGAGGGCGCAGCTCTTACCAATTGGACCAAATGAACTCAGTCTGCATATCAATGATGTTGAAATCAATCTTTTGCTGAAGAAGCACAGCTTGTCAAAGACGGAGAAAGATAGTAATATTCATCGAATAGAGCCCAAGAAAATCCTTTTAGTAGATAAATCAAGAATTAAGACCATTAGGGGCCTCCTATTTTTGCTATAATGCTCTGGAAAAGATAGGTAACGTCGACATTTGCAAAGAAGCACTAGAAACTGAACCAACGCCACTAGGTGTGCAATTATGTAGCTATTCCTCTGCAAAGGCTGCAACACGTAGAAAAAGTGTATCCAAAGTCAAGGGGTCTTACAGAAGAAGCAATCTTCAGGTCAAAAGGATGATCTTAAACTTCTTCCAAGCTGTAATTTTGAACTAAAAGGAAGATCGCAGGGATGGTAGACTACCCAGCCCAAAAGACTTCAAAATACTGTAATTTAGTTTCTATTTTCACTATAAAATTAGGCCAGTTATTACATTTAAACTTATTAAATTTATTATTTTAAGGATATTTTTACCTGTAAAGGCTTCGACAGGTTTATCTATAGTGTCATGATCTATCCATGTAAGGCCCATTTCAACTTTTTCAGCAAGATCTTGCCAATGTTTTTTATTTTCTAAAGTTTCTTGATATAACGGTTTAACCCAAGGGAATGTTTCGGATAGAACTTTATATAAAGGCAAACATATAACGTCAATAAATCCAACTTGCATTTGTGGCAATTCGTCTTTTCTTTCTCTATCCATCATTGCCTATAAGGAAAAATCCTTTTAGCTTTAAAGGGTTCTTAAATTGCTTACGAATTTATTGCTTACGACTGGTTGTTCTTTTAGTTGAAGCTTTTCCAAATCTCCTTGATCGAAAAATTCATCAGCTACCATTTTTGCTACTCGATGTTGAACATCCCACGGTTTCGCTATTGCACTTACATCACATGCGGTCATCATCATACCGCATAACACTAAAAGTTAAATTTTAATATTTTTTATAGGTGGATAAAGGTAATGCTCTTTGGTGTACTTACGTTCCTTTTTATCGTCACTTTGCCAATCAAATTCTCCATTATCGATAAGGTCTAGAAATTTGCTTCTTTTTTTAAAGTACATCGCTAAATCAGTCGATAAAATAGCAGTTTCGACAATTTTCATAACTTTTCTATAATCATCAGTTGATAGAGACTAAAAATGAAAATTTTATAACAAAAGTAAAACTTGGATTTTTATAATTTAAAAAAGTTCAAACTAACTGTCAAACGTCAAAAAGTTGTCATTTTTTTACTGAATAAGTAAGGTTAAAGTTGTAGTTTTATATACTAATGCAAAAAAACTTTAATTCTATTTATTTATTATGTTAAAAGTTTGTATTTTTAAATTTCTTTTTATTATTTGTTTGTTACGTTTAATAATGAGCTTGTTTTTAATTTTAAAAATATTTGACAGTTGAAGTACAAGTAATTGACAAGAGATGGCGCTCTTTCAAAAATTTTCACGTTCAAACGAATTTGAATTAATTTTTTGCGTTTTATTGAAAATAATAAAGTATTTCATGCGGAGCAAAGTGACGTATTTTTTGCGTAATTGTTGAAAAAAGTGTCACTTTTGCCCCATAACTATTATCTGAAAATACTTAAACCCACCTACTTGAAAAATATTATTGCTTTCAGTATTTAATATCATTACACATTGATCGAAATGATGATGTTCCATTGTACTTGTTGAATATAATATAGCTAGAGGCGATTCAGTTTTAGTTTGAAATGCATTATTTGTACCACGATGATCTAAATCGTGACATAAGCAAGCGACAATCAATCCCAACATATCTAAATCGCTCATGAAACGATCCATTTTTCCCGTTTTAAACATGGCAAACATTGTCTGCGCTACATTTAATGCATGTCTCCAATTGTGATATTTTACCGGTCGATAATTCTTTTTCACACTCAAAATCCATCTACAAAGAACCTGAAAGGTATAGATTGAAAGATTACTCTCATTTTTTTCTTCGACATTTTATTTTTAGCTACACACTTTATTTTGCTCTTAACATTTTTCTTCGCTATTGAAAATATTGAAAATCTACTCGGTTACACACGGATGTATAAGAAAAAGGATTTTTCTTCTCAATGTATTTTTATAAAATCCATTTTCCAATTTTGTTGTGCATACAAGATTATACTTTTAGTAACCTTTATAATACTCTCGTCACAAGAGTAAATGTAGTACGTAATACAAAGAAGTAAAAATCTCTTTTCCATCGTCGGCAAAGATTAGTTGTAGTAGGTATAATGTAAAATTTTTATATAATGGCTTTTCCTTTAGAAAGTGAATAAAAAAGGTTTATACTAAAGAAAGCACCCTTGTGAGCTTTAAATTTTTACTTTTTGTTAAGGTTTTATAACGTAAATGGAGATTTAAAACGAAAAAAAATAAGGAAACAATTACAAAAATCGTAATTTTACGTTCATTAGATCAAGAACGCGCGCTATACGCGCTATATTCTCTCTGTCAATTGTTTATGTCATCTAACTGTCAATCTTCTCTCAGAAAAGAGTGGAAAAAAGAACAGAGGAGTCCTCTGTCATTTCATTGTATGTGTTCGTCTTATCTGTCAGTCTCATCTGCCAATCTCATCTGTCCTCACATTCAATCTTTCACTAATCCTATCTGTCAGACACATCTGTGAGATGAGATGAGATGACATGAAATGACAGGTTTCATGACAGATGGGATGACAGATGCAATGGCAGATGGATTAACAGATGATATGACAAATGGAATGACAGACGAAATGACACATGGAATGACAGATGGGTTGACAAATGGGAACGACATCGAATGACAGACTAAATAACACATGGGATGACAGATGGGTTGACAGATCATAAACGCGGGCTAAGCGCGCTATCTTCTCAAAGTCAATTGTTTCTATCATTTAATTGTCAATCTTCTCTCAGAGGAGAGTGGTAAAAGGAACATAGGAGTCCTCTGTCATTTCATTGTACGTGTCCGTCTTATCTGTCAGTCTCATCTGCCAATGTCATCTGTCATCTCATTCTATCTGTCTAATCCTATCTGCCAGACATAAATCTGTGAGATGAGATGAGATGAGATGACATACGAAATGACAGATTTCATGAGAGATGGGATGACAGATGGAATAACAGATGATATAACTAAAGAAATGACATACGAAATGTCGTATGGGATGACAGATGGGTTTACAGATGAGATGGCAGATGACACCCCTGACATATAAAATGACGGATTAAATGACATATGACATAACAGAGGACCCCCTTATGGTGACAGATTAAAATTTGACATATAGCAACTATGGTGACAGATTACCCAAATAGCCATTTCTCTAATCCAATCTGAAATGAGATATGGGATGACATATGGACAACTCCACTTGACATATGACATGACTTTTTATTGGTTTTCATTGTGTGGATTGTATTGGTTTATGAATTTATTCACTCTCTAAGGGTAATATAGGTTTTAAGAATTTAATATTTTTCTTTGAGATGTTTTGGATGTTGGGTTAAGGAACTCAAGGAGCTAGAGGTTTAGACTCAAATCATCGATTAATATAATTACCTCGTATGGAATATGAAATTGTTGAACTAAATTGCATTCCAAAAACATCCTAATTGCTGCTTTACACGTATCTTCGTCAGACAAATCAAAGTCGATAAACGTAAAATTGAACAAATTGTAAGTGTCTGCCGAAGGAATTTCTTCTTTGGACAATATTTCTGTAACTTCATTGCTTGCTGTTGCGTGATAAGATAAACATTCGAGTGCGACTTTTTGTTTAGCCATCAATTTACACGCACTTTCATACATCTGCGTATTGTGTATTCCTAAACCACAAAAAATGGCAAACGCTTCAAATAACGAAACGTCACATTCGGTAAAAGGAATTCCATTAGCTTTATTAATTAACTGAGCCACTCCTATGATATTTTTTTGGCCGTTAACAATGGGCATGCAGAGAATTGTTCTTGCAGCTTCTGTATCTCCGTCGTTTTTTTTCTCTCTCAGCCATTCCTTAACGTCCGGTATGTTTAATATTTTTCCCGTACACGCTGTATAACTGGCTATTTGTGCTAATGTTGATGTTTTAAGATCAAATGACGAAGGTCTTGACATTAGTGATTGAGTACCGGTAGCACGCAATTCAAAGACCGTTGTAAATGTACAAAAATTATCTAAATTTGCTTTTTGATGATTATCTATAATTAAACTTCCATTGCTTCTAGTAACTGGATTATCAATTTTTATTGCATTTGGACGTTCTAAAATTTTTTCTAAATGGCTCTGAAACAAAATTAATTTTCAAATTAAGCGCAAAACTAATTTATAGGATTTATATAATTATAAAACGTTTACAACCCCTTTGTAAATTACATGCTTAAAATTTACTGTGCTTTTGAAACGATTCAAAAGATAAGATGGGAGCTTTCATAACTAGAAATAAATTTCGAGCTTTGAATATGAATTAATTTAGCGCAGTAGTTATTGTTTGCTTTGAAATAATAAATAATGGCGGAAATTTAATTAAAGTCACAATCGGAGATGGAAATTAAAAAGTTTTGTAGCGAGAAATAAAGCAAAGAAAAAATAAACGGATGTTGCCACACCAGGAACTTTTTCCTGCGTATTCCCATTTACGGTTAAACCGGATGTAAAGTATAAAGTGTTTGGTATCATGTAACAGCTAATTGTACGAGCTTTCAAAATATTAAAAAATATACAGGGTGTTCCAATTAAATTAAGAAATTTGTTTCAATTCCCGGTTAAACTGGAAGTCAAAATATAAAGTGTTTGGTATCGTTTAACAGCTAATTGTTAGAGCTTTCCAAATATTTAAAAATATACAGGGTGCTCCAAAAAATATGGATGTTTTTGTAATTACAGGTTCAATCGGAAACGTTTTGTTAACTGAAAATAGTGCGAAATAATAGATATTCATGGGATTGATATGATACGTATATCAATTATCAAGATTTCATTTTTATTAAAAAAGAGATAGAGAATTACATTGTCGGTCACATATCAAAAGCTAAACAATATCTAGCTAGAGCTAGACCGCTGGATCGCGGCCGTGGCCGCTACTGTGCTTGGACGCGTGATCGCATTGGTCTTTGAGAACCTTTAACTCCGGTTTCGCTCGATAGAAGTTAATAAAAAAAACCGAGTTCGATAGAGAATTACGTTGCCGGTCACGTATCCAAATCTAGAGCATATCTAGCTAGAGCTAGATCGCTTGATCGCGGCCGTGGCTGCTACCGCCCTTAAACGCGTGATTGCATTGTTCTGTGAGAACCTTTAACTCCGGTTTCACTCCATAGAAGTTAATAAAAAAACAGAGTTCGATAGAGAATTACATTGTCGGTAACATATCAAAAGCTAGACAATATCTAGCTAGAGCTAGACCGCTGGATCGCGGCCGTGGCCGCTACTGTGCATGGACGCGTGATCGCATTGGTCTTTGAGAACCTTTAACTCCGGTTTCGCTCGATAGAAGTTAATAAAAAAGCAGAGTTTTATAGAGAATTATATTCTCGGTAACATATCAAAAGCTAGAGCATATTAAGTTTGATCGCGGTCGTAGCCGCTACCGCGCTTGGACGCGTGGTCGCATTGGTCTGTGAGAGCCTTTAACTCCAGTTTCGCTCGGTAGAAGTTAATAAAAAACAGAGTTCTATAGAGAGTTACGGTCACATATCCATAGCTAGAGCATATCTAGCTAGAGCTAGATGGCTTGATCGCGGCCGTGGCCGCTAGCCCGCTACTTGGAAGCTCCAAGCCCGCGAAGCCCGCGCTTAGACGCGCGATCGCATTGGTCTGTAAGAGCCTTTAACTTCGGTTTCGCTTGATAGAGGTTAATGAAAAAACACAGTTTGATAGAGAATTACATTGTCGGTAACATATCAAAAACTAGAGCATATCAAGCTTGATCGCGGCCGTAGCCGCTACCGCGCTTAGACGCGTGGTCGCATTGGTCTGTGAGAGCCTTTAACTCCGGTTTCGCTCGATAGAAGTTAATAAAAAAACAGAGTTCGATAGAGAATTACGTTGCCGGTCGCATATCTAAATCTAGAGCATATCTAGCTAGAGCTAAATCGCTTGATCGCGGCCGTGGCCGCTAGCCCGCTACCGCGTTTGGACGCGCGATCGCATTGGTCTGTAAGAGCCTTTAACTCCGGTTTCGCTTGATAGAGGTTAATGAAAAAACAGAGTTTGATAGAGAATTACATTGTCGGTAACATATCAAAAACTAAAGCTCAAGCTTGATCGCGGCCGTAGCCGCTACCGCGCTTGGACGCGTAGTTGCATTGGTCTGTGAGAGCCTTTAACTCCGGTTTCGCTCGATAGAAGTTAATAAAAAAAACCGAGTTCGATAGAGAATTACGTTGCCGGTCACGTATCCAAATCTAGAGCATATCTAGCTAGAGCTAGATCGCTTGATCGCGGCCGTGGCTGCTACCGCCCTTAAACGCGTGATTGCATTGTTCTGTGAGAACCTTTAACTCCGGTTTCACTCCATAGAAGTTAATAAAAAAACAGAGTTCGATAGAGAATTACTTTGTCCGTCACATATCCATATCTAGAGCATATCTAGCTAGAGCTAGATCGCTTGATCGCGGCCGTGGCCGCTACTGTGCTTGGACGCGTGATCGCATTGGTCTTTGAGACCCTTTAACTCCGATTTCGCTTCATAGGAGGTCCTAAACAAACAGAGTTCGATAGAGAATTATGTTATATCCAAAAAAGAGAAAATTTGGAAGAAATTTTGAGATAATCAATTTCAAAATTATAACCTATTTTGGCCTCTTAAAGGTAGACTATTATAAAACAATTTTAAAATTCGGTTAAGTGAAAACGAAAGCCATATATTTTGGCTAAACAATGCCGTTTTGAAATTTTTATTATAATAATTACCGACGAAGTTACAAACAATTGAGCATGCAGTAATGCAACACTCTGTATAGAGAAATTTAATTAAAAATACCTGAATTAATCTTAAAAAAAATCAAGAAGGAAGTGAAAACAATTTTCTTTTTAATAAAAAGTGTTTGAGGAAAAAGGTCAAATTTCCTCTCGAGTAAAAAGCACTCAAAATGTTTCATATAATAATTTTTATAGGGCTACTATAGTTTTTCGCCCTTGTAATTCTGTTTAGGTCACTTTGATCATCTTGGTGTCTAAACCAATTTATTGCACAAAAAAATACCTCATAACCTTCACCTATAACTTTATGCTCTTTTTTTCTTTAATATAAAATTTTCAGATAAAATTTCACTTTAACGTTATATTGCTGTAAAAATAAAAACGACTCTATGAAATTGAATTTTGTAACCCAAAGCGACTTTTGAGGAAATGTATAAAAAATACATTTTACAAAAATCGACCTGTTTACATATTAAAGGAGAGAAAAAAACAAATTTTTATTTACATAAAAAAATATTTTGAACTTAATTTATTTTGAAATGTAAGTTCATGCGACATTCAAGTTGAATAAATGAAAAACTTCTCGTACTAAGTGCTTTTGCTAGTACCTTCATTTTTTTAAGTAACTAATTTAATTTAAAACTACCTCAATTTATTACTTTTGTTTTTCTAAATTTAAATAACAATTACAAAATGGCCCTCACAAAATTAAATATTTGTTTTTGTTCTTTTGTTAACACCCTTTGTTTATTTTCTCTTTATATCTATTGTTAATTCGTTCGTTAATAATCATGGTCGCCCAAAACATTAATTTTTTTTCATTAAAATTAATGATATTTTCCATTATTGGAAAATAATGTAAAAGTTAGAAAAAGCACTTTGGTAACAAACTTATTTTAATAGGCTTGAGTTGAATTAATTGATAGTAATTATAGTTACAAACACGAAAAATTAAGTAATCTCGATGGATTTATACAAAGCGTGCTGTGCTTGGAACAGATTACCCTTTATAAATTAGTTAAAAGGGGTGAAAGGCAGCTTTAGAACTTTTATTTTAGAAAGTTTCTCTCTGGATCGAACGATTCAACTTTTTTTAGAATCTCAAACCTAACCGAAATCTCTTCTAATATTCTTTTTATCACTTTTACTATTACTTCCAATTGAAACTAACAACAGTTTCAAATAGTAGAAATATACTTTTATTATACAACAGCTTTGCAGAAGCATAAAATATTTAAATTCTTATAAAAGTTTTTCTTCTTTCATGAATAAATTGAACTTAAATTACATCCATCGCTAAAGCTGCATATCAGAGGCAGATGTATAATGTGTTTGAGAAATTAAAGTAGGTATTTGCAGGAGACAGACAGAAAGATAGATTGATATAGGCTGATAAAATTGCAGGTATACAGGTGTAGGTAGGCAGATGGACAATTAGACCGACAAACTGACGGAAAGACGGATGGAAAGACAGACAGATGAGCAGGCAGACGGAGAACAAACTTTTTGATTTTTTCTAAGACGTCCCTTCTTTTTATAATGATTACAGGCAGCTATACAGACGACAAAACTGTCTCGATTCCACCAAAATACGTAAAGGGTTGCCCGAAAACCCCTCCATCTACATTTGAACAAGGCATTAACACATACAGGCGAAAGACATGACATATAAATATACTTATTTATTTATTTAAAGTTATAGATAAAAGTTATAGTACTAAATAAATAGCCCCTACTCTACCAGGAAGGAGCGTTTCAGTCAATAATATGGATCGCAATGTCAGTCTAAATATAGTCATTTCCGGTCAATTTCTCTAATGGAAATAGTTGCTTATACTCCCACTTATAAGAAACAATCATGACAGCCAATGATAATGTAAACTCGACGGAATAAATAATGCATACATGGAATTTTAAAATGTCATTTCAATCTCATCTTCTCTTAATAGACAACGGTTGCTAATCCTTCTTCCGGATGTTTTATGTTCTAAGGGTTATAGCTTAGGAGCTATAGCTTGCACTCTCACTGAACAATGTCGATAAATTAACACCAAATAGGATGGTTATTGCCGTCAGCCTCTACTGCCATGAAGCACAAGAAACAAAGCTGCACTTCATGGGTTACAGGAATACTGGCTTAGGTAACATGCGGCTACTAGTACACCCTCCAATATCGTTGGGTTCATTCAAAGGTTGCGATGAAAGCAGAATCAAAAAGGTGAGAGGAGGTGCTATAAGGATGTAGCACAGAGTGAAGCCGACTAAGGCCTGGTTTTCTCACTTCAACTGTAGAGATTGTATACAACAAACTGATTGTCAACTATGTGTCAAGCGCTGACTAGCAGTTGATTAGCGGTGATAAAACCAGGCCTAATAGAGCTAATAGAGTTGCACTCGATCGTAATCCTAACCCAAGCAAACCGTTGCCGTTAAAATGGACGTAAAAATTACATTAAAATGACCGCTTAATGTTACAGTCCAAAAAAGTTTTTATGACGTCTCAAAAACGTATTTTAGTGACGTCTTTCACACGTATTTAAAGCAACATCTTTGAAACGTTAAAATTCGGTTATTTGTTGTAAAACCTGTATTTAGAAAATACCAACGTAAAAATTTCGTGACAGGTGGGTTCTTAATAAATACAAAAACATGTTTCCAATACCTGCTGCTAGAAACGTTTTTTAAACGTCCTTTCAGACGATTTTTATATGTTTTATAAGAGACGTATTTTAAACGTATTTTTAGACGTTTTTCAGATTTCTTCAAAAAACAACTTTTAAATGTGTTCTCAGTCATATGTAATAAGTATTAACAGACGTCTTTTATACGTATTATCAAACATCTTCAGGCAAATTGTAAACGTATTCACAGGAGATTGTTGTACGTGTTATCAGCGTCTTTTAAACGTAGTATCAGAAGTTTTTCAGACGTGTAGAGGTGTAGACGTCATTATAAAGGCTTGCTTGTTATACAATTGTTATTATAATATTGTATAGGGTGTCTTTTGAATGTATTTTCAGGCGTTTTTTAGACGTCTTCTAAAAGCGACTTTTAAACATGTTCTCAGACAAATGTTATACGTATTATCAGCGTCTTTTAAACGTATTCTCAAACCATTGTTATATGTGTTATAAGATATCTTTTAAAGGTGTTCTCAGACGTTTTTCGGACGTTTTCTTAAAAACTCATTTTAAATAACGTTCTGAGACGATTTTTATACGAGTTATCAGTCGTTTTTTAAACGTAGTATCTGATGGGCTCTTAAACTCTTTTTAAACGTATTCTCAAACGATTGTTGTACGTGTTATAAGATGTCTTTGAAAAGTGTTCTCGGACGTTTTTCAGACGTTTCCTTAAAGACCCTTTAATTAGTGTTCTTGGAAGATTTTTATACGAGTTATCAGTCGTCTTTTAAACGTAGTATCTGATGGGCTCTTAAACTCTTTTTAAACGTATTCTCAAACGATTATTGTACGTGTTATAAGATGTCTTTGAAAAGTGTTCTCGGACGTTTTTCAGACGTTTCCTTAAAGACCCTTTAATTAGTGTTCTTGGAAGATTTTTATACGAGTTATCAGTCGTCTTTTAAACGTAGTATCTGATGGGCTCTTAAACTCTTTTTAAACGTATTCTCAAACGATTGTTGTACGTGTTATAAGATGTCTTTGAAAAGTGTTCTCGGACGTTTTTCAGACGTTTCCTTAAAGACCCTTTAATTAGTGTTCTTGGAAGATTTTTATACGAGTTATCAGTCGTGTTTTAAACGTAGTATCTGATGGGCTCTTAAACTCTTTTTAAACGTATTCTCAAACGATTATTGTACGTGTTATAAGATGTCTTTGAAAAGTGTTCTCGGACGTTTTTTAGACGTTTCCTTAAAGACCCTTTAATTAGTGTTCTTGGAAGATTTTTATACGAGTTATCAGTCGTCTTTTAAACGTAGTATCTGATGGGCTCTTAAACTCTTTTTAAACGTATTCTCAAACGATTGTTGTACGTGTTATAACATAAGATGTCTTTAAAAAGTGTTCTCGGACGTTTTTCAGACGTTTCCTTAAACACACTTTAATTAGTGTTCTTAGACGATTTTTATACGAGTTATCAGTCGTCTTTAACACGTAGTATCTGATGGGCTCTTAAACTCTTTTTAAACGTATTCTCAAACGATTGTTGTACGTGTTATAACATAAGATGTCTTTAAAAAGTGTTCTCGGACGTTTTTCAGACGTTTCCTTAAACACACTTTAATTAGTGTTCTTAGACGATTTTTATACGAGTTATCAGTCGTCTTTAACACGTAGTATCTGATGGGCTCTTAAACTCTTTTTAAACGTATTCTCAAACGATTGTTGTACGTGTTATAACATAAGATGTCTTTAAAAAGTGTTCTCGGACGTTTTTCAGACGTTTCCTTAAACACACTTTAATTAGTGTTCTTAGACGATTTTTATACGAGTTATCAGTCGTCTTTAACACGTAGTATCTGATGGGCTCTTAAACTCTTTTTAAACGTATTCTCAAACGATTGTTGTACGTGTTATAACATAAGATGTCTTTAAAAAGTGTTCTCGGACGTTTTTCAGACGTTTCCTTAAACACACTTTAATTAGTGTTCTTAGAAGATTTTTATACGAGTTATCAGTCGTCTTTAACACGTAGTATCTGATGGGCTTTTAAACTCTTTTTAAACGTATTCTCAAACGATTGTTGTACGTGTTATAACATAAGATGTCTTTAAAAAGTGTTCTCGGACGTTTTTCAGACGTTTCCTTAAACACACTTTAATTAGTGTTCTTAGAAGATTTTTATACGAGTTATCAGTCGTCTTTAACACGTAGTATCTGATGGGCTCTTAAACTCTTTTTAAACGTATTCTCAAACGATTGTTGTACGTGTTATAACATAAGATGTCTTTAAAAAGTGTTCTCGGACGTTTTTCAGACGTTTCCTTAAACACACTTTAATTAGTGTTCTTAGACGATTTTTATACGAGTTATCAGTCGTCTTTAACACGTAGTATCTGATGGGCTCTTAAACTCTTTTTAAACGTATTCTCAAACGATTGTTGTACGTGTTATAACATAAGATGTCTTTAAAAAGTGTTCTCGGACGTTTTTCAGACGTTTCCTTAAACACACTTTAATTAGTGTTCTTAGACGATTTTTATACGAGTTATCAGTCGTCTTTAACACGTAGTATCTGATGGGCTCTTAAACTCTTTTTAAACGTATTCTCAAACGATTGTTGTACGTGTTATAACATAAGATGTCTTTAAAAAGTGTTCTCGGACGTTTTTCAGACGTTTCCTTAAACACACTTTAATTAGTGTTCTTAGAAGATTTTTATACGAGTTATCAGTCGTCTTTAACACGTAGTATCTGATGGGCTTTTAAACTCTTTTTATACATATTCTCAAACGATTGTTATACGTGTTATAAAATGTCTTTTACAGGTGTTCTCGGGCGTTTTTCAGACGTTTTCTTAAACAGATTTTAAATAATGTTCTCAGACGATTTTTATACGGGTTATCAGTCATCTTTTAAACGTAGTATCAGTTGTTTATCAGACGCGAAGACGTCATTGTAAGAGCTTGCGTGGAAAATATTTTTTCATTCGTCAATATCGAAAAAAAAGAAATATAAGAAGTCGAAAGAAATATTTTTAAAGCCGTAAAAGGTGATTTTGAAAGAGAACGGCGCAATTTTTTGCTGCCTGGATGTAATAAAACGTTGACAACTTGAGATCGAATTTTTGGACTTTTACAAACAGTTCTTTCATCTTAAAATACAAATTCTATTTCTAAAATATTGAAACTAAATATGGAAAATTTTTATTAGTAAAATCATAATATCAAATAACTAGATGCTTCTCAAATTTACTATCACAGAGCACCAAACTTTGTTTAATACATTCTCCGATATCGCTTCCCTCTGTTTCACGTCATAATTAATTTTCTTATACCTATAAAGCAATTTGAGCAATAGTTTCCGAGACAAGTATTATTATCAAACAAACAGAGAACTCAAATTACAAACTTCGCCGTAATAGACAAATGATTTTGCAATATGAAATTACTAGGTAGCACTTTTGCAAAAGATAAATTGTTGTTATGGGTGTACAATTCACCAACCAAGGGTGGGATTGGATTTTTGAATTTTTTGTTCGAACACCAAACACCACTCGGTACATTTAAAAGACCATGATGGAAACATAATTTAGGTCTCATTCTGTTTGAAAGGGTTTAACCATCCAATTAAGTCACAAAAAGCAAATATTTGTTGACGCATTTCATTAAAGTTCATCACCGATGAACTCGCTATTTTTAAAAAAAGTGTCCATTAAAATATGATTTTATGGCTCAGAAAAATAAGCAAAGAGATGTACACAAAGACAAAAGTATTATTTTAGGATATGTAGAAATTCTAAAAAACCGAGCTTCAACTCGGTAGCTTCAGATTAACAATTTTAAAAGCTTAGCAAACATGCTAAAGTAATAAAATAAAAAAAGAAATATAATTATTTTTTGACGCAAAAGTGAGTCTCGTGAGAGCTATACAAGCTAATACGAGAGCTCTCTAGACGAGAAAATACAACCCCAGAATTTGAAGGGTAGCCATAAGCTGAGATAAAGCGTGAGGTTTAGTGGGCATAATAATTATAAGGAAAGATAAGTAGTAGTTGATAAAGCACAAGATCTTACAACTTCCGTCTCCTCCGGAATCATTTTTACTTTTGCACAAACGGAAACGGAGTGAAGAAAGCAATAATTTCAATTCAGACAGCTCTTTCGGAATTAAAAGTTTGTTTGACATTGTATAACATTCCCACTAATTTTTTTTCTTCTTTTTACAACTTCACAGTTGAAAAGTAAAATAGAATATTCAATTTAATTAAATTAAATTACATCCTAAAAATGTCTCGTGAATACGAATTTGAATATAAACCGAAAATTTATACTAAAATTGTTTCGATTTATTTTAAAAGAGAAAGAAAAATCGTCGAATACTCGATGGTTTTATAAGATGCTTTTAAAATCAAAACAAAATATAACTCAAAATATCACATTTAATCCCTTATGGATTGCAATAGCAAATTGGATGTTATCGTGTATTCGATGTAAAGATTTCAATTCGAAATGCTGCGTTCTGTTCTACATATATCTTTAAGTTTTTTCAATTTAATTATTTTTATAAAAATTAATTATAAAACATTTAACGTCGGTTTCAAATCCATCATATCTTAAAAAGCTTGTAGCTTTTTCGTAATTATAAAATAAGTAAAAAAAATTAATTAAGTTTAGCTAATTATAAATTAATCGATTAAATGTTAAATCTTGTCCTATTTTAGGATTAGATCTGTCATATAAATCTTTGAAGCTAAGCAACATGTAATTTAAAAAAAAACGCAAGAAAACTGAAAATTAGACTGAATATTTTTCGGCTGTAGTTTGAAAATTGTTTACCTTAGAAATAATAATTTGGGGAAAAATGTTCAAACGATCAAAAGAGCTATCAAACGATACCAGACTCGACTTTTTATCACATCGACGCTAGGCGTCGCGACGTTCAACTTTTTATCCTCATATACAGTGTGTCGCATTTAAGATGAAGACACCCCCATATTTTAGCTACTTGAAGGAGTACAGGTTTGAATTTTTGCACCGTGATACAGATTGACGAGTCACATCTTTTAAGGTACTCAAATTGAATGTGAACTTTAAACCCAGCCTACTATGACCTCGCAAACAGAGCCAATTCTCGATATTTTGTTTCGCGTTGGAGATATGGAAAAAAGTTATCAGGTAAAGTTGTTTAGAACTCAATTTTGGCCTTCATTGCCAAGTTTCATTACAAAATTCGAATTTTAATTTTATTAAGAGGCTACGTCACTCCTGTTAAAATGCATCAAAACACTACTCACGGCATAGCTAATTGTGGCGTTATAAAGCGATTTTTCATGAAAAGGAAAAGTTATATACAATAAGGGATAATAGTCAAAGGTTCAAAGACTATAATAATCAAAATTGGTGTGTTAATTAATTAGCATTGTACAATCTAAAACTCAATAATTTGGGTTATTTTAAACATTTTTTTTCTCTTTATAAAAAGATGATTGAACAATGCCACTTAGTCTATAAACCTCTATTAGGGGATTATGCTAGTACCTATAATTTTTTGAAGTAATTTTTTTTATCCGTTTAGGCAGAATCAGCTATTTTCGAAACAAATATTTTAATTTATTTACGACTACATAGATGGCGCATATGGCGCATATATATGTGAAAACAAATAATTTGTTTACACAAACTAGTTCTTAGAAACTAACTCCGCCTCTTCGATAACCTTCTCCATGCCTTCTCCTCAGTCTGCTGTTGAATGAAAAACGATAGCATTTTGTGTTATCTTTTGTTATTGTTATTTTTTTAAATAATTTAAACTAAACACTCCGGAATTAAAACTATTATTTTTAATTGTAGATGGAGATTAAATAAAAAATGTACTACTTTTACCAGAATTGTGAATTTTTGAAGTTTATTTTACATTATTTACACATATTTTACGTACGTACGTACGAGTACATTAGGGTGCTTCTTATTTGGCCTACTTGCGAATTTTAATTCTTACTCAATCAACTCCAAATAATTCAAAAAAAATATCCACATCATAAAAAAACATTATTTTTGATATCGGCCATTACCAACGGGGTCGAAGTTTCTTATGTAAAATACACAAGGTTTTTGGATATTGCGGTATAAAATGTTTTTCTTCGATCAATTCGTGGTCTAAAAATCTGAAACTTGGTAGATAACATGTTGATGAACAAACAAACCTATAACTGTAATATTTTACCCTAAAAATATGTATGGGTCATTCCATTTCATCAGAAACTTTTCATTGACAAATTAATAATACCTGAAAAGCTAGAAATACCCGAATAACACGGAATAACATTGACAAACGTCTACAGTGGTTTCCTGGGCCCAAATTAAGACAATTTCCCCTCTTGCAATTTTATCAAAAAACGCATCCCTAAAAAGTTGTGGGCTCTTAAAGTTTGGGTCAAAATTTAAACAATGGCTTTATCTCCAAAAATATTGTAAATATTTTAATGATTTTTATACAGTATTAGGCTTATTTTATAAAAGTCATCATATGGTAGAAATTTCATGAAAATCGCACCACTAGAACTATCTCTTCAGAGGGTGGCCCTAACTTTAAACCCCTAAAATACAAGTTTTTTCTAAAAAAAATATATTTTTTTTATTTTTTTAAGTTTATTTGTCCATGAACTTGCTACCTACCAAGTTTCAGATTTTTAGACCAACAATTTTATGAAAAACGAATTTTTATTCAGTTTCATCCAAAAACCCTATGTATTTTACATAAGAAACTTCGACCCCGTTGGTAATGGCCGCTATCAAAAAAAAATTTTTTTAAGATATGGATAATTTTTTTTTAATTATTTGGAGTTGATTGAAGGGGCGTAAGAATTAATTCAAAAATAGGCCAAATAAGAAGCACCCTAGAGTACATACAGGGAGGGTGGTGATCGGACCTCTCGGATATGTATGGCTTGTTTTTAATAGGACGTAACTAAACCCACAATTTTTTTGAAAATGTAGTTTTTGCGCTATTTTACCTATTAATTTTATCATTTTCTATTGTTTTCGTGTTTTCTGAAAACAGTACACAAGCATTTCATAGTAGGTAATTGCTTATTTCTACAAATTTTATAAATTTTGAAATTAAATTTCTGGCGCTATTTAGCTTCAAAAATGGCTGGTGTTTCGGAGTTTCGGCCCACTGGAGAACTAACCATTTTAATGGTTTTCACTAATTTTTGGAACTTTTACAATAATTGCAATTGCTATCTATACCTAATTGTCTTCTACAACAATAAATTGCAAGTGAAAAATCAAATCAAAGACCTCCCTTTGAAATTTCTGCACCCCGTAAAGTTGTCTTACATTTTTGAATTCCTAGAACAATAATTCCGTATACGATACGGAAGTTTATTCGTTTTTAAATAATTCTTTTAAATTTTATTAAATAAAGTATCGGTTACATCAGATATCGTATGAAAACAAACGGGGATATAAATACAAACAAACCTAATTATAAAATTTTTTAGATAGATAGAATAAGTGGTGGGAGACTCGTAGGAGAGCACGTTGCAAAATAAGTTCAGCCTCCAAACTATATGCCCGTCTGCCTCCACTTCACCTGAAAAATCAACTTGTCGCCTGACGTCGAGTCTTAATATTTCTCTATAAAATGTTTTAAACTGAAAATATCTCAAATTAAAAATGCGAATTTTGTTATGAAGCTTGGTGATAGGGCTCAAAATTGAATTCTAAACAACTTTTGCTAATAACTTTTTTCAGTATCTCCAACCGTAATCTCTGTAGAATGTTTTAAATTGAAAATGTCTCAAATTAAAAACCCGAAGTTTGGCATGAAACTTGGTGATAGGTGTCAAAACTGTATTCTAAACAACTTTTCTTAATAACTTTTTTCCGTATCTCGAACGCGAAGCAAAATATTGAAAACTGGCTGTTTGCGAGGTCTTAGTAAGCTGGGTTTAAAGTTTACATTTAAGTTGAATACCTTAAAACATGTGACCCATCAACCTGTATGACTATGCAAAAATTCAAATCTGTATTTCTTCAAATAGCGAAAATATGGGGGTGTCTTCATCTTAAATGCGACACACTGTAGGAATCTCATGTTTTTTTAAGAAAATTACTCAGTGAGTTTGTCTAAATTCGAGTACCGCATTACAACTTCTTATCATGTCTTTTTTTTAATTTACATAGTCTTTATATGTTATGTTATGTTATGTTACGTTATGTTATATTATGAGCTTATGTTATGATATTGTTTACAATGAAAAATAACGATCAAAACCTCGTTTTTAGTGTTTTAGAAAAACAAGTTCATAGCTTCGGCAGCCGATGTAGTTAAAGCCAAATCTTCGAGTTGAAAAATAACAAGTACCACTTCCGGTAGACGGTTTTTATACAAAAGCGTCGTGTTTTCGTGAGCCCCTAAGCTTATGTTTGCATTTTCATAACAGTGCGATTAACCGTTTTGTTATTTTTGGTTTACAGATTTGTTGACATACAGCGGACAAATAAAACGATACCAAACTCGACTTTCTATCACATCGACGTTAAGCGTCGCGACGTTAAACTTTTTATCTTCTTACGGCAACCACTTCTTTCTTATGTAAAATTACTCAGTGGGCTTGTCGAAGTTCGAATATCACTTCAGAACGTCTATCTTGTCTTTTTTATAGTTTACACAACCTTTTCAGGTTATGTTATGTTACGTTATGTTACGTTATGTTACGTTATGTTACGTTATGTTACGTTATGTTACGTTATGTTACGTTATGTTACGTTATGTTACGTTATGTTACGTTATGTTACGTTATGTTACGTTATGTTACGTTATGTTACGTTATGTTACGTTATGTTACGTTATGTTACGTTATGTTACGTTATGTTACGTTATGTTACGTTATGTTACGTTATGTTACGTTATGTTACGTTATGTTACGTTATGTTACGTTATGTTACGTTATGTTATTATGTTATGTTTTTTTTAAGATGAAAAATATCGATCAAAACTTCGTTTTTTCATCGCATTGGCAGCCGACGTATTTAAAGAAAAATCTTCGAGTTGAAACTTACCAGCTTTCACTTCCACAACGTATCACTTCCGGTAGACGGTTTTTATACAAAAGCGTCGTGTTTTCATTATGTTTGCAATTTCACAACCGTGCGATTAACAGTTTTCTTATTGTTTGTTTACAGATTTGCTGACATACGGTGGACAAATAAAACGATACCAAACTCGACTTTCTATCACATCGACGCTAGGCGTCGCGACGTCAATCTTTTTATGGTCTTACTCAACCACTTGTTTCTTATGTAAAATTACCCAGCGAGCTTGCCTGAGTTTGAATATTACATCAGAGCGTCTTATCTTGTTTTTTTTATAATTTACACAACTTTCTTAGGTTATGTTATGTTATTATGTTACTTTATGCTATTTTTTACGATGTAAAATAAAATAACGATAAAAACTTCGTTTTTAAAGTCTTATAAAACCAAGTTCTCGAACTTCAGAACGTCTTATCTTGTCTTTTTTATAGTTTTATCAACCTTTTTTGGTTATGTTATGTTACGTTATGTTATTATGTTACGTTATGTCATTTTTTACGATGTAAAATGACGATCAAAACTTCGATTTTAAAGTCTTAGAAATCCAAGCTCTCGAACTTCAGAACGTCTTATCTTGTCTTTTTTATAATTTACACCACCTTTTTAGGTTATGTTATGTTATTATGTTACATTGTCATTTTTTACGATGTAAAATAACGATCAAAACTTCGTTTTTGATCGTTTTCTTCGTCTTGTAAAACCAAATTCTCCAACTTCAGAACGTCTTATCTTGTCTTTTATATAATTTACACAACCTTCTTAGGTTATGTTATGTTACTTTATGTTATTATGTTACGTTATATCATTTTTTACAATGTAAAATGACGATCGAAACTTCGTTTTCAAAGTCTTAGAAAACCAAGTTCTCGAACTTCAGAACGTCTAATTTTGTCTTTCATATAATTTACACAACCTTTTTAGGTTATAGTATGTTATGTTATGTTATGTTATTTTTTACGATGTAAAATAACGAGGAAAACTACGTTTTTAAAATCTTAGAAAACTAAGTTCTCGAACTTCAGAACGTCTTATCTTGTCTTTTATATAATTTACACAACCTTCTTAGGTTATGTTATGTTACGTTATGTTATTATGTTACGTTATATCATTTTTTACAATGTAAAATGACGATCGAAACTTCGTTTTCAAAATCTTAGAAAACCAAGTTCTCTAACTTCAGAACGTCTAATTTTGTCTTTCATATAATTTACACAACCTTTTTAGGTTATAGTATGTTATGTTATGTTATGTTATGTTATGTTATTTTTTACGATGTAAAATAACGAGGAAAACTACGTTTTTAAAATCTTAGAAAACTAAGTTCTCGAACTTCAGAACGTCTTATCTTGTCTTTTATATAATTTACACAACCTTCTTAGGTTATGTTATGTTACGTTATGTTATTATGTTACGTTATATCATTTTTTACAATGTAAAATGACGATCGAAACTTCGTTTTCAAAATCTTAGAAAACCAAGTTCTCTAACTTCAGAACGTCTAATTTTGTCTTTCATATAATTTACACAACCTTTTTAGGTTATAGTATGTTATGTTATGTTATTTTTTACGATGTAAAATAACGAGGAAAACTACGTTTTTAAAATCTTAGAAAACTAAGTTCTCGAACTTCAGAACGTCTTATCTTGTCTTTGTTATAGTTTACACAACCTTTTTAGGTTATGTTATGTTACGTTATGTCATTTTTTACGATGTAAAATAACGATCAAATCTTAGAAAACCAAGTTCTCGAACTTCAGATCGTCTTATCTTGTCTTTTTTAGGTTATGTTATGTTACGTTATGTTATTATGTTACGTTATGTCATTTTTTACGATGTAAAATAACCATCAAAACTTCGTTTTCAAAGTTTTCGAAAACCAAGTTCATCGCCTTGGCAGCCGACGTATTTAAAGAAAAATCTTCGAGTTGAAAAATAAGAAGTAGACTTTCCGGTAGACGGCTTTTATACAAAAACGTCGTATTTTTGTAAGCCCCTAAGCTTGTGTTTACAATTTCATAACAGTGCGATTAACCGTTTTTCTTATTTTTTGTTCACAGATTTGCAGACATAAGACTTCTTAAATTTTAAGAAGTACATTTCTTAAAAGATTTAAAAAAATTTTTTTTCGGATGTCAAAGCGTAACAATTCGTCACAAAACCCAACAACAAAGTATCGGAGAAATTGCTTTTTTCACCGATCGATATGAAAAACTGCTGTACTGCGTGTTATAAGTTCGCAAAATTCATGATTTAATATGTCATAGCAGTTGTTACACAACGAGAAATAATTTATTGTACAAGAATAACTTTTGTAACTCAGACCGGGAAAATTTTCCCGTACGTTCTGTTTTCACGACAGTTGTAATTTTAGCTACTGTCAGATTACGGTCTTATAAATGAGCGATAAAATAATAAATTTTTGGTCTAATGCAATCAGGGGAAATATAATCTGTATATAAGACAGGAAGAGTCATTTCCCGGACTCATATTGTTGTTCAACTCGTTTAGCTTCTAGTCCAGCAGTTGCCATCTTCGACAGAAATTTTAAACAATAAATTAGCTACTCTGTACATCAGTTTTTAGGCGTCTAATTAATGAAAACCCAAACTTATTCTTTCTCTAACTCAAACCCATGACAACTTCTTGCGAGAAGCTTGTAAACTTCCATTTTTAAAAGCCTTGCTGCTGTTCTAACGTAGTTTAACAAGATTTTTTAAAGCCCCGTTCCTATGGAAACGAAAGCCCTTAAAATTTTAAAAAAGAGAAAATTGAAAAATTTTCAAGATAACAAATAATACAAAGAAAAGTATAAGTATTAAGTATACGAATGAAAAATAATTAAATTTTAATTCCCATCTCGGAAAAGCTTTTAATTTAAAAAAAAAGCTGTTATTTTTTTTAACTCTATTTATAACCTTATTTCATTTAGCTAATGGATAAACATTTGAGTAAGAAAATAATCAAATAAAGTAAATACTTACGGCTTCGCAGCAATTTAAATCTAGTAAGTACACGGCGCACCTATCACACTTTAATAAATCCTGAGCTTCCTTCATAATTTTCGTAACTAAACATTCCAAATTATTTTGTTCTTCGAAAATACTCCTCGCTAAATTTAATAAAATCTGAAAAAATAAAATTGTGTTACACAATATTTATTACAGATTCGTTTTACAAGTCGAAGGCCTTATAAAAGAACAACTTTGTAAGGATTCGAAACTTTCTGTTCAAAATTGACAAGTAAAAGTTTAAAGTACCTACCTACTCTCTGAGACGAGATTGATACTTTTATTGAGTTTAATGGTTCTAAAAGGTAACAAATAGAATAAAAATGTAAATTTTCTAAAATCGGGATTTGATCACGTGATCAGTTGCATTATACAGACGATCACTTTTCGTTCCATTTCAAGTCAGAAGCGTAACGCTTGCACAATAGTAGAATAAACGAAGCAAAATTATTCATGATTTTCCTACATTTGTGGATCGTAGTTTTCTATAAATAACTTTAGTTTAAATTACTATTATGGCATGAAACTTGGGGAATTTATAGTTATTATATTAACAAATATGTCTGTCAAAGTTGGTCAAAAAATATTAAAAGGATCGACCAAAATTTGGATTTTGGTTTAAATTTTTTATCATACTTGCTGTGAGCAACTGGTCGTAAAATTTAGTTAAGAAAATTAATTATTATTATTTAAGAATGTACTGTGGTCAGCGTTACTCATTACATTGCAATATTAGACCATTAGAACGTCTTAAAACAATTTTTCAAAAGGCAAAATAATAATTTACTTACTTGATTTCTTCTGTACTCCAAAACGGAAACTTCAAATAATTGTGCATTTTGTATCCCAATACCACAAAATGTAAGATAACGTTCAAAAAGCTCAACATCGTGTGTAGAAAATTCGTTCGAATTATCGACCTTATTAATAATTTGAGCTACACCTATAACATCCCCTTCATAATTACAAATAGGCATACATAATATAAGTTTGGTCTTGTAGCCTGTCCTTAAATCTATTTCACTATTAAATCTCGGATCCTGAAACAGAAGAGAAAAAAATAAGATTAAACTTAATGAAACGAAAATTAATTATTGATTCGTTAAGTAAACTAATCGAGATGTTAATTTGTGTTTAATCTTTAAGAGGATCTTAATTAATGGGCGTTGATGATTTCTGAGGTGGAATTAAATTAGAGCAGTCGTAAATAAGATGGGTTTTTGGCAAAATAACTTAATATCGATCCGTGGAAGATTTTCATCATTTTTATCTTTTAGAAAAGCAACAATGAAAATAATCTAAAAATTGAGGTTAAGACAATATTGTGATAAAAGCTACTCACTTTCAAAAGTAAGTAAAAGATAAGGGTGTGAAAGTTGAAACGATAAGTTTAAGTAAATTTCGAGTTCTTTATACAATTATTTTGGCAAATATTTGGAAACAATTTCCCAATTTTACCAAAGGTAAGAGAAAATACTTCTTTAAATATTTATTTTTATTATATCATTCGGGGGCTATTCGTGTTAATAATAATTGGAATTTTTTCTTTTCCAGTAGGAATATTAAAAAACTGTTGAACACGTCAAATTGATTTATTTCAAAACAAACATTTTCCGACGCTTTTCATTTTTCTACCCTCTTTCTTTTTGCTAGCTATGACGTCATCGGAATTTTTTTAAATGAAATGGTCATTTTTTCTTTCGGAAGTAGATAGTACTTTTCTTCTCTATATAATCTTATGTTTTCGAAAATAGGTGGATGAATTTTGGTAGAAGAGGGCTTATCGAGTGGCTAGCCACATTGCCGGATCTAAATCTGCTTGCTTTTTTCTAGTGGGGGCCATCCTAAGATTATTGTTTAAAATTTTTTTTTCTAAAATCAATAATAAAGGTTCTAGCATCAATGTTCCTTACTTTTTATTCACACTGTATAAATGTCATCTTGATTATCTAGCATCCTGTCTATCTCTGCCTTCTCGAACCCCCTCTGTCGATCTTCCCCCCTACCTACCCACTTTTGGCCCTTTTTACAGGCTGCTGTTGGTATCTTTAGACCCAACTTTTAATTTTCTAAATTTATTAAATACTTATGACCTTTACGAACAACATTCACTATTAACAAATTACTTTTGGAACAAAAAGTTAGCTTTTGTTAAAAGATTTTCTTTTTTGTATTATTCGAGATTTATAGAGCTTTAGTAAGCTTTCTTCAAATTAAATAAGATTTCCGTTTAGAGATTATCCAATATCATTTTATTATTACTGTCACGCAACTTTTATAAGTGGTTATTAATATATTTATTAAATTCATGTCCGTTAAGAAAAATATGCGCGCAATAAAAGTTTTATGATTATCTAAATTGTAAATTAATGGTTATGAAACTTGATGGGGATTGGATAATTTGTCAATTTGTATTTATAGCGTCTAAATTGCCAATTTTGGGTTTCTTAACCGTAATGTGCTTATAATGAAAATTTAAATATTTCTGACTTTTAAAATATGGAAACTCTTCTCAACGTCACAAAATAATTTGCGAAAGCTGAAAAAATTTTACATTTATCATATTCTCTCTTGTCTTCCTTTTTCATGTCGATTGTATAACATATAATTTTTTCCGCCACTCTTTAGAGCTTTTCAATTATTCAAAAGCAATGCTGAGTTTCCGTTCCATTCCGATGTTTAATGAAAATTTGATAGGCAGTAAAAAACTTTTTTCTTTTTATCGCTTAATTTAATAAAATCTTGCATAAGTATCATATTCAACATACTAAAAGTCCCTTTACCTGCTAAAACTGCACACACTTTTCAACGCTTCTTAAGTCATTAATTACTACCAAAATTTGTCCTCTGCTTGCATAGAAACCCACTCAGTAAAAGCATGAAAAAGTAAAAAGCAGATGGGATATTTCAAGATGGCGGATTTTGCATAAATTAAGAGATACAGATCATGTAGTATGTTAGGAAACTTACACACGATTTTTGAGCAAATTTCAACTTTTTCAAAATTTTCTCTCTGAAAGAAAACTCATTTTCGCACTTTTCATCCGTCTTATCAGCTTTGTCTTTGTTGAGTTTTTCAACATTTATTTCAGCACTCGATGAAAGAGAAGAGAGAGGGTCCAGAAAATCTCTTTTAAATAACTAATTCCTTTGAGACCCTTCAAGCAGTAGTTTAGCGTTCCGCAATCTCTATTTAATTAAAAGAGTTAATGAGGCTTTGATTAATGTTACGTAAGATGGTCTTAAAGTTAACTAAGAGTTGTATGAAACCATTTGTAACTTTTAGTCGAATGTAAAATTTATACTTAATGAGCTATCCATCTATTAGGTACTTTTCAATTATTAAAAATGCGTCTTCATTTAAGCACTTAAATAATGTAAGGGGCAACCTTCTTAAAGTAGGTATAAATTAGTTTAGAAGCTAACTAAAAGCAAAAATTTAACAAATTTTGTAAATAATTAAGGAAATTGATAAAGCGAAAAATATTGATTTAGGTTAAGTACACACTACGCACGTACGCACTTTGTAGTTTTATATGTATACAACGGTCAAGAACTTGAGTGTTAATTTCATTAATATTCTATTATTACAAGTTGGGGCAATTTTAGATATACCCACATAATTTAATTTCAGCCTTATGGGGTATTATAAGAGTATCATAATAATGTTTACAAAAAATTTAATTTTTTTTTAAATTACAACAAATAATATCAACCACACCTACGCTCGTTTCCAATGTTGACCTAAAGGCAACAATTAGAAATTTTTAGTTTAGTAAGGGTAGAATTAGGGAGAGTAATTATATTTTGGAGTATATAAAGTGGAAGGGGAGCTAAAAAGGTCAAATTACACGTAGTACAGGTTTCAGAGGGCTTCATTTTGACGTTGTTATACAGCACTGAAGGCTACCATTCAACAAATAGCACCCCTGCTTTCGTGATAAAATGACGATCTAAACAATACAATACAACACGCTTGGGCAAAGCCCCAAGAAATTTAAAAACTAACTTTTTCATTTTTTTGACCACACTCTAAAGCGCGAGAAACCGACGTCTGAGCCGGCCCTGTATAACGACTAAATCATATCGAAATCATAAATATTTATAATAAAATATACGTTGAGCAATGCTACTTTACAATAAAAATAGTCTACAATAAGTTTAACATGATAAAAAATCGCATGGGGTCTAACAGACCTCACACGCAGGCGCGGACTGGCAAGGGACGCTGAAAGCTAATGCGTCCCGGTCCCGGTTATGCCCGGTTATATTTAAGTTACGGCAAATCCGAGCTCTCCCACGAAAGTAATAATTAAAAAATCCCGGCATTTCCAGATTTATACAGGGCGAAGCTTCTTTAAGTCTCGAGATGACTGCTTGGCCGGTGGTGGCGACTTGTAAAATACTACAAGAGTATCGTATGTACAGTCAGCCTCACTATTAATGACCACCCTGGCTATACGCCAAGCACGGATTGTAGATGTAACCATCATAACACCCCCTACTTAAATTGAGGGTTAACTTTATTTTGACAACAATCTAAAACCTCCCCTTCTGCCCTTTTCTCGTTGTTGGCTATTAATTTTGAGGCTGACTGTACATTAAGAGGATCGACATGTAAAGGTAACCATATACAATTTTGGAATTCACTCATGCCCTGTTTATGCTACAGAATCTTCAAAATTAGTTCTGATGTGTTCAGTGCTTTAGCAATGGTATACATTTTCAAACGACGATCTTCGAATCTTCAAGAATCACCTTACTACAACTTCGGTAGCCTAGGAAGGCCATTATTTTTTGCATTAATTTTTAATGGATCAGGAATTGTTTGGGGCAATATTCTGCTATAAAATAATCCCCATACCTACCATAATTCTTGGGTCTCGGGTGGGCCTTTTCAAAAATGTCAGGGGCGTAAGACTCTAATTTAAAATCTTACAGCCCCTATAAATATCTGTGCCCCTGAAGAAGCATAGTCAGTCCGCGCCTGCTCACACGGGTGTAACCCAAAATCATCGTTCTTCTACTAATTCAAAAATGAACTAAAAAATGTTTTTACATTTTTAAAATCTAGATTAAAAACTAGGAAAATTCACCGAAGGGTTCAAAAAACTAAGAATTTAAGAGTCGTATGACACGTGCTAAATGTTATACTAAATTTTGAGTAGTACTGAATCAGCACAAAAGCATATTTCATGAGAGTCTAAGCTTGAAAGTCGTGCACTAAAGCTTAGATTCTTTTAAAAATGCTTTTCCGTCGATTCAGTACTAAAAATGTAATGTGGCATTTAGCTCATGTCATATGGACCCAAGTCTAAAAATGAAATGGAGTTTAGAAGACCCCACTGGTCTTTGTAGAGTTTGATTGTGACCAATTTTTATGCAAGCGATTGTACGGTGTCGACATTAAGCCAAAATTTCATACGTATATAATCCGTTCACTATTTATTTGCGCTATGGTTGACCATGAACTTTTGTTTTTTAGTTTGCCAAAATAAAAAGTCCCTATTAAGTTGACTGACTGTTTGTGACAATATCAAAAAATGACAGAAAACTATTAAAGGTAGGTTCATAACTCTCCACTGATATGTTTCCGTTGGTACGTTGGCCAATCGGAGCAGAGCATTTTTCAAATTCATCTGTCAAATTTTGAGAGCTATGGACCAAGCTTAATACCATTGAATAAATAGCCGCTGCTCTACAATACTTGACCCAATATAACTGATTTTTTTCTAATTTATACCGGGTGGAAGCTGTCACCCTAACATGGCCAACCATAGCGCAAATAAATAGTGAACGGATAATAGAACGTATAACGATAATTGACGTTAATATTTAGCCCAATATACAGGGTGGGTGATTCACTGAAACGACCATCTTCGATAGCTCCCTAGTTGTTTGAAATACGGCATACATTTAAATTCAAAAGTTATTCAACTCCTTAAGGAGCATAACCTAAAATTATCTTCATCTCTACAGGGTGTCATATTACTGCTCGGCAAGAATATTTTTAATTTTTTTAAATGGGACACTTTATATATTTTGACTTGGAATTAAGTCCCCTACATGGTCAAATCAATTTTTTAAATTTATTAGCGGTGTTGCCAAGTTATTAATTTTTTTCTCTAAAAATGTCCGCAACACGTGTTGCTTTATAAAATCGTACTAAAGTCGTTGTTCAAGGAAAATTTAAAAAGTTTGATGAAATTGTACTTTTATTAAAGCGGCTTAAAGTTACTCTTTTTCAAACGACTGTAACTCGTTATTTTTAAATGAAACACCCTGTATATTTTTACGTATTTGGATTCCTGAAAAAATTTAGATACTGAATTTGTAGAAACATACAGGGTGTTCCGATGTAATTTTTATGATTTTCAAGATGGAACACTCAGTATACGTTTTTACAAATTTAGTATCTAAATTTTATCAGACTTTGATATTATTAGAAAGATTATTATGTATTTTTAACCACTTTCTTCAGGCAACGAATACAAAAAATCTCAAAAATGGATGTTTCAGCAGTTCAACCGCCTCTGGGTAATAAGTAATAATCCAAAATTGAGTTTAAGTATTAATTACAAAATAAAATGAACAACAATACAACAAAGGAATTTAAGTGAAAAGTTTTCGAAAATGCTTTTAGTAATATGTATGATGGCTTAAATGGCTAAAACTATTTAAATATGCATAATAGCCATTATAGCTACAACGTTTAGGGGGCATTGAACGTCAAATTACAAATAATACAATGACTCTTTTACGTATAAAAATTAACTAAAACGACACAAATTGACAAATTCGTGTTAATAAAAGAACTAATTTCTTATCCGCTATAATCGATTTGCGCCATTAGTAAAGTCGTAACACGCATTTTTATATTCAAGTTAAACATTTGATTAGAAAATTACACGAACAATGCCTCTCTTGACGGCTCCCTTCCATATCAAAATTTATAGAAAATTTTTAAGGGTGGTTGTGGTGGATACTAAGTGCTTGGGTCGTTGCGCTGAACCAGGCTTCGATATCCGTTCAAAACAACAAAACTTTATTATTGTTCTTCTCTCGGAAGGCAATGGCAAACCACTGAGGGTTATTTGTGAAAGTTTCTCAAAAAGAGGACTTGTAATGGTTTGAAAAATCCACGTTCAACTAAAAAGGTAGCCTACGTTCGTATACAATTTTTTTTTAGAAAGTCGAGAGCTTAACCTCACCCTGTAATTTATTTTTAGCTCAACAGTGCGCTCATGAAAAGACAGAAATACTCCAACATACAAAATATCCAGAGTGCTTGCTCAAATTGAGATAGTATTTGGTATTGGAAAGCTGGTTTAGGGTCGGTACTTTGCGTCTCGGTTAAGCACTTGGTTAAACTTAAACGCGGTTATTTCTGTCACGAATAGAGATAAACCGGTTTTCAAGTAGGCGTTTCCCGTATCACATTTAACCTGACGTTCTCGGCATCATTGGGTCGGTTAATTTCTAACCAGGTTAGTTAAACAAGCTTTTAACCGAGACTCTAAGTACTGGCTCGTAAAGAGTAAACCATTCGTAAGAGGAATTATGAATTGGTGTAGTAAAAACTGCTTCTAAATGTTTGCTATTTTTTTATCCTCTAGTGTGGCTTTGGAGCAAACTGTCATGAGTTTGCCTTCCACATTTTCATTTTAAAAAATTTTAATTTCACGTGGGTTTCTTGGACTACTGCCACGTCAATATTTATTTGGACTTGTGCCAACTGAAGTTGTGATGGCTCTTAAAAATGCATTTTGCTTGTAAGTTACCGATTGTCCTTGCATTATAGTACAGATCCCAAAGGCGAATATCGGCATCGACCTGGAAATAAAACCTATGTGGCGGAAAATTTGGATTTGGGCATTATTTGATATGTACTACAAGACGCTAAAAAGTTTACCATCGTCAGGGGTGTGCAACATGGGTAGATCCCACCCATATATTGTTTTTAGGGGGCGTTTTTTTAAATCCAATTATTTTTTGATAAGGACATAGTACTTTATAGTTTTGGGGTCGCTGATTATGAATATGATGTCAAAATTGTAGTTTAACAACTGCAAACTGTTAAATAAGCTGCCAAAATAATAACATTATGCTTTTTTAACATTTTTTTTCGATTTAGCGGTTACTGTAAATGAGGAGCAATAAAAAAGATTAAAAAAAAGATGTAATTGAAATTTTAAACTAATTTATTTAATTTTTTTTATATAAATTGATGTAGAGGCTATCTAAATGTTCCTTACGTGGTGCTTATGGTACAACTATTGCAAGTACAGAAAATTTCATAGATATATAAATTGTTTAGAATTTAATTCTCTATAAATTGACCCAAACAAAATTTAGATTTTTCTATTACACTTCCAGTTACTCTTTTAACAGTTGAGGACACATTTATTCGATGTTGCACATCCCTGAGAGTGGTAAACTTTTTCGCCTCTTTTTCTAGGCTTTTAATACTACTTTATTTCAAATTTTCAGCCACATATGTTGTTTTTCCAGTCTGTGTGATGTTAAGGCTATATAATTGGTTCTTTCGACGCGTTTACGGAAAAACTATTGCAAGTACAGAACATTTCATAGATGTATAAGTTGTTTAGAATTGTATTCTCTATCAATTGGCCCAAACAAAATTTAGATTTTTCTATTACACTTCCAGTTACTCTTTTAACAGTTGAGGACACATTTATTCGATTTTGCACACCCCTGAGAGTGGTAAACTTTTTTGCCTCTTTTTCTAGTCTTTTAATACTACCTTATTTCAAATTTTCAGCCACATATGTTGTTTTTCCAGTCTGTGTGATGTTAAGGCTATATAATTGGTTCTTTCGACGCGTTTACGGAAAAACTATTGCAAGTACAGAACATTTCATAGATGTATAAGTTGTTTAGAATTGTATTCTCTATCAATTGGCCCAAACAAAATTTAGATTTTTCTATTACACTTCCAGTTACTCTTTTAACAGTTGAGGACACATTTATTCGATTTTGCACACCCCTGAGAGTGGTAAACTTTTTTGCCTCTTTTTCTAGTCTTTTAATACTACCTTATTTCAAATTTTCAGCCACATATGTTGTTTTTCCAGTCTGTGTGATGTTAAGGCTATATAATTGGTTCTTTCGACGCGTTTACGGAAAAACTATTGCAAGTACAGAACATTTCATAGATGTATAAGTTGTTTAGAATTGTATTCTCTATCAATTGGCCCAAACAAAATTTAGATTTTTCTATTACACTTCCAGTTACTCTTTTAACAGTTGAGGACACATTTATTCGATTTTGCACACCCCTGAGAGTGGTAAACTTTTTTGCCTCTTTTTCTAGTCTTTTAATACTACCTTATTTCAAATTTTCAGCCACATATGTTGTTTTTCCAGTCTGTGTGATGTTAAGGCTATATAATTGGTTCTTTCGACGCGTTTACGGAAAAACTATTGCAAGTACAGAACATTTCATAGATGTATAAGTTGTTTAGAATTGTATTCTCTATCAATTGGCCCAAACAAAATTTAGATTTTTCTATTACACTTCCAGTTACTCTTTTAACAGTTGAGGACACATTTATTCGATTTTGCACACCCCTGAGAGTGGTAAACTTTTTTGCCTCTTTTTCTAGTCTTTTAATACTACCTTATTTCAAATTTTCAGCCACATATGTTGTTTTTCCAGTCTGTGTGATGTTAAGGCTATATAATTGGTTCTTTCGACGCGTTTACGGAAAAACTATTGCAAGTACAGAACATTTCATAGATGTATAAGTTGTTTAGAATTGTATTCTCTATCAATTGGCCCAAACAAAATTTAGATTTTTCTATTACACTTCCAGTTACTCTTTTAACAGTTGAGGACACATTTATTCGATTTTGCACACCCCTGAGAGTGGTAAACTTTTTTGCCTCTTTTTCTAGTCTTTTAATACTACCTTATTTCAAATTTTCAGCCACATATGTTGTTTTTCCAGTCTGTGTGATGTTAAGGCTATATAATTGGTTCTTTCGACGCGTTTACGGAAAAACTATTGCAAGTACAGAACATTTCATAGATGTATAAGTTGTTTAGAATTGTATTCTCTATAAATTGGCCCAAACAAAATTTAGATTTTTCTATTACACTTCCAGGTACTCTTTTAACAGTTGAGGACACATTTATTTGATGTTGCACACCCCCGAGAGTGGTAAACTTTTTTGCCTCTTTTTCTAGGCTTTCAATACTAGCTTATTTCAAATTTTCAGCCACATATGTTGTTTTTCCAGCCTGTGCTCTACATTGATATTAAGGCTATATAAATGTCTCTTTTATAGCTTACGGTAAAACTATCGCAAATACAGAAAATTTCATAGATATAAAAATTGTTTAAAATTTAATTCTCTATAAATTGACTATAACAAAATTTCGATTTTTCCATTATGCTTCCAGTTACTCTTTTAACAGTTGAGGGCACATCCACTTGATGTTGCACACGTCTGAGAGTGGTAAACTTTTTTGCCTCTTTTTCTAGGCTTTCAATAAAAGCTTATTTCAAATTTTCAGCCACATATCTTGTTTTACGAAATGTAGCTTTTTTTTGCCCTTTGTTCAGGATCATCGAAAAAAACAGTGTTTTCGGGGTTCTTTTTTCGGAACAGGTAGGCAGAAATCAATATTTAGTATGATGAACTGAAACGTTGAAATATCCTCTTTCATTATCCGCAAACGTTTTTAAGATATAACGTTTACGTAAAAAAATGCCGTCAATATTACGATAAAAGTGCCCTTTTTAAGACGCGCGCACTTCATCTTAATTTCATAGAAAGTTCATGAAGTAGAGTAAATTTCAAATACATCATTTGAAAGCACGATGAATTACCTACAAAACCGTATATTTATTTTTTTGGAAATTACATTTTTTCATCTTACAAATTTCTCTTAAAAATTTAATTACAAGAAAAAAATAAAATTCAAAAAAGGTGAAATATTTAAGGGGTGTTTTTTTAAAACTGAAAATTGTTTTAACATGATTAGTAGCATGATGTTATTGAAAATATATTATAGAACATGTATCCAGAATATTTTTTAAATTTGAGCTCTCTGTAGCTTATGGTACATTAATACGTAAAGAGTCGTCAGAAAAATGAAAAAGAAAACTTCTAGTAAAATTTCAGGGATGATGAAAATAAATAAATTAAAAAATAACCCCATAAATTTAAAGCTAAAACCATCTTCTTTCCAAAAATTTACTCGAAATAATAATCTGACAATTAATTACAAAATGGCAAACATTTTTGTGAGTCACTACGCTGTAAAATTTCCAATTTTCAGATTTCTAACGGTTTATCCCTATTTGTCTTTCATCGCGTTTTTCTGGAAAAGTACTATTGCTACAAAAAATTTTATAGATTCATAAATTGTTCAGAATTCGATGCTCTATTAAATAGCTTCATCAGAATTTCGAAATTCTCATTTCTTTTCGAGCTAGTATTCTTTGAATGTTGAGGGCACATTTACTTCATGTTGCACACCCCTAGGATTGGTAAACTTTTTTATGTCTTTATGTAGACTCTTAAGCCTAGCTAATTGTAAATTTACAGCCACATATGTCGTTTTTCCAGGTTGAAACCGATAGACCCTGTACTATTAGTGGGTTGCCAGGAGATCTAAGGATCGGATAGCTACGGATGTTTAATTCAACGTCTAAATCTTCCATGAATCAAGAAAGGTGCAGCTAATTCACTCTGAATTTAAAAGCACCGCTATCTAGCTATTTTTTTTCTAAACTGCCATTTAAAAAAAAATAAAAAAATTCGATGTTGAAATTACTTCTCAAGAGATTTTGTCACGGCTGTCAGATATTCGTAAAGATTTTATCATAAATATCCTACAGTAGAACGACTTTCTTTTAGAAAAGTTTTTCGATGAATTTGCCATTACTTATTTAAATATTAATGTTTCAATTTAAATAAACTAATTTAATATCAGGAAAACTTTCAAGTTAAACTTAGTTTGGGGAAAATTTTAATTGGAGAGTTTTAAAGGTTTACGTTTAAGTTTTGTAAATAATTTAATATCAAAGATGAATGGTAATAAGAGTCAATTCTTAATGGAACGATGGAAGAAGTAATTTGATATGGAAACAATTTCATGAAGATGTTTTCTAGACGTGTTATTTTATGTTGAGCCAAAAATAAAGTTATTAAATTTAATATTTTCTTTGTAGTTGAGTATAAATTCATCTTTTTGGGCGAAAATATAATGTAAAAATTCATAAAATGAAAAAAGTTTACAAATGAAAAAGAAATTTACCCCAAATGGCGAAATGAGAATAAATAAAACTGTTTTTTTAATAATGGAAAGATATTACACTTTTTGGCGAATGCTCTACATTTTTCTTCGTTTCTAATTTTGGAGACAAATATTTAATAATGGAAATCGTAAAAATTTTAATTTCACTTCATCTAATTGCTTTCCCAAACAACTGGCGATTATTAAATATGTAGGTATTCTCACACCCAACGAGCGATGAAGGAAAAATGACGATCTGGTTATTTTTCAAGACTAACTAAAAAAGCATTAAAATGCAATTATATCGAGAAGGCTTAGTCGTTTTTATAATGAAACAAAAATGGCTTGTGAAGTGAGAACTAATAACCGGACTTCTAGGTCATACAGATTTAACATGTAAAATCATACTTTGGTAATTTCCTGCTTTCCGATTCATTTTAGAAAACAATTTTTAAATTAAAGTTGTAGGGCATAAAATTCTGCATCTAAATTCACAAACAAAATTAATTTTGGATGCTTTATAAGGTCAAAAATTTTGTTTGAAAACTTCGAAAATTAGCAGAAATTGCAATTGATGCCAAGAGACACTTCTTTTATCTTTGAAATAAAAATTATCAAATGTTTAACATTTTATCTTTTAAAACAATTTTTGAAGACATTAATTATTAACTACAACTAAAAATAAAGTAATTGTGGGTTTGTTTTTTCTAAATATTAGTAGTATTTACTATTGAATAAATTCAATAATCCACACAATAAAAAACAGATGGATCATCGGAAATGCGCAGTAAGATCCGAAAGAGAAAAAAAGAGATAAATATACAGAAAGTGGAGGAAATAGAATGAGGTTTGGTTTAGAGAAATAGAAAGTGGGGGAAATAATGGTCCGTTACTATGTGTCAAAGTCAATCTGTCACCACTCACCTTAGTTACCATATGTCAAATGTCAACTTGACCCTATGTCAATGTCGTCATATGACACCATATATGTCAATGTCAGAGGGGGGTTCATCTGTCACCCAACATATGTCAATGTGAAGGTCCTTTGTTACCATATGTCAATTTTAAATGTCAGGTGGAGTTGTCCATAAATTTCAGAGAAAGCTTTAGAGAGATGGGGAGTAGGGGTAATCTGTTCCATCTGTCATGCCATGTATCATCTCATCTCACAGATGAGTTTGACAGATATGGTGAGTGATAGATAGGATTAGGTAGCAGATGAGATTAAAAAATGCTTTTATAGATGAGATGAAATTACAGATGAAATTTACAGATGAGAATGACAGAAGAGATTGATAGATGAGATGATATGACATAATATGAAACTGAAAGATGAGATAGACAGATGATATTTATAAATATAAAGGTATAAATAGAGAGAGACGGATAAAGAGGAAGCAGCTGCCTTGCGCGCGTTCATGATCTAGTTGAATACAAAATATAAAATTATTTTGACAGATAAAGCGTAAAACATTTGACAATTTTTATTTGTGTTTCAAGGCAAACGCTATTTCTGCTAATTTTCAAATTATTATTAATTAAATTAGATCGTCGTCTGCGTTGATCTGTCGTAGTTTTACGCTACTATCAAGTCATACCAATCCAACAAATTGCAACTAGAGGCGCTAGTGCATCAGGAAACAATGAAAACTGTAATAACATGTTTTACACTGGAGTAATGTCATCATACTGTCACTGTCTATTTGACAACGACAAAACTAAAGCTACATTCAGAAAACAGCGACTGTACCCCCTCCTCTCATAGAGTACGAGATGTATTTAACTGTGCTGTGATTGGTGTCCCAAATGTCAATATGAAATTTGCACCAGTCACAACAAAATGTCTAATTGACTATCGGTAAAATAAATTCCTATGTTCCCTGAAGTGGAGCCATCTACCTTATTTTCACAGCATGTCATCGCACGATTTTGAGCGATTGGTATGACTTGATAGTAGCATAAAACTACGACAGATCAAAGCAGACGACTAATTAGATAAAGCGTAAAACATTTGACAATTTTCATTTGTGTTTCAAGGCAAACGCTATTTCTGCTAATTTTCAAATTAAATTTCTGACTTTATGAAGCGCCCAAAATTAATTTTGTTTATCGATTTAGATGCAGAATTTTATGCTCTAAAACTTTTATTCAAAGATTTTTTCCCTAAAATAAATTGTAAGCAGAAAAGTATGATTTTACATGTTAAATCCCTATGGCCGGGCCGAGCGTTCCGGTATAGGAAATGTTGGGTTACTTGCTTGTACCAACAACGTACGTTGGGTTGCATAAAAACCGGACCTATCATTAATGAACACAGTGTACTACGGAATGCTTGAAAACCCTACAATTGTTAGCCGGTACTTACAGCTTAACATGTAAGGATAGAACAATCGATGTGTAATTTCAATAGTTAGCTATCCAAGTTCCAGACCAGTGAACTGTGATGCACTACGTGAAACTCGGTACGCTTCGCAAGCGACGTATGAATTATTGGGGGAAGCAATAAATAATAACAAAAGATTTTATAAACAGAAAATTCACAATAATAGCGACTAGAGCGGCTTAAATACTAAAATTCGTTCTAAACACACAAAAAAACATTAGGTGATAATCGGCAAGCAAGTAGGCCATAGAAAAGAACCACAATGTCTCTTAAGTATTACTTATACCTGTTGTTGTGTAACAACAAAGGACTAATAACATTCGCTGAATACAATACATAATAATATAACATAATGTTAACAATAGTTTGACATACTCCTAATAGGTATCTACGAGTAAATAGATTATACATCAGAAATTGATGGAGTTTGAATCACAATCTGACGTAAGTGTTACAATTTATAATTTCCTATGCATAACTAGTTCAAAATTAGCATTAATAAATTGGTAATTGGCCATATATCGCCATATCCCATTCCGTAGTAATATAGAACTCGGAGAAGATGGAAATTTTGTGTTTGAAAATAAGAGGTTTACAACCGTGTAAAATTCAATTACACCATTGTTTTAGAGAAAACTTATAATTATAATAAAGGTAATGTGGCCAGCACTACTTTTCAGTTTATTATTAATTATCCTGCTCAAAATTTCAGAGAGCGGTTTCTAACGAACGGGCGGGAAAGTTGATATTTAGACATGCCGCTCGTAACCGTTAGTGACTTTAATATCCGGTTAGTATGACTAATATTCATAATTCCTGATAGGGTAAAGTTTAAAGAAGGCAATGACATATTTGTATATAGGAAATAAGAGCCTAATTAGGGAGAAAAGTCCAATTGAACTTGGTGTAATTCAAAAATAACAAAAACAACAGCTTCTGTTTTTTTAAATTAGACCAAGTCCAATTGGACTTTTATTACTAATTAGGCTCTTATTTCCCATATACAAATATGTTATTGCCTTCTTTGAACCTTACTCTATCAGGAATTATGACTATTAGTGATATCAACCGGATATTAAAGTCGCTAATGGTTGCGAGCGGAATGTTTAAATACCAACTTTCCAAATTGGACTACCTCTTTCTCTGGGGCCTTGAAATTCTGAACCAAAAATTATTTGAAGTGGTAATTTTATTTTTCAAAAGTTGTTTCGAAAACAAAATTTCCTGTTGTATTTTTTTGTGCATTTTTTTAAAAGTTTATAATTTAAAATTTTCTTTAATGTATTTTATTTCATTTATAAGATATCAAATTACTAAAAAAAAAATTTTTTGTAAATTTTATTTAAAAAATAAAACAGGAAAAAGTTCCTCGTATGGCCACATCCGTTGTTTTTAATTCTCAATTTAATTTTAATAAAAAAATATATAAAATTTTTTTTAATTGCTTTTGTCCGGGGTCGAACTTCTGCGTGTTTCAGGGAAATTCAGGGAATTTTTAGACATAAATTGTCTGAAATACAATTTTTTTTTTAAATTTGTCCTAAATAGAAGTACAAAATATACATTATTTTATATGTTAAGAAAGATAATTTTACGAGCTTTAAAAATATTAAAAAATATATTCCGCTTAAATTAATAAATTTTATTGCATTTCCGGTTAAACCGGAAGTCAAAATATAAAGTGTTTGGTATCGTGTAATAGCTAATTTTACGATCTTTCAAAATATTAAAAAATATACAGGGCGTTCCAAAAAATTTTGATATTTTTGTAATTTCCGGTTTAACCGGAAGCGTTTTTCAACCGAAAATATTGTCAAATAATAGATATTCATGGGATTGATATAAATGTCGTTTTCATTTTTGTTACAAAAGAAATTAGAAATTATTCAAAATTTTGACATTCAAAAAATCATAACTCCGAATCCGCATCATGCAAGTCTTTAAAAATTTAGAATTAGATAGACAATCACGGTGTCTATAACATATCCAAATCAGTATAAATCGGCTGGACCAGTTTTTGAGAAAATCCATTTCAAAATTTTGATTTATTTTGGCCCCTTAAAGGTATGCAATTTTGAAACAATTTTAAAAATCGATTTCGTTAGAACGAAAGCCCTATATTTTGGCTGTACAATTCCGTTTTGAAATTTTTATAATAATAATTACCGGTCAAGTTATAAGAGAGAAACCACAAAATGGGACAATCGTACTATTGGCCGCCATTTTGAAAAAAAAGATTTGATATTTTTTTTTCAGTTTGGGCTCATCTCTGTGCTATCTTATAGCCAAGTAAAATTGAATTTGACCCAAATTTGCAAATATGCGCCCAAAATAAAATTTTTTTTTTTCGATTTTTGGAATCAGAGTGACTCAAAACGTCGAGAACTTGAATAAAAAAAGTTTTTAATTTTTTTTTCTCGATTATAGTAACTTTTTCTTGGATTGGAAAAAGTTAAAAAAATAATCTAAGAGAACTGGGAAAATGGAAAATTTCCACCTTTGAAGATTTTTCAACAATTCCCAATGGCGATTGTTTACAACGGAAACGGACGGCTTTACGTGACACACTAAGTTCAATCATTAAATTATCTGGTAGACAGAATCAAATAAACGTCTAACGTAGTAAATCAAGCGGGAGTTTCGTTTAGAAAATCGCACCCTATAAAATATTACTAAATATAAATTTTAAACTGAAAAGAAATTGCGGAAAATGCGCCAATCTTGGTTGCATGTCATAATGAAATATTTAAAGAGCAAAGGTAAACATAATTAAATTATTACGTAAATAAAATTCTAAAAGCCAATTTTCGAAGCATCATCGCGATAAGTTTGGTCTTTAATAATTAAGCACAACATCTCTTAATTAAAACAAAAACATTTTAATTTATTCATAATTACCAAACTTTAAGAATTTTCCCGGTTTATTATTATTTAAAAAAAATAAAAATGGATGCTCTTTTAGTTTTTAATTAAATTTAGAAAACAAATCGAGCATGTAAAATGTATGTAATTTGTTCGTGTTGTAAAATTCTCGGCAATTTCCCCCGTCGCGATATTAGTTTTTCACATTTGTATTCTTATAAGGGATACAAATTAATACAAAACGTTTATGCGGTAGAATGTTATATAAAAACTGTTAAGGTATAATTGGCTATATTTCAACGTTAAAAGCTAAAAACCTCTTTAATCATGCCCATAAAAAACGTCGTCTATTAAACACGTTCAAAAAGTATTATACGATGAAAATTGTATAAATAAATGTTTTGTTTTTATTTCTTCTTTTCTTTTTTCATTTTACATTTTATATATTCATGAAATTTAAATAAGTATATAAATAAACTTGAAAAATAGTCGACTTTTCCAAACTCAGTACTAATTAAGTTGTCCCTAATAACAAACGGTATGTTTGAGCAAACTTTGAAACAACCCCCAAGTATTAATTATTAAATTTATGGAAGCAATGCATCAAACTTTACTTTGTACACAATATGATTTATTAACGTAATGATTTATAAAATCATTTTTTTTATCCTTAATATAAAAGATTTATTATTTTTCAGTTTACGGACGCCAAATATTAGGGAGCTAACGACTCTTGTAACTGATGTTGAAATGCTTATCTTTAGGGGAGGGGGAATCTCTATATTATAATATAATCTGATTATTTAATAATCCATCTGAACGTCTATTGGCTTTAATGTCTGTTTATCCTTCTGTCGATTTAGTCCTCTTACGTCTTACCATTTATTCTAAGTTTGTCTATTTGATCATTCCACTTCATCTGTCTATTCGTCGTCCGTAAGATCGTCAGTTCCCTCTTCTATCTGTTTTTTTGTTAATTATAGATAGACCGAAAATGTCTCTAACGAGTAAGACTAAAAAATAGATGAATTAAAAAAAAATGGGAATGGCGCACTAGGGTGGGTAGAAAAAAATAAATTTTACAGGAAGAGAGCTAATAATTTACCAAAACACTTTTAGATGGGTCTTTTTTGTTAAAACCAATAATTACGCCATTAAAACCATTATACCATACTTTTAAAAGACCCTAAATAATGAAGTTATAGAGGAAATGGAAGAGGGTGGAATTTTTTTTCAGGAATGTGTTTAGGGTAGTTAAGAGGTAAAAATTATAAAACTCCCAGGTCATAGCTATATTTAGCTAGCTCCCTTAGCTCCTCGGCTAAGAAAAGTTGCAGTTTTCGCTTATATCTCGTAAACAATAGGTCAATAGGTCAATAGCAAAATAAAAGGTTATCAAATTTCTTACAAGATTGTTTCTATTTGTTTTTTCTCTATTCTTTACAGTTTTCGATATACTTGCTCGCAAATAGAAAGATCCCGTTTTTGCGGTTTTTGCTTATATCTCTAAAACGATAGGTCTTAGGGAAAAAATTATTCTAAGCAAAATAAAAGCTTATCGAATTTCCTACAAAATTGTTTCTACTTATTTTTTCTTTATGCTTCAAAGTTTTTGATATATCTGCTCGCAAATATCTCTAATGCATAAAAAAACTGGTAATTTTTTTTTCACTATGTAATGACGATTTTTGCGGGCGGGTATCTCGAAAAATATAAGAAATGGAAAAAAATGAATAAAAAGAATCTTGTAGAAAATTTCATAAAGTTTTATTTTTCTAAGAACAATTTTTTCCCTAGGACTAACCGTTTTTGAGATATAAGCGAGAAACCCAAGATCCGTTCGATCTTCTATCTGTCTGCTTTTCTACCAGTCTTTCTCTTAGTTCGACAGTTCTCCTTCTTATCGTCTATTTGCTCTTCTATCGGACTGTCTGTCTGTTTATTTGTGTCTGATGGGTCCGGCGATCTATCTTCTGTTCCCTCTTCTGTCTGTATATCGCTCTTTCTGTTAATTCGATCGATCTCCGTTCTATCGTCTGTTTATTATCTATCTGTCTCCTTGTGTGTGTGTCCGCGAGTCTACTGGTGCACACATTCGTTCGCCTGTGTGTCCTTTTGTCTACTTAGTCCTCTGTCAATCTACCTATCTTCCTGAATGTCTTCAGTATGTCAACTTATATCCCCACTTGTGCAGCAGACTATCCGACCGTTTATTTGTACGTTTCTAGATCTGTGGCTTTGTCTATGTGTCACCGATTGATTTTGTTTATCTACTAGTATATGTTCTGTACGTCTGTTTACCTGTCTACTTTAGCCCAATCGACATACTGCGAGTTTCTCTAAAGATAGTTATCTACTGACGAATAGATATCTATTCCTTAAGTGCTCAAAAGCTTATTCAGTCGTCTGTCCATCTGGCTATATCCTACTGTCACGCTTATCTGTACATCTGTCAATTTATCTGTTAGTATGTCAGTCAGACTAACCAACTGTTTATCTGTATGTTTGTAAATCTGTCTACTTCTTTGTCAATTTGCTCTCTATTTATTTGTTTCTCCGCCAGTATGTCTGTACGTCTGTTAGTCTCTATAGATCTAATTTAATAAACGACATTCTTTAACGTATTGAGCTGGAGCTTTGAAGTAGAATTTTTATTATCGTCGACAAGAAACAAAGACGTAGTAAGCATTCCTTATTAGAAATTTTCAAGACACATTGCAACAAATTGCTAATTTAATGAAATACAAGCGTGCTCTTGACAGTTGACGTCTAATAAATACCGAATTAGCGAAATGTTGACTACGTGAGATTTAAAATAATTCTTATTTACGTTTAATGATTATATTACTCAAATGGGCACGTTAAACATTAGGAAAATAAAAATGATGTGTAATAAGTACTTACATTATATGCATCCTTGATATTAATGAGCAATTTACTTTGGGCGACTGTGCCGGCAATACCAACACCAAAAGGTATATGAATTTCTTCTGAACGGACTTGACCAATTGCATCTTCGAAATTTTTGTCGTGTCTAACATCAAAAAGTTTAGCGGATAAATAACGATTATTACTTGGACCTTTAGCTAAAAATAATGACCCTCTGTCAGCGTGTGTTAGTAAACAAACGTTCGCGATGATCTTGTGACACAGTACGTCAATGTCGAGCTCGTTTGCAACATCTCGTATAAGTTCCATAAAGAGTTCATTTTCATCCATAGACTTGAGGTCACGTTTAGGACGGGCATTTTGAGGCTG
The DNA here is from genome assembly GCA_963924605.1 of Malthinus seriepunctatus. Taxonomy (NCBI): domain Eukaryota; kingdom Metazoa; phylum Arthropoda; class Insecta; order Coleoptera; family Cantharidae; genus Malthinus; species Malthinus seriepunctatus. The sequence continues at coordinate 20,115,460 of OZ004602.1, read as the reverse complement.
GTGATCGCTTTTAGCGGGCGAAGCTGCAAGCCAAAGTTGGAAAAGATCCGAAGTAACGGAAGTTCTTTTGGCAGGCGGTGCTGCTGGAAGTACGGCTTGTTGTACACGTTGTACAAGTTCATGCGAAGCATATTCTTTTAACCAACGTTCTATTAAAGCGGGATTCGACTCTAACCACGATCCCGCCGACGCCAAGTCGTCTTCGGCGGCAGGTGGTGAAATCATCGCGCCGCATTTCCTCCGCCAACAAAAGGCGCGCGGCCACGAAGATGTTACCCAGGTAAACTACGCGAATAAACGTTTCATGCCGACTGGCACATGCACGACCCGGACAGAGATGCGTACTTGTATTGATCTCTCTTACGAGTTGCGCATCCTAGTTCACAAGCCCCAATACAACGCTTAGGGTAACAACCCTCATTACGTAATTCTTTGTTAACTTTCAAACGCTTTAACACATATCGTTCTAGTACACGAAGCGCAAATTGTCACTCATATGTAAACTCAAAAACTATACTTCATCAGTAGTCACATAAAAAAAATCTTTTTATACTTTAATATGCCCACTTTTATTTAATATTCAAACCAAGCTCTTACTTTATCGCTTACTATATTTGTTTCTTTATTATTTGAACACACACGACGTACCTACCTTACTCGTTAGAGTCGTTATTCGCGTTATTAATAATTTTCCCAAAGTAGATATTTTTAATCGCACCCTTTGTAAAAGATAAAAACGCTTTTAATTCCAAACATTATTTAATAGATACATAGGAAGTAAATTAATAAAACAATATTAATCGCTTAATTAAGAATAATTTTATAGGACTATATATACACTCGAGAGTTTATCAATATAAATTTAGGGTCTTTGTAAAGAGCAATTTGTTATCATGGCAGATATTTCTGAATAATAAAATTGGCAAATTACCGCATTGTTCTCGTAACTAATTTCTGGTACTTTGAATTCGGGATTTACTGCAACCTTTAAGGTATAAATGCCAGGATTTATTTCGGTTATATCTACCCATTGGCAATCGACGTTGTATCTGTAAATGTCTGAACAGTTAACAGATATACCTTGATCTCCATAATTTGCACAAGCGTAACGTGGTTTCGTTTGTGGTAAACATTGGTTGTCTTCGAGACAAAATGATGCTTTATGTCCTTCAGCTACACGTACTCCTTCATTGTTGTAAATATCAAAGGTTGCAAACACTTCCATACTGTGGTAATGCCTATAAAATAAAATTTATGTTAAGCTTTGAAACTTAATGAAAAATAGTAATGGCTTCTCGTAAAAGATGAGAAACTATTTAAACAGCAATTACTTTTTTGTCGAATTGGCCAATGACTTTTTTTATATTGATTAACATTATAAGTACACTAATAAAATTTAATAGCTTATTATCTACAAATATTAATTTACATTATTTATTTTATAAAGCCACCCAGAGTGATAGTAATAGAGAGAAATGTGTGACGTAACACTAAATTATTAAAAGGAAAATATATTTCGTGAGATTTTCTTATTAATAACAAGGGTAAGGTCAAGGTGTGTAATTACTAATCAATTTTAATGTTCAAAATAATGATTAGTACAAAATAGTTTCTCTTACTACAATATTTTCTTATAAAATTCAGCAAAAAAATATTTTCAATTCACCAAAAGACCGATACACCGAAAGATCGATACGCCGAAAAACTGAAAGACCGAATGACCGATAGACCGGTACCCCGAAAGACTGATACACCGAAAGACTTATAGACCGTTGCACCGAAAGATCGATACACCGAAAGACCGATACACCAAAAGACCGATAGACTGGTACACCGAAAGATGGATATGAGTCATTCTTTTACAAACTGCACGGATTTCAGGAAAAAAAAGACTAATAAAAGAAAAGAATAATTTTTCTGCATCTTTAAACAAATTTAATTGACCCGTATTTCAGGATTTTTCTAAAAACATTTTTTTTTTCGAAAATATTTACATACTTGTACGTATGAATTTTCGATAATTTGCTGAATTTTCTCCAATCTTCTCATACTTAAAATTTATTATCTCCAGTTGTACTGATCGGATCAATGTCGTTTTTTTTTTATTTTACACTTTATTACGTTAGCTTTCGAAGTGTATTAAAAAAAATTTTTTTATTGTGAACAAATGAAAAATAATAATAATTTAATTGTTTAAACAGTTTTAACATGCTCGCCCCCTACCTTGAATTAATTGGAAAAAATATCATTTTGTTCCTTATCTTCTTATCTATAAAACTAATTTTTCAAAAAAATGTGGTCTCTATTAGATCGGAAGTTATTAAATATTTCCGAGCGCAAGTCACCCAGCGCGCTCCACATGCGGGAGCGTCAGAGATCTTCTCATACTTGAAATTTATTATCTTCAGTTGTACTGATCGGATCACTTTTGTTTTTTTTTATTTTAATGTTTGTATTAAAAAATTTTTTTTTATTGTGAACAAAAATGAAACAATAACAATTTAACTGTTTAAACAGTTTTAACATGCTCGCCCCCTAACTTGAATTAATTGGAAAAAATATCATTTTGTTCCTTATTTTATTATCTATAAAACTCATTTTTCAAAAAAATATGGTCTCTATTAGATCAGAAGTTATTAAATATTTCCGAGCGCAAGTCACCTAGCGCGCTCCATGTGTGGGAGCGTCAGAGATCTCAGATGCCACAATTGCTCGATTTCAAGTTCTTGCGCTCGAAAATATTTAACAACTTCCGATTTAATAGAGACCCCACTTTTTTTAAAAAGAGTTTTATAGATAAGAGAATAATGAACAAAATGATATTTTTTCGAAAAATTATCGAAAATTCATACGTGAATATTTTGAAAAAAAAATTTTTTCAGCAAAATCCTGAAATACGAGTCAAGTAATTTTATGAATAGAGGCTGTAAAAAAAAATTTGGACAATTCTAAAATATCAAGTTTAAATTGGGGTGCGGTTTGTAAATGAATGACCCATACTATATCGAAAGACTAATACCATCTGATACATCAAAAGACAGATACACCGAATAGGCAGACAAACTAAAAAACCAACTGAAAGGATTTTTTTTAAATTAATACTTTTTCAGAGTGAAGCAAAGAAAAGCAATAACTGTGAAGTATTACGTTAAACCGTGTAAACATTTCTATCTTGTATCTGATTTTATTTTCATCGTTTTGTAAATAAATGAAAAATGGTTGTTTATATAAAATATTTTTTGATGTAGAAACTTAAAAAAAGATTTTATTGCAAAACATAAAAACATATTTTTTAACTGTGTTTTTTTAAGAAAATGCATAATTTATATCTGGATTACGTCAAAAAACTTTTTGAAATTGAAATTAGTTTGATATAAAAAGGTAAAAGAAAATTATTTTTTTATTGAAGTTTTTAAAATTTTTATTTTTTTTGACTTTTCATCAATAATTTTATATCGAAATGTAGAGCAAAACGAAGCGGTGATAAAAAATTGAAAATTTTTAAGCATAGCGACAAGACTTTGATTTTCTGTTGAAAAAAAAGAAAATATCATCAGTCAAATCAAAGAAAGAAATATGAAGTTGTCAGTACGAATAATAAAAAAATTTCATTTGAAGCTGTTCAATGAGATAAAATGATTTAAGAGAAGTAAAAACGTCATAATATCTTATATTTAAGTACTCACATAAAACGAGGTTTTCTTCAAACGTGAAAAAAGTTGACGTTTTGTTACCAAATAAGTAAGGTAGAGTTCTACTTTTTTTAAAGTTAATTCTAACCTAACTTATTTACAACAACTTTATTGTAACAAAAAATGATATTTCTAAGCATTTTTGTAATATAAAAAAATTTTCAAAAAATATTTGACTATTATTTGAACTTACAAGTAATTGACAAGTGATGGCGCTTTTTCAAAATTTTCTGTTCTCAGTTTTAATTAATTTTTACAAAGAAAAAATAAAATGTTTCATGCGGCTGAGTAAAAGTACTTTTTTGGCTCGTCAGTAGTTCAACTTCGTTTCGTCAGATAAGACAAGACCTACTAGATCGCCGAAAAAAAATGTCAGTTTGAAATTGCTAGAATTATTATTAAACGAATTATTTCCGCAAAAGAACTTATAAAAAAGAAAATTGAGATAATTCCTGCGAATGCAGGAAAACTCAATTAGAATTACAAATTAACTATCGTTAAGCTTCCGAGATAATCGACGATTTAGGACATGAAATGACGTACAATAATTTATTATTTCTTCAGTCAATATGTTAAAATTCTGGTGTCTCATTATCATTTTCTCCAAACGAAAACTTTAAATTTAAATGGCAACGGATCATTTCCCACAGAGAAAAGACTTCTATAAATTTTTATGAGCGAGTCGCTATACATTTTTACACTTTCTAAAGAAAAAAGTTCAATAAATTAAACGAAAAAGCTTAATCCTCGAGATGATAAAGAAAAATGGCTTAGACATTGCTACTTCGCATTGATGATAGCTCGGAAAATTCTGGACACTAGTAGCAGAATTATTGAACAATTTCCATTCTCTGACACGTTATTTTGTAATAAAAAATTAATTTATGCTTCGAGCTGGACGCCAAAGATTGAGGTCAGCTTTTATATTTTATATTTTTACAAAATAAATATTTGCGATGCATGCAACCCATCCCTTATAAAAAACAAATCAATGGAAAAAAGCGGTTCAGTTCCAAATTTGACGAACGTGCTTTTAATTAATAAAAAAGTAAAAAGCAAACAAGTTAATGGAGTCAATTGATGATTGATGGTTGTCTAATACGCCGAAGATATCCAATCAGTATCAAAATTATTTACATTCATTATGGAGAATTATGTAGCGAGCAGTTGTTACGAGTTATCACCCGAGTTAGATTGGTTAAATTCGTATGGTTGATTAATGATTATAGTACAATAAATCACTGAAAGGAAACTGTGAGAAAGAATCTATAAATAAAATGTCGAAAAAAGTAGAGTTAGCTTAAAAAAGCCGTATGAAATGGAAGGAAGTCGTTTTACAAAAAATGAGACGTCGTCGCCTTGAAAAAGTGTTAAAATGGCATCATCACAAATATAGATACTCAATTTTGTGCGAACAAAAATATTTTAGGAATCCGTAACTCTTTTTAATCGTTCCTCACACCCTTATGAGAATTCACTACACTAACCGGCCGTTTTGCGGTCATAAATGGAGAATTAGAAGTAATTTGCTACTACAGTTTGGGATTTACAGGGAAGATAAGAAAGACAGGGGAGTAGAGAAGGCTAAATTCTTTAGAAGATAATTAAGAAACAATGAAACTCAAGAGATCGAAATTAAAAATAGCATAGAACTAGCGTAGAGCTCTGAAATTGAAGAAAGACATATTTCCAAGTCTTTCTAAGAATGGCTGAGTATAGATACAAGTGCGTGTTCTTCAAATATTCAAATGTATTGGGAGGAAGTCACCGTAGAAAAATCAAGGTACTAAGAATTAAGAAGCGGTGAGATAAGGAGATAGAAGAAGAGCAGAGAAGAAGGAGGGATCGAGGGATAAAAAGAAAAGGTGGAGGAGGCTAAACTCAATACATAACGATAGGCAATATCTTTTAAACTGAAGAAGACCATATGACCACGGCTAATGAAAATAATTTTTTTAAGTAGGTACTTACATATGACACATGTGCCATTCCCATAAGTGTTTGGGCAAGGAAGGTCTAAAATCGGCAGTTCCTGCATTGAAAATTTTTGCTGTAAACCTAAGCAGACGTCTTCTATCCAAATGCCAGTCCGGAGATTCTCTTTGTATTTTGTAAGCTTGCGAAGCCAAACAATTTTCTTCCATAGCACACTGTAAGAAAAACAAAGCGGTATCTTCCAATCTAGCACTACTCATCAATTCAAAATGATCGACAACTAAATCGGCCATTTTTTCAACACAATAAACAGCAGCAACATTACGACTTTGACATTTTCCTTTATTTCCGAAATCGTGAACACATTCGTTTAACGAAGTTTCGTTGCCCCGACAAGTTATTCCTGAAAAACTGTATTTTGTTAAATTTCCTCCAAAGTAATCAGTCTGCATGGCATCATTTGCATATCCAATAGACAACGACTTGCAAACTACCATCGCTTCTAATAAAGACCAGCCGTCACCACAAATAACTTCCCATTTACCGACTCTCGTTTTAACTTCAACCCTTCCCTCGGTATTTATTCTACCACCTCTAAGCCGAACTTGTAAATACTTTGGTAAAGATTTCCTAAAATTAAAAAAAATTGTAAATTTCATTTTATTAAGTAAATTGCAAAAGTTTTAATTAAACTTGGCTAGGGGCGATAGAAAACTTTGACGCTTTTTAAAACAAAAAATAGTATATTATGATATAAGGACGTAAAATGATGTTTTATGGGCGAAGATTAAGCTTGCGAATCGAGGCGTTAGCCGAATTTCACATACACCTAAAACCGAAAAATTTTAAACAGTGTGTCATACAGTATTTTTTATTTGGCTGTAAGCAGTAATTAAATAAAAATTAATTTTGGAATACATAATTTTACAATATTTAAATGGCTCAATTTTTTTTGTATACTAGCAAAAGTGAATATTTATAAATGTCCGATAAAATTAGTTGCTACTTATTTAGAATAAGAACTTCACATAAATGTCAATAGATAATAATTAGGGACCGTAAATGGTTTCCATAGTAACGATATCAAAATAATAGTATGTTGATCAAAAGGCCGATTTTAAGTCCAATATTCTAAACGTAAAGTGTTGCATTTTGATACAGTAAAAAAAGTTATTTATTAAAAAATCAAAAATTTATGAAAGTAAATGAAAATTACTAGTAAGAGTCTTGAGAATTTTTTTTCCGATAAATTACTTACATAATCTTAACATTGTTTTCCACTTTATTTCTTTCTTGTTTGCGAATTTCCTCGTCGTAACAAATAACTCCGGCGGCTTCATTAGAACCACAGTCGTGTAAGCCCCATCCGTCAAACCTACAAGAAGTTATTTCATCTTCAGATCCATCACAATAAACATTATCCATCCAATACGAGCCTATATTGAAAAAATTTAATGTAAAACCAATTTTTTATTTCATTTAAATTATACGTCGAGCTGATCCGAAATGCGAGCTATGAGTGGCTTTTCCAACATCCGAACTATATCCTAATTGTCTACATATAACAAGTGCTTCCGCTTCATCCCACTCGTCATCACAAATAGAGCCCCATTTTCCATTATGTAAAATCTCAACATTTCCTAAAAAAATAACTTTTCCACTTGTGCAAAAACTTTTTTAAAACTCACCTTCGTACTCGTCACGTCCTCCAATTAGTTTAATACCGCCTTCTACTTTCTTAAGCCTCTTCAAGTGCTTTTTTACTAATTCCGACCTCTTTAATTTCAATTCGGCCGTATGATTACTTTGTGTGGTATTACAAATTGATAATTTAAAAGTTATAAATATTATCAAAATTTGTACGACCCTCATTCTTAATCTATTTTATAAATGACTGTCCGTTCTTAATTGTAACAACACATGTAAGTCCTACTTATATGTTTAATTTTTTTCTGTTGCACTTACATAATAGTTTGATGACCTATACTGATAATAATTACTTAACATTTTAAATTAAGCGTATAATTAGAGATGTGCGTATATCAAATATTAATCGATGATCGATCGAAGGTTGAGTTGATTTCGATTTGCTGGTTAATGATAAATAGATGCATGTGTAAGATTCCTACAAGGTTACAGTTGGCTCTCAAACATTTTCTCCATTCCCTTCTATCTTCCACTTTTCATTGCATCGTCTACCTACGCCGTTTCACTAAGATCTGCTGGATCTGCATCCAACGCTAGGATCGCTAACTCTTCATATTCATTATTCAATCCACTTTAGTTTTCTCTTTCATCTTCTAATGTTTCCGTACCCATGATGTTCTTTTATATTTTGTTTATTACTATTCTCATCGTTTTCAACTTTATTCCTTCTCATGAGACCTTCTACAGTACTTTATTCCCACGCTTTGTTTTAGTTTTATTTTTTTAAACAGTAGATATCCCCCAGATTACTACTTCCTTACTCCGTATCTCTTTAAACCAATCTCTATCTTATTTCCCCCACTTCCCATCTCTCTAAACCAATATCTATCCAATTTCGGATTTTATACGTCATCGTATACTCCATAGATGGACCATTCGAAATGTCGCTTTTCCTGATACCAGGGCACGCCAGGCCGTTTTGTCCGACGTAACACTGAGGGCACCACCGAGGGCCCCAGCTGCCATTAGTCTCATTCTGATAATACTCATAAAGTACGCATAGGCTGGGCCCCCATACGACGTTCGGCGCCCGCCAGGTCATTCCTCTGATGTTAAAATACCCCCAATCTCGAAGGACGCGATTGTATACAAGTCGGGGTATTTGGCCATGCTCGGAGAGGAGGTGTAAAGTTCCCAAACCAAATGGAAATGGTTAAGTCTAAAGCCTGAGTTACATTATACTTTTTTCAACTAGAAACTTGACTAAAATTTTAAAGTCCAGAGTCGAACTTTTTCAGGCCCGCTCATGTCCTGCGTATAAAATATAACGCAATTTTATTATAAGCCATTAACCAATAATTATGGAAAGATCGGACAATTCCGTAATAAGTCGGGAATGTGTTATTCAGCAAGATCGCGAGTGTCAGTGGTCACGTAGACCGTGGTTTTAAAATATCCCGGATGGGGTGATGTAGTTAGTCAGCACTACGAGTTAATTATGAAAAAAGTTATCGGTCGTAATTCGGAAATTATTAATTAAGTTTATAAGTTTGTTCATTACAATACAAAGGATTATGTTAAGGATTAATTTGTACTAAATGTGGCTAGATTTGATTATTAATAAACTAATGTTTAAATGTGTCTCTGTATTTTATTGTTAAATTAATATTCCGGTACAACCTAAAATTATTATTCTAGGGTCACGAAACCCCCCTTCGTGACAATATCTCTGTCTCTTTTGGACTTTACTGCGCATTCCCTATGATCCATGTGTTTTTGTATCTAAGTTTTCGACCTTTGCCTTTGATATATTTTTAAATTTTGGAATAAAAATGTGTATGAACACAATTTATTTCTAATGAACGAGGTCTCGACCTTACTACCCTATTTACAACCCTTTTTAGACCCTATTTAGTGATCCTCTATTTAGTGATGTTTCTTCGAGGATTTGATCTTCAAGCTAAATTGCATGTAAATATACCCCTAAATTATGATGTTAAATCTCTATTTAGTGATCTTTTTCCCACAAAAGTTTACTTAAAAATATTGAAAAATTAAAAAATATAATAGGTACAAAAAAAATAAATTCTAAAAACCAGCATCATTTAAGTTCAACTTTAGCCGTTAACGTATTTTTTGAATTTTGATAAGAGAGACCCTACTTTTAAAGATTGTAGGGAATAAAAAGAGGGATGAGAAATAGCGAAAAATTCTAAAACCAGCAGTAATATAATAGGATTTTCTCTATTTCCTACTATTTTTCTTTTTTCCTTCTTCTAGCCCTCTAACTGAACTGAAACTTAATGTTGTACATAACTTCAGACTAAAATCTCTTGTAACATGTTAATAATGTAATACATAACTGTTAATCACCTAACCACAAATTCATTAAATAAGCGCTCGCTTAGAATAAACTAGACGAAACCAACTCCTGACGAGTTAAAGAGAAAGGCAAAACTCGTATCAGCTAACACCGGATAGCTCAAAGCCTAAGCCAATAAATAATGTTGAAGGGATTATGTAAATTTACCAAATTAAATTTGAACCTGTAAAGCTTTCCTAAACTTAAATCGAATGCAACTGAAGACGATCGTAAAATTTACTATAGCGCTCTACACAAGTTTAATATTTTTTCTCTATACAATTTCGAAAAATTTTTATTTTAAAATTTCGGCAATATGAAATAGAATTTTAATTAATTTTGGCTCAAAAAATATTAGTGCCATGATGCATTTTACGAAAAGTCGAATGCTGGCACTTGTATCAGCCGCAGGAAGAAAACTGGCAACCTTCCTAATTATGACTTTTTGTGTCCATAAATAAATTATTTTGGATCATCTTAACCAATAAGGTACAAAAAAGTCCATAAGATAGATAAATATTTTTTACAACACACTGTGATGTTGTTAAAAGATTTACAGACAGACATTACTTGTGAAGTGGGTAAACAGGCGAGTCGTCGTAAAAAATTGCATAGAGGGCCCCAAACAAGTCCTTAGGGAACACTCGAACACTACTTGTTACGGTTGTTTTATGGAGAATTTAACATTTCTTACATACTAAGAATACTCCATGAGGAGTATCATTACGATTAAGCTTTTCGTGAAAAACTACTTTTTTGTATGTGAGTTATTTACTTATTGTTATTACTTATTATATTTTATTTTTTAAGAAAAAATAGATTTTTGAGAAAATAAAGTTAAACCTGTTTCGTTTTTGACAGGCCACCCTGTATATTAACATTAAATGAGCATTTTAAGATTTTAACATTCTTCCCTCTTCCGTAATAAAGAAAAATTGTTGCATTACGTGAAAGCTAATTCTTAATGCTTGTCAGCTTCCAACTTTAGAGATAAAACAGAGAGCAAAGAGTAAAGTAAAACAAACCACCTCAGTTTATTTCTTAATAAAGTTGAAATTGGAAGAGTAAACAATTTTACGCTTTCCTTGGTTTTCCACTTTATTTATGTGTGTTACTTATTAAGTCTCTTCATTAATTTTATATTTTTGTGTTTATGTTAAGATAAACCTTGCTTTTGGTTGTATATAAAATATGGTGAAATCATCATCACGAAGATTCCATACTTTGAAGAAAAACTTAAAATAGATAGCTGTAAGTAATAGTTCTAATAATGATGAAAAACTAACGAAATAATATAATAATGAATGTCTAACGAGATAAATCAAAAGTTCAGTGATTCAAAAAGAAAAACTCATCGCACACTTATAAAAAGTAAAATGATATATGATGAAGACATTAACTAGAAATGTAATGTTAATGTTTTATATGAAGTTATGAAATTATGATATACTATAAGTTTTTGTCATCAGAAACAAAATTATGGGATATAATAATATTCAACAATACAGCAATTTTCATTATACACTTGTGCAAAATAAAAACTCTAATAATAACTTTGTAATAAAGAATAAAGATCTGGAAATAATAATCTGGAAAAATATTTAAGAGTCAAAAGATCGAAAAGACTGGAATTTGACTAATCTCTGTTCAGCGATCAGGTGCAGCTAAGCCACTCCCAAAAAAAGCGTGCGATATTTGAATAGAATTTTTCTATTGGCCGAATTTTGAAAATACGGTTTATAACACTCACACAATAATAGAGCGTGTCACTTGTCATGAAGTTCAATTTTATTCCACGAGATTCGTACAATCGACGGTCCCAAACGTCAAATTACAGTATTACCAAATTACTTTTATTGTATATAATTATAGGAATTTTTTCAAATTTGTTTGAATTAAGTAATTTAATACTGTAAGTAATACTGTAATTTGACGTTTGGGACCGTCGATTGTGCGAACCTCGTGGAATAAAATTGTACTTCATGACAAGTGACACGCTCTATTGAAATACGTCAACCTTATTTGACAGAAATTTGTAGGAAGTGGCTTAGCTGTATCTGTTCGCTGGATAGAGTTTAGAAACTTTTCAAACCACGAAGACCATAACTGCTTCAGCACACTTTAAAATTCATCCATAGGCGCGATTTTAATTTTTCTTTAGGAAAAAAACAAGAAATGCAAAATTATTTCAATACTCTGTTGCAAAAATTCCAAATTCTGCTCAAAACTGTTTCCTTGTACCATGCAAGTAGTTATTAGACGAATTAGAACTTGAAGACAAATTAGAAACTCACATCCAGCATCTTCTAGTTCATATGTTGATGAAAACAGAGGGCTGAAACAACTTTAGTCCAGCCAAGCCCAAGGAGCATATAAATTAAAATTCTTATAGGTTTTTATCAAAATCAAGATGTATAGCCATTTTGCAACGCCTGAAAACAGTCAGCTCTAATGAGTCCAATTCAGGGCCGTAGCCAGACCGTGTTATCACTGTCAGGGCAGACCCAAGAATTTTCAAGGGAGGCTGAAAGCTAAAATCAGGCGGTGTTTCTCTCTTCTGGGTTTGTAGAAATCTGTTGACCATTGTGATCTCTTCAGAAGATGGAAGTTTTTTGACAAAATAGTGCAAAAATATGACTTTCTCTAAATCATTGTTTTCTTCTTCGGCACCAATAAATTAGGAACTTATCGCTCTATTATTATCGCGAAATCTTTAGCAATCTCTAACTAGCAGGCTTAACACCTTCCAGGGCAGGCTGAGCTTGCCCTGGATGGCATACCCCTGGCTACGACTCTGATCTAATTTTATGTTCAACTCAAGAATTTAGACTGGTAAGAAGTCTCTATCAGGCCAGGCCCAAAAATTTTCAAAAGAAGGTACAAGCTAAAATCAGGCGGGTTTTCTCTTTTCTGGGTTTGTATAAATCTGTTGACCACTGTAATCTCTTCTGAGGATGGTGTTTTGATCAAATTTTGCAAAAATTGAACTTTCTCTAAATCAGTGTTTTGTTCTTCGGCACCAATAAATCATGAACTTATCGCTTTATTATATTATTGCGAAATCCTTAGCAATCTCTGGCTAGAATAGGCTTAAAACTTTCCAGGACAGGCTCAGCCTGCCCTGGCGTACCCCTGGCTACGACTCAGGTCTAATTTTATGTTCAACTCACGAATTTAGACTGGTAAAAAGTCTCTATCAAGGCATAAAAGCGCTGAACGCTTGTGAGGTGAGGTCCGGGCTAGTAACGGACTGCATCCGCAGACTGAATGCGCTAGCGGAGAAAAATTTCGTCGACTTGGTATGGGTTCCGGCTCACGCCAACATACCAGGGAACGAGGAAGCGGACGATCTGGCTAAAGAGGGCAGCAAAATAAGACCCATTGGACCGGAACCCGTCCTTGCCATTTCTTATGAGACGGCAAAGAGAGAAATAAAGTCACTTCTAGAGAAGTGGCATATTAAACACTGGAGGGAATCTCCTGGACAGGGACACTCTAAAGCCCTCCTGGAGAAACCCTCTGACAAAAGAACTCGCTCTCTAATCAGAATGAGCAGAGATGAGCTAAGACTGGCAACGGCAATGTTAACGGGTCATTGCCAGCTCAAAAAGCACCTGCATACGATGGGACTAGAAGAAGACCCACTATGCAGAGGATGTGCAGAGGAGGAGGAAACTCCAATTCATCTTCTGCTACACTGTGAGGCTTTCACAAGAAGTCGTTACAGCATTCTCGGGAAAGAGAAGATACTCCAAAGAGAATTGCCCAACTTATCGATAGGGAAAATTCTGGACTTTATCAGAAGCACAGAACTCCCATAACATAAGGGAAGACTAAACCCGAGATGCACAATAGATCCAAGAGGTCGCGATGCAAGGAACCAATAGGGACCAACCTCAGAATCATATAATAATAATATCAAGGCAGGCTAAAAAAAATTCAAGAGAAGGAGAAAGCTAAAATCAGGTGGGTTTTCTCTCTTCTGAGTTTCTATAAATCTGTTGACCGCTGTAATCTCTTCTGAGGATGGAAGTTTTTTGACCAAATTTTACAAAAATTGAACTTTCTCTAAATCAATGTTTTTTTCTTCGGCATCAATAAATTACGAACTTATCGTTTTATTATTATTGCGAAATCCTTAGCAATCTCTAGCTAGAACAGGCTTAAAACTTTCCAGGGCAGGCTGTCTGTCCTGGCGACCCTGGCGTACCCCTGGCTACGACTCAGGTCTAATTTTATGTTCAACTCACGAATTTAGACTGGTAAAAAGTAATATCAGGGCGCGGGCTCAAAAATTTTCAAGGGAGGCTGAAAGCTAAAATCAGGAGAGTTTTCTCCCTTCTGGGTTTGTATAAATCTGTTGACCACTGTAATCTCTTCTGAGGATAGAGGCTTTTTGCCCAAATTTTGCAAAAATTTTACTTTCTCTAAATCAATGTTTTCTTCTTCGGCACCAATAAATTACTAACTTATTGTTTTATTGTTATTGCGAAATCCTTAGCAATCTCTGGCTAGAATAGGCTTAAAACTTTCCACCCCTGACTACGACTCTGGTCCAATTTTATGTTCAAGTCACGAATTTAGACTGAAGTCTCTATCAGGGTAGGTTCACAAATTTTCAAGGGAGGCTGAAAGCTAAAATCAGGAGAGTTTTATCTCTTCTTAGTTTGTATAAATGACCACTGTCATCTCTTCTGATGATGGAAGTTTTTTGTTCACATTTTGCAAAAATTTGACTTTCTCTAATCACTGTTTTATTCTTCAGCACCAATAAATTAAGAACTTATCGTTTTATTATTATTGCAGGCTTAAAACTTTCCAGAGCAGGCTCAGCCTGCCCTGGCGTATCCCTGGATTCCCTGGTTACGACCCCGGTTCAATTTTAAGTTCAACTCTCGAATTTAGACTGGTAAGAAGTCTGTCTACATGGTGCCAGAAGCACAGAAGTATGTATGATACTTCTTATTGATGTTAGAAATAGTGACAAAGTTAAAAGTTTGTCGACTCATATTTCAAATAGTTACTTTGGTACCTGGAGTTGACTCCAGCTCTCAGTGTACACGTATACAGTGATGTTGGTTTAGTCAGCAGAACCTTACTAGACGCACGTAAATTAGCTCGCTAAACATTAGGAAAGTATTTTGTGATTTTTTAAAAAAGTTTCAAGTAATAATTGGAGAGTTATTTGAGGAGCCTTTTATAGAAAGACGAAACATTAAATATTACTGTAATGGCATTTAAAAAAATCATTCGTATTTGTCTTCTCTTGAAAATTTTTAATTTTCTCCTTTTGCAAATTTTGCTTCTTTACTGCAAAATAAAATATTATTAAAGTAAAAGACCTAATATCTATCTTTCAAATGCCAAACTCGATTAAATACTACAGCAAATTCTGTACAAAAAAATAAATAGCGATAGTGAATAATATTCGAGAAAACTGCTAGATGTAGCTGTTCCACAAAAATGAAGAATACACACTATAAGCAACTTAAGATTAAATACAAAATTAGTCAATTTAATAAAGAGTTGACTTAAAATGAAACAATTTACAAATTTTTGTGCATTTATTGAAAAATGTTAAATTCCAAGCTTAATAAACAGATGCATTTTATAGGTAAAGCTGCATTAGGAACATCGAAACAAAAAAAAACAAAAATTAATATCACAATAAAACAATATAATGGTCTTCTTAAATACATCAATTACCTAAATTTACAATACCATATATGTACGTTACATGCTGTAGTTCTTACGGAATGAGAATATCAACATTCATTTATACAAAAAATGATTTCTAAATGTGACAGCTAAATTTTAATAATATAAACTTTTTATATTTCAGTCAAAAACAGTTTTTTTGTTAAAAAAATCCACACAATTTATAAAATTCGAAATTGAATTATTTATACAATATAAATACAATTTGTCATTTACTGAAATATAAAATGTGTGCACAGGTACAAAATACATACAGACAAATCAACTAAACAATTTTCATTTTTCTTTCTTTTTTTTTTGGTTTAACAAAACAAATGATTGTGCAGTTCTTGAGGAAGACGACGATGGAATATTTGTAAAAATGACACGGTCGAAATTAAAGGTGATGTGGGATGACATCAGCTTTCTGTACCTTGGGGAAGAAATGTTGGATTTATTGGTATTGGACGTGAACGAGCTGGCTGCTTTTTCTAAAACAACAAAAACATACATTACAATCACCGCTAACATAATTATACTATAAGCAATAAATTCCTAATTATAGCGTCAGATACTTGTACTGTGCCTTTCTACAATTTAAGTTAACAATTGTCGGATAACTACACAAAATAATTCCAAGCTTTGAGCTACATCTACAGCACTCGCTTTATTCAACATTAGGGAGAGCTTTGTACGTTCCCTACAAGTAACGATCAATGTACATACACTTTTACTCCAAGTCCACCGTTTGTAATTGTTATAACTGCACTTTTCTCTTATAATAGAGTGCAAAGAAGGCTTTCAAGATTCGTTTAGCCTTAAAAACATACAAATTTAGCTCATTTTATAATTTCATTGTTCATTTGCATATTTCTAAATACTGTTGGAAAAAAAAGTTAAAATATTAAATAATAAATTATTACCTTCCGTCGAAATGGAAAACAACCATTATTTTCTGGAGTACTAACTGCATTTAATATCAAATCAGGTGACCTACAACTACCGCCTACACCAAAAACATTTAACTGTCTAAAACAATCAGTTTCTATCATTTCATTTTGCCAAGGAATTGATACACAACCAGTATTGAATTTACTATAAAACGTTGAGTCAGTTGCGTCAATATTAACTCCTTTAACTGTAGAAAACTGTTCTATATCTAACACGTCTTTTGCATAAACAGCATGAGGCTACAAAAAATATATTTAATTAACAAGACTTATTTGTATTTTAATTAGTTACATCTGGAACGAAGGGTGCTTCAACTAAACCAGCTTCTAATCTCCTCCAATGAATCGGTTGAAAAAAAGAGTGTTGTTTAACCATTAAAGCTCCACAGCGTCCGACTTTACCGCCCAACCTCGCAGTAGGACTTTTAGTTAATAATTGTTGGCACAAAGATTTGGCGTCTTCGCTAAATTTATTCGAATATTTTTCCGGTTCTGATTTAACTCTACGATCGACCTCTTCTCTCTTAACTTTTTCTTTACGTGCTCTAAAAGGAGCTTGTCCTTCGATCATTTCGTAAAGTAAACAACCAAAACTAAACCAATCTGGCGAAAATGTATATCGTTCATTATCTATAACTTCCGGAGCTGAAAGTTTAAATTTAATTTTGTTGTATAAAATTTGATTAATTTGGCTTACCCATGTAACCGACTGTTCCTACACGTCCTCGAACAGATTCTCCTTCCGGTATATCAACTGCTAGACCTAAGTCGGATATTCTAACATGACCTGCATCGTCGAGAAGTATGTTTTCAGGTTTACAATCTCTGTATACGATTCCCTAAAAGTAGTAAAGATGTTATATTTGTAACCAACATAGTTTTTTTTTTCAAACGTCAAAAAAAATGTAGTAACTCAATAAGTGAGGTTAAAGTTGTCATTTTTGAACTAGAATAAGGAAGTATTCTTTTACACAAAGTCTGTAAAAGGTTCTCTTTTAAACCTCCTAAAATGCAAAAGTAAATTCTAACCTCACTTATTGGTATAGGAATTAAAACAACGGATGTGGCCATACGAGTAACATTTTCCGTCCATGAAATCTTGTAATTTTGTATTAAATTTATTTTTCTGTTAATGTAAACTAACTACCATGATATTAAAAATTTTTTTTTTTATTGCTTCCGTCAAAGATTGAACCTGGGACTTCTGTGTGTAAGCAGAATTTTTAGGTATAAACTGTTTCAAAAATTATAATTTTGGCATAAATTGAAGCTCAAAATTTACATTATTTTATACAGTAAAAAAAATTTAACTTGAGGTAAGTTCGCGCAGGTTTGGCCACGCCCCTTTAATTATTTAAATACGTTGACTACTGCTAGACTTGGTGGGGATAAATACCAATTTAGGTATCTGCGCATTGTCACCGCTCGTCTACTTAAAATATTTTTACTGTATCTTCAGAAAGCTAATTTTACGAGCTTTGAAAATATTTAAAAATATACAGGGTGTTTTTATTTGAATTAAAAAATTTGTTCCCATTTCCGGTTAAACCGGAAGTCAAAATATAAAGTGTCTGGTATCGTGCAATAGCTAATTTTACGAGCTTTCAAAATATTTAAAAATATACAGGGTGTTCCTAAAAATTTTAATATTTTTGTAATTTCCGGTTTAACAGGAAGCGTTTTGTCTACCGAAAATAGTGTCAAATAATAGATATTTATGAGATTGGTACATATATCCATTTTCAAGTTTTAATTTCTATTACAAAAGAAATGAGAGATTTTTGAAGTTTTGACATTCAAAAAGTCATAACTCCAAAACGGCTCGAGAGATTTTGATAAATATTTATATTTCGATTGAGAATTACGTTTTCTATAACATATCCAAAAAAGAAAAAATATGGCAGACGGAATTTTGAGAAAATGCATTTCAAAATTTTGACCTACTTTGGCCCCTTAAAGGTAGGTAATTTTGAAACAATTTTGAAATTCGACTTATTTATGACGAAATCCCTATATTTTGGCTGTACAATGCCGTTTTAAAATTTTTATAATAATAATTACCGGCCAAGTTATAAGGGAATAACCACAAAATGGGACAATCGTTCTATTGGCCGCCATTTTGAATAAAAAAATTTGAAATTTGTTTTTTCAGTTGAAGCTCACATAAACTATCTTATAGCCAAGTAAAAATAAATTTGGCCCAAATTTGCAAACATGCGCCCAAAATAACCACCTTATTTTTGGACACCCTGTATAGATTTCTTATAAAAGCTGTGTTTGCCGATTAAAGTGGCTAAAATAAAATTTCATCAAAATCGCTTCAGTAGTTTTTGCTCTATGGGGGGGGGTACACATCCTGACATTTTGGTTCAAAAAATCGAAAAATTTTTTTCTCTCGATTTTAACAACTTTTTTAACTTTTTCCAATCCAAGAAAAAGTTATTGTTATCGAGACAAAAAATAATAATAATATTAAAAAAATTTTTTTTGCATTTCTCGACGTTTTGAGTCACCCTGATTCCAAAAATTGAAAAAAAATTTTTTCAATTTTTTGAACCAAAAGTCTGTGTGTATGTGTGTCCGCAACTGTAGGGCAAAAACTACTTAACCGATTTTGATGAAATTTGATTTTAGGAACTTTAAAATTATTTCATCGACAAAATAAGTTTTTATAAGAAATCTATACAGGGTGTCTAAAAATAAGGAGGTTATTTTGGGCGCATATTTGCAAATTTGGGCCAAATTCAATTTTATTTGACTATAAGATTGTACATGTGAGCCCAAACTGAAAAATTAAAATTCAAATTTTTTTATTCAAAATGGCGACCAATAGAACGATTGTCCCATTTTGTGGTTTTTCCCTTATAACTTTGCACGTAATTATTATTATAAAAATTTCAAAATGACATTGTACAGCCAAAATATAGGGCTTTCGTTCTAAAGAAGTCAATTTTCAAAATTGTTTCAAAATTGCCTACCTTTAAGGGGCCAAAGTAGGGCAAAATTTAGAAATGGATTTTCTCAAAAACTGGTCCGAGCGATTTATATAGATTTGGATATGTTATAGACAACATGATTCTCTATTTAACTGTAAATTTTTAAAGACTTGTATGATGAGGATTCGGAGTTATGATTTTTTGAATGTCAAAACTTCAATAATCTCTAATTTCTTTTGTAATAAAAATGAAAACTTGAAATTGGATATTTATATCAATCCCATGAATATCTATTATTTGACATTATTTTCGGTTAACAAAACGCTTCCGGTTAGACCGGAAATTAAAACAATATCAAAATTTTTTGGAACACACTGTACATTTTTAAATAATTTGAAGGCTCGTAAAATTAACTTTGACACGATACCAAACACTTTATATTTTAATTTCCGGTTTAACCGGAAATGGAATAAAATTTTTTAATTTAAATGGAACACCCTGTATATTTCTTAATATTTTGAAAGCTCATAAAATTATCTTTCTGAACATATAAAATAATGTATATTTTGAATTTCTATTTATGCCAAATTTAAACAAATTAATATTTCAGACCATTTATTTTGTATTAAAACGTGTGATATTGGAAATATGTGAACGGACCTTAAAAATTCAAACAACAACGGATGTGGCCATACGAGGAACTTTTTCCTGTTGTATTTTTTTTGTGCATTTCTTTTTTTATTAAAATTTTATTTGATAATTTCAAATTATAAACTTTTAAAGAAATGCACAAAACAATACAACAGGAAAAAGTTCCTCGTATGGCCACATCCGTTGTTTCTTGGATTAAAATATTTGGCACTTAATGTATAAGTAATTGACAAGAGATGGCGCTTTTATAATTTTTTTAATGCAGCAACGTCTTTAGATCCTCTCAAGATTATCTGTGAGCATTTCTAGTAGTTATTTTTGGTCGCTGGTAAAAGTATTGCATATAAAAACAATTACCTGTTGATGTAAATGATCTAAACCGCAGACAACTTCTGCAGCGTAGAAACGAGCTCTTGAAACATCGAGTCCAGGTTCGCCGCCCATGTTGTAAATATGAAACTTTAAATCGCCACCATTCATGATCGTTAAAACAAGACACAATGCATCTTTAGTTTCATAAGCATAAGCAAGATTTACCACAAATCTCGAATTGATTTTTTGTAGTATTTGTTTCTCTATAAGTACCATAGCTTCTCCTTTTCTTTTTTTTATGCGTTTCTTTTCTAATTTTTTACAAGCATACATTTTGCCGGTCGCTCTAACCTAATGGATATTAAATGTATTAGTAATTTAACCAAACAATTTTTCAATTGCTTATTTATTTATAAACATCCCTATTAAGGTGTGAATTATTTTTTAAATTGACTCCTCACGTAAGTACTAATTTAAAAACATTAAATTATACAAGCAGGATCGATTAGATTACTTCAAGTGCATGTGAAGAGCCATTGAAGGAACTTTATTGATTAAGGCTCGTAGAGAAGGCTTTTAGGTCAATAAACATAATATTGTAGTTGCTACTTATCATAAGGCATTTGCTAAGATTTCATTATCTCCACTTCCTACTTTTCTAACAAACATTTCAAAGCAACGAACTTTAAATAACAGATAAATAAACTATTTGTTGTTTATTTAAACATTAACTGTTATTGCCACCATTGTAGTCTTGAGGTGCTTTAGACTCTTAGTTTTAAATTGTTATGGCATCGATAGTCGAGTTGTAAATATTTAAAAATAAATTATATTAGCAAAACAGTGGCTTTGACCCTGCTCAAGTTTTAAATATAATTATCAAATCTTGGTCATCGAGGAGGTTAAAATAAATAACAAAGTTCAAATTCTTGAATGTAAAAACAACAAACAAATAAATATCTTTATATTATGTGAAACGAATGTTAAAATTAAAAAAAAAACTTACTTGACAAGCACAAACTTCACCAAATCCACCTTTTCCAAGAACCCTATACATTCTAAACGTTTTATAAGTAATAGGCTGCGATTCCAACCATTTCCACTGTAAATATCTATGGAAGTACATCGAATTTGTAAAGTCTTTAAAAGGTTCTCCTGCTAAAAACGCCTTAACACTTTGTATACAAGGTGCAAATAATTCTTTATGCCCGTTTGTAAGTTTATCACCGGCTGCTAATTCTATTCCTACTTCTGGTAACGATAAAATTTCCTCTCCTTCAGGACCAACCATGAAATCTTTTTTGATTGTTGTGGCGAGTTCCAATCGCTGTTCGTCTGTTTCGACTTCATAACGTTCGGTTATTTCGAGAAATTTAATACAACGATGATAATGTGACCTTTTAGCTTCACACCACAGTTTGAATAATAATTTACCAATCGGCTGTTTGTCTATCACGTAATTATAACTTACATCTACAAAAAAAATTAAATCATAACCTAACTAATTGAAATTTAACTTAATCGAAATGATTTTTAAAACTTACCTATTTTATTAATGAGTTCGATACATTGAGAAATGTGAGGAAATTGTAAAATTTTTCTCCACTTTTTACTTTTACCCTTATTACTATCGGAACCACCTAAAAATAAAAATTAATTACAAATTTTAGATAAGAAGTGTTTGGACATTATTTATTTATTTATGATAAGTTGCAACTTGCCTTCTCGTGCTTTGAGGTAGACTGTGTTTGCAACAATATTTTCTAGTTCCATTAGTTCCAGCTTGACTGTTTTTGTTACCCGGTGGTTCGGGTCGTAAACGACCCGTTTCCATTAATTATAACTAAAAATAAATAACCACCCTAAAAGTTTAGTTAGGGGTTTAATAGGTACACTAAACACTGCACCCTGCACATTTAATTCTTATTTTGAGATAAACCCCCGTTTACCCTCGTATCACGGTCGGGTTCACGGACGACGAGATGCAATACGCGATTCGGATGCTGCTGAGAATCAAAAATTTAGATTTCACTTGTTTTTTATAAAAAATAATAGCTAAGCTGTTATTTTTATAAAGTTGGGGTGTGTCTGCAAAAATAAACGTCCACGACCCTCTTTGTGATAACGACCAAAGACTTTTACGATAAATTTTACAGCAGCAACCGATACAAACACGTCTTCTGTATGCACTACTGATTCGGATGAGCGACAGGGAAGGCGAACACAAATAGAAAGAGAGTTACGTTTTTGGTCTTCAACTTGTTCACACGAGTCAAAATTTACGTAAAATTATTTTAAGGTTTTTGACTCGAAATTGTAACAATTTAAATTAAATTTTAATTTATAAACCAATTATTATTTTCATCTTTTATAAATTAACAATAATAGCCTTTATTTTACAAATTTAAATTAAATTTTCACTTTTTAATATTTTTAAATTTATTTGTATTCAAATTAAATTATTTCTTAATTTTGTTGTGTAAGTTTTTATGTCGCAGGTATATTATAATATTTTGGTTTGACCCGATTTAAGCGCGATCTAATCGTGTAAACTTAGTAAAAATTTCTTTTTTTGACTTCCGGTCTCACCGGAAGAATTTAAAATAATTTTTAAAACAATAGATTTACAATTTTCTTTGTTTATGGAGAAATAAAGTGTAATTACTATTTACTAATTAGATATAGTAACCTCAATAAATAAAATTGCACTAATAAAAATAAGAGTAGTGCAAGTCTAAATAATAGTATTTTTTTAGAGAGATTAATAAATTGTAAGCACCAACTGGCAGGACCTTAGTTTAGTGAGGTTTCCAATTTTTTCCAAGAAAAAGTTTATAATCGAGAAAAAAATCAAAATTTTTTTAATTTTATTTATCGACGTTTTGAGTCTCCCTGAATCCAAAAAAGCAAAAAAAAGTTTTTCAATTTTTTTTAACTAAATTTTGACAGTTTTGGGGCAAAAACTATACTGAACCAATTTTGATGAAATTTGATTTCGTGACTTTAAAATTATTTCATCGGCAAACTTAGCTTTTATAAAACACTTTAAAAGGGGCGTTGTATAATGTATAGCCAAAATATAGAGATTTACAAAAAAATTTAAAAATCATTTATTTAGTGCCAAAATAGTTTAAAATTGAGACGAATTTTCTCACAATTTCCTCTGGCCGATTTTTCTCATTTTTGGATATGTTACAGACAACGCAATTATCTATCGAACGCCGCTTTTTTAAATAATACGACCAAGCAGGAGCGGAGTTATGATTTTTTGAATTTCGAAAGTTAAAAAATATTTTATTATTACGGAAATTTAAAATATGCGTTGTATAATGTATAGCCAAAATAAAGCAATTTCGTTCTAACCTAATCGATTTTTAAATTTTTTTCATAATTGCCTCCTTTTAAGAGATCCAAAATTTTCAAATGGATTTTCTTCAAACTCTCAGTCGTTTTTTTTTTCATTTTTGATTATGTTACAGACAACGCATTTATCTATCGAGCGCCGCTTTTTTTTAAATGTTCGACCAAGCAGAACCGAAGCTATGATTTTTTAAATGTCCAAAGTTAAAAAATATTTTATTATTACGGAAATTAAAAATATGCGCTGTATAGCCAAAATAAAGGGATTTCGTTCTAACCTAATCGATTTTTAAATTTTTTTCAAAATTGCCTACCAACTTTTAAGGGGCCCAAAATTTACAAATAGTTTTTTTGTAAATTATCAGACGCAACTTTTTTTATTTTTGAATATGTTACAGACAACGAGACAACGCAATTAATTATCTATCGAACGCCACTTTTTTTTAAATATTCGACCAAGCAGGATCGGAGTTATGATTTTTTGAATGTCAAACGTTAAAAATTTTTTAAATATTACGGAAATTTAAAATAAGCGTTGTACTTATAGCCAAAATTAAACGATTTCGTTCTAACCTAATCTATTTTAAAATTTCTTTCAAAATTGCCTATTTGAGGGCTCATTTTATAGTAAAAGCACAGTATACTTATTTGCTTCACATACAGTAGTGACAACCCCATGGTTACCATTGTATTTCTTGTCGCCAAAATCAGTGACCTTGAACACCGTCCGCCATTTTTCGGATAGTATGAAGTATATAAGCGCGCGTAAATTCAAAATTATTTTTATAAGTTCTGTCAGCTGTCACTGTTATTTTTATATCTATTTGTAAAGGGTAGCATAAATAAGTATCTGAATGTATTGAAATCATGTTTCATTAGTACAAGGTACCTTTCGTTTCGGTTTTTGGTGCAAATAATAGTTATTTGTTTTATAAGGAGACAAAGTGACGTTTTGTGTGACAAGACTGTGTTTGGCTGAAGAGCGAGCGTAGCGAGCGAGTCAGGCAATACAGGCGAGTCACACAAAACTACTTTGACTCCGTATGAAACATTATATTTTTTCTGCAAACGTAAAGCGTAAAACTGAAAATTTTGATTTTTGAAAGAGCACCATCTCTTGTCAATTACTTGTAGTTCAATTGTCAAATATTTTTTAAAATTAACTTAAATTTGTAAAAAAAGCTAATTATTAAACACAACGAACTAATTATAAAAGAAAATTTAAAAAACATTAAATTGTTTACATTACAAATGCTTAAAAAACATTTTTTACGTTAAAAATAAAAATAATGTGCGGTTAAGATTTTACTTTTCCCTCCTAGACAGAGAAAAGTACTTTTCCTGACAATTTTTCCTGCCTCGGCGGGAAAGTTAAACTTCACCGTTATCTATTGAGTGACACAAAGTCGACTTTTTCTGACGTTTGAAGAAAAAAAATATTTAATTTATAAAAAATATAATATAATAACGTGCACATTCGATTTGTCATTCATGCTCGTTCATGCTGACATAAAATTTATAAAAAATAGTTGCCTGGTTTCTTTTATCATAGGTGACTATATTGAATGTGCACTGTATTCAACAATAACCCGCCATTTAACGAATAGTACATATTCACGCATGCGCAAAACAATATTAGCGACACAATTTTTGCACGTCGTCACTACTGTATGCGTAGCATATTATTATACTGTGGTAAAAGGCTCAATTTGCAAAATTAGTGTTGTAGCCAGTTTATACTTAACTTAAACATTCAAACAATCACGAAAAAAATAGGTAGGTTCTATATTAACCTAGTACGCAGTCAAAACAATCTAATATTTTTCTCAGTGTATCTATTAGTCTGACGTTCTGATTCTGTTGGACGATCGAACAATCTCTATTGGTTTGACTGTCATGCGACTAGTTGAAACTGAAACTGTACATTTGACATTTCATAGACGTGTACACTGTACAGGTATAATTTTTTAAGATGGCGAGCTGAGGGGATGCGCAGATACCTAAATTGGTACTTTTCCCCTCCAACGCCGTAGTCAACGTATTTAAATTATTAAAGGGGCGTGGCCAAACCTGCACGAATTTATCCCTACAGCTCCTCGTCTTAAAAAAATAAACCTGTACACGCGTGCGATTGTGCGAGTGTAAGTGGGCCATTAACCAAACAAAGAAACATAAACAACTGTTACGATACAAAAAGTATACCACGGTATAATACGTAAATAAAATTAAAAATTAAAGAAGAGCCAAGTGTTTGCGTTGAAGGTGGATAACAAAAAAAAATGTTTACGTCACTCCATACTAGAATATTATAGTTCTTTATTGTTAATAAATACTAGATATAAAATTAAATTTTTTTGCAAAGTAAAACTACATATTTAATTTTAATTTATTTTTAATTTAAAATTTGTTGACACCGTTTGTCTTAAAGGGGGCCACTGGAAGGTTAAAAGAATAAAAAATAATAAAATTAATCGGTTTGTCGTGCTGCACCAATAATGTCCAAAAAAATTTTGTAAAGGATTGGGGGTCGAGAAATAATTTTTACTATAATAGTTACTAAATAAAAACAACGGACGTGGCCATGCCGGGAAGTTTCTCGTGGGTTCTCATTTCCGATTAAACTGGAAGTAAAGTATAAAGTATTGGGTGTCTCCAGATAGATAATTTTACGAGCTTTCAAAATATTGAAAAATATACAGAGTGTTTTATTTGAATTAAAAAATTTGATCCCATTTCCGGTTAAACCGGAAGTCAAAATATAAAGTGTCTATAAACCGCTCGACGCCAGCTACAAGAATATGCAATAAAAAGTACTTTCCTCATTTAATTTTTTTTTACTTAACTTTGAAAGTGTTTCAAGGTCATCTCAAGGTCAAACGAATATGGGCACCATTTTTGCCCCAGTCCATGTCCAATTATTTTTTTAGATATTTCGCCCTGCATGGGACCCCTCCCCTGTATACTGATAAAATCAATTAGACTTTCTCTTCAACAAGAAGAGTTTAGTAGAATTTAAAAAGTAATTCAAAAAGTAATTAAAAGAACTAATAATTAAAAAAAAATTTACAAGTCGTTAATAATAACAATTAAAAAAAAAGTTTGTATTTAATTAATTATACTTCATTTCCTTATAAAAAAATTTAAAATTAGTCATAAAAATGCAAAATCATTGGACCTTGGTAAATGTCAGCTCGCGACTCATTTAAAATTTGAGATATTGGAAAAGTTTGATGCTGGATTAAGCACTTTTCTGTAGTCTGTTTGGTGATCTAAATGAAAAACAAAATCGCCTTATTAATCCCTTTTTAGCCCTACCCTTAAAATTTCTTTCAATTTTTTTCAATTTATTGGGTACTTTGAATACGCCGAGAGGAATTATTCAAAAAGTTAACAATGTAAATAAAAGGCTTTGAAATAAAAAAAATAAATTGTTTTAGGACAATGTAGGCTATGACTTTTTCTATTGTTTTGTAGTTTAATTGTTTCCCCAAGTTAAAAGATGCAAAAACATGAGCTAATTTATTCTGCTAGAGAAATTCATATTCATAGCCTAATTTAACACAAAAGTTTTCTGTGTTGTTGTCTTAACATTGTTATTTTAATGAAATCGAATTATTTAAAATATGTTTGCTTTTTTTATTAAATGCGCGTCATTTAATTGTATGTTTGCCATTTTTAAAAATAGAAAATTTTGAATATCAAACTTGTGTTACTGGTTTTTATTCTTTGAGAAAGCATTATTATTGTAATTTTGTTATTTGGTTTATTTAATGTTGATTTTGCTCTTGAATTATAATTGCATTATAAATTGGAAATAAGTAATGGAATAAGATCAATAATTTAGACGTTTTTATGTCTAAATGCTAGAAAGCGATTGACGAATATTTATAGTTTTATTATGTAAAATGAAGAAAATTGAGAAAAACATCTTCACTAATATGATTTTTTTTTAATTTAACCAATTTCACAAATTGGAGCTTTTAATAAACTTTTATGGGTATTTTTAAGTCAGTTCAAGTCAGTAGCTCAAATGTCATAAATCAACCAATAACGTGCAAGCATTTTGTTTATTCTGGACCAATAATAAAACAAAAGAGAATAACATCGTTCATTCTAGTCATCTGCTGTCACTATTCGCATGTCAACAAAAAAACTTGTTAGTTCAAATTTCAACCAATCGCAATCATTGAAATTGATATAGCAATAATTGCACCAATAATTATTGCGAATCAATGAGTGACTCATCCAACGTGTATGTTAGAAAACGGGACACGTTGTATTTTAGAGTTTCAAAAACTAAGACCAATGTGGTTTCGTATTAAAACATTTATTATTTCCTCCATTTCGATATTTTCTTTCAGTTTTATATTTCCGTGTGTCAAGCGGGCTGAAATAATTCAAAACCTCTGACAACCACACATTTGTTTATCTTGGAAGGAAAATTCTTTTAAAATTAAAAGTTTTTTGTTTAAGAAAAATGTTTGAAAATTTCATTTTAATATTTTTGTTTGAACCGCCTAGTTATCTTTATGAATCCATATATGAAAATTCTTTTTTGGCGTCTTTAAACACGCTTTTGCGCTTTAAAAACCGTTT
This sequence comes from Malthinus seriepunctatus, assembly GCA_963924605.1. Lineage (NCBI taxonomy): Eukaryota > Metazoa > Arthropoda > Insecta > Coleoptera > Cantharidae > Malthinus > Malthinus seriepunctatus. The sequence continues at coordinate 20,087,322 of OZ004602.1, read as the reverse complement.
TAGATTATGCATCATCTAACATAAAATACTTTCTTTATGGAAAGTCCATTATGTAAGACGAACAACGTAGCTGCGAATTCGATAACAAAAGAAGCGCTTTTTTGAAATATTACATAAGTATAATTTGCATCTTTGCTTAAAATTAAATTTTTTGTTTAGGTAAAAGTTTTTAAAATGTTCTTTTAAGATCGAGTACAATAACCTGTTAACAATGCTTTATAGTTTTATTTTCAAAATTATCTATAAATTTAGACAAATTAATTACGGAAACAGGGTATTAACGTACGAACGGACGGACAGAAAATAGGAGATGAACTGGCGAAACAAGAATCTGAACTCACTGAGCTTGGAAAAGAATGATTGAAGCATGAATACAGAGTACCTAAAATCCAAGTGCGCCATGTATAGGTATTTCGAACTCACACCATCACTCATGCCATAGTGATAATTGATAAATTATCCCTATTCTATGGAACCAAGATCCGAAAGGTTAGATAGAGAACTTTTGCCACCTTGCCAGAGCACTGTGCTGTCTGGAAAGCATTTAACTCTCAATATAACCAGGACTAACTCAAGTTATCCCTAAACAAACTAAAGGAGTAAACATTTGTTTTTTAACTAGAGAATTGTTTGTCTATTGCTTAAAATCAGAACCCACCGTATTCCATGAGACCGCCGTTCCTTCGGATGTGTACATTGTCACCTGGCAATTTTTCATTCTAATGAATATTTCATCTTAGTTCTGTACTAGTTTTCGCATGTTATAAATCTGTGCTACACCCCTCCTCTTTTATCTGTGCTTGCCACCAGAAACAGAAGATGTTGAGCTATTGAATCAATCACCCATCGGTTGCCCCTAAACCTCCCGTAACCACATGAATCAGAGACAAACGATACGTGCGGTAGAGCTCGATTTTATGAGAAAAAGTCTGCTAATTACAAAAAAAGAGAAATGGGAGATATAAATAAAATGATAATAAATGGAAATAAAGTCACGAGAATTATGTAGAATCGTACGTAGAAATAATACAGAAGAAGAAGAAATGGGCAAAGAATATACTAATCTGGGTTCTGTGATGAGATAAAAGGAAAGGTAGATCAAGTAGACCATACTTATTACAATGTAAAACACCTGTAAGAAACATTATGAGTAAACGAGGCCTAAAGTACAATGGTTGGAACAATAGACACCTGTAGAGAGTGAATACGGCGAACTTGTTGAGGAGAAATCCAAAGAAGAAGATCCAGAGAGTTGTATTCTGCAAAGCTGCAAAAATCCATGCAATAGAAAGGCTGGAAAACAAAGATTTTTTTAAAACTATGCCAGACGTTCTTTTCATAGAAGCAAAATCGTCAAAAAATTCCAAATGCTTAGAAAGAAAAGGAAGCAGTGAACTCTACAGGGTGGTTCACAGAAACCTTTCATTATAGACGTTTTGGAGGTTATAATATGGTAAGATCGATCTGAAAATTTCAATTCTCCTATACAGATCCACTTGATAATTTTGTTTTAAGATTTGACCCTTCCTTTTTATTAACTTCGCTCGCAAGCTCGCTCGGTCATAAACTGAAATTGGTTAAAAAAGTCATTATGTATGTACTTATAACATAAATAACTGTTTTCATGTCATAAATAAAGGAAAAATTGTTTTATTTTAAGCAAAAAACACCAAAACAAAATAGTAATATAAATAAAAGCAAACGGATTTAAAAATAAACAAAGACGCCAAGTTGGCTGTAAAAGTATATAGAAAATTTTCCCTATTTCGTTTAACGAAGCTGTATCTCTTATAGCTTCTGAAATCTCAATGACGAACGTTTAATCTCAGACGCACTGTACCTATGTTAGGCACCTGTATACAGGATCGGACAGGTCAAGTCGGCAGATCGACAATATTTCCGACGGAGCCAACAGCCAAACGAAAATTGGTGTTTTAAAAAACCCAAACCATTCTATTGTTAGTTCTCATTTAGTTCTCGCATTTGTCGTGGAACTTAATGGTAGATATGTTGTAAGCCCAGCTTACACCCCCTATGTTTAGGGTGGATAATATACCTTTCCGCATTCCTTTATTATTATTATTGTGTAATGTTATGTTATAAATAATTGTTCACCTTCCTATTATTATTACGAATTTGCAATTATGCTTACAACAAGGAAACTGTTTTGTTGACGGTATTAGAAATACGCTAAAGTTAGCGGAAGCATTTATTTAAACTATAAAAACTGATCTACATCAACAAAACAGGGCTTCTTCTTCAAACCGTCGTTACAAGGTGTAACGCGGCTTCTTCCAAAACCAAGCCTCTGGGCTTCTTCAAAAATGTAATGTTAAAGTGTTACAAGCTTCGGGCTTCTTATCATTCAACCCGTTGCGCTATTACAAATTACAAGTTACAAATTAAATTATATTGATACATCAAAAGTGTTTTATTCTGGTTCGCCAAAACACAACGTCCATCACAACATAAAATTGGTGTCAGGTGTGGGGTGTATTAAATCACAAAGAATAGCCAATCAATTGGTTTTGTGAGCCCTATAAAAAAGTTAATGGTGGCCAACGTTAAGTGTCCAAAGAGCGAAGAATATACAGGATATAAACATCAAGCTGCAAGAGAACAAAGAAGAAGCCGTTTTCTTGATCAGCCGCATCAACTACAAATCTACATCAGCAACAGCATCAACTACAAATCTACTACATCAGCAACAGCATCAACTACAAATCTACAACATCCGCAACAGCAGCCGCATCAACAACAACTTCTACAGCATTCAAGCAGCAACGTCATCATCAAGAGTGTCAGTCTTATATTTAATTAGGGTAAGAAATTTTATTTTTAAAATTAATTTTGTAAAACTTGGATGCACGACTCCTCTGTTGCGGACAGTTCAAATTCTGAAGACGATACGTTAAATAATACAATTGAAACCGAAGGAACCATGTTTGACGTTAACGTAGCATTAAAGATTATTCCAGAATTTTCGGGTGTAGCGAAGGAGCTACATAAATTTTTGGCATGTTGCGAGGTAATTTCATCTTGTACAACAACGAGAGCGGATACAACGATGTTTTTAAATATTGTTAAATCAAAACTTGGGGGTAACGCATACGATTGCGTCAAATACAAAGATTTTGATTCGTGGGATGAACTAAAGGAAGTGCTAAAACAACAGTACCTAGAGAAACGAACGTTAGCCCAGATACAAATGGAGCTAGTAACGTCGCGCCAGGGATCAAACGAGCCAGTGAGATCTTTTGCGAACCGAGTTGAACGGTTGGCATTAGATCTAACGGATGCTGGTGTCGTCAGTCAAGGAGCAGAGGCTGCACCTATCCTTCATAACTTAAATCGGGCATCAGCTTTGAGAGCCTTTGTAGAGGGATTACAAAATCCTATAAAACTCATAATCAAAGCTAGCCGGTTTCAAGATTTTAATGTCGCGGTAGAAGCAGCCTGTGAAGAAGAAAGAATAAATTTTTCAAATAATCAAAATCAAAATAGAAGCACTTCCCAAAGTTCAAATTCGACCAATTCAAACAGAAATCGCTTAAATAATATTAGGTGTTCGAAATGTGGGAAATCAAACCACACAGCTAATCAGTGTTTTGCATGGCTCCCACAATATCCTACTTACCAACAGAGAGAGGGTCATGTAAATAATGTTAGGATCACATGTAGCTATTGTAAAAATTTGGGACATTCAATTCAGCAATGCCGGAGGAGACAATTCAAAAATAATTTGTCTCCTGCAGGGCAAGTCAATCGCTATAGTAACCATCAACCATCATCGAGACCCAATCCTACCCCTTTCCACTCAAATCAGCGCGTAACAAATCAATCAAATTCGGGAAACGATCTAGGACCCAGTACTTCATCAGGCAGGGTAACTCAGGTCCAAGAATACAAAGATGCCTAACTACAAATTCATATTTTAATAATAATTTTAATACTAATTCTAATCTTCAAATCAATGAAGATCTCGTATATAAATCCCGAAATCAAATAATCGAAGATAAACAATCTTCATGTCCTAAATCAAATATAATTAATTATTCTAGGGGTTCGCATATAGATTCTAAGGAAAACTATTTAGCCAAGGTTAACAGAGATGCAGAATCCCAATCTTATAATTTAAAGTTTGAAATCCAACAAGTTCCCGTATACAAATCCGGATCTCCAATATTCGAAGATAAAAAATCTTCACATTTTAAAGCAAATATAAATGCTAATAATTATTCCAAGCCAAATAAATCTTTTAATTCTAAGTTTGAAAGCCATCAAGATCCCTTATTCAATTATCAATTATCAATTAATAAAAAATGTGATCGTAATCATAATTCTAATTCTTATTCAAATGGTCTTCATATGGATTCTGAGGGAAACCATTTAGCTAAGGTTAACATAGATGAGGAACCACAAATTTTTCACATTAGCAAAGACAACTTACGATCAACATCAGTTATCATTCCATTGTCACTTTCTATAAAAAAATGCAAAACTGCAAATCTTCTAATCGACACTGGATCCGATGTCAGTTTATTAAAACTATGCCAAACCGATGGCAAGTCCGACATTTTTATAGATCAGAAAATTAAATTAAAGGGAATCACAAAAGACTTCGTAGAGTCCTTAGGTGTCTGCAACGGAACAATTCAACTTTCAGATAATATTTCAATTGATCATCCTTTTCATATAGTTCCAGATAATTTTCCTATATTAACCGACGGAATCTTAGGTCGCGATTTTATGATAAAAAATAACGTAAATGTAGATTATACAAATTCTACAGTTTCATTTCGTGTCCAAGGGCATAATTTCAATTTTCCATTATTTAGCCCAACCGATATCAAAGTTCCCGCCAGGACAGAAATAGTCACAAATATTTATTTAAATTCGAATGAGCCAAAATTATGTTTACAAAAGGAAGTAAAACCAGGTGTATTTGTAGGGAATTTTATTGTGCAAGCAACAAATAATATTTGCAAAGTTAGTTTACTTAATTCAACTGAGTCAGACATTTTTATAAATAGTAGTGAACTTGACTTTGACGACCTAGAAAAGTACGATATCATAAATTTAACTTCGGGAATTCAGCAAAAACGGTTACAATCATTAGAAAACGAACTAAACCTTAATCATTTAAATTCAGAAGAACGAAATTCGATACGAGACATTTGTACTAAATTCAACGACATATTCTTTTTAGAGGGTGATAAACTCACTCATACGGACGCAGTAAAACATAAAATTCCATTACTTTCTGAAAAACCAGTTTTCGTAAGACCTTATAGGTTGCCAGAATCACAAAAGGAAGAAGTAAATCGACAGATACAAAATATGTTAGATGACGATATAATAGAACACAGTCGGTCTCCATACAATTCTCCAATTTTGATCGTTCCTAAGAAACCTGATCTTGCCGGAAACAAACGGTGGAGATTAGTTGTTGATTTTCGCAAGCTGAATGACGTTACGGAGTCAGATCAGTATCCTTTACCCAATATCACAGAAATCTTAGAACAATTAGGTAACAGTAAATATTTTTCAGTAATTGATTTAGCAAACGGTTTTCATCAGATACTTCTTTCCGAGGATAGTAAACCTCAAACCGCTTTTTCATTTTTAGGAAATCATTTCCATTACAAACGCCTCCCTATGGGTCTAAAGGGCAGTCCCGCCACTTTTCAAAGATTAATGAACAATATTTTAACTGGTCTTAGTGGTATAAAATGTTTCGTTTACCTTGACGACATCATCGTCCATGGAAATAGTTTACAAGATCATAATGCCAAATTAATAGACGTTTTTAGTCGTCTCCGTGAAAGTAATCTTAAATTACAACCTAACAAGTGCGAGTTCTTAAGAAAGGAAATTATTTATTTAGGACATGTCATATCTGAGGAAGGGATTAAACCAGATCCCAGTAAAATTTCGTCAATTCAGCAATTTACACGTCCAACTACCCAACGGCAGGTGAAATCATTTCTAGGGTTATCATCTTATTATCGTAGATTTATCGATAATTTTTCCCAAATAGCCCATCCTCTAAACAATTTATTAAAGAAAGATGTCAAATTTCAATGGTCTTCGTTATGCGAAGATTCGTTCATATCATTGAAAGAAAAACTTATAAGTCCTTCAATACTTCAATACCCAGATTTTACTCGTGAATTCATACTGACCACAGACGCTAGTCAAAATGCCATAGCCGCGGTTTTATCACAAGGTGAAGTAGGCAAGGATCGTCCAATAGCTTATGCATCTAGAAGCTTAAATAAAGCCGAGATGAATTATTCTACTATTGAAAGAGAGTTGTTAGCTATCGTTTGGGGAGCTCAGCATTTTAGACCTTATCTTTATGGACGCAAATTTAAAATTTACACAGATCATCGTCCTTTAACTTATATATTTTCAATCTCCAATCCATCTTCCAGACTTATGAGATTCAGACTCAAATTGGAAGAGTACGAATACGAAGTCATTTATAAACCAGGAAAACAAAATTTAAACGCTGATGGACTCAGCCGAATGTTTCAGATAAATTCTGAAGATTCCTATAACAAATATTTAAACGACATCGAATCAAAAATAATCATCAACAATGACGTAACAGATGCAGACGAAAATCTCGAAAATTGCTCAAAAGATTTTCATTTAATATATTTCACTGATACTAAATTTACTAGGAACATTGACTATCACGATAGTAAATTCGAACTTATTGCACAAAATTCAAGTCTTCACGGTTTATCTTATCTCAAATCTGATCATCGCTATTTCATATATTTGCTAACGAAAACAAGTCAAAACGACAAAACAGACTACAAAGACATATTTTATTCTCTACTAAATCTTAAAGACTTTTGCGTTAAAAATCATATAACTCAGTTAGCTATTTCAGGGGATAATTTAGAAATCGACAGATTAAAATTAGAACCTATACGAATAATGTTTCGATATATTTTTCAACAAAGTAAAATAAAAATCATAATTTTTCATAATCAAAATACTAACAAGGAACTATCACAATTAGAAATCCAACAGATACTAAGGGAGTATCATCACACTCCATTGGGAGGTCATCAGGGGTTAACCCGCACATTCAAACGCATAAAAGGTCTCTATAAATGGGAAGGAATGTATAAAGATATCAAAAATTATATAAAATCATGTGAAACATGTCAAAAGAATAAATGCAGTAGAAAAACGAAACAACCAATGACAATTACTACAACTTCATCATGTCCTTTCGAGAAAATATTTTTAGACATAGTCGGACCATTAAATGTAACCGATAATTTTAATAAGTATCTTTTAACTTTTCAAGATGATTTAACAAAATATTCAATAGCAATTCCCATACCAAATCAGGAAGCCACGACAGTAGCTTTAAATTTTGTTACCAAAATTGTGTGCATATATGGAACGCCAAAAATATTATTAACAGATCAGGGAACTAATTTTATGAGCAACGTTTTTAAGGAAACTTGCAAGTTATTAAAAATCAAGCAAATTCAGTGTACAAGTTTTCATCCCGAAAGTAATGGCAGTTTAGAACGTTCCCACAGGACTCTAGTAGAGTACCTGCGACATTTTATTAATCGAGATATGAATAATTGGGATAATTTTATGCCCTACGCAACTTTCACATATAATACCACTCCACATATCTCAACCACATTCACGCCTTTTGAACTTCTCTTTGGTAGAAAGGCTATCCTTCCGTCATCCTTAACAAAATCTCCAGAACTTCTTTACAATTATGATGACTATTATAGCGAGATGAAAAGTCGATTCCAGCATTGTCATGAATCGGCTAGGGAAATTATAATAAAAAATAAAGAAAAATCAAAACAAAATTATGACAAAACAATTCATGATTTAAAACTTAATGTAGGCGATCTAGTTTTATTAAAAAACGAAACAATAATAAAGGGAAAAAGCAAAAAGTTACTTCCATTATTTAAAGGCCCTTACGAGGTCTTGTCATTAGATTCCGACGTAAATTGTACCATATTAATAAATAGAAAACCTATAAAAGTGCACAAGAATCGTTTAAAATTGTTTCACAATTAAATCCTTAAATTTTTAACATTAAGAAATAATTATTGTCTTCCCAAACAGATGTTTCATGCATTCAAGTTATATATCCAATCAATTAATTAATGTATTAAATTTCAAAATTTTAATTTTAGCGAAGTTTTAAATGTAATGTAAGCCAGGCAGGCGGTAGTTTCTTTTTTGTAAATTCTACCGTCGTGTCCTAGGCAGAATTTTAAAAAATACGGCGGAGGTGTTGTAAGCCCAGCTTACACCCCCTATGTTTAGGGTGGATAATATACCTTTCCGCATTCCTTTATTATTATTATTGTGTAATGTTATGTTATAAATAATTGTTCACCTTCCTATTATTATTACGAATTTGCAATTATGCTTACAACAAGGAAACTGTTTTGTTGACGGTATTAGAAATACGCTAAAGTTAGCGGAAGCATTTATTTAAACTATAAAAACTGATCTACATCAACAAAACAGGGCTTCTTCTTCAAACCGTCGTTACAAGGTGTAACGCGGCTTCTTCCAAAACCAAGCCTCTGGGCTTCTTCAAAAATGTAATGTTAAAGTGTTACAAGCTTCGGGCTTCTTATCATTCAACCCGTTGCGCTATTACAAATTACAAGTTACAAATTAAATTATATTGATACATCAAAAGTGTTTTATTCTGGTTCGCCAAAACACAACGTCCATCACAACAGATACATGGCCTTCCCTTTGGCAGCAGAAGTGCCGATAGGAGTTACTTGAACCCGCGCCTTACAGTCCAGAGGTGGCACATAGGGGATTTACAATTCATTGATAAAAATGAGACTTTCATAGAAAAAGGTTTTGAAAACAAATGGAAGCTCTTGCCGATGGGACCAACTGAAGCTAGTCTGATCCTACCTGTCTGTGCCTAATTTCATTAGGCCATGTGTACTCTCTAGAGTCAAGAAAATTCCAAGTCGATATATAGGATGACTCTAGGATTGAAGCGCGACATCCATATCAGTATAGGCTTACATCCTCTAAAAATCAACAATCGAGGAGTTTCAGGAAGCTATAATGTATAATATGACCTTCTTTTGAACTTTTTTGGCACCTTTTTTAATTTTAACTACCACTTGATTTAAAAAAATAAGCTGGGCTCTAGACAACGAGATTAAAAAAGTTTACTAATATCGGGTTGTACCCGACCTTACATCCGTACCAAATCAAGGTCACGGTAACTGTGGTCCTTGCACTTGGTTGGTACAATTCTATATAATAAATCACAATTAACTAAGACCATTGGGACCCAATTTCACTGTTAAAGGCATTGATTTAAAGTCGAACTGAATTAAGCTGGGCTTGGTCTGAAAGCAAAGCTCACATCATATCTTTCAGTTTTACATTATTCACATACGACTTAGGGTCGATTGTACAATTGAGACGTAACAGCGGCTTAAATATGAACCCGAGTTCAATTGAAAAGAGTGACAAATTCATGTTGTACATTGAAGTTCAATCGTAGTTTACCTTAGAGTCAGTATTATAAACGAAGGTTGAAACTCAACCAACGGTTGAAACTTAACCTAAGGTTAGTTGTCATTTTAGTTTGATATAATTGGACAAAATAGTGAAATTGATGTTAATTTCAACCTACGGTTGAGTCAACCTTCGGTTAACTACGCTTTATAATACTGGCCCTTAGTAAAACTCAAGTTTTATTAAACTCTAACTCTAGCTGTTATTGCACAATCGGCCCTTAGACCTCAAACCAGAGCTTAATCTGACACTGTGAAACCGAACAGTTGTACTGTGAAGCTGATGTAAGCTGTTAAGCTCCACGTCTTGGCTTAAACTTTAAATTAGAGCTTAAGTCAACACTATCATATCAGGCTTTATGTTACGTATACTAAATTATTACAAGGTGTTTTTGAAATTCACTGACAACGCGTGATCACTGATTTTTGAGATCAAAGGAAAACGAGACATAATAGGCTTTTTTATATTCTTTCCTTTAGGCAGAATTCTTCAATACACATTTACCCTTAGGATTTAATTTTAGTCTCGGTATAAACAGGTTAAAGCTATTTTTAAAACCTCTTTATACTGAGACTAAAATTAAATCCTAAAGATAAATGTGTAATGTAGAATTCGGTCTTAGTGGTGTAGCTACTTTCTACTATTATACTGCCCAATATCGCCTCTGAGGAGGACCCTAGCATCAAGCGAGACATCGAGAGGTCTTATAGCAAAGGAACAACTTGGCAACAGTGCAGTGCACCTTTTTCTAGCGTTACGTAGACGCGAGTAATTTTATCGGAATTAGGCCGAATTCTACATTACACATTTATCCCCAGGATTTAATTTTAGTCCCAGAATAAAGAGGTTTTAACAATAGCGTGGAAGAGACTAAAATTAAATCCTTTAGGATTTTAGGCAATTTTCGTGATAGGTACTTTCCTATAACCAACAGGTATGCGTTCAGAAAGTGGTTCCCTTGTAGTTGAAAAATGGGTTAACCCTAGAGAATATTTTTTAAGCTAGCCACTGACTCTGTACTCAGATAATCCCTCTGAAGGTTAACTTCCCGCACCAGCCATTTCTAATTGAAATTGCGATGGAATTGAGAACTGCATCGGTAAGGGAGGTGTATAATAATCTTATTTTCATCTCGTAAATCTATGATCAAGTGTTATCTGTGAAGTTCTGTACACTATATCTGTATAGAGCCAATTCATAAGAAAATTCGTAGGATCGTAGGTTGTAAGAAAACTATTTTATAGCCATAGCTATTTTAAGGTTTGATTGACACCATTTTTGTCCTACGCCTCAATTAAATATGTATTTAGTTGTTATTACAAAAATAATAAAAGTTGTAAATATGTTAAATTACATAATTATTTATACCTACACAGGAGAAGATATACTTCATTTCAGTTGCTTGCTCTAAGGTCTATAACAGGTATTAAAGCTGGACCTGGCTAGGCCATTGTTTTTAACAAATCAACAATCGAGTTTTTAAAATCAAACTATTGTTATAGTTTACGCATAGATATAAGTAATCCTTTTCAGCTTCTATAAAGTCAACAGTTGCTCATTGTAAATTATATATAAGCATCCGTTCTACTATAGCGATTGTAAATCTTTAATTATTTAATTATAAATTAGTGCTAAATAATAAATTTCATTTCATATACTTATATAAAAATAAAGGATAATGATAAGCCGAAAAACACTATATCTATGCGTAAACTATACAATGATTAAATTTTTGATTAATCGACTTTTTCTCCCAGTTCTAGTTAGTAGGTGCTGTCATTTACTTTAGAGAAGATCGATAGAAACGATGAAATGAATCGCGTCCAAAAAATCAATCAGATTGGTAAATCGTGCCATTTTTTCCAAACAATGTTGAATATCTCACCATTTGAACCTGAAATCTTGTGATTCGTAGTAATCAAAAAACGCTTAAGCAAGAATTAGCTCACATCGAGCGGATCATCATATTTTTCTATAAACACTCAGATTTCCATTCCAAGACAGCGGGAGATCCATTTATAGCACATTTGTGCGCTATGTAATATTAACAATCGATGTACTTTACTCCATATGAAATGAAAAAAGAAATAAATTCACAAGAAAATTAATTTTCAACTTTACACTTCAATAAGAAATCAAATAAAACTACAACGATCTTATTGTAAAAATTCTTCGACAACTTTAATATTTTTTTATTACAAAATAAAATATAATTAAAAACAATTTAATATTTAAAACTTATTTCTTAACTTTAAAATTATTATATTAAATTTTTTTTTTGAGAAAAGTAATAAAAGTCTTATAAAAGAAAAAGTTTTCCAACGCGAAGAAAATTTTAATGAAACTAAGTGCTGATTGATTTTTAAATTAATTGCATTTGTTTGCTTTTCTACTTTGAATTCTAAAAGTTTTCCCAAAAAAAAACTTTTTTAAGACAAAAGATAATTGCTCGAAAGATTTATTTATTTTCTCTTATCGTACCAAAAGACGTTCTTAATTTGAACAACTTTTCTCTTATGTTTTTACATCCCGCTTGTTATAACAACAGCTTTATATACATAACTCGATTGTGTTAAAAGCCCAGGCCATAAATAAGCCTTAACAGATTCGCTGTTACGATCCGAAGAGTGATGTCGATTGTGGCGATCTTGTTGGAGTCGCACCGGAATTTGGAAATCCATATCCATGTCGTACGGTGGATCTTGATTTACTATAAACCAACAAACACGTGTTGCGTTCGAAACGTATCTACGTAAAGCCGAACATTCTTCTAAACACTTGTACTCTTTTAAAGTATCACAAACTAAAGCGAGTACTTGGTGTTCGACTTCCACAAGAGGATAAGATTCGGCCGTCGAGGCCAAACAACGCACAAGTCCACCACGTAAAGTTTTAGCAGCCGACGTTCGATCGTCAACGTGTAAACTACGCAAAATTTCCCTCAGCTTCGAGTCTCGTAAATTTTTGCATGTCCTGAAAGCAAGCTAAGGGTACTCTGTTAATTTACACATAATTTGCAATAAAATCAAAATTAACTTACAACAACGACCGAAAAAAGAATTTTCGATTTTAGTTGCGTTGCATGCTGAAGTTCCGGTAGCGAATCTAACGCTTCTAAAGCTCTGGGTCTGCTTTGATAATAAAGTGCAGCGTATCGACCAACTGCGTCCTTTCTGTGAAAAAAAAAACATCAAACTCATTTTCAGACTATACAAGGAATGACAAAAATTCTCTTCGCTCAGATTACTACATTTCCATTTACGAGCTGATTTAAAAAGAAAATCCTCTCTTTATTACAGCTAATAAAGCAGTCAGACATGAAATATTTTTAGTAATTATTCGCATTAATTTTAGGTACCCAAAATAAAGCTTTTAGGAAATAAGATAATAAGCGAAACAAAAAAGACTCGTCCAATTGATTTTCACGGGGGAGGTAAAAACACGTGGGTTGATTTAAAACATTTTGTGCAGAAGGAAATTTGTAAATTTGAAAAACTTTTTGTTTACAAACCCAACAACAACAAATTTCTTTTTATATTTTTATTTAAAAAAGGAAAGTTTGGAAAAACTCGCGCGTAAATAAATAGTTGAGGAGTTTGTGGGAAAAAGTATAAGCAAAAACTAAAGACGAATGCGTTTTGAAAACTAAATTATGTCTTCAAAACAAAGTTTGAAAATTGTCAATTATAAGTGGCTCAACAGCTCAACTGAGAATAGAGAAAACGATGTTAGGAATTACATTGAAAAACAAAAGGGTGTGTGGGTTACATGGGTTGAAAATGGAAGTGGAAAATGTTTAGTTCAGGGGCGGTTCGTTTTGTTTGTTCTTATGGGTCGATCGCTCTCTCGAATGGAAATTTGATGAAAAGAAGTCTTTTGTTTAAGATTAAACCTTTTAATTAAAGGATGAGGAAAACCAACCAATTTTCCCACTCCCTGAGGAAAAATTAAATTTTGTTGGAAACGTATTGTAGACTACTTTTTTTGAATTAAAAACTAAAATTTTAAATTCGTTCGAACGATTGATTTTCTAGAAAAGTCTATTTTAGTCGTTACAGTACTTGTTATCGTATGGAAAAGTTAATGGAGCAATTTTAATCATTAAAATAACCTTAAAACTCTAAAACAAACCTTAAAACTGCAATCATTAATAAATCATAAGTTTTATTTTCATTTTAACGATTTTAGTGCAGTAATTCGCTTTATTGCTTTTATTAAGTTTTTTTGAAATAACCAGTGGCGTATTAAAATTCTTTTTGCAGAAGTTTCTTCAAACACAGATAGACATCAGCAGTGGGGTGCTTTTACATCTCTAAAGAGTCACAAAGTATATTATCACTCTAAAAGCCCTTTCCTTCCCAAAACGCCCTTCCCCCAAAAATTGAGTTTGAATTTCTAAAATCACACTTTTTTTCACATTTTTGAGATTATCTCAAAATCTATGTAGAAAATTAAAAATTATAAAGAGTCAAAAATTCTACAATATTAATCTTATTTGCGATTTTTGAATAACTTGAGTAGTTTTGGAGAATATTGTTATTGAAAATTAAACTGTTTTGTGCATACTGCAGTACACGGATTGCGCGTGACACCGAGGGTCCCATTTTGCGTTATTTGGAAATTACTCATTACCTAATCAATTCTAAAAAAAAAACAAAAAATACGTGATTGAAGAGGACATTTTTAGCTTTAAATTACATACAGAAGATTTTGATTTTTAGTAATTTATCATGGAGAAAAAAATTAATGAATGTAACATAACCCAATTTTTCTATAACAGTAAAAATCTGGGGAAATAATTGAGGAAATAAAAAATACATACAGCCTGTCCTAAAATTGCGGGGCACAAAAAGATCCACATATACTAGACATAAAATAAGGTCGATCTAACCCAACTTGCCTTATACAAAAGTCCTCGGCTACAAAGTTACAGCCCCTGAAAGAGGCGAAAAAATAATTAATTTTTTTGTTTTAAATGAAAACGGTTTGAGCTAGAGTGTTCAAACTTGGCACCGATCGTTTATTTATTAACAGTAATACTTGAGAAAAATTACATAATGATTGCTTTAAAAATGGCGGAATACGGTGGGGTAAAGGGTAGTTTTTTCTTCGTATTTTATTTGTACGTAGCAAATTCGAAAAAAAAGGTTAAGAATAGTCAATTAAATTTAAAATTTTAACGTTTATGCCTCTTGTTTCATTTTACTAAGATTAGTCGTTTACGAGCAAAATGCAAAAAAACATTAGCTTCTGTATGGGGAAGCTACGATTGTCATAGCATAAATTAAGTACTAGACTTTTTTTTTTTAGGACTTTTGTATAAGGCAAGTTGGGTTAGATCGACCTTATTTTATGTCTAGTATATGTGGATCTTTTTGTGCCCCGGAATTTTAGGACACGCTGTATAGGATTACTATTTTCATACATTATGCTTTAATGTTCTAATGTACAAAATTATTTTCGATTTTTATTTTGAAAAAAAAATCCAACTTGGAATTTCAAAATTAAAAAAAATTTTTTATTGGCTATTTCTTAATCTTTAAAGTACTCTCAATTAATGAAGGAGAGCTCTAAGACCATAAGAATTTTTTTCTAGAAAGTCTCAAGTATATACAGTAGAACCCCGTTATAAAGTACCCTTTTATAAGGTTTCTCTGGATATAACGGACTAAAGCATTGGTCCCATTTTAATATTCTGTCTATTTATTTTGTTTTTATTAAGGACTCCAGTTTTAACGTACCAAAATTTTTCGGCCCTTGATGGTACGTATTAACGAGGTTTTACTGTATTTTAGCACGCAATTATTATTATTACGATTTCACCAAAAAATGTTTAACAATATCAAAAAAGATCGAAATATGTAGTTTTTCTCCAAAATTTGTCATTTTACTCCCTTATTTTTGAGAATTCAAACTTTTGCTTGTACGAAAATAAAGGTAATACCTTTAATATTTTATATCTTTTAATTGCCTCTCGATATGAATTGTACTTTAGAAACGACAGCAGTTTGTATGTTGAAGAAAACGAGAGAAAAAATTGAAGGTTGAGATTAGTTCCATTTCAGTGCAGTTATTAATTTTATTAATATTTGATTGTAAACCCGGAACAAAATCACATCAAGCTGTAACCTGCACTATTGTTTAGTACGTATAATAGCCTTTATTAGTAAATTAAAAGTCTCCACCCCTCCGAGGGACAAAATCCTCAAAAATTGGGTTTGAATGTCTAAAATTACACTTTTTTCATATTTTTGTCATTATCTCGCAAACTATGCAATTGAATAAAAATTATAAAGAGATAGAAATGAAAGACAATAAAAAAATACACAAGTTTTGTCTGAAGTCGAAAATTGTAAATGTATTTATAAGAAAGTTGTAGACCTCTGAACTTCGTTCATTCAAACAGAAAAGACGGTGAACCAAAATTCGGTTTGAATGACTAAAATTACACTTTTTTTCATATTTTTGCCATTATCTCGCAAACTATGCAGTTGACTAAAAATTTGAAAGATACAAAAATTGAAGATAATAAAAAAATACACAATTTTTGTTCGAAGTAGAAAACTGTAAATTTATTTAGAAGAAATTTATAGACCTCTGAACTTTGTTCATTTGACCAGAAAAGAACCGTGTACGTACAGTGTGTACAGTGTTACGACGCTGTGACTCTACGTTATGTTCTATGACCAGATGACCACGTAGAGAGCTCTTCTCTGATTTTATGACCTATACTTACAAGACAAGTTCAACAATTGTTAAGATTTCAGTTTTTTAACAAAATATTTTAATAATTTTTAATTCTCCCCTTTTAACAAAAATTAAAAACAATAAGTAGCTCGAACCGCTAAGTTTAGAATGAATGCGAGCTTTTTAGAAAATCAAAAGGATTCAATTGCAAAACTGTGGTCCTCTTCAAAGCACTTATTTGCTTCTCTAACCAACCATGTCTTTGTTTAAAAAAGTTTCCGTCCAATCAGAACGAAATAATTAAAAATTAGCAAAGTTTGTTAGTTTACATAGGACATGGGGCTCTTATTAAACATATAAAAGCTCATTTGAACTTTAAGGGTCAACAAAATTCAATTAAACGTACCTATTTGTTAAAAGAATTATTGTATAGAACAATAATTCGTTTATACATAATTTCCTTTCTATTAAGTTATACATCCGAATGAGAAAGGAAAGACCCATCCCAGAACCACATTTAACTTAATTAATTCACAAAAATGCTAATTGCTTAATATTAATAAATTAAAATAACAAATTTTGACATTAAATTAATTTTTAATTATTATTTTTAGAATCCAATCAAGTTTTTGTTGTGATAATTTCCTATGCACATCCTCTCTTTTTTGACGTCACATCCACGTTAACGTTTTGGATAAATTTAAATTAATTTAAAAGTCTAGATAATTATTTTATATAAATTAATAACTAAAAAAAGATAAGCAAAATCCAAATACTTAATGACCCTATCAGGGGACCAATTAGTAAAAAAAAATGCGAATTTTACAAAATTGCGTGGGAGTAAAATCCTACACTTTTTTGCTCTCTAAATGTTACTCATAAATGAAAATTTGTCATTTCGTACCATCAAATCAACGGGATTTCTCCAAGGGATATATAAATTTCCAAAGGATGGAAATAAAAATTTACAATTTATCGTCACAAACAGGAACTTGTTAAGGTTTTATTAATAATTTTAGCAAAATAAATTTAATCGTATTTAGCATAGGTTTGTTGTGGTTTTTACATCAGTTTCTTAATTGATAAGATAAGATAAAATTATTTGTTTAATTTTAATAATAAAATGCGTGGTTTACAAAAGTTTGAATTAATTATTGTAAAATTGTTGCTTTGTACATGCTTGTTCAGAGCAGATTTCTTCAAAACGATTTTAGCTTCCCACCTACAGTTTACAATTTCAATTAAGTAATCTAACCACGTTGTGGTAGAAAAAGCAACGGATACGGCCATACCGGTAACTTTTTTTAATACTTATTCCATTTCCGGTTAAACCGGAAGTAAAGTATAAAGTTTTGGGTGTCGCTAGATAGCTAATTTTACTAGATTTCCAAATATTAAAATATATAGAGGGTGTTCTATTGCAATTAAGAAAGTTGTTATCATTTCCGGTTAAACCGGATGCTAAAGTATAAAGTTCTTTCTATCGTCTAACAGCTAATTGTACAAACTTTCAAAATATTTAAAAATATAAGTTCTTATAAACTCTTGATATTCTTGTAATATTCTGTTTAACCAGATGACATTCAAAAAATCATAACTACGGTTCCGTTCGGGCGAAGTTGATAAAAAAACAGAGTTCGGTAGAGAATTACATTCTCTATAACATATCCAAGAATGAAAAAAAAAGCCGGAGTAGATTTTAAGAAAGTGCATTTCAAAATTATGACTTATTTTAGCCCCTTAAAGATAGGCAATTTTAAGACAATTTTAAAAATCGGGTGGATTAGGACGAAAGCCGTATATTTTCGCTGTACTTTACCTTTTTGAAATTTTTATTATAATAATTACCGTCCAAGTTATAAGGGAAAAACGAAAAAATTTCCGGTTAAACCGGAAGCGAAAATATAAAGTTTTTTCTATCGTCTAACAGCTAATTGTGCAAACTTTCAAAATATTTAAAAATATAAGTTCTTAAAAACTCTTGATATTCTTGTAATATCCGGTTTAACCAGATGACATTCAAAAAATCATAACTACGGTTCCGTTCAGGCAAGGTTGATAAAAAAAACAGAGTTCGATAGAGAATTACATTCTCTATAACATATCCAAAAATAAAAAAAAAAGCCGGAGTAGATTTTAAGAAAGTGCATTTCAAAATTATGACTTATTTTGGCCCCTTAAATATAAGCAATTTTAAAACAATTTTAAAAATCGGGTGGATTAGGACGAAAGCCGTTTATTTTTTCTGTACTTTACCTTTTTGAAATTTTTATAATAATAATTACCGTCCAAGTTATAAGGGAAAATCGAAAAAATGGGACAATCGTTCTATTGGCCGCCATTTTGAATAAAATTTTTTTTTTAATTATGTATTTAAATAAGTTACAAAAGTTCTTTTTTCAAAGGCCTTTGAGACCCGGATGTTACGTAGGTGGTGTATCTTCCTCAAAGACAGAAACAGTCATTAAAATAATACATTCGTGCTCGAGGGCACACAAGGAGAAAAGAAAGCAAAATTACAAGCTTGAAAAAAGAAGTGCGAAAACTCCATTCGTATAATCGCAGGCCCCTTGTATGAAATGGCAAATTGTTCGTTGAAACGAGCTTACAGCCAGGAGCTTCAAAGTTTACTACGCACATTTAAAGATCGGATGAAAACCAAACTAAATGTTTTTAATGAAATTCCAAGGGAAAACGGTCAAAGAGAGAACGAAAAATTAATTCGAACAATATATCAACGTTAAATCCTCATCCTCATTAGGAGAGTCGCGGTCGCCCTTAAAATTTCGCCGCTTGCGTGCATAAACATTACACACACCTATTCGAACTGAAACCGGTGTTTTGGTGGCATATTCAAGGTTTTTAATTTCGAGAAAAAATCACTTCATTAAAAATTTTAATTAATATACGCCATGTATAAATGTAGTGTAAACAAAAATTATAAAAAATTATAATTACATTAATAGAAAATACGAAATTAATTTTGCTTTTAGCTTTTCTTTACTTAGCTTTAAGCTCGTAAAATGAATTTTAATGTTCAGGTTGTTGTAGCTTTTTCGTAAAACGTGAATTTTACATCACCGGGGTTTAAAGACGCCTACGCGCTTTTCATTCACAAGAATAAAAATCATTAAAACGTGCTCCTTTTGAGTTAAAGACTAGGTATTAGAAGTATAAAAAGAAGAGACGAACAAAAAAAACAATTTAAAGTGAAAATAAAAAAAATATGATAACTGAAGTATAACTAATTGACAAGAGATGGCACTTTTCATAAATATTCTATTTTTACCTTTTAATGAGTATTAATTTAATTAATTTTTGACGTTTATAAAAAATTAAAATGTTCTTTTGTTGGCTCGTCAGTAGCTGTTAGACTCGACTTCGTCTCGTCTGACAACACGAACTGACTCGACGAAAAACAGTGTCATTTTTAAAATTTATATAAAACAATATCCGACTGCTTTCTTCAATTGATTTAAAAGAAATTCTCAAAGATTTATTTTTTAGACTATTAAAATTGTTACCAAAATGTAAAAAAACAAACCCTTAAGTGATTGCCTTTTAAGTTAATTGAAAAATTTTAAATGTAAACAAACAAAAAAATTGTTTTAGTTTTAAAAATTTCAGCTTCTTGCGAAATTAAATAATTTTAATTTGGATCCTTTATTATGTTGTAAGGATAATTTTATGAAAATTTAATTATAAAGGTGTAAGAAACTTTTGCCTATACATTTATAAGAGCTTGCTTCCATATTAATAACTTAATATAATAAAATAACAGTATTAGGTAAATGAAAATAGCTTGTAAAGTCTGATGTTGTAGGTGGATATTTAGATACTCATGAATCTGAGCATTAAGGTGGTCCTTATTTGTATAAAAAATTACTTTCTTTCAAATATATAGGCAATTTCACCCCCCACCCCAAATTTTTCTTGAATTGTAGATTGTAAAATTAATTAAATCTAAAGATATAAAGTTTTGAAAAAGCGCCATCTCTTGTCAATTACATATATAGTTCAGTTTACTATTTACTTTTACATCCTAGGAGGTAAAAGTAGAACTTTAACCTTACTTATTTAGTAAGGTTAAAACTATTATTAAGAAGGGAGCTATAGGACACTATAACCAGACATTTCATTATTTTATATTCTATAGTACAGACACCCTGTAGAAATATAATTTAAAATCTTCAAACATTAATTTAACATAAAAAAAATTTACGCTTCAATTATTATAATTACGGATAAGAAAATGTAATTTTTTAAAATTAAAAAGAAAAGTTGAGCTTGTCATAAATAAAAGAAAAATCAACAAAACAACCAAGAAAACCTTGAAAAGCAAAATGTAAGATAATCGGATTTTTCAATACTTCAAAAAATTATATTTAATGTGCTCGAATATTAAATTACCATTTTTTAGTTAAGAAAAATGGGAAAAATCAATATAAGTAGGCAATGGAAAATATAAAAAAAAAAGTTTTCTAAAATTGGTTTTTACTAGACCCTTACCTTTTATCAGTTTCCTGTTCCGATTCGGAATGATAACCATCGCTGTGGCAAGGACTTTCCGGAGTTTTCATCAATTCTAAGAGGGCGCCACATCCTCGCGAAAATTGCATAAGTAAAGTTGCTACAGGTTTATCTTCATCTATTGGTTGTAATCTAAAAAAATTGGGTTTTTGAATTTAGAAAAAAATGTTTTCTAACATAAAATTAGTTCTGAAGAAAAAAGAAACTTTTATTTTGTGTGAAAAATTCTTAATGGTTTTAAATTCAACGTTAATTGCAGATTGGAATTTATCATAAAAAGCAACAAAGTATTTGTTTAATTTAGTAATTTACACATTTTATTTTAAAAGAAATTTTAAGTATGCCGATTTCTCTAACATTACTATTATATGACAAGATGACAAGTACATTAATAATAAATATTAACCTCTAATGACCCTCTTTTAATTATACGTACTTTAAGTAGTAAATTCCACATTTATGTAATTTGCAAAAATTAAATAATTCTTAACCCTTCAGTATCCGCGTACTCGCGTTGATTACATAAATGTAATCCATTTTCAAATTTCTATTTTTCGTATCGAAAATATTTTTTTAACCTTCGTAATACCGACTTAAAAATGAAACGTTGCATACCAACAGGGGTCCTGACGGACCCCAGCTATTTTATGCTCTGGGCTATTAATATTTGACAATATTATGGCCTATTATTGTTCCCTGAAGCTTTAGGAAGAATTTGAGCACAAGAAGGTATTTTTAGGTTAATGAAAACCGACCCAAAAATTTTTTATCTGCTTTAAAACGTAGGTAATTATTATTAAAATCTCCTGGAGGGGTTGTTTTAAACTAAATGTTATCAAACAGGTGTTATTCGATGTTCGATTTTTAAAGGCGAAATCTCCCCTTTTACGCGGGCGTGCTTTTTTTTAAAGAACAAAGTCTCAAAAACACAGAAAAAATTATTACGATGATGGCAAGCCAAAAACAGGCAGTGGGGCCCGTTTATACCCCACTCGGTATTATACGAAGATTAAAACAATAATAATTATATTTTTTACTTTTGATTTTATTAATATAAATTGTTTATTTAACACCTTTCTTTTCAAATTTATTTAAGGTAAATAATTGAAGATCACTCACTTTCATATTAGAAAGTAATTTTTTTTTCATTAACGAGGTTAAAATTCCCAATTACACCTCAAAGGCTAATTGTTAGTATGCTTAGTTATTTAGTAAAATTTTTGTTAGAAAAAAAAAGTAATTAAGATTAAAAGCACTTACCTTTAAATTTTACCTAATGTTAAGATTTGTTATCTATAAAATATTTAGTTGTATAGGTCAGTAAAATCGTTATCTATGGTCAATTAGCCGAAAACGGATTTACATGCATAAAATACCAAAATATAGATTCTAGAAATTTTTTTTGCATAAATTCCGTTTTCTATTAGTCTATTAGTCATTAGTCAAAAAAGTCAGTCGAAAATAAATAATAAAGTAAAGTAACCTTTTAAGTTGTGATATACAAAAAAGTGCTTCTTTATCACTTTGAACGCGCACTGTTAAAGTATCAATTAAAAATTTGAGTTGCTTTAAAGTAGGCTTATCCAAAACCGTTAATAGGGTCGTATTGTCAATTAAACGTTGTTGTACATCCTCATAGTGTAATGATAATAATCTGTGATGAGATGCATCGACTGGCTTTTTCGTGTCGTTTCCAGATAATCCCAATTCGTCTAATTTGTGTAATGCCGTTTTGTATGCTTCGATGTGGTGGTTAATTTCGGTTTTGAGGGCTGCGTGAAGATGCGTTAAGCCTGTAACGTCAGGTGTGAGACCATGACATCCCAATCCTATAAATAAATTAATATAAATAACGTAATTAAATTTTTATAATGCACAAAGGTGGTATAAGCAACACGTGTTAAAAAATAGGCCGGTATTACACTACGTATAAAAGCTCTTTGGGCATGTTCTTTTATACAAGCTCTAGTATGAACGATTTTGCAGTGTAATAGGGTAGTTTTTACAAAATGTACCCTATTACACTGTAAAATATTTTATATAAGAGCTTTTATAAAAGAACTTGGTCAAAGAGCATTTACAGTCTATTACCACACCATAAGAACTAACTTCTTATGCTGTGCTATTACTAATCTTGGGAATATACTATTAGAGGCTATTAGAGGCTAACGTAATCTGGTCCAGGCCGGTCCAGGAAAGTCTAATTATGAGCTTTTATTAATTATTTGAGAGTATTCATTAATCATTATAGGTCATCCATAGAAATAAATATGTCATTTTTTTGACCTTTTCAACGTTCAAGGTTACATGGTATGGACTAAATCTCGTACTAACTTGTTAGTAGTGAATCAACTCAAAGAGCAAAGACACGAGAATCTAAGCTTTAACGTTGTGCACGGTCATGCGTCAAATTTTTTACGCACGATGTTAAAGCTTAGATTCCCGTGCTTCTGCTCCTTGAGTTGATTCAGTACTAACAAGTTAGTACGATATTTAGTCCATGTAAAACGGCCCTAAAATTTGAGATATACAAATCGTTAGTACACAAAATTCTAAAATATTCCAAAACACCCCCCTATTGGTGTTGGTCGATTTACTGTGCTCACTGCTCAGACTTATATTATCAGTTAGAGTCCAGTCAACGAACGCCCTAAAAATGGGCTGTAGAGTTGTAGAGGACATGGAAGAAAGTGACATTTTTTTGTCAAGAATGTGTTTGAAGTAGTTAGGAGGTAAAACTACTCTAAGTCTCCGGTCCTAGCTACATATGCCTAAGGGTGGGAAGGGATAGTAAGGTTCCGTTTTTTGTATTTTCGCTTATAGCTCAAAAACAGAGGGTCCTTGGAAAAAAATTATTCTTAATAAAATAAAAGCCTATAAAATTTCCAACAAGACTTTTTCTATTAATTTTTTCTCTATTTTTTATAGTTTTCGAGATATCCGCCCGCAAACATAATTAATGTATAAAACATAAATTTGCCTATGTTTTTCGTCAAACTTTTGACTCTAACACCTCAGCTCTTCATTTTAAAAATATTCTGCGGTTTTGGAATAAGAGATGGTGATCAATGATTACCCGTTCACCCTGTATAAGTGTATAATAAAAGAAAATTTCTTGAACTACAAAATAGCATGTCAACAAAAATCAAAGTTAACAAAATACGTTAATCCAAAATATCAGCTGTTGACAATGTCTCAAAGGCCCTATCTAATAAGAAGTATCTGAAGTAATTTATTTTAATAGGGTTGCGACATTTGTTAGCCATTTTGACAATATTCTTGATGAAACTTGGGAAACTTCCTAATTTGCTCCCTAGTTGACTTACGCTCTTAATACTAATCTAATGAAACCCGATGTTTTAGAAGTTTATTTTTTGTTATAACATGAGCTAAAGCTACGAACAAATTTTGCGAGAAAAATCACCAAATCATATCTTTAATTAAACGCTGTTACTTGTTTAAGGGATATGAAATTTGGCAGATTTACATAACTTGCGATATGCGCTACCAATTAAACTCGTCAAACTTTTCCTAAGCCTATACTAGTGATCTTTGTGTTTTAACGCTTTACTTTAGATTTTTTTATGGGTGCCATATTGGATATTCATATCATGAAATAGTACAAATATAGCGTCTAAAGGCCGCGACACACACACAGACTTACCATCCGGTTCCAAACCGGAGCCTGAACGATGTCCAGACGCTCCGGTTTCCAAACCGGCAGACAAGCCTGTGTGTGTAGCGCAGGCTTAATAAAGAGAAGTATGACTCTTGGCATGACTAATCCTTTATTGACCTCTTTATCTATTTTAAATTTCTCTTCCTTTCTGCATATTAGGGCTTCAATAGCCATTATTCAATCAGATATTGTTTAGCAGAGTGCGTTGAAAACGTCCAGGAACTGGACAGTGGAAATTTTCAGACAGATTGCATTTGAGGATCCCTACGTGGTCTAGGGGTCCAGGCGCTCCGGTTTGGTCTGTGCAGACCGTCTGAACGATGTCCAGACGCTCCGGTTTCCAAACTTGAAGGCAAGCCTGTGTTTGTAGAGCAAGTTTAATAAAGGAAAGTATTACTCTTGGCATAACTGGCTCTTTATTGACCTTTTTACCTATTTTAAACTTCTCTTCTTTTCTGTATATTAGGGCTTCAATAGCCATTATTCAATCAGATATTGTTTAGCAGAATGCGTCGAAAACGTCCAGGAACTGGACAGTGGACATTTGTAGACAAATTGCATTTGAGGATCCCTACGTGGTCTAAGGGTCCAGGCGCTCCGGTTTGGTCTGTGCAGACCGGCAAGACCGGCAGAAGGCAACCTTTATCGACTTTTTTTTATCTATTTTGAATTTCTCTTCTTTTCTTTATATTAGGGCTTCAATAGCCATTATTCAATCAGATATTAGTAAGTAGAGTTTGTCGAAAACGTCCAGGAACTGGACATTGGACAATTCAGCTCCGGTTTGGTCTGTGCAGACCGGCAAGACCGGCAGAAGGCAACCTTTATCGACTTTTTTTTATCTATTTTGAATTTCTCTTCTTTTCTTTATATTAGGGCTTCAATAGCCATTATTCAATCAGATATTAGTAAGCAGAGTTTGTCGAAAACGTCCAGGAACTGGACAGTGGACAATTCAGCTCCGGTTTGGTCTGTGCAGACCGGCAAGACCGGCAGAAGGCAATCTTTATCGACTTTTTTTATCTATTTTGAATTTCTCTTCTTTTTTTTATATTAGGACTTCAATAGTCATTTTATTCAATCAGATATTGGTAAACAGGGTGCGTCGAAAACGTCCAGGAACTGGACAGTTGACAATTCCATTTGAAGACCCCTACGTGGTCTACGTGTTTTGGGACCTGTGCATGTGCACCTATATTGCACCTGTCTAGTCACGGAACTGCCACTGACGAAGACGAGCCATAATCTCAACCATAGTCACGATTTGAATAAATCGTGCAAAAGAAATCAGAAAATAGCGTTAATCCTAACACTTTTTTTTTATAAAATTGCACCTAAGGAGTTTTTTTTGTAAACCCAACACTTGTTGCTAACCTTTAACACTAATTAAAAAGCGAAAGCATACAATTTGACCTCAAGTTAATCGACATACAAAGAAAAAAACTATAATAAATAAATTAAAATATAAAAAAAAGATATACTTTCATAAAAGAAAATATCATTTTGGCATTATAAATAACTCACCTTGTATAGCTTGCTCAAAAGCTTTTCTTCTAGTTATTAAAAGTCGTCTTAAATCCGGTTGAAATTCGACAAGAACTTGTGCCAATTTCCTAATTTTTGTTTTTAATCCAGAATCTTCGTGCGAAGCCAAAAGCCTCACGAGTTGCCATAATACAGGTTCAGCATTTAAATTTGGCGTTAAATTGCACGATAATAGTCTGAAAAAAATAATTAATTTTTAATGAAGCCATTTCCATCTAGTTATAAATTAATAAACTAATTTTGTTTTTAATTAATTGTTAATAGTTGGACGTTTGTCGTATAGATGGCGCTTAATTGGAATATGCGGATGTACGTAATCATTTCTTTATACAGTGTCCGCAAAAAAGTCTGCACCATATGGGATTTTTTTTTATTATGCGTGTTTTTCGAAAATAGTTTTCGGCACCAATGTCTGCATAAAATAAAACCAAAAATGCGTAAAAAAAATTAGTTATGTCATTTACGCAACACCGCCAAAACGTCTTTTGAAAGTTTCGATTGCCTAAAAATGGCTTTATTTTTCAAAACAGACAAAATCATAATAAGGGAAAATTGTTTCTATTTACCTCAAAATTCTAGATACGAAGTTTAAGAAAAAAATATTAACATTTTCATTTTTTTGTTTTTTTGAAAATTCTCACTTGTTTATAATTCTTCGGAGTTCTTTTGTTTACATTTCAATTCTAGAGATCCACTTTGATCCAGCGAGATCAAAATATTACGTTTTGTTCTTAATTTAGTCTAATTTTGGAATATAAAAATATTTTCATTAAAAAGGATAGGACCATCTTGGACTATTTTCCCATCTCTGAATTCCCCTTGGGAAATATTTTAACCGCAGTGGTTAAAACTATTAGCTGTATCCCTGTTTGTTCTGTTCTCGCCATGAATTAGAACAATTTCAATTTTGTCCGTCTTAGTAAGCATTGTTGATAGGAAAATTAAATAAATTTCATATTAGTTTATTGTCAGGATATTTCGGGTAAATTTGGACATCATTTGGGACCTCTATCTGTCAGTTTTTATTTTAATTAAAATTCGCCGATATTTTTCTAAAATAAGTGACCACTGCGGTTAAAATATTTCCCAAGATGAATTCAGAGATGGGAAAATAGTCCAAGATGGTCCGGTCCTATCATTTTCAATGAAAATATTTTTATGTTCCAAAATTAGACTAAATTAAGAACAAAACGTAATATTTTGATCTTGTTGGATCAAAGTGGATCTCTAGAATTTAAATGTAAAGAAAAGAACTCCGAAGAATTATAAATAAGTGAGAATTTTCAAAAAAACAAATAAATGAAAATGTTAATATTTTTTTCTTAAACTTCGTATCTAGTATCTTCAGGTGTATAAAAACAATTTTTCCTTATGATGATTTTGTCTGTTTTGAAAAATAAAGGCATTTTTAGGCAATCGAAACTTTCAAAAGACGTTTTGGCGGTGTTGCGTAAATGACATAACTAATTTTTTTTACGCATTTTTGGTTTTATTTTATGCAGAGATAGATGCCGGAAACTATTTTCGAAAAACACGCATAATAAAAAAAAATCCCATATGGTGCAGACTTTTTTGCGGACACTGTATGAGATCATTTATGTAAATGTAAATATATTTTTTTTGATTAGCACATCAATATACAACAATCAAAAAACTTTTAAATTTCAATAGCTATAAAATAATGTGGAACACGCATAATGAGAGATTCTAATGTGAGAATTTTCTCAGAGCGAAAATGCAATAAACTTGTATTTAATTTTAAGTTAGCAATGGAGAAATTTTTATTACATGAAATATTTGAGATTGCCCAAAGTCTAATTTTTATGATTGACAACTTATAAATGGTGAAAAAAATTTTTTTCAAGAAGACCGTGGAAAAAATTTAAAATTTTCAAAAGCAAAATTTTCAATTTGAAAATGATTTGAAAGTGAAAGTAAAATGCGAACGTGAAAAATAAAAATTTTGGCGCGCCTTTGAAACTTCCCACATGTGATTAGGATTCCCTTTTCACCTCGTGCTATTTTCAACTAAGCGACAGTACGTGTGTACGTTATCTCACATTTCTGAACTTTGTCCATGAATTGATTCGACAAACTGCGGATTGTCCGAGCTGGTTATTTCGGGTTCGAACCAACTACGCATTGTTTTAGTATCAGTGAGTGAAGCTCGTGGAATGTTACAATTTTACGTCATTAAAAAACGATGGAAAATGGAGAAAATTATAATGAAATGAAAAATAAATTTGAAAATAAATTGAAAAGTTTTAAAAAGTCAACAAATTCAATTTTAATCGAATCGCAAGAGAAGTATAAGAAAATAATAAAAGAAGTTGAAGAGGCCAAAAAGAGCATAAAAAAGAAATCAATTGATTATAGACGATTGAAACGTTACGATGTTGTTTTAATTGATGGAATAAAAAAACTCATAGTGCCTGGTAATAAAGAAAGTGGTCAAGAAATAATTTTTTTAAACAACGACGAACTTTTCGACATAATTCACAAAACACACATCGAATACGGTCACGGAGGAAGAAATAAGTTAGAGAAAATTTTAAGCAAAAAATACGCCAACATAACCAGAGAATCAATCTCCAATTATCTTCAATTGTGTGTCGCATGTGAAAAAAAACGTAACAATTGCAAAAAGTACGTTACATCCAAACAATTGCTCCAAGGAATTAATTCTTGCGTACAAGTGGATATAATTGACATGGAAACTTATCAAGATGACACCCACAAGTTCATTTTATATTTTCAAGATTACCAAACTAAATTCATTGTTTTAAAACCGCTCAAAACCAACGAAATTAAAGAAATTGCCAAAGAAGTCCTCGATACGTTTTGTTTGTTGGGAATACCCATGGTGGTTCAATCTGGCGATGGAAGAAAATTCGCCATCGATTTAGTCGAAGAGTTAAAAAAAACTTGGCCCGAATTAACGATAGTTCATGGGGAAAAACGAGAAAATTTAGAACCACTCAAGAGCAAAGTTAAACAAACGTTGATTGTTTGGATGGATAAAATGAAAATTAAAAATTGGAGCCACGGCTTGAAATTTTTCCAGTTACAAATGAACAATAATTTTTGTTCTACCATCAAGCAGACGCCATTCGAAGCTATGTTTGGTGAGTATAATTTAAATGGGAATTTTTTCTAAACTTTTTTTTTCGCTAGGAAAGAGAAAAAATCACGAGTTGCACTATTTGCCTGACTCGATTAAAAACTTTGCGCGCACCGAAGAAGATTTACAAGATGCACTCAACTCGTATTATGCGCAAAATCTTGCAGAAGAGGAAGACGAGCCTGCAATTTTAAAGGTTAAAACGCATTACGATATGGACGAAATGGAAGAGTCCAATGCGAATCCAACGTACGTTTGTTGTGTTTGTGGACAAGAGACTTCTAGTGTACAAAAATGTAACTTGTGTTCCAGTTACATCCATGTAAAGTGTGGACGTAAATCAAAAAGTCAAGAGGGAGAAAATTCAATTTTGTGTTTTTTATGTGCTAATAAAGAAAAGGGCACTTAAAAACAGTGCTAAATGAACCATTTTCAACTTCATCCCCATTCTCTTCTTGTTTCGTCATTTGTAATAGCTTAAATTTTTGTTATTTTTTAACTACTACAGGTGGCAGGGTATATCAAGGTGATAACATCTCTAGAAGAGCGTTTGTGAGTTTCGCCAGCAGAAGACGTTCCAAGACACGGTTTTCGACTGCTTTAATATGAATTACAGTTGTTTTTGTAAAATGTTTGATGTAAATAGGAAAATTCTGAATTTTGAAGTCTAAATCAGCCATCTACTTTAGGATGAAACCAGCTTTAGTGGGAACAAAGAAACGGTTTACCTATCTCAATATAAAATCTTTTAAGTTACCATGTAATAATGTCTAATTGAAATGTGAAAATCTTTGGCTGTTAAACTTTTTTTAAATTATATAATTAAAGTAAAGTAATGTATTTTCTTAGAGCTCTTATCTTCAAAATAAGAATATGGGGGGGGGTAATTTCTTAAGCTATAATTCCAGTTCAGAAGAAACAAAGATCAAAATCCAAGCAGAATGGCGTCAAGGAGAAAGTGCCTGTCTCGACATCTGAATCCAGCTCATTTAACAAGGGCTCACAGATGATCTGATTTGCTCAGCTGGATCAAGTCAACCCATAACCATAAGCAAGTTGATTTAGCACCTGTTTTTGCAATGGATTTTTGGACAATGGACAATTCCGACTGTTTGATGAGCCTGAGACCGCTGCAAATGATCGAACTCATGCGATCAGGCAAGAAAATAAATGACACAGTCTTCTGATTATCACTCGACAAAAATATATTTCTGACATGTACTAGAGGTCTTGTGAATAGAGAAAAGCTTACCTGCCTACTTATCTACCTTCTCTATTCGTAGGGACTCAACATACAACATGATATGAGCTAATCAGCTTGAGGATCTCACCAAATCAAGTCGTCTGTAGGTCCCTTAACATCTCATGTTTGTAGTTTGGACACTTTGGAAACGGATAACAATGGATATGAGCAATACGAATCATGGAATGTATGTAAACTGATAAAAGAACGGTATGGCAACCAAGAGGGAGCTAAAAACGAGACTTTATAGGAAGCAACGAGACCTGGATAAACACCAAGGAAGCAACGCAAAGATCAAAAAGCCAGTAGACAAAGGGAAAAACAAGGAGAACCCTTGAGCACCTACTAATTTCAAGTTTTGGGGGAGCTTTGAAGAGCTGAGTGATGGATAACATATTTTCTGAGTTTTTTTAAAGCATGGAATTACATACAATGGGTTGCAAAAACACCAGAGAAATTAGGACAACTTCGTGGAAGAAAATGGTTTAGATGGAACTGATCTAAGAACAAAATAGCAAAGATATACAAAATACGAAGGGTTGCCCATATGTTCTTGTCCAAGAAAAGCCCAGGTCCACTATGAAGCCCTCTGATATATATTTTTTTTAAATATTTTTTGATAACTCCAATCGAGAGTTTGAATTTGTCACGAGAGCAATGCAAACATCAAAAAGCCAGTGTAAGAAGGGAAAGACGGGGAGAAAACTACGTGAAAGAAAATAAACTAAGAAATTTTCTCTTTCATCATTAGCTTAACTGATTGAGATGGAACTGATAGACCCTGTGTTCTGGAATCTAAGAAAAAAATGGAAGATATACAAAATACGGAGGAGGGTTGTCCAAGAAAAGCCCAGGTCCACTATGAACCCCTTTGATATTTATTTTTTTTTGAAATATTTTTTGATAACTCCAATCGAGAGTTTGACAACTGTCACGAGAGCAATGCAAACATCAAAAAGCCAATATAAGAACGGAAAGACGAGGAAAATCCTACAGGAACTACTAATTTCAAGTTTTGGGGTAACTTAACCCCTGAGGGAGCTTTGAACAACTGAATGATGGATAACATATCCTCTGAATTTTTTTAAAACTTGGAATTACATACAGTGGGTTGCACAAACACTAGAGAAATTAGGACAACTACGTGGAAGAAAATAAACCAAGAGCTTTTCTCTTTCATGATTAGCTTAACTGGTTGAGATGGAACACATAGACCTGTGTTCTGGAATCTAAGAAAGAAATGGCAAAGATATACAAAATGCGAAATTGTCCAAATGTCCCATGTCCAAGGAAAGCCCAGACCCAATATTAAGTTCTCTGATATTTTTTTTATTTTGAAATATTTTTTACTAATCGCCATCGAGAGTTAGACGACTGTCACGAGAACAATGCAAAGATTAAAAAGCCAGTAGACGAAGGGAAAAGCAAGGAGAATAATAGAGCAGCTACTAATTTGAAGTTTTGGGTCCGCTTAATCCTTTTTAAGATTAAGGGGGAAGTTTAAAGAACTGGATGTTGGATAACATATTCTCTAAATTATTTTAAAACATGGAATTACGTACAGTGGGTTAAAAAGAACGTCATAAATCAGGGCCAGTACGTGGATCAAAATAAACCAAGAGCTTTTCTGATAACTTTAACTGGTTTAGAGGAAATAGACCCTGTGTTCTGAAAGCTAAGAAAAATATGGCAAAGATATACAAAAGACGAACGGTTGTCCATGTCCAAGGAAAGCCTACTATCGTGCCATCGGATTTTTTTTTATTTTGAAAACATTTTTTGGTAACCCCAATCGAATGCTAAGATCAAAAACTCTGCACAAGAATATATGAAATGGTGAGAACAAAGTTCATAGTTAGTAAACGGAGCACATTTATTAATTATGTCTTAAATTGCTTAGCAGCTGCAGGAAGAGCTTAACAACTAAATTATGGATATCAGCCTCTGAATTCTTATTAAATGTGGAATTACTAACAGGTGCTTCCAAAAATTAGAAGAAGAAAGTTAAACCAAAAGCTCTTATCAACACCTGAACTGGTTTAGATGGAACACAAAGACTTTATGTTGGAATTTAAAAATATGGCAATTATGTTGGATATGCAAAAGACAAAGGTTGCCCATTTTAGAACTGTGCCCTCTGATATTTTTATTATTAAAAAGTTTTTTCTGGAACTTAGCCGATCGTAATAAATCACGAGTTCGTTCAAAAGCAATTCCTTTGAGAATATTTCAGTTTTTCACCACCAAATTATCCATACATGAGCCGTTTTGACTTGAAAATTGATCTTTGAGGGGGAAAAACTCATCCAATACAAAAAAAGTACTTACTTGCTAAAAAGTGTTTCTAAAAGTTGTGCAGAATGTGGTAAACCGTCCAGTAACAAATCTAAGGGTAATTCACTAGCAACAGCACTTAAAACATTTGGTCCTAATCTCGTTAAAACAGTTGAAGCTTCCCTAAATTGTCTTCCTTCAGATAATACTAAAACTCTCCTCAGGGCTAACCTGGGACTTAGGGGAGCTGTGCGCTCCCTTCTTATACGATCACCGCACTCTCTCATGGCACTACATCGGAAGTTAGGATATGAATGCCTACTCAAGTGATTCTTCTTGGGATAAAACACCGTCCGACATACTGACATACTTTTTGCAACTGCAAGAGCTGGCGAGATAGTAGAAAGGTTGATACATTACAAGTAAACTTGGACTCGCTTAAATAAATTAATTTAAATTTAAACTATTTTATAATGTGGCGATTTTAATTAAATAATTAATCGATTCCAATTATTTATCAATATACGCTTTTTCTTTTGTTACTTTGTTAAATAACAAATTCGAAGCAATTTTAAGTTTAACTTTCAATTTGTTTAAAAAGCAAACTTGATGATTCTAAAATCAAAAGTTAACATTTTATTAACAACGCGAAATTTTATTTATTTAAGCATAACTTATTACTTATTTATAAAAATAATTGGAGCAACGATCATTTTATGCTCGATTAATTACATTATTAGAGAAAGCTTCTTCGGAGTTTTATAAAATATTTCTTCTTACCCATTGTTCTTGTAAAACAAATTATGAACAATTTAAAAAAAAGTGTTAAAATTGGCTAGGTTTTTTTTGTTAATAATTATAATAATATGTGTATAAGTATACGTTTAAGAGTTTTATAAAAAAGTTCTTAATATCAAGTGGCTCAGTAGGTTGCCTTAGGGCTCTTCTCTCTTGTCGGAGTCCTTCATTCTTTCATGTCCAGTTGCTTTGGGCGTTTAAGAAGACCCGATATTATTTGTTATTAATCATTGGGTGTTTCAAATCTGCCAATACATTATAAATACATGTGCTACAAAAATTGATATTTGAAAGTAAGATTTATTGAGATACGTTTTTTGTTAAAGTGTTATAATTAGCGTAAAATGAGTTTAATTTAATTTTACTACTAGTTACAATGTGTAATTATTTATAATTTGCACATGCATGATAATAGTTATGAAATAATCAATGATTTATTTATTATTAATTGGATTGGTTTTACATGTAGATTGGTATGCATTTTCTTCAGACTGTTAGTCAAACATTTTGCTCTCATTTTTGGAAATTTTTACTTTCTTACTTAAACTCTTTGTTTGTAACGAACAATTTTTATGTATTTTTTTCTTTTTATTTATATTTTCGAGCACTTTTCGGAGAGCCAGGGTTCACTAACGCTCGTTAAAATAAACCGCAAGTACAGAGAAGCTTTTCCTATTACCCATTTTTATATTGAAAATTGAAATATGAAAAGCTTGTAAGTGCTTCTTAATACATTAATATCCCGAATCAACATTAATTAGTTTCCAATAAGGGCATATTAAAATCGAAAAGTGTAAAAATTAAAAAAAATATTTTTTAAAGTGAGTAAGTGGGGGGTTTTTGTAGTGTGGAAAAAATTTTAAGCTCGTGTAAAGTGTAGTAAGAAGTGTAATTAATTCATATCTTCAATCAAAATAAATTAATCTCCCTTAACTACGTTACTAATGGCATTTAAAAACCAAAAAGTGTAAAAATTCTAATTTTCTTTTAAAATCAAAAAATCATTTTTAAAGCGACGTAAGGGTTTTTCTAATGTGGAAAAAATCGTCTAAAGTTATGTCGCCGTCCAGGTCTGGGTTGAAGGTTCCCGTATCCATGTTGGGGTATCCAGTGCCTGGGTTAACCATGCCGTAAATAGACTTATAGTGTTCCTGCCAGATCGTGATGTTTATTGGATTTGGCACGCGCTTTTTACCGTTTAGATTGTGCACCACCTGCCAAAATTCAGCTGGACTTTTTAGATTGGACATTTTGTCCATTATATTCATAAAGTAGTTAGCCTTTTGAGTTCCAATCAAGTTTTTATAGATTTTCTTTTTTTCTAGGTAAGCCTGTATTTATATGGGCATCCCAACTAACATTCTTGTCTTATAACCTTTAGCTAAAAAGCCTGATTTATTTTATAAGTGCTACATTCTTGCTCCTCAAGTGCTAATTAGTTGTTAAGAGGCTTTATTAAACATTATTTTGTTCCCTGAACTAAATAATTCTTTAAAGTAGTACCATAAACGTTCTTACAGCAAAATTATAAAATTGTTTATAGGACTTATATAAAATTGTTTTAAGAACGTTTATAAAACTTTTTTTACAACGTTTCCCTAACTGCTTTATAACATTTCTGTAATTGAGCTTCTTATCTTCACTGCAACTCTTACAACATACTTATGAAAATGTACAAATAAACGAACAAATAGCTCACAATAGAAACCTTAAGAAACTGTTGTGTAATAGCAAAGAGTGTATAGGTTATAGAAAAATATGTCGTAATACGAAGGTTGGAATTACGTGTTGTGATTGGTTGGACAACAACCAATCACATCCCCAAAATCATAATAGAAAAATAATTATTTTTTTTAAATTAAAAAATACATTACTATGTTTTGTATTGAATGTTTGGATAATACATTCAAATTTAAATGTTTTTAAATACGATCCTGTATCTGCTTCTTTATTAGATACAACACATATTGTATACATATTTTGTAGTAATTACTAACTGGATCTAATTGTCCTATAATAGTTGCTTTCGTGGCAAATGCATTTTATAAGGAAGAGGCCATGTTGAAAGAACTACAACACGTCCGAATCGCCGCCATATTTGACAGATAATTAAATGATTTAAATTATTTATAGTATTACTAGTTTTAGAGAGAAAAATAATGGTACTTTAAAAGTTTTATGTCTTTATAAATACTTTATAAATGTCTCATAAAGAATGGGACAACGCTTAGTCACAGATTCTCTAGGTTAAAATATCATCAATAGAAAACTTTTCATGTAGTAGGCTTGATCATAAGAGGTACTTAACCTAACTTCTACAACTGATTTTAGCTTTAACTTTGTTATCTGGGAATTTTTTATCAATATTACGCTATTTTCTGAAAAATAATTAGAAAATAGAAAACTAAGGTACTCTTAGTTCATATGCTTAAAACCAACCGTTAGCCTTAAAATCCCGGTTAAAGTATTGAGTTGTCGTTAGGACGTGCAATTATCAAGTAGCAATGATCACAAAAACAAAGGACAAAATAGTGGAAAAGGTTTATTTACAAAGAATGTTTAATGTGGTATCATTAGAAATTGTTTTGTAGGCCAATTCGTACTTCCACCAAAGCTCAAATTTAATTACTATTCAACCTTCTTGGAAAATAACCTGGATGAACTATTACGCGACGTACCTTTGATTTTTAGACAATGTTATTGGTTGAACATGTTTTCTAATCTTTTACACATTGTTTTTGTGAAGATGGCTACATGATAATTGCTCGTCTTAACAATAATCCGAAACTTTAATGCCAATTTTTAGACAAACGGCTGCTTTTACGCATATGAACTAAGAGTACCTTAGTTTTCTCTTTTTTAATGCTCTTTCAGAAAATAACACAATATTGAAAAAAATTTCACCGAAAACGAAGTTATAGCTAAAACAAGTTGTAGAAGATAGGTTAAGTACCTCTTATAGTCAAGCCTACTTTATGAAAAAAATTCTCTTGATTTAGTTCTTAATTATAAGCATCTGTACCAAATTTGAAATAAATATCTTGACATGTGTGGAAATTATCATAAAAAGAAAAAAGAAAATATTGAACTTTAAGGCCCTTTAACTTGGAAACGGAGAAATTTTGTATTAAGGTATATTAGGTTTAATCGGTTTATTTTAACCTAGAAAATCAGTGACCAAGCGTTGTCCCATTCTTTTTGAGACACCCTGTATATTAGCATAATTTTATTATCAGAAAACGTCAATTTCAAAAATATTAATTTTTTTGGGAATTTAAATAATTTTAAAAATATTAAGCAAACGCATGGGGCATTAAAATTTCATGATATTTGTGGTATATAAATAACAGTAATCTTCGCTTCGTATGCAAAACTAATCCTGTAGGCCATGCATATCATCTCCAAAAAGCTTTGACTTAAAATTCTTAGCCATGATGGCTATTGCCATGTACTACAACTTTTTTCAATCACCCTTGAAATCTATCGTTTAGACCGGTTAAGGTAATATAGCTTGAGAACTAATTTGTTTCCTCAAGATA
Organism: Malthinus seriepunctatus; assembly: GCA_963924605.1. Lineage (NCBI taxonomy): Eukaryota > Metazoa > Arthropoda > Insecta > Coleoptera > Cantharidae > Malthinus > Malthinus seriepunctatus. The sequence continues at coordinate 20,050,339 of OZ004602.1, read as the reverse complement.
CGTCTAAGAAAATATTATTGTATTTCTAGATGTTGCTTTCTGCAGCTCTTAACAAAAAAAATTGAAATTCTAGTCATTCTTATAAATCACCTATAAACTCATTGTATTGAATATCTATTATTGTTTCATAACTATCTGGTAAGAGTGTTTTTGCACAATCGTGTTCTATTCTGTACTTACCAACAATGTTTATACTAATAGAAAGTTGATTTTACCAAACCATTGTATGTGTCCATAGAAACAATAAAATAATGATTTCGAAATATTTAACCAAAAGCACAAGGGTGGTAAGTGAAACAGATGTTTGAGCTATTTGTTACTTTTATTCTTGTTACTGGGACAACATTGTTCTCCAGCTGGTTACTATTTTGAATAAACTTTAAAATTATAAAAATTATTTACAACTGTCAATTAGTGTCAGTTTAAAAAATGAATTTATTATTAGTTATTTTTCACGATTGTGCAAAAAATAGTATGCAATACTCGGATCGTTAAGTGCTTTTCTTAACAAATTTCGAAAATTAGAAAAACTCGACCCTACGGGTCTCGTTTTGCTAACATTTTCTCAATTTGTTAACTCTGCACTTACCGACCATGTATTGCAATGTACTATTACAGGCGTTATACAACGACCTATAGTACTAAATTGTTTTATATACCTGCGCCCATTTGGGCCCTATAAAGGTTGTATACACGTTTAGGAAACGTTTTTATTGCAGCAATGTTTATAATTATTGTTTTGTAAAAGTTCTTACAGCTTTTATAAACCATCAAATTGTTAGTTGGGATAGTTATAGTTATTAGCTTTACAAACCTTAAGCGACTCTCCAAGACGTTTCTTTGCCCTACTGCACCCAACTCCAAACCAGGGCTTGTTGTTGTTAATAGTGTTTAGTTTCACCCTTCTAACCATATTTAAGTTTTCCGCTATTGTGTTGACTGAGCTCAATAAAAGATCATTCAGTGGATTGCAATTCAGGTTGTGGCACCAAGAGGGTGTAAGGCAGAGTTCCAGTCGACTGTTATATAGCTGAACCAGGTCGTCGTTCCACCGAGGTCTCGCCACTTCGGTGCTAGGTAAGTTCAAGCTATGTTCGCTGTCGTGTTGATGATTATTTAACTTTAGGGCCAGCAACAAGGGTATGTGGTCAGAGAGTGTACCCACATCAAGAGTCTCCAAGTCACCAACAAATTCTTTAAAACAGTCGTTTATCCAGCATAAGTCGATTGTTGACTTACCATTATTATTCAGAAATGTGTACTGGCCAGGGCTGTCATTAGTTGTCCGACCATTTAATACAAATAACCCCAACTCCTCCATCAATCTAACCAGGCGCCTACCCCTGGGGTTCTCCAATGTATCTAGTGTGAACCTCCTCGGCTGAAGACAGATGCCAACACACACATCTGCGTCCAACTGGTTTAAGTTACCAATTCTAGCATTAAAGTCTCCTATCACCATCACACAGTCAGAGTCGGCGTCGAATAGTACGCGAAGCAGGACTTCCTTCAGCGCTTCCAAACAGTACCCTATGTCCTTGCTCGGTGCAATGTAAACAACAACTAAAAAAACAGAAGTGATTAATAATTAACTTTAAGACAATCCACAGATCTGTGGTATCAATGACCTGGACCCCGTAGCGCCCATCCACGAGAACAAGGAGGCCGCCGCTAGCCCTTCCTTTTGACTTTTCTTTGGTGGCACTGCTAAAAAATATATTGTACTTACTTGAATCAATATTTGGGGGTAAACCGGCCAGCCAAGTCTCGTAGAGGCACACGACGCCCAGGTCACTGAAGAAATACTCATTGTGAGTGAGTAGGTCGCCGAAGTTGTTGTATCCATGGCAATTCCATTCCAGTATCCTCACCGGACCTCCGACGCCGCGGAGTATTTTGATTTGTTTTTTTTTTTCGATCGGGGTGATTGAGTCACCCTCACCTGAAGAGTGCTGCAAGAGGCGTTTCTTCTCGTTTTTTCCGTTTTTCGTGTTCAGAAGCCGTTTTTCCCTGTTCTGTACTCACAAGCATACAGAAAGCAAAATGGTACTTGTGATACATCGTTGTAAAGAGAAATTGATTTAAAATACGATTCTCTAAAAATATACAGGATGTTCTATTTAAAAAACCAAAGTTACATGTTTTCCCGCAAAACAAGTAGGCCATGGAACAAAATTGTTTGCGCTATTTTGTAGATGAGGTGTTGTTTGAATAGTTTCTAATTTAACTTTTTTTTGTATCTTCAATATTTCAGCAGATATTAGCTGGACAGTAAAAAACCAACCACCCGTATATAATGCTCTCTAAATTAATTCAAGATTGAATAGATATAAAATATAACCATCATAACCATTAACCCAGGCTCAATAAGATCATCCTCAGCAATTTGTGCTGGTCTGTTTTAAATTATAACTTGTTATATTTTTTTACATTTTTTACATTATACCAAATCTGTTTCCGTTTTCATATTATTTTTTTATTATATTTTAATTAATAATTCTTTCTAGCTAATTCCAACGTCAGCGCAAATTCGAAAAATTGCAATAACATTGCATTTCTATCATCAGATAACAACCTATTGTAATTGTAACTAGAAATGAGATTTACGCAGTTTGTTACAAATAAATTCGTATAAATAGTGTTAAATTAATATTACCGACATCAATTTCAATTTTGAAAAATGAATTTTGTTCTGTTACTTAATATTTTCGTTGCTATTTTAACAGCAGTAAATTACTGCAAAGCAGGAGAAGGTGAGCATTTATTATTATTTAAGCTTATTTATATAATTCAGGGCCTAGGGGAACCTATAGAAATCAACTAAAAGAATTTACTTGTTTCCCACCGATACAAAGGAACTGAAAAATAATATTTAATTTTTTTAACGCTAAAAGTATTCCAAAAACTTATCTAAAGTATAAAAATGATGAGATATATTTTTAGGGAGTGACGAAGCGAAACCATACCACCAACAACCACGCAACCACAACAATCACAACAATCACAACAACCACAACAACCACAACTACCCCCACGGTTGAAGAGCCATTTTTAAACTGAAGTAGGGGTTTTTCTAATTTGGAAAAAATTTTAAACAAATGTAAAATATATCCAAAAGTGTAATTAATGCGTATCTTCAATCAAAATAAATAAATCTCCCCTAACTACGTTACTATGTAATACTGTAGAATTAGGATATAAAAGAGAAAAAATTGCGAAGTTAGTAAAAAATTTTGAATCTTATTCAAAAACATGTGATCTTTAAGAATCCGACGAGTCCCGAGTTCTAAAGAGTGAGCTAAAGAAGTTAATGGGGTAAAATGGCCATCTTCAAAACGTTTATGGGATATTTTGAATTTGTGCATTCAAAATAAAAATATTCTTATGAAAGTAAATAAAATAATCTATTTTTAACAACATTAGCAAGAAATAATTCAGGTCAGATGGTTTCTGAATCAGCTGAACAGGATTCTTCTGTGACGGGGACAGTTTTACCAATAGTTCATTATCTCTCGTAATAATACGACTAGTCTTTTGTAATTTAGCACGTATACTCAATATACATCAGTTTATAATATTCAACCTTCAAATTTAACGTCAACCCTCAAATTTGTCAGTTCTCACCCCGAAGTGATTTTAACTTTAAGAACATTTCTACCTTACTTGAGAATATTTTTTTAAATTCCACTAAATGTGGGTGTTTCCACATGGCCTTAACAATTAGAAGCAGCAAACAAAATTGTTGGGACTTGCCTCATAATCTTTTTAAACCAATTCTTGTGAATTAAATACACAAAATTTTAAATGATTATGTATCGCTGATAATTATTAATTACTTAAGCACTTCTAGGCATAACGTAAACTTAAAATTCGGTACTAGGGTATAACGCATCGTAAATATTTCTATAAAAGTCTGAAACTGACTAAGACCCCCACTAACCGATTTAAGGGGGGGGGACAAAAGCCCCCTGAAGCTTTCTCGAAGAATTTTGACTTTTTTAGGGATCTTTAGGATGTGCTCTATAATGAGACTAAATTTCAAAATTTTAAGATACCTTGAAGTGCTTCATTATCTCGTGTCGTGTAAAAGGGTAAGTAACATTAATTATCATGAAATAATGAAGGACTTGAAGTCATCCTAACATTTTGAGATTTGGTCTCATTGTAGATCACATCCTAAAGATCCCTAAAAAAAAGAATTCCTCAAGAAAACTTCGGGGGGGCTTTTGTCCCCCCCCCCTTAATTCGAACCCCGGGGAGTTTTAGGGAGATTTTGACTCCCCTACAAATATTTAGTGCGTGATATACACTGGTACCAAATTTGAAGTTCATGGAATGCCTAGAAGTGCTTCATTAATTATTGATACATAATCATTTAAAATTTTGTGAATTTGAATCACAAGAATTGGTTTAAAAAAATTATGAGGCAAGTCCCAACAATTTTGTGTGTTGTTTCCAATTGTTAAGGCCATGTGGAAACACCCACATTTAGTGGAATTTAAAAAAGAAATTCTTAAGTAAGGTAGAAATGTTCTTAAAGTTAAAATCACCTCGGGAGTAAGAACTGACAAATTTGAGGGTTGAAGTTAAATTTGAGGGTTGAATATAATAAGCTGATGTATATTTAGTATACGTACCAAATTTCAAAAGACTAGTCGTATTATTACGAGAGATAATGAATTTTATATAGTTATTGGTAAAACAGTCCCCGTCTACAGAAGAATCTTGTTCATCTGCTTAGAAACCATCTGACCTGAATTATTTCTTGCTAATGTTGTTAAAAATAGTGTATTTTATTCACTTTCATATGTTTATTCGTACTTTTAATGCAAAAATTCGAAATATTCTATAAAATGTTTCAAAGATGACCATTTTACCCCATTAACTTCTTTAGCTCACACTTTGGAACTCGGGACTCGTCGGATTCTTAAAGATCACGTGTTTTTGAATAGGATTTAAAAAAAATTTCCAACTTCGCAATTTTTTCCTTTTCACAGTGATTTTAATCCTAATTCTACAGTACTAATGGGCATATAAATATCAAAAAGTGTAAAAATTTTATTTTTTCTTAAAAATACAAAAAATTACTTGGTAATCAGTAAAAGTTAAAAACAAAAAGTTAAGGGTGCGTCAACATCGAGGGAGGGGCAACTAACCACCTCAGAAGAATCATATCGATTTTTACTGATTACCAAGTTTTTCTTCTCATCAAGAAAAGCATACTCCATAAATTTCCTTGTTCCATCACTTTTAATTCCAAAGTTACTATTTTTTTTTGAAGAACTTCAAGGCGCTGTAACAACTTTGGACTAAGGTAAATTCGGTTTTATCAGTCTATTTTGAGCTCACAAATCACCCACTTCAAGGAACGGAAGCTTATGCCGGACACTCATCATCTGTATACAAATCTTTCTTTTGTTTTTAATTTAAAAGCTTCATATTTTATGGACTCGTAGGATTTTCCTAATTTTTAAGTATTTTGTGTAAAAAAATATGTTCTTTTCAGGTAAGTAAAAAAAGTAAAAAAAGTTCTAAAAGTTTTAAAAAAATTAAAATAGTTATTTTTGTAATATTATAAAAATTTAAATTTTTCTAGGAAATCAAAAATCATTTTTAAAGTGGAATAGGCGTTCTCCTAGTAGGTACTGGAAAAAATTTTAAACTCATATAAAGCGTAACAAAAAGTGCACAACCAATTCCAATGGAATACTTTAGAGTTTTTGTTGTTAAAAAATTTTATAATGGCAAAGTAAATTTCTAAACTGTCATTCATCTTAAATACTGCGATAAATGATCTTTCTCAATGAAAAATACCTCTAATGATTCTTATTAAACCGCAATTACCTTTGTTATTGTTATTAGTTATTACTTATGAATTCCATGCCGTGATAAATAGATATAGCTGAACACTGGAAAGTAGTATATAAAAATAAATAATTTTCTCAGTCGAACAATAATTGCGTTCTTAGCAAATGAAGAAGCAATTAATCTAATTGAGTTACATGAGTTTTCCTGTTAGAATAGGCAGTTATTGGCCCACTGTGGGAAATGGATCTTAATGACTTCGTTCGCAAAATTAAAAAAATATTTACAAATCCTCCCTCCAAAGTGAGTCTTCTGCTCCTCTTCAACTGAAACCTTTCGACCTAGGCTTTGGCCAAAAATCCTTGCTCTTTTATATCTGTTACGATTTGGTTGTGATATTTTTTTTAAATTTAGCTACGAAGCCCAAAATTTAGAACTTGTGATGTAAGCGTACTATTAATTGTCGTACATCAATGAATTCAGATTTAACAAAAAATGCATTAGGCGTCTAATTGATAATAAAAAGTTGACGAACACGTTTAAAAACCAGCAGACCCTGAAGATGTTCCAATTTTATAAAAATGAAGTATTTAAGTGGCCATTTTGATTGACATCTCACTTGTCACGACGCCTTCTACTTTAAGTGCTCTCAAAAGTTAAGGGCGCATTTTATCATCAAGCAAAAATGTAGTATTGAGAACACACTTAATGCGTCTCGAATTAAGACGTGTTATTAATTTAATAAGCCCAATTAATGTAATTTCCTATGGATAATCTCAACTCGAGACTCGGCGACTAAACTTTCTTGCAAAAATTTAATTTGTGTACGATAAGTTTTGCACGATTTACAATTAGTTCTCTTCATAAAATGTATGTATAACGTATTAGGTCTACTCTACTTGGTCGAATTAGACCGTAAATTTCAAATATTTTACTAATGGCTCAATTGAGGAAGTCATTTTTAGCTTCATCATTTAAAAAACGATTAATAATTCATGCATCAAAGAACATTTACTTTACACCTAAAAAAATTGAAAAATTCTTTTAACATAAAAGCGAATCTTATTTTATTTTTACCATACAAATAATTTATTACAGTTAGATTACACTGAATCAATAATTTGATTTCATTAAAAAAATAATTGAATGTGTTTGAGATTAAAATTGACTGATTCTTTTTTTTTACAGTTAAAATAAGAACTGTTACGCATTTAACGCGAAAATTATAACGAGATGAACCAAAATATGTTTTGAATTTCTTCTGCACGACTTACTTTAGGAAATGAAATCACTTGTTATGATCGGTGGTAATAAAGAAAGGATTCTCATACATTCTTCTATTATTTAAAAAAAAATACTCATCAACCAGAAGTACTTATTAACTGTTACAAATCAAATAATAACGATATACGTTTCCTATACCTTCACTATTAAATGCAAATGATATACCTATAGTGTGTCAGTACTCAGTGGCGTAGCGAGATCCTAATAACCCAGGGCCAGAGGATACAAATTTTTCGAAAATAACCAGTAAAGCCACCCTCATTAGAATGCCCAATAACTTCTTTATTTGAAACAAATACGGTGTTGAGTAGGTCAGCAAAAAATTACGATATTTTAATCCATATTGTTTAGAGATATCGACTAATCGATATAATTTAAAAAACAACGGATGGGGCCGTACGAAGAACTTTTTCCTGTCCGTCAAATATTATAATTTTATATATTTTTTATTAAATCTTATTTGATATCTTATAAATGAAATACATTAAAGAAAATTTCAAATTATAAACTTAAAGAAATGCACAAAAAAATACAACAGAAAAAAGTTCCTCGTATGGCCACATGCGTTGTTTTTTGTGTTAAATTAATAATTCCAACAACAATTAATTAATAATAATAATAAAATACACCTGTTGTATGATTTTTTTGTGCATTTGTTTAAAAGTTTATAGTTTAAAATTAAACGGAATTAAACTTTTGCGTGTAATCAGAATTTTTAGACATAAATTGTCTAAAATACTAATTTCATTTTTTATTTTTTTAAGTTAGGCATAAATAGAAGTTCAAAATATACATTATTTTATATGTTCAGAAAGATAATTTTACGAGCTTTCAAAATATTAAGAAATATACAGGGTGTTCCATTTAAATTAAAAAATTTTATTCCATTTCCGGTTAAACCGGAAATCAAAATATAAAGTGTTTGGTATCGTGTCAAAGTTAATTTTACGAGCCTTCAAAATATTTAAGAATATACAGGGTGTTCCAAAAAAATTTGATATTGTTCTAATTTCCGGTTTAACCGGAAGCGTTTTGTTAACCCAAATAGTGTTAAATAATAGATATTTATGGGATTAATATAAATATCGAATTTCAAGTTTTCATTTTTATTACAAAAGAAATTAGAGATTATTGAAGTTTTGACATTCAAAAAATCATAACTCCGAATCCGCATTATATATTATCAAAATAACGCCTTTTACCATACAGTGTAAGGCTACAAACTCCAAATTAACTACAACTTCATAACAAATAAAACATTAGATTTCTTTACATTCGTTGAATATACTATAAAATAATAATGTGTTATCCACCATACCCAATACTTCAAATCACTATGCTGTCTACCGTATCCCTCCATTCTTTTTTGTTTACTGCTAATTTCTTTGCCGATGACAGCGTGAGGCCCTTCTTACTTACTATCTTTTCTAATACATTGTTCCACTTTGTCCTGGGCCTTCCTCTTTTTCTCTTTGTTATCGTTCCAGCTTCCCACACTTTTTTCACCTGTCTCCCGTCCTTCATCCTACTTATGTGCCCAAACCATTTTAATTGATTCTGTTCTATTACTCTCAAAACTGCTTCTACTCCCATCTCCTCCCGTATCACCGTACTTCTAATCTTGTCTTTTCTAGTTACTCCCTTCACTCTTCTTAGATACTTCATTTCCATTGCCTGGACTCTGCTTTTCTGTTTCTTTGTCAAGACCCACGATTCCGAACCAAAAGTTAATATCGGTCTATATACTGATTTGAATACTTTTACTTTTGTATTTTTCGTTACTTCTCTTTTACTAATGAAACTTTTGCTTAACGCTCCATATACTTTGGCTGCTGCTTTAATTCGTTCATTTAGTTCAGTCTCTTGTCTTCCCTTCTCTTCCAACACTATTCCTAAGTATTTAAATTCTGTCACTTGTTGAATTACATTTCCGTTTATCTGTATGTTTGTCTTTCTTGTTTTGTTGGATACCACCATTACCTTAGTTTTCTCTTCGTTTATTTTCATATTCTTTTCCAACAATGCCTTATTCCAAACTTCCAAGCTTCTTTGCAGTTCCTTTTCACTCCCAGCGAAGATTGCCAGATCGTCCGCGAACGCACACTCTGTAACTTCTACTCTTGACATGTTTCTGTAACCCACTTGCAGTTTCTTTACTTTTTTACTTTCTACTTCTTTCATTACTTCATCCATCATCAGTATGAACAGGGTTGGGCTTAAACAACTTCCCTGTCTTAGTCCTTGTTCCGTTATAAATTGCTCAGATTGTATATTTTCGAGCCTCACTACGTTTCTACACACCCTGTACATACTTTTTATGGCTCTGGTCAACTTTTTGCCTACTTTTCTGGTGTTTAAAATGTCCCATATCTTCTGTCTCGGTATCCGATCGAATGCTTTTTCCAAGTCTACAAAAGCCACAAAAGCCTCCAGGTCTTGTTCGAGTATTTTTTCCGTTATTTGTTTTATGCTAAATATATGGTCCTGAATGCTATATCCTTTTCTGAATCCGCTCTGTGAGTCTTTCAATGTCTGTTCTACTTTTCTTTTTAATCTTGCTTCTAGGATCCGTTCGAATACTTTAGCCACTACACTAATCAAAGTTACTCCCCTGTAGTTATGACAATCTTTTTGGTCCCCTTTTTTGAATATAGGTACTATTATTCCTACTTCCCAATCCTTTGGCACTCTTTCCAGGTCCCATATTCTTCTAAAAAGCTCTGTTATCATTTCTATTCCTTCAATTCCCATAGCTTTCAACATCTCTGGTTTAATTCCGTCTACACCCGCCGATTTTCCGCTTTTCATCTTTTTAATAGCTTCTATTACTTCCTCTGTACCTATTTTTTCCTCTTCCTCTTCGTCTATACTATTTTGACTTTGGTTGTCTTGGTTGCTCAGCTCTACTTGTTCCGTTTGACTTCTTGTTACACCGAGTAAGCTCTCAAAATATTCCTTCCATCTTTCGCTTACCTTTTTCTCGTTTGTTATCAGCTCTCCGTTTTTGTTTTTTATTCCTGTTGCCGCGGCTTGCTTTCTCTTTCTTAATGACTTTATTATATTGTAAAATAGTTTCTGGTTTCCTTTACTCTTATCCTCCATTCGCTCTCCAAATTCTTCCCACGCCCTCTTTTTTGCTTCACTTACTAATTCCTTTACCTTCTTTCTTTGGTTTTTGTACTCGTTGTATTCCACTTCTGTTTTCTTACTTAAATATGTTTTCCAATTATTCTTTTTTATTTCTATCTCTTTCTTTATTTCCGGCGTCCACCACGATGTTTGCTTTTTATTTTTGTTTACTTTAGCTGTTCCACATACTTTCCGCGCTGATGTTATTACGATGTTTTTAAATGCCAGCCAAATTGTTTCTTCATCTCCTTCCATTGCCCTCTCCCAGCTTTCCTCCACCTCGCAGGCCACCTGCGCCTGGTATGCCTCTATTGTTTCTTGCTCATTCAGTTTGTATGATTTTATTGTCTCATATTTTACCTTGTGCGTATTTTGATCTTGCATTTTTCCTGTGCTTCCATCGATGTCTTTGATTGTTGCTACCAAAAGATAATGGTCACTATATATTTCTGCTCCTCTTCTTACTTTTACGTCATTAACCATAATCCTGTCTTGTTCTTCTAGCAGTATATAATCTATTATTGACCTTTCTTTTCTGCTTTTGACTTCCCTTGTGTACTTGTGTATTTCCTTATGCTTAAAGAATGTGTTTGCTACTATCAATTGATTTTCGACACAGAAATTTATTAATCTGTTTCCATTGCTATTCTTTGCTTCTTCTCCATATTTTCCTACTACTTCTTGCGATGCACTGTCCGGTTTTCCTACTCTACTATTTAAATCCCCTACTACAAATATTTTTCCTTTACCATTCTCAACTGCTATATTCAACTGCATCCAGAATAAATCCTTGATTTCTCCCGCGTCATTTTCATTAGGTCCGTATGCAATAATTATTGTCATTTGTTCTCGGTCCATCTTAAACTCCAGTACCATTATTCTTTCATTTATGTGCAAACGCTTTTCCAGTCTATTCCGCCACCCCTTCCCCACTATACATCCCACCCCAGCCCTGGCCCATTTATCTTGATCAACACCTCCATATACCAGCAGATTTCCTTCTTCTAATTCAATCTCTCCGTTGCCCTTTTTCTTAGTTTCTACCACTGCTAATATATCCAGTTTCTCCTTTATAAATTCCTCATTTAATTCTGCTTCTTTTCCACTCAGTCCTCTTATGTTCCAGGTTGCTAGTTTCCAAACTTTTTTCTTCTTATCAACTCGTATTCCTTGTCTTTGCGTGTCCGTCATCGTTGTATCCTTGTTCCTTTCTACTTCTATAGTCTTTCGCCGTTTTTTGACCCCCTAGCTATCCCCTCTTCTTCGTATGTTAGTATCTCCATTGTTTTCTTCTCTTCATCCCACTTCCATACCTGCCCGTCTATAATCAATTTTTGGTACCCAATTTTAACTAGCTTTCCATTTTTCTTAACCTCTTCTGCTCTATTCCTGATGTATCTCTGTATTTCCCTTTCCTTAACTGTTTGGTCGTGGTTTATGAATATTTTCTCCCCCCTTGTATTTTTTAGTTTGCTTTTATTTTCCATAACCTTTATCTTATCCTCCCGTCCCAGGTGTATTAGGCAAGCTCTCTCTCCTAACTTAGTTGCCATTCTGACTGTAGCCTGTATTTCAAGTTTCTCTTCCAAAAAGTTTTGCATACCCTGCTTTAGTACCTCTTTGTCGCTTGTGTCTATCTTTAATCCTGTCACCACCACATTGTTTTGGCGTTCCTTTTTTTCCCAGTATTCCATTTTCTTGCTTAGTGCATACAAATCTTTCTTTATCTCCTTGTTTTCATCTTTGAGCTGCCCATACTCCCTTCTTATTTTTGCATTTTCATCTCTTAAATTTTTCATTTCTTTGCTGTTTTCTTTCTGCTCCTTCTTTATCTGCACTATATCTGAGGACATACCTTTCATCATTTCTATAAGTTGGTCTAGCTTTTCATCGGTTTTATTGGGTGACCTTCCTATTCTTCTGCTTTTATTCCCTTTATCTCCTTCATTTTCTTCATATTCCACTTCCCTTTTTCTTTTAACTTCATCTTGGGAGCTGTCGCTTTCTATATCCTTATCCTTAACCAATCCTTCCAAATCCATCGTACAACCTTGTCTTTTATTCCTAGTATATATGCAACCAGTCAACCAATTTATTGTTTACTTATTTTTATCTCTACAATTTTAATATCAATGAGGTTATAAATTATTAAGCAATTGACTTCTTTTTAAACTTCTTTACCACCCTTTCAACCTTCTTCAATATCTTGTATCTTCTACTGTTAATTATCTCTCCCCCTAATGCCCTTTGACTCTCTTATAGTATACTCGTTTTCAAAAATTTTTACACTTGTGTGACGTAGCCGATGTTCACGTACTTGCGTCGACACTTGAACTGAATCCGCATTATACAAGTCTTTAAAAATTTACAGTTAGATAGAGAATCATGTTGTCTATAATATATCCAAATCTGTATAAATCGGCCGCACCAGTTTTGAGAAAATCCATTTCTAAATTTTGCCCTACTTTGGCCCCTTAAAGGTAGGCAATTTTGAAACAATTTTGAAAATCGACTTCTTTAGAACGAAAGCCCTATATTTTGGCTGTACAATTCCGTTTTAAAATTTTTTTAATAATAATTACCGGCGAAGTTATAAGCGAGAAACCACAAAATGGGACAATATTTCTATGGGCGCGTTCATAATTTTGAATTAAACAATTTGAATTTTTTTTTTTCAATTGGGGCTTAGATATACTATCTTATAGCCAAGTAGAAACGAATTTGGCCAAAATTTGCAAATATGCGCCCAAAATAACCACCTTATTTTTGGACACCCTGTATAGATTTCTTATAAAAGCTTAGTTTGCCGATGAAATAATTTTAAAATGACTAAAATCACATTTCAAATAAAAAATCAAATAATTTTTTTCAACAAACAAAAGTAGGATCGAGTTGGCCATAAAAGAGGCTACATTTGGTGTCATTTAACCGACTTCGTATCTCTTACAGTTTACGAGATCCCCATGGTGAGCATGCTAAGTGGGACACCCTGTGGGACCTTGTATCTGCAATTTACTTAATTTTACAGAGGAGACAAAATACTATTAGACTTGCCTATCTTTTCCGCAGAGAACGACGTAAGGTACGTGCGAATAACTCGGCATGCTCTCATTTGACAGTTACAAGTTTTTGTACGCATAATATGTAGAAATAAGTTTCCTTTTGTTTTCATCAATAATCCTATTTTGCTTAAAAATTGCATTACGAGGTATTGCGGTTTGAACGACGATATGAAATTCGCAATATCACTACAAAGCTATAAAGACGAAATAGTAGCTCTCGTCCTTTGAGATTGAGTTAGCATTCAATTGAGGATAAATGTTGGGAAACTTCTGCTTAATATAAAATTCCCCGAGTTCCCCAAAAGATGGAATGGCTTGCCGAATGATAAGAATTAGAGATGCCTCTGCTGAGAAAATGCACAATGGGATCAATTTTGACGAACTAACTGCATGTGTTATACTTATTGCCCTCACTGCAAACAAAAATTCAGAACAAAATGTTTTAAATGGTACCTACTTTTGATTTTCTACAGCTTGATCTGGATTAACAAAAATCTGGACCACCCGAAGCGAAAATTCCATTTTGGTTAGTGCAACACTTCATAAACTTGTTTTTGATGCACTTTGCATAATTTACGTTCCAGATTTTAAACTAAAAAAAAGTTTGAAAAAAAAATTGAATAATTAAAATTTTAGAAATCTCCAACACCTACTACTTTTTAATAATGCAATTTTAATCTAAAACTATATAATTAAGTATTATGGAATTAACATATTACATCCTGATGTAAATCAAATAAGTAATACTTACATTATAGGAGTTTAATAATAATTAAATAATATAATATTATGTATAAATAAATAATGATAATTTTGAATGAGAAAATAATTTTTAAATAATGATATGGAATAAGTTTATAGATTAATTAATTTTGAATTAGCTTTCACATTTTTGCATCTTAAAAGTATCAATTTTTTTCCCAAATGTCTGGTTTGTAATAAAAACAAACAATTTTTCAAAATTGATTAGCTCTGTATTAAAAAATATGATATTTTAGTAGTATTTGGGGCCAAAGAAAAGGAAAGAGAAAATGAGGATTGAACTTTTACTATAAGGAACAGATGTGTGCAAGCAGGTTATATGAGAAACTGGTTTGATTACTAACTTCCGAAACTTGGTTAAATACATTGGCTATTGTTATACAAATTTTGCTACAATTAAAAAAAATTTTTCCAGAGATGAACTCGTGTCATTGTAATTAAATTGGAATTGGAAAGAGTTTACTTTTATTGTATTACTTTCGAGTTTCAAATTAAACTCTTGTATATAGAGATGTTGATGTTAGCCTCAATTTAAAATATGAAATGTTTGATTATTATCATTTTGGGTGTATTAAATTTATCGTTTAGCAAACTATTCTATTAACAACTAGAAAAATTAATTGCTAAATTTTTATTAAAACATTATGAGAATGAGAACTAATAAAAATATAAAATAAGAGAGATTTCTCCTATCTACAATAAAAATTTATAAAAAATTAATTAAAAATTAGGTCACTTTTCAACAGGCGAATTAATATTCCTAATCGTATTTGAGAATTTAGAACAAACGCAACATAAAGTTTTGAGGTTATTTTAAGTGAAGGTGTGTTAATTTGGTTGTAAAGGTAATAGAAACCTATCCAATGGGGATTTACTGACGAACAAGTCGCTAAATATTGCCATTGCCTTACCGCCTTTTTTAATTGTCTATATCATGACCTCGCCGAGGAAGATTGCTTGGACAAAAAGAGGTAGCTACAAGAGTGGTTTCTATAACTATCATCAGGTAAAAAAGATTCAATAGGGAGGGAGGGGGGTCAAACTCATCCTGAAAATATCAGAAGGGCCCACTCAGGTCTCAATCCTCTTATAATAAAAAAAACACGTCTTATCCTGTCATAAGGAATGCGCAGTAAGGTCCAAAAAAGAGAAATAGATAGATAAATAGAGAGAGAGGGAGATAAAGCAGAGAGTATGATAGAGAGGAAGATTGAGAGAGAGGGAAGTTGGAAGAGTGAAAGAGAAAAATAGAAAGAGTGTGGGAGAATAGAGAGAGTAGACAAAATCATCTGTCTACCCAACTGTTATAGCATCTGTCTTCCTGTCGGTCATCCCATCTGTCAGATAATGACATCACAGATGAGATTCGCATAAGAAATGACAGATGAGATTGATAAATATTAGGTCACTTTTCAACAGGCGAATTAATATTCCAAATCGTATTTGGGAATTTAGAACAAATGCAACATAAAACTTTGAGATTACATTTTAAGTGAAGCTGTGTTAATTTGGTTGTGAAGGCAATAGAAAGCTATCCAATGGGGATTTACTGACGAACAAGTCGCTAAATATTGCCATTGCCATACCACCTTTTTTAAGTGTCCATATCATGACCTCGCCGAGGAAGATCGCTTAGACAAAAAGACGTAACCACAAGAGTGGTTTTTATAACTATCAATCAGGTAACATAGACCCAGTGGGGGGAGGGGGTCAAACCCCATGACAGGACATGACAGATAAGATTGGTAGAAGAAATGACAGATGAAACTGACAGATGATATGTCAGACAGATGAGATGGTCGACAGGGTCAAGACATAACACATAACTTCACAATTTTAAATTTTATAATAATAAATATATCACTAGTAGAAAACATTTAAATACATTACACGATGCAAAAAAATCCTCGCACCCAGAATAAAAAATTTGCATCAATAACTATTTTTAAAGTAATGTGCTTAATACAATCTGTCTTTATAGCTAGTTGCTAGCTTACAGCATTTTAGACCTTTGCGACAGTGACCAATAATTTATTACTACTCTAGTTCTGAAGATTCTTTCATTCATCCAGGATGAATGAAATAAAAAAGAAATGAAATGAAATTCATCTTGTGGAGGATGAATTATCCTCAAGAGATCGCGGTGGACATAGCAAACATCTTTTTGTTGTCGGTTTTCGTGTTTTTTTCTTTGTCTTTGTCGGTTTTTTTGTCGTATTCCTTTTTTTTGTTGATTTTGCCTCATCTTCGTCCTCTTGTTTTTTGATTTTTGTTGTTGCTTTTGCTGTTGTTGTTGTTGTTTTTGTTGTTCTTTTTGTCTTTTTTGTTGGTTTTGTTGGTTTCTTTGTTGGTTTTTTTGTCACTTTTCTTGTTGGTGTTGTTAATTTTATTGTTGTTGTTTTTGTTCGTTTAATGCAGGGTTTTTTCGTTGAGCGATTTTTGCAAGACTCATCCTCGCAAGAAGACGGTGCTGCTATATCTTCTTCTAACTCGCATGACTCTACAGGTTCTTTTATCTCTTCTTTTCTTGTTGTTTTTTTTCTTCGTATTGTTGTTCGCTTACGGCAGGGTTTTTTCGTTGAGCGTAGTTTGCAAGACTCGTCTTCGCAGGAAGAAGGTTTTGTTAGTTCTTCTGACTCGCATGACTCAACAGGTTTGACAACAGGTTTTTGCTGTGGTTTTTGTTCTCCTTCTTGTCCTTCTTGTTGAACAACCGAAAGCTGTTCAGCCTTTGTCTCTGTGCATGTTGTAATTGATGTTTGTACAGCAGGACATCTGCATGAACATTTACACACTGAAAATAGGTTTGAGGCAATTATTCTAAAGAATTAAAAATAGCTCATTATTTGTTGTTCAAAACCTGCGACCCCGTGAGGTTGTCTCTCTGAGACTCCTTGCGATTTTTAAAAATGACTTTCAAAAAATTAAAGTTATATTTTTAGGTATTTGCCCATTTGTATTGGTAAGAATTGAGGCAATTAAGGCAATATTTACTTTTTTATTATACTATTTATTATACTGAAAGGTTATAATTTTTAAATTTAATTTATGGACAAAAATTAAAAAATAATAAAATTAGGTTTGAGCCTGTGTCTGTGATGAGCGCATTTTAACATAAGACCTACATTATTTAACTTGCCTATTACAGTAGTCCCAACGAAAGAAAAACCCACAACGTGAACAAATAAGCACGAGGCGTGGCTTTTTAGCCCAGTGGCAACAATACAAAACTACTGCACAACTTGAACGGTAATCACATGGTGGGATTTTCTTTCGTTGGAACTACTATAGTTCCTAGACGAAGATATCAGGTACAATTTTAGATACTTTTAAATTATTCTTCAAAATGAATTGAGCTTTTGCAAGTGATGCCTCAACCGTCGACCAGCTTGTATAGTTTAAATAAATATTTACCTTGTTGTGCTTTGCTGTAACTTATTGCTGTTAAAATAGCAATGAAAATATTAAGTGACACAATTAATTTCATGTTCTCAAAACTCAAATTGACGTCGCTTATATGTAGCACTATTTACGGACTTATTTGTAATAAACAGTATAAATCTTACTTATACCACTTTCAGTTACAATAGGTTGTTATCTGGTGATAGAAATGCATTTTTATAGCAATTTTTCGAATTTGAGCTGGCATAGGAAGAGAATTAGAAGCGAAAGAATTAAAGAAAATATCATAGAACGACGTCCATTTAAAAAGAGTGTCACCACTCCTTATATTATAGAATGTATACCATAAACAATAAAACTTGTTTTTTTTTTTAAATTGAAGACTTATTAATTTAATAAAAATTAATTTTACTTAATTTTTTAACCAATTCTTACGAATCAAATTAACAAAATTCTAAAAATGGAACAATAAAGAGTAATTTTTCCATAATAGTGCAAATGCTTATACTTCTGATAATTAATAATTGAAAAATGAATTTATCGAAAAACAATTAAAAAAACTCTAAAGCAATTCTTATTAACAATTAAGTATCGATAATTAATGAAGCACTTCCAGCCAACCCATGAAGTTCCTAGAAAAGTCTGAAACTTCATGAAACCCCCGAAGGGAAGGGTAGAATAGGGGACAACACCTCTTTAAGGGTTTTGAGGTGAATCAGACTCTTCTAAGAATCCTTAGTTAGGTACTGCAAGACAGATTTATGTTAGCGAGCAGTGGGAATGCAGATCACTAAATTGGTATTTAAAGTCCACCAATGCAGTGGTAAACACATTTAAATTATTAAAGGGGCGTGGCCTAATCTGCACGAACTTATCCCTATCGCTCGTCATCAGGGATCTGTGTTGCAGTATTTAAGTTCCTTCATGTAAAGTGAAACACATTGTATAACTTAAAAAAATGCTTTTAAAGAATGATACGTTTTGAAAAGTCGTTTTTATGAAGACGGAATTAACCCATCGAGATGCACTTATCAACTTATTGATCAGAAACAGAGAGAACAACATTCTCAATGGTATTTTTTTATTCGCGTTTTTTATTAAAACTGGTAGCTCTATTGCCAAAATTAAAAAAATACATTAAAGGCAAAGGTTGAACTTAGACACTAGCGATTTTAGAACATACAACTTTTGGACATTATACTTCGAAAAAAGAAGGCTTTCAAAATAGAAAAAAGAACAGAAACCGCTAGTATCAAAAGTCGACCTTTACCTATAAGATATTTTTTGAATTTTGGTCACTGGTTATAATAAAAATAATAAAAATTGGCCTAAACACCATTTATTTTTAATCCCAATACATCTTTAATTGATTACTTTATTTATTTATATACGGCCATGATTATAAACGACAAATAAAATTAATCTCGAGAATAAAATTTATATTTTTTAGACATGGTAACGTAGCAACTTTCTAATGTCAAAGTTGTTTGAATATAAACAACACAAAAAGAACTTAACCTCAAATTTTAATTGTTTTATTCAAACGCCAAATTTTGACATTGTAATGTTGTCATGTCTAAAAAATATAAATATTATTCTCGAGTTTAACTTTATTTGTGGCTTATAATCACGACCGTTATTTGTATAAGTTATTATACCGTGTGTCCATGACTAAAGGTTTACATAGGGATGTAGCCTTGGTTATGAATATATTGCAGATTCGTCATTAACAAATATGTTAATGGATAGAGAATTTCTTCAGCTTCTGATGACGTCAAAAATTTGAAAACTTTAGAGGCTTCATTAAGGTTGGTATTTTTTCTATTAGTAGGTACCTAATGGTGTACCTAAAGACACATTTTTATTCTCAGCGATCTTTAAAACCAGTGCCTACCACCCTGTATAATTGTACACCTTTGGCCAAAGACACACATATTTTTTAAATAATATAATAAAATGTGACTTTAAGCTAGCTTACAGCATTTAAAACCGCTGGGACAGTTACCAATTATTCCTTGTATTACAAAACATTCTTTTTTACAGATTGAAAATGGCAGGGCATGCCCAAATAAAAGACATGGTCTTGCGCTTTGTGGCTCTTTGCTTGGTTCTGTTGTTAGGTTTGGTTTCCCTTTGCTTGGTTCTGTTGTTAGGTTTGGCTTCCCTTTTTTTTTTGTTATATGGCAGGGGGGCTTTTTTGTTGTGACTTGTTTGCAAGACTCTTCCTCGCAGGAAGATGGTTTTACTATTTCTTCTTCCTCGCATGACTGTTCAACAGGTTTTTGTTGTTGGTGTTGTGGTTGTTGTGATTGATGTGGTTGTGGTTGTTGGTGATATGGTTTCGATTCGTCACCCTTTGTCTCTGTGCAGGTTGTAACTGATGATTTTACAGAAGGGCACTTGCAAGTACATGAACACACTGAAAATAAGTTTTAGGCAATTATTCACAAAAAAGAAAAAATATATCTAATCTCATTTTTCAGTTCCTTTGTATCGGTGGGGAACAAGTAAATTCTTTTAGTTACTTTCTATAGGTTCCCCTAGGCCCTGAATTATATAAACAAGCTTAAAAATAATAATAAATGCTCACCTTCTCCTGCTTTGCAGTAATTTACTGCTGTTAAAATAGCAACGAAAATATTAAGTAACAGAACAAATTTCATTTTTCAAAATTGAAATTGATATCGGTAATATTAATTTAACACTATTTACGAATTTATTTGTAACAAACAGCATAAATCTCATTTATAGTTACAATTACAATGGGTTGTTATCTGATGATGGAAATGCAATTTTATTGCAATTTTTCGAATTTGCGCTGACGTTGGAATTAGCTAAGAAAGAATTATTAAAAAATATAATAAAAAAATAATATGAAAACGGAAACAGATTTGGCATAATGTAAAAAATGTAAAAAAATATAACAAGTTATACTTTAAAACAGACCAGCACAAATTGCTGAACACCAGAAGACCAGAAGACCAAAAGACCTGGGATTTACTCAATTCCAATTACTCAACCTTGAGGATGATCTTATTGAGCCTGGGTTAATGGTTATGATGGTTATATCTTATATCTATTCAATCTTGAATTAATTTAGAGAGCATTATATAGAGAGCATAGAGCATTTACCCTTTGTTATGAAAGAATGTCCGTGTGTATGGGAATAGACAGGGCCTATTAGGCGGGTGAAGGCTTCTAATGGGAACCCTAGTAGAAACCCTAGTGTGACTGTTTCTCTCGGCTACGCCTCGTGAAACGTCTCTCACACATACTGGACAAAACCTGTAATTTTATACTCTTGATACAAAAATAACTATTTTAGATTACATTGTTGAATTATTATTTAGGCATTTACACAAGTTACCTGGTTTTTCTGTTTTTATAGTAACTGTTAGTTACTGAAAATAATATTAATGAATTCTGTAAATTCTTTTCAAGTTTATAATATAAATAAAAGATTAAATAAAGATTCTTAATTATTAACAGGTTATGGGCCCAGGCATCGTATAAATGCCCGGTTAAAGTAAAGAAAAAGTTAAAGTAAAGTTAAAGTCAAGTAAAGTCGGAAGTAAAGAATTTCTCAAATAAAATAGCGGATCAAAAGCAAAAGGTTTTATTTGAGAATAAAGTTCAAGTAAAGTTGCAAGTAAAGAATTTTCTCAAATAAAATGGCAGATCAAAAGCAAATGGTATTATTTGAGAAATTGAACAATCATAATTATTTATATTGGTCATTAAAGATGAAACTATATTTAAAAAAGGAGGGTTGTTGGAGCATTATAGAAGATGCAATACCTGAACTTCGAACTGACGATTATAACAAGTTGAATGATAAAGCAATTTGGTTTATAGTTTTATGCATGGAAAATGATCAATTAATCCATTTAAAGGATACTAAAACGGCAAAAAACCTATGGGATATTCTAAAGCGGTATCATAAAAAAAGTAATCTGTCATGTCACGTGCGTCTAATGAAAAAGTTGTTTAAGGCTCAATTGAGCAAAGGTGGAAATGTTGAAGAACATTTACAAAAGTTATTTGAATGGATTGCTGAATTAAGTGAGTATGGTGTTGCTCTAAACGAGGAATTCCAAATTCCACTTATTCTGTCAAGTTTGAATGAAGATTACGATTCGTTAATAACAGCGCTGGAAGTGAGAGAAAATCTAACAATGGAAGTTGTTAAAATAAAATTACTTGGTGAATGGGAGAAAATGGAAAGTAGTAACAGTGAATTAAAAGAGACAGCATTAAAAGTTACAAAGTCATATCAAAATAAAAATTGTTTCTTCTGTAAGGAAAGTGGCCATTTTAAATATGAATGTGAAAAGTACAAAAACTGGCTTAAGGGAAAGCAAGATAAAGAAAAATTAGCAAATGTTGCAGTAAATGAAGATGTTGAATACGCATTTAATGTCAAAAATAAGTTTAGCAGTGGATGGTGCATTGATTCAGGTGCCACCTGTCACATTTGCTATGATAAGGATTTATTTGAGCACTTAGATGAAAAAGAAAAAGATAATATTTATTTAGCGAATGGTGAAAAAATTATTTCATCGGGAAAAGGTGAAGTCAAATTAAATCTTCCAAATATTAATCAAAAGGTTTCGATGAAAGATGTTTTATATGTTCCTCAGGCCAAAGGAAATTTACTGTCAGTTAAAAGATTGCTTCAAGGGGGATTTAAAATATTATTTCATTATGACAAATGTGATATATTACTAAATGATCAAATATTTGCAAACGGCGAGTTGAAAGGAGGACTATTTGTTTTAAAGGAAGAAAATAGAGTTTATTTGATTAAGCAAGAGACGAAAGAATATTGTGTTCACAAATGGCACCAGTTATTAGCTCATAGAAATCTAGAGGTAATCAGAAGAATGATAAGTTATGGGATAAAAATTAAAGACTGTGACTGCAATGACAGTTGTGAAATATGTATCAAAGCAAAAATGTCAAAATTTCATTTTCCAAATAAATCGAGTAACCCTGCAAAAAATAAATTGGATGTAGTTGTTAGTGACGTATGCAGACCCATGGGTACAGCTACGATTGGTGAATATGTTGAGATGGTAAAAAATCTGTTCGGAAGCAAACCTAAAGTTATACGTTCAGATCAAGGAGGAGAATACATGGGAAATGAGCTTCAATCTTATCTGAAAAAGGAAGGAATTGGTTTTCAGCACACTGTGGCATATTCTCCACAACAAACTGGTATATCAGAAAGAAAGAATCGAACATTAGTAGAAGCAGCAAGGTGTTTGTTAATTGAATCCGGATTGAGTAAATGTTATTGGGCAGAAGCAATAAATATGTCAAATTTTATTATAAATCGGGTTCTAACAAGAGCTACCAATAAAACTCCTTACGAATTGTGGTTTAAAGAAAGTTTTAAAAAAAATGGAATATCATAATTTTGGATCAGATGTTTATGTAATGATACCAAATTGTAATAAAAAGAAATTAGATGATAAAGCTATTAAAATGAAGTTTGTTGGATATGATGAGTCGGCAAAAGGATTTCGTCTAGCAGAGATCATAAAGAAGCGTGTGATTATTAGCAGAGACGTAAAATTTTTGTCAAATGCAGAACAAGCTAGAAAGTCAGAACATAGTGAAGAAAATGAACAAGACACTTGTACTGTTGACATAAATGAAGTAAGAACTTCAAATCGTTCGACCAAAGGAGTTCCACTGGAACGGTTTTCTGAGCAAGTTTTTATTGCAAAAGAAATTGTCGAACCTGCAAATTATAATGAAGCGATTTCAAGTAAAGAAAAATTGCAATGGTCACAGGCAATGAAAAATGAAGTTGAATCACTTAAGAAAAATAGCATATGGGACTGGGAGCTATGTGATTTACCAGAAGATCGAAAGCCAATTGGGTGTAAATGGGTTTTTAAACTTAAGTGTAATAATGATGGCAGTGTACAAAGATATAAAGCTCGTTTAGTCGCTCAAGGATATTCCCAAAAATATGGAGTAGACTACGATGAAGTTCTTGCACCCGTAGTCAAACAGACGACTTTTCGATTACTATATTATCAATTGCTTCGAAAGATAAAATGCAGGTTAGTCATTTAGATGTTGAAACGGCTTTTCTTAACGGCTGTTTAAACGAAGTAATTTATATGAAGCAGTCACCAGGTTTTGCAGAAGGTGATGTTACAAAAGTTTGTTTATTAAAGAAAAGCATTTACGGCTTAAAACAAGCAGCAAGAGCATGGAACGAGGCCCTTCATAAGGTTCTTTTTAATGCGGGTTTTCAACAAAGTGAAGAAGATCAATGTTTATATTCAAAGTTAATAAATGATTGCTGGTGTTATACGCTAATTTATGTGGATACGCTAGTCATAGCGTGGAAACTGGAATTACAGATTAAGTACATTGAGAGTACATTGTCAACACATTTTGGAATTAAGAATCTCGGTCCAGTCAAGCAATATTTGGGTATGCAAATAACAAGTGATAGTTATGGAAATTTTGAGGTGTGTCAGTCAAATTACATCTTGAAGATGGCATCTATTTTTGGTCTTCAAGACGCTAAGGCGGCGAAAACACCGATGGAAGTTAGTTATGGCAAATCTGAAGAAATGGTAATGCTAAGTGATAACACAAATTCGAAGACAATCAAAGCTGTTTGGAAAAGATTAAGGAGGAGAGTCTTTCATTAAGAACCAAACACATCGATATAAAGGGTCATTTTGTTAAAGATTATGTGGATAAAATAGTATTTTTTACAACATGAGATGAAACATACGTTTTTTTCGTGAGATAGAATTTAATTCACAAGCCCCGTAGGGGCGAGTGAATTAATCTTTCGAACGAAAAAAACGGATTTCATCTCGAGTCGTAAATGCTATTTTTTCTACGACGATAATTAGTACATTTTAAAAAAATAATTCTTTTTACTAAAATGTGAACCGACCACAAAAAAACTGGTTTCACCTCATGTTGTAAATAACATCTGCTTGTAATAACACTTTTTCTCACTAGAGACGAAAATGCTATTTTCGTAACGAGTAAGTGATGACGAAATGCTTAGTTTCACATATGGGAGTAGAAAAAATTTATTAAGTGTGAATATTGTCCAACTGATGAAATGGTTGCAGACATACTAACAAAACCTTTGTTGTTTGCTAAACACGATAAATTTAAGAAGGATTGTAATCTTGTGTAAACGAGGAGGAGTGTTGAATTATTATTTAGGCATTTACACAAGTTACCTGGCTTTTCTGTTTTTATAGTAACTGTTAGTTACTGAAAATAATATTAATGAATTCTGTAAATTCTTTTCAAGTTTATAATACTAGCACCAAAGTGCGCGCTTACGCGCGCTCTGACTACTGTGTAATATCAACAATATGTTTTTGCTTTTCATTTAAATTTGCGTAATATTTTGATGCATCTTCGATCGTTTCCGCTTCATCTAAAACATGATCCTTAGTTTCAATCTCACTTATTTGATGCATAGTAGGAAACATCGTAAGATCAAAACCTTCAGCACCGAGAAGCAAGTTAATGTCAGCGTAACCTTTGTTTTGTCCTCTAATTTCGCCAAAATGTCTGACATAATCTTCTGACAATGGTTTTTAAAATTCATCCCATAGTTCTTCAGGATGAGTTGGCTGACAATGCATCAGAATTCGAACAAATAAACATCTGAACTGTTTCGGCATCATCCAAACTTCAGCTTCGTGCATAGCTCTCTTCCATTCATGATCATTTTCAATCAGTCCTAATTTAAGACATGTTGCTATGTAAGATTCTTGAACTTCTCCGTTTACTGTTCTTAAATCTTCAAAACTCTTTGCTCTTTTGATGTGAATTAATAATAAACGTAAATGAAATAATTCAGTTTGACTGGGACTTACAGAATACATTCGTCCAATAACGTTGAACTGTTTCTGACGTCTTTGCCAATGATACCCGTAGGTATTAGTATGATTATTGTTTTTTTTAAACACATAGTAGGTTGGTATGTCACCATACACGTACTGGATATAGTAGTCCCAACGTAAGTTGAATCCACCACGTGACCAAACCTGCGCGAGGCGTGGCTTTAGAGCCCAGTGGCGGAGCTAGTTATTTCTTCTGTCAAAAAAAATTATTTTTAAAAGTTGTCAAAATTTAAAATAATTACTTAATTTAAATTTTTATTTGAAGTACTATTAATAATTAATTACTGGTTTAATACTTTGTGAATGAGATCTTCACAATTTTTAAAATGCTTGTAATTATTTTGCTTCAACCAAACCAAAGTAATGTAATAATTATACGACGGCACTGTCTACGTTCGTTTTTAAGCAACGACCGCATTAATCTACTGCACACAACACCTACTAATCTACTGCGCAACTTTAACGGTCATCACGTGGTGGATTCACCTTATGTTGGGTTCCCTCTAGCTTCATGGTCTCTTACATTTAGTGCAAAATAATCTAGAAGCATTGTTTGTTTTTCTAATGCATTTCTGATTTCACTTTCATCACAATCATCACTAACAATAACATTTTGTTGATTTGGTAAATGCACTGGTAATCTGGTAATGGAGTGGCTCTTATCTTGTAAAGGTTTATTTAATATTCTCCAAGCAGCTTCTACCGGACCAACGTATCTTGTTTCGATAAAACTACCAAGTTCATCGTGTTCAATAGTTTCATTAGTTGATTCGCTAATTGTTATTCCTGCAGCGTCGTGCCCTTTGTAAATGTACTTATACAAATATTTGACAGACTTAATGCTAGAAACCACTTCAACATTAATATGACAATTAAACACTTTGAGAAGATGTGGATTGTAAGGCACAACATATTTATTGTCACAAACATAACCATCAGAACGCTTATAAAAAAGTCCAGTATTTCTACGTCGATAATTTGGATATCCTTGTTCATCCAGAGTTGTTACTTCATTATATGTTTTAGAAAAATTCTTTGAACATACTTTCTGTTCTGTTAAACACCAATTTCCACATGGACCGTGAACCATGTTTCTTAAAACAATAGCATGTAGTATAGAATCTATTTCCGGGTTTGGTATTTCTGCAGCTATGTATCGGTCAACTACTTCAGAAGTTTTTTTTTACAATTGCCATAGCATCTTGGTAATTTTGTAACATATTTCGCGGCGAACCTTGAAATGATGATGGTAAAATTACAATTTTTCCAATACTTTGATGATTCTTTTGTGCTCTTAATTCTAGATGATCAATTAACCCTTGATAAGATTCCGCACGTAATTTCTTTTGATTATTTCTACAAAAAGTTAACCTATCTTTTTCAATTTTGACGTAACTATCGACTATCCATTGTTGAAACAATCGCCGTCTCATCAAAAAAACATTTGTGTCTTCGCGAATAGCCATTCTGTACTTAATATAACATGCTCGAGTAATTCGTTTGTTTTTTGTAGTACAACGCAAATCTCTGTGCCATCCAAGAGTGCCGTATGGATAAAATAGAGGATAAATCCAAGGTTCTACGTTACCATCCATTGTACTAACAAACTGCAATGATTTATCACTTTTGTTTCGAATTGTTACGTACGATTCTGGAATATCTCCATCAGCAGTTGTGGAAAATACTGCGGCAACTTCATTTACTCTTTGAAAGTTATAACGATTTCGGTCCATTCCAGGTTTCATTGTAAATAAAAGGTGCAATTCAGGGTCTTCATTTGCATTATTTGAATTAGTGAGACGTTGATTAGCCAATTCTTCGCTCATCATTTGATAAGATTGTGCAAATAAATTATGTTCACGCATCAAATCTTCAATTATGTTCATAACTTCTTTGTCACATTCAGTATTATGATTTAAACGAAATTCTACTGATTCTTGGGAATCTACAATAAAAAGTTGACCATAGGTTGGCATCTCATCACATGATGGATAAAGTGCTGTATTAATTTGATAATATATTTGACCCTGTATTTTAAAACAAAACGGACCTTTCCGTGTATTATTAAAAGTCATCAAGTTTGCATTAAACGATGCAAAAGAAAATGAGTTATTATAACTTCGAATATGTTCAAAAAATTGTTTCGATTTTGGATGTGAACCTTTAAATAATGATTTTAAAACAGGGGGGAAAACAGGTAAAGCTTGCAAACATACTTCGCCGTGATTACAACAATCATTAAATGAATTGTTTTTAAGAAAAACTTTTTCAGATACAAAATGTTTTGCACCGCTGCTGCGTATATAGTAAAAAATAGTATTTTTTACAACATGAGATGAAACATACGTTTTTTTCGTGAGATAGAATTTAATTCACAAGCCCCGTAGGGGCGAGTGAATTAATCTTTCGAACGAAAAAAACGGATTTCATCTCGAGTCGTAAATGCTATTTTTTCTACGACGATAATTAGTACATTTTAAAAAAATAATTCTTTTTACTAAAATGTGAACCGACCACAAAAAAACTGGTTTCACCTCATGTTGTAAATAACATCTGCTTGTAATAACACTTTTTCTCACTAGAGACGAAAATGCTATTTTCGTAACGAGTAAGTGATGACGAAATGCTTAGTTTCACATATGGGAGTAGAAAAAAAAAATTTTTTTAACATTAAATTAAAATATAAAAATTGAACTAAAATAATTTTTAACGTTAAATCGAGTCAGTTAATTAAATCTAAAAATAACTCCCAAACATACAAACTCATAACTCTTAAGACGACTAAAGAAAGCGAAGGCGGGATTTAAAAAACCTTCTACGGCGCATTCTCCAAAACTATTGTCGATTTTATAAGTGGATAAATAAAAGATTAAATAAAGATTCTTAATTATTAACATACATTACTTTTTCAAAAAAGTAAAAATTACTTTTTTCTTCAAACGTCCAAAACGTAAAATGATATTTCTAAGCATTTGTAATGTAAAACGGTAATGTTTTCATTAAAGAAAATTAAAAACCATTAAGAAGAATACCTAACTATTCAAAAATAGCATCGAAAAGGTAAATGATCTGAAGGCTGTAGGAATATTGAATTTTAAACCAAGTAAGTATTTCTTAAATAGGTCAAGAAATAATAAAGACACCAAACGACATTAAATTTCCATAATCTAAATTTTAACCCTTTGTGTGATAAATTTCTCTTTTAGTAGTAGTAAGTAGTTTTACATCAATATTTAAGGTTTTCAGTCACGCAACCCTTGGCTATTTTTATAACATATTGTTAGATAACAATACATGATTTATAATTGTAATTTTTATATCATCAACTAACAATATAATTTTCAAATAACTTAAGTACATGTCTTTTTCAAATAAAATAATTATGAATTAACAAATTAAATGTTTAACTGACACTTAGACTACACTCAATACTTCTAGATAATAAATGTTTAAACAACGCAGATTGACCTAGCTCTTGTAATTCGGTATAGAAAGAACAAAAAAATAGCTAATGACTTAAAAGTTTAAAAAATAGTATATTGTTTAACAAGGAGTAAAAGTAACATATTTTTCGGCGAGTTCGTTTGTCAGATGAGATGCAGTCGAGCCTGACAACTACTAGTGAGCCAAAAAGGTTTATTCTTTCTTAAAACGTTAATAATTAATTAAAACTGAAAAAAATGTAAAAAATTAACTATATTTAAAAAGCGCCATCTCTTGTCAATTACTTGCACTTGAGTTGTCAAAAATATATTTTTTTGTACGATTAGTCATTTCAAGCTATTTACTGCATATGTTTTCACGTAGGTAAGTTGAATTTAGTAGTTGCTAGGATATAATGGGCGACGGTAAGTGTTTTTACTGTTCTAGAACGGTAAAACGTTTTGTTGTCGACTTTTTATATAGCAAAGCTACTTAATTTAATAAAAAAATACAAATGTCATTTTTGACATTTGATTTTTTTAGTAAAAAATTTATTTAAAATTGCATATATCTATTATTTATTTGTCTCTGATCGTACAAAAAACGTTATAAGCATGTCGAACGTTAAGGATTACCGGTCTCAGACAATATTTGGAGGCTTCGATTCTCTCAGCCTCCAAACAATTGTCTTTGACCGGTAAACCAACCTTACCGTTCTTCATACTTAATATACTATTTTTTTAATTTACCTTGTAAAACAAGCTAATTATTACCAGAAGTCCATCCTTTTACAATCGAGATGGCTGAGCTGAGTGATCGCTCACGTGTCTACGTGGTAAAAGAAATAGAAAGGGTAATTCAAATGTGCACGAGGGAGTCCGAAATTTGAGGCTACGCCACTGTTATGTGTTGTACAGCTTTGATATGCGTTTTTATAATTGTTCACGTTGGATTATAAAATGATTAATCTCTTTTTTTACAATTTTTATGGTACAGGTACTAAAACTGATGTGATGACGTGATGAAGGTTGTTGAGGGCAAAAGTACAATTTATAGTTAAAACAAATGATCCGAAAAATGATCAGAGAAGGTTTTCGCCAAGCTTCAAGATTGTGAAAAATGCGAATACCATTATTTTCTTAAGACTAGTTTTTCAAACTCCAAGGAGCATAACCAGGGCCTCAAAGACCCACAAAAGGTTTCAGTACTTTAGTTTGTCTAGTTTAAACTTGTGGTTTAGAGTCAAAAGGAAATCCTGTAAATTAAAATTTTTCTTCCAGAAAATAAAAATTAAAAATACAGTGCCACCAAGCTTACAAAAACATCGGAAAATATGCGACCTAATTTGAATTGTTGTGACAGCCATGACGTCACAGTTACTGCTTTCTTTCTTTAGCTGAAGTAGTGCTAGCAGCGACTAAATCGATATTATAGCTGCTTCAGCAAAAAAACTGACAATTAATAGTGGCACAGCACTGCGTCAGCCTATTTCCAGCTGCTGCAGGCTAAATAGCGTAGTCAGTGCTACTTGGACACACCACTGTTTGTTCCCTTAGAATAGAACATAAAACATCATGAACGAGCGTTGGCAACCGTTGCCTATAGGAGAAAATGCCTCGGAAATGAGATTTACGAATTCCAGTGATTCATTCCGTCGAGTGTATATCTTACGGTAAATGTTGTGAATTTGGTGACTAACGATATTTACCGGGAATTGTTGTTAATTGATTATTGCTTTTTTTAATAACTAGTTGGATTTTTGAATTTTGGTTTTTGGATTTTTGTTTTTGTG
This sequence comes from Malthinus seriepunctatus, assembly GCA_963924605.1. Lineage (NCBI taxonomy): Eukaryota > Metazoa > Arthropoda > Insecta > Coleoptera > Cantharidae > Malthinus > Malthinus seriepunctatus. The sequence goes on along the minus strand of OZ004602.1, from coordinate 20,019,776 downwards.
TTTGTTTGGGGAAAATCTAAAAAGCAATTGTGATTTCATAGTTTTTAAAAAGCCTTAAAAAGCGAAATATTAAAAAGTTCGTTTAAAAATATAAATTGGCCAAGTTATAGCCATTTATCAAATAATAATTTAAGTAGTGCAATAAAGATTACATACAAATATTTTTTGAGGCTTGCACCTTCTCCATATAGACAATAAATCAATAAAAAGCCAAAAATTGTCAACATTTCCCGGCAAATTCACAACATTTACCGTAACATATACATTATCATTGGCTGTCATGATTTTTCTTATTAGTGGGAGTATAAGCAACCATTTTTATTGGAGAAATTGAACGGAAATAGCTATATTTACTCTTCCATTGCGATTTGTACTAGGTCTAGGTAATCTTGCAGTAGTTGTTCGGAAAAGTCAGTGAACGACTGAACAAAGATTTTATTCTGTGATCTTTACTCTCATTAGTTCACTTACTGTTCCGAGTAACCAGTGCAAAGATACTAAACAGACCTATTATTAACCATAAAGCTCTTTCCTGATAGAGTAGGGGGTATTTTTTTATTCAATGGTTTGTTCCATATAAAAAGGTAACCACACTTCCACTTGACTTTTATGTAAAAAGCACTGTCAAAAAATCTAAGTTTGCATATTTTTGTAAAAAATACCTGTGATTAAGAACACTTCTTTTTATGACTGTACATGTGTACCTTTGTTTCTCTAGACACGCCCACTCAGGGTCTTTGTACGCTTGGGAACACTTTACCAGTAGTATGAGTAATATGTACTCTAGTACATTAGTATGTACTAGTAGTATTAGTAGAAGTAGTAGTATAAGCGCATTGAATAAAAAAATACCCCCTACTCTACCAGGAAAGAGCCATTTAGCAAATAATATGAATCGCAATGAACCAGTAAATAGCGATTTCCGGTCAATTTATTCAATAGAAATTGTTCCTTATATTCCCACTTATAAGGAAAGATCATGACAAGCAATGATATGATAATGTAAACTGGACGGAACGTAGAATAAAAAGACCCGGAAGGAAGGTTAGCCACCGTTGCTTAGAAGAGAAAATGCAACGGAAACGACATTTTAGTAAACTACGGATGACTCATTCATTGCGTCCAGTTTACATGATCCAATTATCATTGGCTGTCATGATCTCTCCTTATAAGTGAGAGTATAAGCAACTATTTCTATTGGAGAAATTGACTCGCTATATTTAGAAAACTATTACGATCCAAATTATTAGCTAAATGGCTCTTTCCTGGTAGAGTAGGGGCAAGTACTTCTTTATTCAATGGAACGGAATGAATGAGTCATCCAGTATTTTAAAATGTCATTTCCATCGTATTTTTTCTTATGGTTGCTCACACTCCTTCCGGATGTTTCATGTTCTAAGTATAAGCGTGTTATGGCGACTATTGCGTTCGTGTAGCAATCCACCCTCATGAGTAATAACCATCATTTCACGCTTATTAAATAACGTACGTATTTCCAAAAGAGTTTATTCATCGATGCACTTTTTTATACAGGGTGTTCGAATACTATGAGCAAAAGATTCAGGAATAGGTGTTAGTTAAAATTTAGGAGAGTTTGGGGAATTTTGGAAAACTTTTTAAAGGCGTTTTTCTGAAAAACCGTTCATTTTATCGTCTTTTAACAAGAGGATCATTATGTAAAAATTTTTAATGGTCTACAATAATAACGTGTTAAACTTTGGAAAAAGTTACAAATTTCAAGATTTGTGACCAACAATGTCTTGGTCTTTAGAACTTCAGGACTTTATAGGACTACATCTCGGGGTTAAAGGAATTGAGGTGTTGGGTAGGTGAGGTGTAACCTCACCCATTAACTGGTAGTAAGGGGGTGGTTGGGTTGCAAATTTTCTATTTGCATGTAGGTAGGTATCTGCGAGAAGCTCGAGTTAACATGAAGCATTGATTGTAACTTCCACACAGTAGCTTAGAATTAAACACTTATAAATTACACTTTTTGGGAAATTTCTTGTTGGGAAATTAAAACGAATAAAACAAACTTCCTATCTAAAAAATATGTGTCACGATGATGTCGTGTCAGGTTAATGGTAAAATCTCTGATAACGATAAACTATTAGAAAAATAAGCACACTAACGCCATTCGTAACAAGTATCCTGGTAGGTACCTAATAGTAATTTAATGGTTTACAAAGTGCAGATTTGTAGGTCAAACTTTAGTATCGATTACTATACCTACAACAGTACGCTCAAAAGCTTTACTATTATCCTTCAACTTGTAAAGGGAGCAAGAACATAAAAAGATCAGTTAAACAAAAACTTTTTTAGCAAACACAGTCTTAACTAATCATAACAATTTGATTTTGTTCAAATTGAAACATTTAACATTAAAACAGGATGTGTTGCTACATTATCTTATTAGGAGAATCAATTTATAAGAGCTTATTAAAATAGATTTTTATTAAAAAAAATAAATTTTTTAAGTGTTTTAATTAAAAATTTAAAACGTTAATTTAACATTAAACACGTGATGTGCCAAAAGGGCGTGAGTAGGGAGTTTAGAAATGGTCCAGCTATTGATCCATTTGCATCCAAAAGTTGTACGAGTTCGCCTAAAGAGTGCAGGGTTGTAGATATATAGGCAAAAGCTCAAGAGTTCGTATTACGGGAGCTTAGAGCGGTTTACAAAAATTTTTCTTCAAACATGGATGAAACTAAAAAAGTTGACGATGAAATCACCCTCAAGCCTAAAATGAGTTTACTTAATGGTATTACAGTGATTGTTGGTAGTATTATAGGTTCAGGTATTTTCGTTTCGCCAGCAGGTGTGCTCATGCATACTGGAAGTGTTAATGTTTCTTTAATTGTTTGGACCGTTTCTGGAATATTTTCTATGGTATGTAAATTTGATTTTAAAAAAAATAATTTTTTCATACATATTTGACGTGAAAATCGCAAAATTTTACCTCTAAAACGCTCGCCAATTACAGAAAACAAATCAAATTTCAATTAATTGTTCATAAACTATACGATGCGTTTCAAAAAAATGCCATTTTTATGAATTTTCCGGTGCGGAAATTTTTGGCGGGAGCCAAAGCATTGACGCGATTTTGCGCACTACAACGCATTCCTTTACATTTGAATTAAAAATTAGTTTAAACTCATAAATTGTTAATGGAAATTTACAATTTTTCACAAAGAAAGAAAATTCAAAAAATGTGCGAGAAACCTTTTTAATTGTTGCATCACCTCTTTTTGTCATTCATAACCGCCATTATGTAATAGAAGTTAATTGAAGGTCAAGGTGTTCAACGACTTTTTGCGAAAACAAAAGGACCCTTTAGAAAACACATTTTCATCCCTTTAAACTTTTGAAAATTAATAAAATTGAATTTTCCGATAGAAATTTGTTCCAGAGCTTTATTGCTCAACAAAATTTATTTTCTTCAATTTTGTTCAATAAAAGATATGAATTTCAATTGTAGTTCCTGATTGGCAACATAAAAGCCTCATTTACATCCCTAAAGAACCCCTTTTTGCATAATAAAACTACAAGAATTTTTTTTAAGAAAATTTTGTTCTATTCATGTAAACGAATTTTCCAATAATTATCACTTTCAGTTAAACAAACATAAATTTATAAATTACATAAATATCTTTGCTTATAATCAAAACCTAATAATTGAGTTTTTATCGATCAACTTTTCCATCAAAAACTTCATTTTGACGCGGGTATTGTGTACAAAAGAAGGTCAAAATAAGACATTAGTGTTAATGGAAATGGAACTTCTGTTATACAGGGTGTCCCTAATAGTTTTGTATTAAACGTTATCACATATTCCTAAGATCAAAACTGAACGCCCCGAAACTACAGCATTTTAGCTCGACTATGGCAGCATTTTGCGCTTAAAGGAAATGAAAATTAATTTTTTATGCCTAAACTATGGCAGATATCGAACTCTAACAAGAGAGAAAAATTGTTTGAAATTATAATTCCTTTCTACAAAAAAAGTTTCAAGAGTATTGTCCCAAGCGTACCAGAGAAAGGAGGTTCTTTGCCAACAGATGATCAACTTCCGACCGCTGACGTAAGGCTCACGACTTTTTGTCCAAGTTTTGATGCTCTACAGCGTCTTCATGAGTCACCTTCAAATAGAAGTAACTTTAGACACACCCTGTATATTAAGTAGCTCTTATAGTTAGCAAGTGAGCTGTCAAAGACACTTTACTCAATTATCAAGTCTTGGAATTTTCTTTAAAAATTTCTCTTTTTCTTTTAGATTGGAGCATATTGTTACGCCGAGTTAGGAACGATGATAAGAAAAAGTGGAGCAGATTACGCTTACATAATGGAAACTTTCGGCCCTTTTTTAGCATTTATACGTTTATGGATAGAATGTATGATAGTAAGGCCTTGTTCTCAAGCAATTGTCGCTTTGACCTTTAGCGTATACGTAATGAAACCATTTTTTCCCGAATGTCAACCCCCTGACGATGCTGCTCGTTTATTAGCAGTCTGTTGTATATGTAAGTATTGTTTGCATTATTCAAAAATAAATTTAAAAATAGATTTAAAAATTTTTAATATTAATTTATTAAGCGTGTGGGAGAGGAACAAGAAAACTAATTGTTAAATGGAATAATTGTAGCAAAGTCTTATTACATTATTGTTACTTAATAGCATAATTTGATGACAGTATTTCTCTATTGTAACATGTAAAAGTAGTCTGAGTTTTATATCAAGTAGTACATTTTTATTAATTATTCAATTTATCATAATTGGAGTTACTTCAACAAACTAATTTTTCAGGATACGATTTTTTAAGGAACCACACACTTTCAGTTTAAAAAATCTCTATGTAGTAAATTGGGTCAGATTTACTTAATTTATTATAGCTGTTGTTGAAAACTATTTTTCAAGGCTTTAAAAAGCTAAAAAAATTATCGATTTTTGAAAAAATTCTGCTAATAACCTCCATGATTAATGATTTTCAAAGTGACCAAATGAAAAGCAATTAATCACTTTTAGAGGATAAAAAAAGTCAAAAAGCTGTTCCTCTGTTGGTGAGAATGTGAGAAAGAATATGAAAAATATTTAGGTTTATTTTCAATCAAATTATTGTTTCATCTAGCACACGCTTAGCACTTCATGTTTCATAAGTAGTTAAACTCGTATTCATCATCATTTATTGAATCGATTTTTCACTTCGTAGTGATTTTCTTTTAAATTTTCTCTAGAAAATAATATGGAAGGATGTCGAATTTATGTTGCTTCCATTAAAAATAGGCTATGGGCCGTATGGCTATCGTTTTTACTTTCTACTGTTCACACAGCTAACTGGGATAACTAATCCTTCATTTTGATAAACCTGACCTAGTTGAATGAAATATTAATCCATATTTTTTGTAGTTTATAACTTAAAAGTAAAAATAAAGTTTTATAATAAGGGCAATTTATAAAGTCGAACCAACCCTACATAAATAAAGATTTCTTTTGACCCAATTTAAAAATGAATATTTCCAATAAAAAATCATTTATCATTTATATCATAGATAAGAAAGACAGAGCTACTACTAGCAACACCATTCCCTTCTAAAAGTTTTAAAAATTTAATCGAAGTACATATGATAAAATCCTTATTAATTTAAAAATTAAATTCCATTGGACTCGAAGCAACTATTTGTTGCTTGTGTTATTGTTATTATTATTAACAAAATCCAAGAAGGTCTTGTATTAGCAGTATTTATATTACATCATATAGAGGAAAAACTTTTGTATTCGATGCACCAATAATTTGCATCATCGATCTTTAGAAGGCTTACACCTACATGGTATACCTACTTACAGGCTGGTGACCACAGCTATCAATCTGTCATACGGATTTAAGTCTAAATTACACTTTTGTAATTTAATGCTTCCCTAAATATTTTATGTAAAAAAGCTATAGGTAATTCAAAATTAGAGGGCATAAAAATCTGCACTTAATCAATTAAAATATTTTATTGTAACGGATGTTAGATGAGAAAAAGTCGAAAGAAATCAAAATAGCGATAGCCATGGGTTTCAATTTCTAATGTTTTGTTAGTTTATTGACAGCATTTAAGAGCCGATTTTACAATTGAGGCTCAACAGCGGTTTAAATTCAACTCCCATTAAACCTGAGTTCAAGACAAATTCGTATTGTCAGTTTCAATCGTAGTTTACCGTAGTAAAACTCTCAAGTTTTGATAAACTCTAACTCAAGTTCTGGTTGTAAAATCGGCCTTAAGTGTCAAAATAAAATTAAAAGAATAATTCATGGCTTTTTCTATTTTGAGGCAATTTTTGACATTTTATTATGTCGAAAAGAAATCAAAATAGCGATAGCCATGGGTTCTAATTTGTACCGTATTCTTAGTTTATTGACAGCATTTGAGGGCCAATTTTACAATTGAACTCAACAACGATTTTAATTAAGCTCCAAATGAAAATGAGTTCAAGGCAAATGCGTATTGTAAAATCAGTTTCAATCGTAGTTTACCGTAGTAAAACTCTCAAGTTTTGATAAACTCTAACTCAAGTTGTGTTTGTAAAATCGATATCACAATAGCGATAGCCATGGATTAACGTTTTGTTAGTTTATTGACAGCATTTAAGAGCCGATTTTACAATTGAGGCTCAACAGCTGTATAAATTAAACTCCTAAAATGAGTTCAAGAGATATTCGTATTGTAAAATCAGGTTCAATTAATTTGGATTGATTCCTCGCTTCAATTTACCGTAGTAAAACTTTCAAGTTTTGATAAACTGTAACTCAAGTTGTGTTTGTAAAATCGGCCCTAAGTTTCAAAAAAAATTAAAATTATAATCCATGGCTGTCTCTATTTTGAGGCCATTTTTGACATTTTCTTATATCGAAACGATATCAAAATAGCGATAGTCATGGGTTAACGTTTTGTCAGTTTATTGACAGCATTTAAGAGCCGATTTTACAATTGAGGCTCAACAGCGGTTAAATTAAGCTCCTAAAATGAGTTCAAGAGAAATTTGTATTATAAAATCAGGTTCAATCGTAGTTTACCGTAGTAAAACTCTCAAGTTTTGATAAACTCTAACCCAAGTTGTGTTTGTAAAATCGGCACTAAGTTTCAAAATAAAATTAAAAGTATAATCCATGGCTGTCTCTATTTTGAGGCCATTTTTGACATTTTCTTATGTCGAAACGATATCAAAATAGCGATAGCCATGGGTTAACGTTTTGTCAGTTTATTGACAGCATATAAGAGCCGATTTTACAATTGAGGCTCAACAGCGGTATAACTTAAACTCCTAAAATGAGTTCAAGAGAAATTCGTATTGTAAAATCAGGTTCAATCGTAGTTTACCGTAGTAAAACTCTCAAGTTTTGATAAACTGTAACTCAAGTTGTGTTTGTAAAATCGGCCCTAAGTTTCAAAATAAAATTAAAAGTATAATCCATGGCTGTCTCTATTTTGAGGCCATTTTTGACATTTTCTTATATCGAAACGATATCAAAATAGCGATAGTCATGGGTTAACGTTTTGTCAGTTTATTGACAGCATTTAAGAGCCGATTTTACAATTGAGGCTCAACAGCGGTTAAATTAAGCTCCTAAAATGAGTTCAAGAGAAATTTGTATTATAAAATCAGGTTCAATCGTAGTTTACCGTAGTAAAACTCTCAAGTTTTGATAAACTCTAACCCAAGTTGTGTTTGTAAAATCGGCACTAAGTTTCAAAATAAAATTAAAAGTATAATCCATGGCTGTCTCTATTTTGAGGCCATTTTTGACATTTTCTTATGTCGAAACGATATCAAAATAGCGATAGCCATGGATTAACGTTTTGTTAGTTTATTGACAGCATATAAGAGCCGATTTTACAATTGAGGCTCAACAGCGGTATAAATTAAACTCCTAAAATGAGTTCAAGAGAAATTCGTATTGTAAAATCAGGTTCAATCGTAGTTTACCGTAGTAAAACTCTCAAGTTTTGATAAACTGTAACTCAAGTTGTGTTTGTAAAATCGGCCCTAAGTTTTAAAATAAAATTAAAAGTAAAATCCATGGCTGTCTGTATTTTGAGGCCATTTTTGACATTTTCTTATGTCGAAACAATATCAAAATAGCGATAGCCATGGATTAACGTTTTGTTAGTTTATTGACAGCATTTAAGAGCCGATTTTACAATTGAGGCTCAACAGCTGTATAAATTAAACTCCTAAAATGAGTTCAAGAGAAATTCGTATTGTAAAATCAGGTTCAATTAATTTGGATTGATTCCTCGCTTCAATTTACCGTAGTAAAACTCTCAAGTTTTGATAAACTCTAACTCGAGTTGTATTTGTAAAATTGGCCCTAAGTTTCAAAATAAAATTAAAAGTATAATCCATGGCTGTCTCTATTTTGAGGCCATTTTTGACATTTTCTTATGTCGAAACGATATCAAAATAGCGATAGCCATGAGTTAAAGTTTTGTCAGTTTATTGACAGCATATAAGAGCCGATTTTACAATTGAGGCTCAACAGCGATGTAAATTAAACTCCTAAAATGAGTTCAAGAGAAATTCGTATTGTAAAATCAGGTTCAATCGTAGTTTACCGTAGCAAAACTCTCAAGTTTTGATAAACTCTAACTCAAGTTGTATTTGTAAAATCGGCCCTAAGTTTCAAAATAAAATTAAAAGTATAATCCATGGCTGTCTCTATTTTGAGGCCATTTTAGACATTTTCTTATGTCGAAACGATATCAAAATAGCGATAGCCATGGATTAACGTTTTGTTAGTTTATTGACAGCATTTAAGAGCCGATTTTACAATTGAGGCTCAACAGCGGTATAAATTAAACTCCTAAAATGAGTTCAAGAGAAATTCGTATTGTAAAATCAGGTTCAATCGTAGTTTACCGTAGTAAAACTTTCAAGTTTTGATAAACTGTAACTCAAGTTGTGTTTGTAAAATCGGCCCTAAGTTTCAAAATAAAATTAAAAGTATAATCCATGGCTGTCACTATTTTGAGGCAATTTTTGACATTTTCTTATGTCGAAACGATATCAAAATAGCGATAGCCATCGGTTAACGTTTTGTTAGTTTATTGACAGCATTTAAGAGCCGATTTTACAATTGAGGCTCAACAGCGGTATAAATTAAACTCTTACAATGAGTTCAAGAAAAATTCGTATTGTAAACTCAGATTCAATCGTAGTTTACCGTAGTAAAACTCTCAAGTTTTGATAAAGTCTAACTCAAGTTGTGTTTGTACAATCGGCCCTATGTTTCAAAATAAAATTAAAAGTATAATCCATGGCTGTCTCTATTTTGAGGCCATTTTTGACATTTTCTTATGTCGAAACGATATCAAAATAGCGATAGCCATGGGTTAACGTTTTGTCAGTTTATTGACAGCATAAGAGCCGATTTTACAATTGAGGCTCAACAGCGGTATAAATTAAACTCCTAAAATGACTTAAAAAGAAATTCGTATTCTAAAATCAGGTGCAATCGTAGTTTACCGTAGTAAAACTCTCAAGTTTTGATAAACTCTAACTCAAGTTGTGTTTGTAAAATCGGCCCTAAGTTTCAAAATAAAAGTAAAAGTATAATCCATGGCTGTCTCTATTTTGAGGCCATTTTTGAAATTTTCTTATTTAATTTTTCCGTTCTAAAGCATGAAAGTTTAAAGTTTCTAAAACTTTAAATTTAAGTTTTAGTCGTTATTTTTCATCGTAAAAAATAACATAATGCTAAATATTAACATAACGTGACATAACACACCCTTAAAAAGTTGTGTAAAGAAACAAACAAGCCAATAAAGTAATTTTTTTCTAAAAAGATAGTCCCAATAATAAAATGAAAATTTGAACGTCGCGACGTCTAGCGTCCATGTGATAAAATGCCGAGTTTAATATCGCTTGATAGCTCTTTTAACCTCCTTAAGAATTTCCAGTGAAATTGTTTTGTTAAGTATGCCATTTTCTTTCTACAGTAGAAAAACTACATTGCCAATTTTCAGTTTTTTGAACCAAAATTTTGAACAATCTTGGACTAAAATATTGAACAAAAATGTCTCGTAATGTTTCAGGGAAAAAATACAAAATCAAATATGTACTAAAAATTAAAATTAATATCTCCGCGGCTACCATAAAGGTTAAAGAAGATAAATTTCCTATTTTAAAAGCTTTCCAAATACCTAATTTTCACTTTTCAACTAAAACTATCATAAATTATATGAAAGGCGGATGCCAATTTAATATAATGCGAACTAAGAAGCTTTTTAGCTTAATGATATAACTAATTATTTTTCTCCAATATCCTTTTACTTTTGCATCAACAATCAACTTCAACACAATTAAAATGGGATTGTTTTGAACACAATCAATACTCTCATCTTATACCAAACGTAACGATTTTATCAGAAAACTAATTAGTAATTACTTCTTTTCTTTTTAGGTGTATTGACGTTTGTAAATTGTTACGATGTTAAATGGGCAACACGAGTCCAAGATGTTTTTACTTATGCCAAATTGGTGGCTCTATTTATTATAATAGCTGCTGGAGGATATCAATTATTAAATGGTAATATCTAAAAAATAATTTTTCTTTTCTAAATTATTTTACTCCGATGCTTTTTGTTCCTATTTAAATTTTGTTGGATGAAAGCATCAAGGGGTTAAAATATTTAGAGAAAAAAAAACATCTGCGACCAGATATGCACTGATTGCAGGACGCACGGAGCACTTTTCATTCATCAACACAAAGACCGAGGTTACTTCACTGGCTTTGTCATTCTATTCCGGTCTGTTCGCCTACAATGGCTGGTGAGAACAAAATAAGGCCAAGAGAATTTTTTTAAATGTGTTTTCTAGACTGATTACGTGCCAAGGAAAGTTAATTGATTAATTTTTGGACCACTTTAAATGTAATTGGCTTAAAAGCACAAGTTATGCGTGTGGAGAAAATTTTTATTTTTTTCAATCGGTTTGATTTTCTTTGGCAGTTGCTAGGCTGGAACCATTTAATCTTTGTGTTATGAAACTTTTATAAGCTTATTTAGTAAAACTGATTTCGTTTTAGGAATTACTTGAATTTCATAATTGAAGAACTTAAGGATCCAGTAAGGTATGGCTGAAGGTTTGCTCAAAAAAGCATCAATTAAACAAGTATTTTTTAGAAACCTCCCTTTGGCAATAGCAATATCTTGTACTTTGGTAACGGTTGTTTACGTTCTTGTAAATGTTGCATTTTACACGACGTTATCGCCGGTTGAAGTACTGGGATCTGAAGCGGTTGCGGTCTCGTTTGCTGACAAATTATTTGGACCACTTGCTTGGTGTATACCTGTATTTGTTGCTTTGTCAACGTTCGGGGCTGTTAATGGTATATTACTGACGTCATCCAGATTATTTTATGCTGGTGCTTGTCAAGGACAAATGCCCGAATTATTGACGATGATTCAAGCTCAAAGACTTACTCCAACTCCTGCAGTTTTAGCCATGGTGAGAAACAGTTTTTTTGCATACGAAAAAAATTTTAACATCAAGACGATTACTCTTTATGTTTCTAGTCGGAGCTTTCATCTCTGACACATTTTCTTCTTTTATCCATCTTTTCCTTTCCAATTCCTCCTTCCATTTTTTCTATGAGCAACAACTCTGTTATTTTTCATATTTTACGTGCTCCAAGTAACTATAGTTTATTGGCATGTTACTCAAGACTTCAATGTGTTTATTGGTGCTCGTGGAAATTTACAATAACTGTATAAGTAGTATAATTGATGAGAGATGAATTCGGTATCTTAAAATGATGTTAATCGCCCTTTTTAATCTCGTTTAAGTTTAAATTACATGTTGACAGTATGTATAAATCGTCCTCGTTAATTTGTTAGGCACTTAAAGCTTTCCATGGGCTCGTATCCTCTCTATCGTCCATTTTCAAGTCATGACGTTGTCCATCTGGCATTTTCCGCCTATATTACTATCAATTTACACATTTCTTGAGATTTAGGCTCAGTTTTTCATTGGGAGTTTAAACTACGTTCCATCTGAACGAAGATCAAGCTCATGCGCCGTAACTCGTTTACGTTACGGTAAAAGTAGAGCGCATGAGATAGATCTTCGTTCAGATGGAACGTAGTTTAGGCGATGAATGAAAAACCGACCCTTAATCTTTTAACTTAGAATAGCAAGCGTAGAGTAGTCTCAATGAAAGAAAAGCTCACCACATGATTACCGTTGGAGCTGCGCAGTAGTTTTGTACTGGATCACTGGGTTCTGAAGCCACGCCTTGCGCAGACTTGGTCACGTGGTGGGCTTTCCTTTCATTGGGATTAATCTAGTAGGCTATTTGAGTAGCTCTTTTGATAGCACACAATTTTGCCGTATTGCCTTTGACCATCAGGTAATTAAAGGAGCCATTATTCGAGAAAATATATTTTCACACGTTATCTCCTTTTGTACGCACCCGGTATACAAATTTTGGCATATCAAGTAGGTAAACCGTTATGTTTTGAGCAGTTATAGTTAAAATAATCTAATTGTTAGTAAATTACATATTGATTTTGTAGAAGTTATTTTTGGAATTGATCTGTGTAATTGCACTTTAGTTTAAGTGCGATGAAAGTGTGCTCTCACATGTAGATAATACCATAAAACGTAAGAGCCTCTTCACGTGATTTTTAAATGTTATATTCGTATAATCCTCTTAAGTCACTTCATCAATCCTTTAACAGGATATTTAAAATGTTTTTAAACGTTTAAAAAATGATTATTTTGAAATTTGAATTTTAATAACTACAATTGTCATGTGATTGCAATACGAAGACTATAAATAGATGTTAAATTGATGTGCAAGGTGGTTGTGGCTTGTGGTGGCTAAGTGAATAGGCTGCTATACTCAGCAGGCAAGTTTCGATTTAGATTTAAACAAATTTTTACTATTATGGCTTCGAAAGGCAATGGTAAACCACCGATAGTATCATATTGTACTCAGGGGCGATGGCCTTCTAAGCTTTACGTTCTCAGGAATTTAATCTTGCCAGAGAAGCATAGAATGTCCCTGAGAAGTTTGCTTTTCATTTCTTCAGTTTTTCAGCCTAAGCTGAGCCAATACATCGTAATTGCAGATAATGTGTTCGGCGGATTCGATATCCGATTCACAGAGTCTGCATATGTACTATCCTCCAGTCCCAGTTTCTTGAGGTGGTACCTCACTGGGCAGTGTCCAGTAAACAGACCCTTGATGAGTCTGATTTCGTTCTTTGATAATAGAAGAAGCTTTTTAGCATTCGTGGTCAACTACTAAATGAATTTCTTCGACTGTTTTTGTCCAGGTGCATTGTTCCAGTGAGAATTTTTGTTCTCAGTTTCTTATTTTTGGATCTCCACCTTTCTATGTCTTCTAGATAGTCTACAGAAGGGTACGGGTCCGATCGGGAAGGCCTTTGAGCCTGTTCTAGCTAATTCATCAGCTATTTCGTTTCCTTCAATTCCCTCGTGACCTGGCACTCAATGAAGGGCAACTTTGTTGTCTTTCGCCAAAGTTTTGGCGTGATTGTCTCACTTCTTGAGACGTCTATCGAGTCCGTCCTAAGTGTTTCAGCTTAAGCCGAGCCAGTGCATCGCAATTCCAAAGAACGAGTTTGGCGGATTCGATCACCGATTCACAGAGTCTGCATATGTCACTATCCTCCAGTCCCAGTTTCTTGAGTTGGTATCTCACTGGACCGTGTCCAGTAAACAGACCCGTGATGAGTCTGATTTAGTTCTTTGATAATAGAAGAAGCTTTTTAGCATTCGTGGTCGAGTACTGAAAGCATTTCTTCGACTGTCTTTGTCCAAGTGCGTTGTTCCAGAGAGAATTTTTGTTCTCAGTTTACCATTTTTGGATCTTCGCTGTGTTCTAGATAGTCAACAGAAGGGTTCGGATTCGATCGGGAAGTCTTTTGAGCCTGTTCTAGCTAATTCATCAGCTATTTCGTTTCTTTAAATTCCCTGATGACCTGGAATCCAATGAAAGGCAACTTTGTTGTCCCTTGCCCGAGTTGTGAGTGATTATCTGCATTCCCAAGTGGGAATCGAAGCTTGGCTGTCAGACATTATGCAGACTTTTTTGCCCTTTACCACCGAGAGTAATTTGTCTACTATAGGATCCCCACATAGAAGTGTTTAGCATACTTCCCATTATTACATAGTTTCTAGTCCACGTAGAACTATAGGTCCTTTGTCAGTTCCACGCACAACACGGGTATAAGACAATTTTTGCGGGCGGATATCTCAAAAATTATAAGGAATAGAGAAAAAATAAATGGATACATTCTTGTAGGAAATTTAATAATCTTTCATTTGACTAAAAGTAATTTTTTCCTTAGGACCCACCGTTATTGAGATATAAGCGAAAAACGGGACCTTTCTACCTCCTCCTTCCTTTAGCCATATAGCTTAGGACCGGAGAGTATTTTTACATCAAACACATTCCTGAAGAAAAAAATTCCACCCTCTTCCGTGTCCTCTACGAGTACATTTCTTTTGTGAGCGTTCGTTAACTCGACTATGTGACAAACTGACGATAAATAAAAGCTAAGCTTATTTAAGACATTTAAATTTTCCTCGAGATTGAGCACCTGCGTTAGATTAAAATAATGTCAACTTCATTGACATTTACTGTTAGCATTGCTTGAGTAAAACAAATAAGGTGTGATACATAATGTAGGCGATTTTATAAAATATGACATCAATTAATTTAAATGTTTATTTCAGGCACTATTATCAATGTTGTATCTGACAAGTTCTGATATATTTGCATTAATCAACTACGTTGGATTTGCCACCTGGGTAAGTTTCCAACACGACTTCAACAATTTAAATTTCTCTTTTTTCGAATTACAGTTAAGTATTGGCGTATCGGTACTTTGTCTTCCCTGGCTTAGATGGAAACAACCAAACTTAGAACGACCAATAAAAGTAAATTTAATATGGCCAATTATCTACTTATTAGCAACAATTTTTGTAACCGCTGTACCAATGGTAGCGAGTCCTGTCGAAACTGGAATTGGTTTGCTCATGATTTTATCCTCAATTCCCGTGTATGGAGTTTGTATCATGTGGAAAAATAAGCCACAATGTTTTGTAAAAGCGACAACGAGTATAACAACAACGTTACAACAATTGTTAATTTGTGTTGGTAAACCCAAAGCTGCCGAACTTTAAATAAAACAAAACATATCTGTATGTCAAATGATTTTGAAGAGAATTGAAAATGAAAAGTATAGAGGTATATCGATTGTTTTGAATTTTAAATATTTGAATGTTTATCTTAAGCAATTATAACTGCCACTTTATTATTATGAATAAAATATATCAACTTTTGTCAATGGGGAGGAATTTGAAAAATTTACAAAAAGAAAAAGTATTTAAAATTCAAAATTTTAAAGTGTAGTTATTCCTACGATTGACAATAATTGTGTGTTTTTTTGAAAACACCTAAAATTTAATGTACAATAAAGTTACAAAAATATATAGACGTTTTATTATCACTTATTTGTTTGATACATAATTGTACAATATTGTACAAAAATATTTTATTTAAAATATATTACAATGCATCGACTAATAGTTTTTATTTTTATCAACTTTATTGAGTATCGTTAACCTTTTCAAAATATTAAAACTGTCTTAGATCAACATTTAAATTGAATAATAGACTAATGCACTAATGGTCAACGATACAGTATAAAGTTGAATAACTGCCAACAAACTGAGCATTTAAAAATGTTAAAATTTGAGTTTTACGTTTTTAAATAATTACTAATTAAAACTACAATTAAAACTAACTAAAAAAGAAACAGTAAAGGCAACTTGGTTTTGAAAGTTTTAAGTAGGGTCAGCAATCGGGATAGCTAAGTTTTGATTCAAAAGTTCTAACCCCTGACTTTGAGGAGGCCTTGGTTATCTCAAATTAATACGACTTGACGCAGAGAAGACCGAGAATTGATAATCACACTTTTCTCTTTCTTACTAAAAATCTCCTTTTGCCATGGAAAACAATTATTCTGATTAATTTGACGTTTTAGATTTTATACTGTTTTCTCCATGGCATGGCAGATTACCTATGACAAATCACGAGGTTATCAAATGGGTGCATTCACCGAACGTAACAGTTGTGGAGCAGCTACCAACTACTACATCCCTAACGCTACTACGCTGCGGTAATTTTATTTAGCGAGCAGGTATCGAGATAGTTCGACATAACGACAGTGAAATGCGCTCGATAAAATGGCGATCGAGCGCACACGTTCCCAAAGCAGGAATAAGTCGCCGAACGATTTGGTAGCTGCTTCACAACTGTTAAATCCGGTGAATACACACCCAATACTATCACAAAAGTGTAAAAAAATGATCTTTTAAAAGGTCGGTCCCATGATTATGTTATCTTAAATTGGGGAGCACAAATCTTAACAAAACAGTCATTCAATTGTTAATTTTCTATGATCTCAAATTTAGTTAGCATTAAGTATTTTTTAGTTTTATCCTGCTGCGACTTTTGAACTCAAAAAGTGCTCAGGATCGTTTCTAGTTACCGACGACCTCACTGCTTCTTCCAGGAAATTAAGTGTTAAAGGTGGAGGGGGGACGAAATAGTGGAATGGGTGCTTCACTTGGAGCTTGCCTTAATGAATAGCGGTGATAGACAAACTCTCTTCAAGAGAACTCAATTATTTCAAATATCTAACGCTGAACAATAATAACATGACCTCAATGGTATGGTGAAACCCCCCACAACTATCTCAATAATCTCAACAAATTTGATAATAAAATATTCAAAGAAATTTTGGCGACACAGGCAATTCTGAGGAGTGTGGAGAAATTATTTACTGTAACCTAGGACGTGCAAATGCTTAGAAGAAAGCCACTCAAAAAATACAGGTCCGCCGGTGGAACTACGCAATCGGAAAAGCCAGAAAGGTTTATGTAAAAAAGAAGACCAAGTTGTAATCAAGACGCAAAAAGAGTTATTTGCGGCCAAATAACGCCACCGGTAGAGCTTTTAGGACTGGGATACAAAATACAGGTGAAACGAATTAGTAGAGTGGCTCCAGTGACTATAGACCATGAGGAGTTCCTAAGGGAACCCATCAATGTTAAATATAATTATACCACTCTTCACTCAAGACAAAATGATTCATGCGGGAAAAAAGTCACTGGAAAAATCTTTGCGACGACATAGGTAACACGTTTGCTGCTAGGCCAAGTTTTAAAAATAGCCAAGGCCATGGTGAGTGTATCACTCTGGTCGCATCTAACCAGCTGATCCCGTTCAAGACGTTAAGGACAACAATTATAATTTTAGACCTCTGTACCATACTTGTCCAAGGCTGTGAAATAGGGTAAATAAGAACTGGAGGGCTGAACGATCGCAAAATCTTTGGTGGTCTCATGGGTTCGCTCGTTCGCTGCCAGACTAAGTTTTAAAAAATGGCCAATGTCATGGTGAGTGTATCGCTCTGATCGCATCTAACCAGCTGAGCCCGTTCAAGACGTTAAGGACCACAATTGTAATTTTAGACCTCTGTACCATACTTGTTCAAGGCTGTGAAAAAGGTAATTGAGAACTGGTTGGTTGAACGATCGCAAAATCTTTATGGTGGACTCATGGATTCGCTCGTTCGCTGCCAGACCAAGTTTTAAAAAGTGGCCAAGGTCATGGCGAGTCTATTACTCTGGTTACATCTAACTAGCTGGGCCAGTTCAGTACGTTGAGGACCACAATTGTAATTTTAGACTTGTCCAAGGTTGTGAAATGGGGTAAATAAGAACTGGTAGACTGAACGATCACAAAATCTTTGTTGATCTCATGGGTTCACTCGTTCTCTGCCAGACCAAGTTTTAAAAAATGGCCAAGGTCATGGCGAGTCTATTACTCTGGTTACATCTAACTAGCTGGGCCTGTTCAGTACGTTGAGGACCACAATTGTAATTTTAGACTTGTCCAAGGTTGTGAAATGGGGTAAATAAGAACTGGTGGACTGAACGATCGCAAAATCTTTGGTGATTTCATGGGTTCGCTCGTTCTCTGCCAGACCAAGTTTTAAAAAGTGGCCAAGGTCATGGCGAGTCTATTACTCTGGTTACATCCAACTAGCTGGGCCTGTTCAGTACGTTGAGGACCACAATTGTAATTTTAGACTTGTCCAAGGTTGTGAAATGGGGTAAATAAGAACTGGTGGACTTAACGATCGCAAAATCTTTGGTGATTTCATGGGTTCGCTCGTTCTCTGCCAGACCAAGTTTTAAAAAATGGCCAAGGTCATGGTGAGTCTATCACTCTGGTCGCATCTAACAAGCTGGGCGCGTTCAAGACGTTAAGGGTCAAAATTGTAATTTTAGACCTCTGAACCATACTTGTCCAAGGTTGTGAAATAGGGTAAATAAGAACTGGTTCGCTGAAATCTTTAGGTCTCATGGGACCAGCATTGGTAAAACACGTGATAATAATCTGTGGAACTAGGATACAAGCAGTAGAGTAATCAGCGGATCTATATCCAATATCAAGATTTCTGAAGACAACTTTTAAAGATTGAAAATATAACCAAACCACTGTCCTATTGAGGCAACAAGGGAGTTAAAATTCAACGAACCGCCGGGATTAGATGGAAGTCCGACTGAGACTATACCTTGGAAGCCATGAATACGAAATTATGCAATATCTTCCCTGAAACGTGGAAGACACGCGAATTAAACCACCGTACAAGCACTTTTTGAAAAATTTCTTTAAGGTTTTACAAAACGGCTTGAAAGTGAAGGATGAAAGAACTAATGACTCATTACTTCGTCTGTGAAGTCAGGGGTCACAACTTTGGAATTCGACACATTCAACATATTCATTTTTAAAACTTCAGTAGTGCTATTCTATGTTGGCGTTAAGAAAAGCGTTAAGCTTTTGGCAAAATTTTGACACCGTGCTGTGACTCTTGGTCATATCCATTCTCGCCAGTTGACAAGGCTTAATACTTTTCTTAACACCAACATAGAATATCGCGACAGGTGTTCTTTAGAAAAGCATAATAGTAAATTGTTGGCTCGTATGTGGCAGAAAAAAAACTATGGGAATCCCCCTATTGCATCGCTATTGTAAAAATAATATCTAACGATAATGAAAAATGGAAGTCTTTTGAAACCCTACTTTTTTACGTAACAACATTTAAATAAATTGCGCTTTTTAAAAATAAAATTGTTATCTATAAATTGCAGTAGTTTGACATAAAATCAATTTCCATTTTCTTTTATAATAGTTTCATTTCTTTGAAAATGAAAAAATACACTATAATTACTTTCATAAGTCCTAGGTAAATTTATATTTAATTGATCTGCAGCCATATAAGCAGCACCTACAGCCATGGTGGTTGTTAATCGAACCAATGATAATTCTTCAATATTAGTATGATTCTCTAACCACGATATAAAACCACATTTTAATAAATTCCAACTCAACCAAACCGAACCAACACATAATATATGTAAACCACCATCTCTATTTGATAATTCTGGAGCTGCTTTAGGAATGACCGACGCTAAGGCACGTGCTAAACATTCACCTGCTTCTTTGAAAAAAAATTTGCATAATTCATCACCATCATTGGCACAAGCAGATAATTTTTTACACAAACCAGCAATACGGGCTTTATCAAAACGCGTATAAAAATGATCTAATAGAGCTTCCTGCGAGGAAACACCAAAATGTTCTTTAACTTTCTCCCAAGTTACTTTTGTCGAAAACGGTGGCTTTTCGTAATTGTCCAAATCGTCGTAACATAATTTTACTGCCCTCAAAACAATCTTCCATGCTAAAATAACAAAATTTTGTTAGTTTTCGTAAAGTAAATAATTTTATTTTTAGATTATCTTTATTTAATTTGCTCAAATAGGGTCCAGAGTCATAAAAGAGAATTAAAGTTTAATCAGAGAATAAAAATTACTGCAACACAGATTCCTCATGGTGAGTGGTAGGGATAAGTTCGCGTAGATTTGGTCACGCCCCTTTAATAATTTAAATATGTTTACTACTGCGTTGGTGGGGATAAATACTAATTTAGGTATCTGCGCATTCCCACCGCTCGCCAACATAAATCTGTCTTGCAGTATATTCCTTAAACATGGCAACGTAGCAACGTTACAATGTCAAAGTTTGACGTTTGAATATCAATATTAAAATTTGAGGCTACGTTCAACGTCAAACTTTGACATTGTAGCGTTGCTACGTTGCCAAGTCTAAGAAAAAAAATTTTTTTCTCGAATAAACTTTAATTCTCTTTTATGAAACTGGTCCCAAGAGTTGTAAATTACGTACCACTTCCATCATCTCCTAGTAAAAAGCCCCATCCACCGCACTGAACTTTTGTTCCATCTGGATTTATGAGAAGTGTGTTAGATCCGGTACCTGCGATGCAAGTTATGCCACCTTTGTTGGATGTAGCGGCAACTGATCCTTGTGTATCGCTTCCAATTGCATATCTTTCACTCAAAGTAGGATAACTTTCTAAAAATCCCCTTACTAATTCGTTATTACTTTCTTCGTGTTCGCATCCACTTAAACTAAGTCCCTGAAAAATTAAATAGTAAAAATTGACGATTAAAGTAAAAATGGGTTTGGAAAGGGTGAAGAATAATGACTGCCATCACTCAGTCATTTATGAGCATTCTCCAACTATGAGATCGTTCCCTTCCCAATTGATGTGTACTTGTTTTGTTAAAGCAAAAGTTAAGGTCAGTGCTCTTTCCTGATTATATAATTTGGGTTCAAAATGCAACAATTGGCTAGTAATTTGGCAAAATTTGAGTAACTATGTAACGAGAAGTTGGAAGAACTTAAATGAAACAATTACAGAAAAATCAAAGTTTGTTGACTTTGAATTATTTGAATGACTATCAATTAAAATTAATTGGAAACACATGCAATACATGTTTTTTGTTATTATTTTTATAGCCATATAAGCCACCTTTGTACTTTCTCTTTAAATAATTTCTTATTTAATGGAAAAAGAAGTCCAAGTGCAATTGTATCATCAGAACTATTTTGTTAGAATAAAACCATGAAAATTAGCAATAAAATTAAATAATAAAGAATAAATTAACAAAAATTATTTAAATATTTGCTAATGTTAACAAGCACTAAAACAGTAGTAGACTTTTGTAGCCTTGAGTGAACTAGAACTAGAAATGCCAAGGTATGTCGAAATACTAGTTTTGGCCTCGGTTTAAAATTTTTGAAAAGAGATTTTCCCATTTGTACAGACCTGGCTTAAAATATACAGGATGATTCAAAAATATCTAGAAAAAAAATCCAAATTGCTATAACTGCACTAGTTGAAGACAAATAGTAGACAAAGAAAATTTAAAACTCTACAACTTCTTTTCTGAAGACTCTTACTGTAAAACGACCTTTGCGGAAAGATATCTCAAAAACTATAACGAATAGAGCAAAATGAATCGAACCAATCTTGTAGAATATTTGATGAGCTTTCATTTAACTAAGAATAATTTTTCCCTAGGACCCACCGTTTTCAAGATATAAGCAAAAACCCCAAAACATGCCTTTTTACTCCCTACCTCCCTCCCACCCTTAGCAATATAGTTATGACTGGGAACTTTTAATATTTTCGCCTCCAACATACTCCAAACACATTCCTGAAGTAAAAGCTTCCAAGTCCTCTACAAACCCTTCGTTGACTATTCCACCACTAGACTATTCCGTCATTTAAGGAAAATAATAAATTGATAGTGATCTTACTTACTAAGGCAGCAAGAGGAACATCTTCGGGTATTCCTCCTTCTTTTTTAGCCTTAACGGTCATTTCGGCTATCCTTTTTCTACATTCGACCATACCAAGTAATAAGTGATTAGTACCAGGCCCAACAACTTTAGCTATGACGTTTCCATCTGCATTTAATAAAACTATTGTAGAATGAGTTGCACCTCTGTAACAAAAGAGAATAAATTAACACACACATCATGAAAAACGTTCAATTATAAAATTACAAAACGCATTATTTCCTATTGCACTTTAAGAAAAAATGTAAATAAGATGATTAGCGGATGCTGTATGTAACATGTAACAATCGCTCGAGCTCCCCCATTTTATCTTTATTATTATTTAACTAGTCGTCTGAACTTGAAATGTATGCGCAAAGTTTTTAACAGTTTATTAATAGATTGATAAACCATATGATTTTCTTAAATTGGTCACACCATTGCTCATGACATTTTGTACGTACTATACCACACTACTTAGGTGTAATTCCAACAATTTACATCACGTTCCAATCAATTGAACGGTCTAACTATTTTTTTTATTATTTAATCAATCAGTTTTGGTAATCAAGACATTCAACTATTTTAAAATTGCCCATCTTCGCTCTTATTATGTGCCTTTCAAGGGGCCGGTATGTTTACTTACTTTTCCTTTCTGTTCAAATGTAATTTTTAAATTTTTATTACAAAATATAAAGTAAAATAGCTTTAATCAAAGTCATACACTATATCATATGATGTGTATCTAATCACTCAATGGCGCAGAAAACCTAAAAACGTGAAAACTACTATAATTACACATTTTATCTAGTAAACAAAATTCTAATCAATTTTTGCGCAATATTTATTTGTTTTAGTACTCTCGATTAAGTATTATTAATTAGTATATAAAATAATGCAGGTATTCAATTTATATTACAAAATTACGAGATATAACTTTGAAACGTTATGTAACAGCTACACGAGTATTTCTGTTATCATTACTTTTATCAAATCGTAATTTTTACGGGAGTGGCGAAGGTGGAAAAACGCTCATACCCCCGAAGTGATAACGTTTTATATCGATATTATTGATTTTAATGTACGTATTAGTATTCAGTAGAGTGGAGCTCCTGCGCCAAGGAGCAAAACTTGAAAGGGTGGCTCATGGCCACTTGAGTAAGTTGTCGAACCGACTCTCTACCTCACTCCTACAAACTTTATAAAATTGGTAGGAGAACAGAGTAAGTAGGATAAGGGCTGGGATCCTGTAACTATTGGCGTAGCGATACGCTGCGCTACTCTCTAGCTCTACTAGAAACTTTTAGAAGATGGTAGAATAGTAAGGGTTGGGATCCTGTAACTATTAGCGTAGTATAGAGATATGCAGCGCTACTCTCTACCCCTCTACTAGAAAATTTTAAAAGCAGGTAGGAGAAGAGAAGGATAGATGGTAAGTAGGGTAAGGGCTGGGATACTGTAACTATTAGCGTAGAGTAGCGATGCGCTGCACTACTCTCTCTTCTACAAACTTTTAGAAGTTGGTAGGAAAAGGGTAAACTATAAGTAGGGCAAGAACTGGAATCCTGTAACTATTAGCGTAGCGCAACAAATCGCTGCGCTACTCTCTACCCTTCTGCTACAAACTTTTAGAAGTTGATAGAGGGTAGGGTAAGGACTGGGATTCTGTAATTTTTAGCGTAGTATAGACACACGCTACGCTACACTCTACACCTCTCCTACAAACTTTTAGAAGTTGGTAGAAATACGATAAAGGGTAAGTAGGGTAAGAGCTGGGATTCTATAAGCGTAACGTGGCGATAGTAAGCATTAAATTTAACAGGGAACTGTTGATTTGTCTTTTGACAAAACAGCAAATTAACAATTAATTTTACTTGATCAAGGAGATAACTGTAGACAGGTTATCATGTTATCAAATTGAAAGTACCCCTGAATTCATATAAAGGTTGGGATGGATTAGGAACTGAAGGGACGGAAGGATTTGCTGAAAAGAGACTGAACAATGAGTCATATTAACTGCCAGTTTATATAAACATAGTTATCGCTTCACGAATAGACAGCTTATTCCTAAATGTCGAAAAACCGGTTTCAAACAATGTATCGGCCCATCATAAGCCGATCACCATCACCAGAAACTCTCCATAAGTGGCCTAAGTGCATGTGAACTTCAGCAGTCAAAGTTAAAATATCAATAACTGAAGATAGTGTCTAAATAATATATTTGGATAGAAACAAATGACAATGACAATACATGTGAAAATCTCGCGTTGGCCTGTCTTATCAAGATAGACCACCTGAATGGGTATAAAAAACAGGTGGTACAGACAGGGTACAGGATATACCTAGGAATGCTAGATATTTCGTCTTCTCCCACTACGTTGTGGGAAACTGTATGTAGCAAGCGGCTTATCCCTTTGCCCTTTAGTACGTGAGTCACTAGACAGTAATGATGGGCTAATCCACAGCAAATGAAGGCAGAGCAAGACTACTTGATATGTAGTCTATGTACTCTCCAGCCAGACTAGAAAGCTTTTGACCACCACCAGATAACTTGAAGCAGCTAAATTAGCTCCTATTAACCCAGCTAATAGCTGATGAGCGAAAAAAATAAAGGCTGCATGAAAAATATTAATAATTTAAACGAAACCCATTTTTTTTATCGAAGTTTGATTACTTAAATATCCGAGTGTCCTACTTATAATCGGTACCAGTGCGATAGGGGTCCAACACCAACAATATAAATATTTTTTTGTATTTAACATAAATAAAAATACAACATTTAAAAAGGTTATCGTGAATAATATTAAAAAGTCAGTGACATTAACTCTTGTAATTATCATACCAATTAGTTTTTTAGTTTCATAATTTCTTTAAATAATTATGCTCTTAATACTACATGTTTGGAAATCATCATCAGGGTCGATTGTTTCAATTTTACTTTTTTAAAGTTAACACTAAACGGAAAATTTTTTGTTTCACCTAATAGGTTAAAAGTTAATATTTTATTGTAATAAAATACAAGAGACGATCATAATCAAATTGTGGTGAACAAATTGAGTAGTGTTGTAGGAGTAGATAGTAGGCAAGTGGTGAAGAGCCTTTGATTACTTGATTTGGATTCGCTCTTGTATAAATAAATCGTACTTTGGAGTTTGGAAATACATTTTATATTTTAAGACTTTACTTCTTTAAGGCGTTGAACTATTGTGAAATTTGAAAAAATGTAGATAAATTAAAAAAGTATTTCTACCATCACTTTTATTTGTTGTACATTGAACTGCATTAAGGTTTGGATTTTATGCCTTAAGATTTACACAATTTATAAAATATGGACCATAAACTATAAAATTTTCCAATTACATACTTTTTAGCCCTAAAAATAACATTGAATTCATAAATATAGAGTGTATACAGCGGATGATAAATAAATAATGCACTTCTTAATGTCTGTTGCCTTAAGTCAAACATTCAAACATTGAACTAAAAGTAACTATAATTAGTTACTTCCAAGTTGAAATCTGTTTTTCTTCAGAAGCAGAAAGCAATAATTTATATCTTTTTGCAAATATAGGTAAAATGCTCTGGTATGACCCTGACGACTTTAGCCCAAGCAGGGAATAAATATGCAACAGGTAAAATGTTTAATAAATAATATTTTTTAATATAAATGTTACATCATATATTTCCATTAAACAGATACTAATTTATTTATTTATTTATTTGTTTATTTATTTAACTATATCTGCAATAATTAATAATAATGTGGACCATTATAAATCACGTTACCTTTGAAAAATTGAATAATGTATTATTTCTCATTGTTTAATTTTTTGGTTGTTTAAAATTAGTAATTAACAGATCGACAGTTAAGTTTATAATGCAGAAATGCACAGCGGAGCGAAGAACAGAAATTATAGAATTTTATTCAAAAAATTAGCAAAGCATCGCATGGTCCGGTCGCAAGGACAGTCCCAGAATTTCGCATCTGGAAGTGCTCGAAACTAATACTTTGTGACTTGCTTAAACGTTTTTAAGAGTGCTGCGATAACTAATTTGGCAAGATCTGGGAGAGAGCGTTGGGCTTGTTTGAAAACAAACCTTGATCTTATGCGAGAAAGTGTTCAGGAAGAACCAAGCCCATCCGAAGACGTTCTAGCCATCAGTTAAGGTTACCTCGGACCTCATCAGTTATTGGACACACTTTAGAGAAGTTATAAGGTGCATAGCAACGCCTGACGTTTGTGGTTCGAGAGATTATGAGTTTGATGATGATCAAAAGTTTTTGATTTATGGACAACAGACAGGCAGACTTTTCCCAAAGTCATTGTTTGTATTTTTGGAGTTATTTTTGGATTCTTGCGTTAGCCACTGAAGAACAAAACATGAGGAGGAAGTAGCTTAAGGCTACTTGAAACAGGAGAACTGCGAAATGGGTGTTTACCATAGTCAATAAGGAAAAGGTATAAATAACTGAAATAAACTACTTGTTAGGTGGCTTTGACTTTCTTCGGTATATTATTAACATTGACACCATTTAAAACATTCTATTACAGGTTCTGTTTCGAGTAAGTATTTTTGAAATACTAACAGTATGAGAAATGAACTTTATTATAAAGGCGAAAGTAACCTTTATTAACAAAATAACTAAGAAAGAGATTCATAACTACACTAACTAAAACTGTTAAAACTAAATATTAAAAACATAACCTAGAAAAGTTGTGTAAATAAAGAAAAGTTTAACAAACAATAATAAAAATAAAAAAAGAAAGTGCTTATTTGGTACCCAAAATTAGGCAAGCGCACTAAGTGATTTTATACAAAAAAGCAATAGCTTCCCATAAGAAAATAAAAAGTTGAACGTCGCGATGCCTAGCGTCAATGTGATAAAACGGCGAGTTTGGTATCGCTCGATAGCTCTTGTGGACTCCAAAATTTTTTTCCAGACTATTGTTTTTCTAAAGTAAATCGATTTCAAGTTACAGTGGAAAAACTAGATTTTCAGTTTTTTGAGGTTATCTCGGAAACCATTTTGAGTCTTGAAATTTTCTAACAATAATTAGGTATGTATTGCAAGACAGATTTATGTTGGCGAGCGGTGGGAATGAGCAGATACCTAAATTGGTATTTATTCCCACCAAAGCAGTAGTAAACGTATTTAAATTATTAAAAGGGCGTGGCCAAATCTGCGCAAACTTATCCCTACCGCTCTCCATCAACGATCTGTGTTGCAGTATTTTAATAAATGTAACAAAATATAATTTAATAACCAACGAAGTTAACTAGATTATAGCAAATCTACGTCTCCACAAATAATACAGTTCTTATTTTAATCGAAATTTTGAAAATTTGCCAAGAAGCTTTTCACAATAATAATGAAAAATCAAAATTATGAATATAATAAAATAGAGTAAAATTTTGCATATTTTTCCAATTTACAAATACGTACAGTACCCACCTCCTAACTTGGCGAAAAGTTAAAATGCGTTAAGGTATTCCAAGTCCCTTTCAAAAGCTCAAACCTATAAAGTTTAAACTAATATTATTTAATTTAAATCTTCCCGAAAAACTAATCTCAAAGCTCAAAATATTTTTTTACATAACTTATGTGGCGGCGGGAACTGTAACGCACTTGATTAAAGCATCATCACAACATTTAGCTCAAAGTGGTTCAAAACTATAAATAAAATAAAAATAGCAAATCGAAATAAAAATATCAAAAATAGTACATTTTTACACTATATAAACATTTATTTGGGTTTATGACTTGGACGTTTCAAGCATCCGATAATAATTACCTTTAACAATGCTTTAACTATTTGTAAAAGGGACAATCAGATCTACAATAAATAGGATACTATTGTAAACATAACCTAGTTAGTTAAAAATTTAGACCATAGCAAAATAAGACTAAGCAAACTACTGATAAAAACTTTGTTCTATAGTAAACTATATACTCAGAGCCAGAGGGGATACAAAGATGTAACAGACAGCAAAATAATTATTTAACACACAAACAGTCAGCCTCACAGTTTATGGTCACTCTGACTATACTTGGCCAATAATTATGAGGTACGTCGGTTTGCGAAAATGAACCCAGCTTATTTGTAAATTTAGACAAATAAAACCTTATAATTATTATTAAATACAATGGAACGATATTTTCTACAATTTTAAGGATCAATATTTTATTGTTACAGTTACAATTAAACCCCATATAAAAACCTATTACTCTATTTTGGAAACAGGCAGAATATGAAAACTTCGTTAACAAGTTAATTGGTATGTCAAAAATTCTTCACCAGATATCTAATTTAATTGATAAATTTTGAAACAATAGATTATTGAGTAACCATAATTTTAGATAAGGTAATGGGCTCTCATCCTGATAAGAACGAATGTAGGATAGAATAGTTTATATTATAAGAATTACATGTTTCATTAAGTTTTGATCAAAGGTATATTAATCATAGTGTCCATGGAAACAATAATGGCCAAGAATTATTGTCAAAAGTTTCCACATTCTTAGACTAGATGTTTGAAGAGTTGACAAGAATACGAGAAGAATACTAAAGAGTTCTTAAGAATTCTTAATAAAAGCAAAAGTTTTCAAAGTTGATAAAAGTCAGAAGATTTTATAAGTATGTTGAAGTTTTAACTCAGAAAGTACTTAAGAGTTTACAAGAATTATTAAGAGTTGACAAGATTTATCAATAGTTGACAAGATTTATCAATACTTGTCTGGAATAAACACTCTAGAGTTCAAAAAAAATTCTCAAGAGTTGACAAGAACTATAAAGAATAAACTCTCAAGAGTTCACCAAAATTCTCAAGAGTTAACATGAATTATAAAAAGTTGACAAGAATTATCAAGAGTTGACAAGAATTCGCAAGAGCTACGAAGAATTATCAAGAGCTCGCAAGAATTGTGATGAATAAACTCTCTAGAGTTGACAATAATAAACTCTCTAGAGTTGACAATAATAAATCTCTAGAGTTGACAAGAATAAACTCTCTAGAGTTTACAAGAATTAACAAGAGTTGACGAGAATTAACAAGAGTTGACAAGAATTAACTCTCTAGACTTGACAAAAATTATCAAAAATTGGCAAGAATTACCAAGAATGCTCAAGAATAAACAATAGAGTTGACAAAAATTCTCAAAAGTTGACAAGAATTCTAAAGAATAAACTCTCAAGAGTTGACCAAAATTCTCAAGAGTTAACATGAATTATAAAAAGTTGACAAGAATTATCAAGAGCTGGCAAGAATTATCAAGAGTTCACAAGAATTCTGAAGAATAAACTCTCTAGAGTTGAGAAGAATAAACTTTCTAGAGTTGACAAGAATAAACTCTCTAGAGTTGAGAAGAATTATTAAGAATTAGCAAGAATAATCCGAAGTTAGCAAGAATTAATCAAGAGTTCCCAAAGAATTCTGAAGAATAAACTCTCTAGAGGTGACAAGAATTCTGAAGAGTTGAAAAGAATAAACCGAGGAATAAACTCTCTAAACTTGACAAGAATTATCAGACGTTGGCACGAATTACCATGACTACTCCCAATAAACTCTCTAGAGTTGACAAAAATTCTCAAAAGTTGACACAAATTCTCAAAGGTTGACAAGAATTCTGCAGAATAAACTCTCTAGAGTTGGCAAGAATTCAGAAGAGTTGAAAAGAATAAACTCTCTAAACTTGACAAGAATTATCAGACGTTGGCACGAATTAGCATGACTACTCCCAATAAACTCTCTAGAGTTGACAAAAATTCTCAAAAGTTGACACAAATTCTCAAAGGTTGACAAGAGTTATAAAGAATAAATTCTCAAGAGTTGACAAGAATTCTAAAGAATAAACTCTCAAGAGTTGACCAAAATTCTCAAGAGTCAACATGAATTATAAAAAGTTGACAAGAATTATCAAAAGTTGACAAGAATTCTCAAGAGCTCACAAGAATAATTAAGAGTTGACAAGAATTCTGCAGAATAAACTCTTTAGAGTTGACCAGAATAAACTCTCCAGAGTTAACAAGAATTATCAAGAGTTAGCAATAATAAATTCTCTAGGGTTGATAAGAATTATCAAGAGCTGGCAAGAATTATCAAGAGTTACTAAGAATAAACTATCTATAGTTGACAAGAATTATCAAGAGTTGACAAGAATTCTCAAGAGCTGACAAGAATTGTCAAGAGTTTATAAGAATTCTGAAGAATAAACTCTCTAGAGCTGACAAGAATTAACTCTCTAGAGTTGACAAGAATTATTAAGAGTTAGCAAGAATTATTTCGAGTTTTCAAGAATTCTCATGAATTCTCAAGAATTCTCAAAAATAAACTCTCTAGAGTTGACAAGAATAGGCTCTCTAGAGTTGACAAGAATAAACTCTTTAGAGTAGACAAGAATTATCAGAAGTTGTCAAGAACTATGAAGAGTTCCCAAAAATTCGCAAGAATAAACTCTCTAGAGTTGACAAGAATAAACTCATTATATTTAACAAGAATTATCAGAATATGAAAAGAATTATCAAGAGTTCTCAAGTATTCTCAAGAATAAACTCTCTCGAGTTGACAAAATTTCTCAATAGTTGACAAGAATAAACTCTCTCGAGTTGACAAGAATTATCAAGAGTTGGCAAGAATTATCAAGAGTTCCTAAGAATTCTCAAGAATAAACTCTCTAGTGGTGACAAGAATTCTCAAGAGTTGACAAGAATAATTATAAAGGTTTGACAAGAATTGTAAAGGGCTGACAAGATTTATAATGTGTTTACAAGAATTATAAAGGGTTGACAAGAATAAATTCTCAAGACAAGAATTCTCAAGAGTTGACAGAAAAATACTGACACACACACAAAAAATTTTTTCCAAGGTCTATTTTTGAATTTTTTGAACCCAGGAGGCCCCAAACAAGTAAAAAAATATATACCCAATAGTTCACAAGATCTGTTAAATTACAAGCAATAGTTAATTCAGAATTTGGATTTTAAGATCCTCCATCAAATCAATATATTAAAATCAAAATTCTAATAATAATACCTATGAGGCCCATACTTGATTTAATATAGAAACTTGTCAAAATTTGAGGTTATTATTTGTATATTTGCATTTTCCAAAGTTTTCGGGAAACTTTGGAAAACAAATGCAATCAAAAGTGAATTAAATATAAAAATAATATTCAAATTTTTCGCACTATGTATTTATAGTGTACTTGAATTTATCTTTTTAAATAAATTATTAATTACCTACTTAAGTATAAATTAATGTCGCACTAATAATTTCAAACATACTTCAAATAATTTTATTTTTTTTTACTTACCCTTCTACTCCGCCAATAATTTCTTGATGCATATTTTAATTAATATGTTCAACAATAATAAAAATAAAATTACAACAACATAACAGTTCTTGCCACGCAGGTGTATTAAAATGTATTTACTTTAATCACATTGATAATTCGAAAACCCACCATACATTCAAACGTTCGTTTAGTTACTTCCGTAATATTCAGCGCCAACCGAGTTTATAATAAATTTACTTTCTGATAAGACGAATTTTGTCGAATCAAGTTCGTTTATGCACGCACGCCCATTTATTTATTTATTAGAACCAAAATTCTTCTCATTAGTGATCGTGTTTGTAAACAAATTGTTATTAAAAAATTTCTTCAAGTTGATTCGATGGGTTTTCAAATATTGAAAAATTTTACCAAGAGGAATACGTGCGAAAATTATGCCGGTGCGAGTTCAAATTGAGGTTAAGGTTAAGTAACTTGTTTCTAGTAGGTGCTGGGTGCAGACGGGCGAGACACCAAAAAATTGTCTGATACAAATACACCATTCACGATACATTCTTTCATGCTTTATTTAGGTCTGATGTTTGTCAATATTACAGGCGGTCGGCGGATAACTAAATGCCTGTGCTCTTGCGAGTATTTTGATAATCTACTAAAGATTTCTGTAGTACACCAACCAAATTATTGATGAGAGCAGCTTCGTGCGCGACCCGCTCAGATTTGAAACTTATTTGAAGATTTGAAACTCGTTTACATTCATTAACAATTTCTTAATATCTGGCTATGAATACTTCTTCTTTCTATACTTTTACTAAACTGGTTAAAATTTCATATTTAAATTATACGAATTTCCACTTCAGAGTTTTGTTCCCTTTTTTTTAATTTCCAATGCCCGGATTATTATTTTTTTAATCCGTCCATACCACATTGAAAGCACCGGTTCTCGTCCGAACACCGAAGTTAAGCAATGTTGGGCGCGGATAGTACTTGGATGGGTGACCGCTTGGGAACACCGCGTGCCGTTGTCCCTTTTTTTTAATTTCCAATGCCCGGATTATTATTTTTTATTAATCTGTCAACATTTATCTATGAATAAATCTACTTTTTATCTATTCTTTTACTAAATTGGTTAATATTTCATATTTTTCGCTTGAAATTTACGAATTTCCACTTCTGCGTTTTCCGCGTGCCGTTGTCCCTTTTTTTTAATTTCCAATGCCCGGATTATTATTTTTTATTAATCTGTCAACATTTATCTATGAATAAATCTACTTTTTATCTATTCTTTTACTAAATTGGTTAATATTTCATATTTTTCGCTTGAAATTTACGAATTTCCACTTCTGCGTTTTCCGCGTGCCGTTGTCCCTTTTTTTTAATTTCCAATGCCCGGATTATTATTTTTTATTAATCTGTCTACATTTATCTATGAATAAATCTACTTTTTATCTATTCTTTTACTAAATTGGTTAAAATTTCATATTTTTCGCTTGAAATTTACGAATTTCCACTTCTGCGTTTTCTTTATCATTCCTGCGGAGCACGCTATTTTACAGACAACGTCCATACCACATTGAAAGCACCGGTTCTCGTCTGAACACCGAAGTTAAGGACGGAAGGTACTCGAAATATTTGTTGAACTTAATCATTTTTTTTCTGGCTTATAAAAATTTATTTTAATTAATTGGTAATGTGAGGAATGTTAACTAGGGCTGTACTTAATATTTGTAAAATATAAAAGTTATAATCGTTATAGTTTTAAAGATAATTTATTAAAATTATTTAGATATTTACGGCCTTAATAACAGTTCAATTAAATCGGCGTTTAAGCCATGTTATAGACAATCCTTCATTCTAGGTTATGACATATTTTATAATTTTATTTAATATTTGGAAATTTGTATAATTCAATTTTATACGCCTCAATAATACAAAAGTAGCCACAATAAAATTAATAAAATGACGATATAGGTACAAGTTTCCAAATAATTAATAAAATTATAAAATATGTCATACCCTAGAATAAAAGATTCTCTATTACATAGCTTAAACGCCGATTTAATTGAACTGTTATTAAGGCCGTAAATATCTAAATAATTTTAATAAATTATCTTTTAAACTATAACGATTATAACTTTTATATTTTACAAATATTAAGTACAGCCCTAGTTAACATTCCTCACATCATCAATTTATTAAAATAAATTTTTATAAGCCAGAAAATGGTGATTAAAGGCTACAATTACGGCAGGTACCTTCCGTCCTTAAGGGTGGCATTTATTAGAAAAGAAATTCACTTTTTGGATAGAAAGTGATAGAAAATGCTACCTTGACAACAAAAATTAATTATTTAATTTAATTCCAAAAAGTGAACGCATACTACATCTACACTTTTCTCTCACTACTAAAAGTGGTAAAAATCCACGCTATGACAGAAATTGTGACAGAGACTTGTCAGCGAGTATGCATGTCAATTGGTCAATAGAGCGTGTCACTTGTCATGAAGTTCAATTTTATTCCACGAGGTTCGCACAATCGACGGTCCCAAACGTCTAATTACAGTATTACCAAATTACTTAATTCAAACAAATTTGACAAAATTCCTATAATTATATACAATAAAAGTAATTTGGTAATACTGTAATTTGACGTTTGGGACCGTCGATTGTGCGAACCTCGTGGAATAAAATTGAACTTCATGACAAGTGACACGCTCTATTCCATTAAAATACATACACATAGCCAAGTCGCATTGAAAAGTCAGCCATCTACAACAACATTAGTACACTAATTTATGACGTTTGTGATTAATTTGTGTTACTAGATTACAATACGACAGCAAGTAAAAAAAATTGCAAAGTAAATCATTTACAAATTTTATTCCGCAAGATCTTTCAAAATACTCAATATTTTTCTACAAATAAGGTGTCAAATGAAAGAGAAAGAATAGACTTAGAAAATGAGTATTTTGAAATTTTAATTTTTTTGTGTTACGCTGATTTTATTACTTTAAATATTATCAATTTTTTCCTATTTTCCAAGTCTCGTTTCGAAGCATATAATGCCCCAAAAATTGAAATTTCGAGATACTCATTTTCTAAGTTGAACCTTTACCTTTAACATATTTTTTGAATTTTTCCAATAGAGTCCCTAATTTAAAAGATCTTGCGGAATAAAAATGTGTCTAAACCCCGTTTATTTCTAATGGCATAAATGCCACCCTTAAGCAATGTTGGGCGCGGATAGTACTTGGATGGGTGACCGCTTGGGAACACCGCGTGCCGTTGTCTCCTTTTTTTAAATTTCCAATGCCCGGATTATTTTTTTATTAATCTGTCAACATTTATATATGAATAAATCTTCTTTTCATCTATTCTTTTTGAAAGTACCGGTTCTCGTCCGAACACCGATGACCGAAGTTAAGCAATGGGCGCGGATAGTACTTGTGGATGGGTGACCGCTTGGGAACACCGCGTGCCGTTGTCCCTTTTTTTTAATTTCCAATGCCCGGATTATTATTTTTTATTAATCTGTCAACATTTATCTATGAATAAATCTACTTTTTATCTATTCTTTTACTAAATTGGTTAAAATTTCATATTTTTCGCTTGAAAGTTACGAATTTCCACTTCTGCGTTTTCTTTATCATTCCTGCGGAGCACGTTATTCTACAGACAACGTCCATACCACCTCGTCCGAACACCGAAGTTAAGCAATGTTGGGCGCGGATAGTACTTGGATGGGTGACCGCTTGGGAACACCGCGTGCCGTTGTCCCTTTTTTTTAATTTCCAATGCCCGGATTATTATTTTTTATTAATCTGTCAACATTTATCTATGAATAAATCTACTTTTTATCTATTCTTTTACTAAATTGGTTAAAATTTCATATTTTTCGCTTGAAATTTACGAATTTCCACTTCTGCGTTTTCTTTATCATTCCTGCGGAGCACGTTATTCTACAGACAACGTCCATACCACCTCGTCCGAACACCGAAGTTAAGCAATCTTGGGCGCGGATAGTACTTGGATGGGTGACCGCTTGGGAACACCGCGTGCCGTTGTCCCTTTTTTTTTAATTTCCAATGCCCGGATTATTATTTTTTATTAATCTGTCAACATTTATCTATGAATAAATCTACTTTTTATCTATTCTTTTACTAAATTGGTTAAAATTTCATATTTTTCGCTTGAAATTTACGAATTTCCACTTCTGCGTTTTCTTTATGTCCATACCACATTGAAAGCACCGGTTCTCGTCCGAACACCGAAGTTAAGCAATGTTGGGCGCGGATAGTACTTGGATGGGTGACCGCTTGGGAACACCGCGTGCCGTTGTCCCTTTTTTTAATTTCCAATGCCCGGATTATTATTTTTTATTAATCTGTCAACATTTATCTATGAATAAATCTACTTTTTATCTATTCTTTTACTAAATTGGTTAAAATTTCATATTTTTCGCTTGAAATTTACGAATTTCCACTTCTGCGTTTTCTTTATCATCCCTGTGGAGCACTTATTCTACAGACAACGTCCATACCACATTGAAAGCACCGGTGCTCGTCCGAACACCGAAGTTTAAGCAATGTTGGGCGCGGATAGTACTTGGATGGGTGACCGCTTGGGAACACCGCGTGCCGTTGTCCCTTTTTTTAAATTTCCAATGCCCGGATTATTATTTTTTATTAATCTGTCAACATTTATCTATGAATAAATCTACTTTTTATCTATTCTTTTACTAAATTGGTTAAAATTTCATATTTTTCGCTTGAAATTTACGAATTTCCACTTCTGCGTTTTCTTTATCATCCCTGTGGAGCACTTATTCTACAGACAACGTCCATACCACATTGAAAGCACCGGTTCTCGTCCGAACACCGAAGTTAAGCAATGTTGGGCGCGGATAGTACTTGGATATAGGTTTCGGTAGTCTCTTG
Source organism: Malthinus seriepunctatus (assembly GCA_963924605.1). Lineage (NCBI taxonomy): Eukaryota > Metazoa > Arthropoda > Insecta > Coleoptera > Cantharidae > Malthinus > Malthinus seriepunctatus. Next base: position 19,983,757 of record OZ004602.1, on the reverse strand, counting down.
TATATATGGTCTTTGGTTTTAATCAAGAGTCACTACATCCCTCATATTGTTCCTTTTTTGAAATATTGGGCATAATTATTAGAAAGCAAAATGGTACCTGTGATACATCGTTGTAAAGAGAAATTGATTTAGAATACGATTCTCTAAAAATATACAGGGTGTTCTATTTAAAAAACCAAAGTTACATATTTTCCCGCAAAACAAGTAGGCCATGGAAAAAAATTGTTTGCGCTATTTTGTAGATGAGGTGTTGTTTGAAAAGTTTCTAATTTAACTTTTTTTTGTATCTTCAATATTTCAGCAGATATTAGCTGGACAGTAAAAAACCAACCACCCTGTATACTATACAGGGTGAGTCGGGAGGATCGCACCAAACGCCAGGAGTGTATTTTACACATAAATATGAGACGAAAAAACCCAATAGTTGTAGTCCCATTTTTATTGGTATTCGAGTTACAGCGTCTTAAAAGTTGAAATATTTGATAAATTAATTTCATTAACTTAGAAGAACATACTGTATAATGATGAAACCACCTTCACCCATGATGACATTAACAATACCCGCAACTCCCACTTATGGTCCGACGAAAATCCTCACATAAAAGTCGAAACAAATGTTCAGCATCGTTTTTCGGAAACGTGTGATGTGATATCCGTCTATAGTTTTGCTTAAGAGGAGGTAAATATTTGGAATTCTTACAAAATGAATTATAAGGACTGTTAGACGATGTTCCCCCAAAGAGTAAAATACGCATGTAGTATCAGCACAACTGCACGATGGATGCAAGTTATTTTGTGAAAACGCTGTATCTTGAAAACAAATAAAAATCGAACTACAACTTTTGGGTTTTTTCCTCTTATATTTACGTGTAAGATACACCCCTGGCGTTTGGTGCGATCCTCCCGACTCACCCTGTATACTTTCTATCTATACTTTTATATTAGTATTTATAGACTTAGATACTTTTATATATATTAAATTGTTTAGAATTGCATATTTTTGGCTTGAATTTATACGAATTTCTACTACAAAGTTTTCTTTAACATTCCTGCAAAGTTTTTCAGAAACAAGTGACTATTTTGGTTCGTCCGCTGTAGTTGTCAGACTCGACTTCGTCTCATTTGACAAGAGAACTGACTCGCCGAGAAAAAGTGTAACTTTTGCTCTTTACAAGACAATAAATGCAATTAAGTGATACATAATCAACTCATACCATTTCCCAAAAACTATGTACAATTTAATTGTTTGAAGTAGTAATAATTGTTAATAGCTTCATGTTTTGATTGACTTTTTAACATTCTCGTAATTATTGTTTAAAGTAATTACAAACTACAAATTTTAACCTTGTTTAGGCAACCAACATAGCACAGAAAACTCTATTTTTGCTAGTAGATTTCTACTTGACACCAAAAATTTGATAATTGTAAAAATCAATATTTAAGTAATTTTTCGACGAGTTGACTACAGAGGTTCATAGAGGACGCAACCGTTCACTTTTCAACAGCTCTTTTATTCAACAAATTTATGCTTATCACTTATAGGTAATTTTAAAAATTTACAATTGAAAATTTGTAAAACTATCCTACATTTTAACAATTACATATCACACAAAATAAAAAATTAAAATTTCACTTCTTTAACAGGTTTCAACTCGTCCATTTTTTCTCCACCTTCATCTTTTTGACTAACTTTCAAACTGCTCTTCTTTTCAACTTTATTACTATCACCAGGTTCAAGCATTTTAGTATTATTTTCATCGGTAACTTCAATCTGAACTGGTGCCATATCAGTTGCACTACCATCTTCGTTAACCTCGAGTCCAATTGTCGCTCCCAGTTTAGCAGAAGCGTCTTTAAAAGTATCGCTCAACTTAACTTGCACCACATTAATGCACATGCTCATCAAAGCCAAGCCAAAAACCAAATAAAAAATTGACGCTAACAAGCAAATTGGATTTGTTGGTACCAAATCGCCAAAACCAATTGTTGACATTGAAATGAAAACGAAATAAAATGATGTGAAGAAGTTCCACGTGTGTTCAAATAAGCAGTACATTAATCCACCTAACAAGAGATAGAGGACAAGGATGAAAATGGCCAACGAGATTGGTAAGTTGAATTCGTCGTCGATTTCGAATTGAGATAATGCCGGTGTCGTTGGCTCGTCGCTTCCAATTAGTGATCCTTCAACTGGTGGTGGTGGTGGTGGTTTTGGAGCTTCTGCATCTATTGTGTCTGCTGTAAACATCGAAGGTCTACGAAAAGTGGCTATTTCGTAAACGACTTGAGCGCCGTGGAAAATATCCTGGAAAGCAACGTGTAAAAATTTGGAAATCAGTAACGGAAAAACTTACGTCCATGCGCGCTGTTTTGCGTACTTTTTTACAGCTTCCCGTGTAGTAAACTCGCCGTACGAATGACCAAAGGAATTTAATGCAGCGGGTGAAGAGTTTGCCAAAGTCGGTTAAAACTATCAAGAATAGTGGAATTCCTATGATTGCGTAAACTATCGTCAAAGCTTGTCCAGTTATTGTTGTTGGATATATGTGACCATAACCTAAAACAAAAGATTATTGTTAGACTTTTATTAAGGGTACAAATCGCAAAGTTTGCAGAGAGGGTTGAAGAACGATCTTAATGTGGCTCATTGTGGTCAAGATTGGAAATTTTCTAACTGGGAAGGAACTTAAAGGTAATTTGAGCTCTAGAAAAGGGAGAAGTAAGTGCACGTGAGTGCTCCTCGGTGTCTCTTTCAAAATCGAATCTAATCGTTCTCCAGACTCCTTTGCGTTTTAAAATCAGTTTTTTTAAATATAGTCCAGTGTGTAGAGGACATGTAAGAGGATGGAAAGGTTAGGGGGAAAGATACTAAAAGTCCACGGCCATAGCTATATGGCTACGAGAGGGAGAGTTAGAAAGGTCTCTTTATGGGGATTTTCGCTAATATCTCAAGAACTGTTGGTCCTAGGAAAAAACTTGCTATTAGAAAATCTAAAGCTTATTAAATTTCCTATAAAATTGTTTCTATTCTTTTTTCTCTATTCCTTGTAGCTAAGAATAGAGAAAAAATTAATAGGAACCATCTTGTAAAAAATTTGATAAGCTTTAATTTTTTTAAGAATAATTTTCTTCCTGGAACTCACCGTTTGTGAGATATAAGAGAAAACCCAAAAAACGGGACCATTCCACTTTCCTATTCCACTATGGAACAATATTTAAGAATTTGTGGTACTAAAATGTTTACCAATGGTAGTAAGAATGGTTAAACAATAAACAACCCCATTGAGAAAGCTCCACGATTTTTGACCACTGTAAGAATGCATTCCGGCTTCGTGCGCCACGTGTAGTTCCTCTTCGAATATTCTTAACCTATTCCTAGCTAGAGATTTCCATTCGTCTTCGCGCATATTATGACTTCGATACCACAAGACGTCAATAAAATCACGTTTCACCCTTTTAACGCCGCACTTGTAAAAATTTTCGAAAGAACCTTCAACGTACTTGAACATAATTCCGCCCAAACCGCACATAATAAAAATCACCATCATATCACAAAGGCACCTGTTTCTCAATTTGGCAATTTTTCGGCATTCCAAATAATTTGCCCGAACGAAATTTTTGTAACTTGTAAAAACCTCCCTTATTGATAAATATTTGAGAATTTTTAAAAACTCGTAAAAGGTGAATTTAATGTCGGGGATTCCTTTTCTTATTTTTTTGACGACTCTCGCCGTTTTCGGATCCAAAATTTCTATAACTTTAGCAGACGTTTGCCTCCTTTGTTGTTTACGTTTATTAACATATTCTTGAACCACAGGCCTGTAAGGTTTTATTTTTAGTTTATTTTCTTCAGTGTCGTCTTTTTTAATTTTTTCTACTTTTGTGGGTAAATTTTCGTCACAATTTTCATTTTCTAATAAACGAGCCTTTTTTAATCCTTCCAGCAAATCTGCTGTAAATTGAGAAGGAACGGATTGACTGCGTATAGCAGCTTCTTTACTTGTAACTTTATGCCTCGCCCTATCTCTTCCTGAAGTTATACTACGTTTTGCTTTATTAAACAAAGCAACAACTTCGGTTTGTGTTACGTTAATTAAACTATCTTTGCGTTTTTCATTTTTATTTGTTTCATTTATAACATTATCAAGTTCAATTTTACCTTGAGGCTTTACATCTTGTGTTTCTGTGTTTGGTTCGTTAATTTTAAACGAGTCACCTGAAGTGTCTGAAATACGCGATTTTCTACGTCTCCTTTCTGGTGTTTTAGGCCTTTTTTCAATAATTTCTTCATCCGAAGTTGTCTCTTGTTTGGATTCTCTACAAGGTGTTTGTTCACGTGTTCTGTTTGATTGTTTTTTTGTTAAGGTTCTTCTACGTCGAGCGACCGATGCACTTAACACTTGTTCGGGCGTAACCATAGCTTGTAATTTAGCCAATTCGATATTTGACGTTTCCATTTTTTTCTCATCTTTATTTTCATTAACTTGTTCAGATGCTTGTTCAGATTCCATTATTTTGAGACTAAGTTATTATTAGATTTTGTGAACGGTAGACCTGATTTTTGTGTGGTGTGTGTTTGTTGGCATCTCGTGTGAGTTAAAGACACTAAAATAGATGGAGCCTTGGAATACATTTTAAGCGGTTTTTGACCGATTTTTATTTTTACATAAATTGCGGTAGGTTGCTGAAATGAGTTTTAAACGCCAATGGGGAATTATTAAAAATAAATTACAACTTTTATACATTTATTAGCACGTTTAAGTGCAATCGTCCTCACCTAACCTCGTTTGTAACTTTTTAAAAGTTTAAAATTGTATATTATCTGAGTTGGAAGCGTTGAAGAAGAAATGTTAGATGTATTATTTTCTAGACACATTTTTGGCACTAACTTGTCTTTTAGAAATACTAAAAATGATAAACACACAAGAAAATTACTTTGATTTATCAACTACAAAGACAATATATAATTTTATAATTTATAAATCAAAACAGACTTATATTAGACATAAAAATTTAAAAATAATTTAGTTATTTCTTACCCGAATTAAACTCGGGAAACGACGTTGGTAACAATGTTGAAAATTTACATGCTTTTTGCCTGTTTGTCCATTCATCCTGTGTACCTGCCTATCTGTCTGATTTCGCATATGCGATCGTTTTGGTTACGGATAGAGAGCTTCAGAACATCCCTGGTGTGGACAAATTGACCAACCCCTTACAATCCAACTAAAACCGTCTATTTATTTTCCTTGGCGATTTTTTTATAAGAATGAAAGAATGGCAATGTAACTGCTCGAATAATGCAATCTTCATTAGTTTTTTCCTTCTCTAACAATTTGGTTGATGGGCCCCGACTCCCTGAGCCTTAAGGCCTGTGCCTAATGTCGTCAGCCAGATTTTCTTATTCGGTGGCACTTACATAACTTACTCTCTAAGAGCTGGGCTCGAATACTATTTCCTCGAATTTTCTGTCTACAAGCTACATCATTCTACAGTACACAGATAATCAAAGTGACAATAGTTTAAGATATTGGAATAACAATCAATAAAATATTTACACTCAAATGCTATTGTAGAAGCAGAGAAATTGAAAATCCAAATAAATGAACAGTATGAGAGAGAGAGAGAGATCTGGAAAGCCACAACAACGATAAAGAGATGCGACTTAATAATCACAAGGTGTGAAAATATAATATAAAGAAACGAGAAGATGTTACAGTTATTACTTATTAAGGATTATACCCCCCCCCCAATTATTAACGATTATACCCCTCCCTCCCAATTATTAACGATTGTAACTTTTAATGATAGAACGTCCAAGCGTTTGTCCTGCCGGCAGCTCCTTCCAGAAGGACAGTTGTACAAGCCTACGGTCCTGCTGGAAGTACTCTCCCTTGTTATGGAATATGTCCTTCTCGCAGTACTGCCAATCTTCCGGCAGTACGGCGACTTTTACAGTGCCGCAGTACATATTTGATCACCCACTTTCATTTTTAAAACCGTTTAAATTTCGGACGCCACTGGCGAAATTAATAATGTCTTAAAATACCTTTTACGTATTGTAACTTCGCTCCTACTGGAGCTATCGCGATGAAACTTGCACAAAACATAGATAACTTTTTTTGCTGATTCGAACGGTTTGGGTTACGTCCTGCTAGCACTACTCAAACGTCATATAAGTCAACATGGAAAAATACGACTACCAGCAGGACGTAACGTCCTGCTGGTAGTACGCTTGGACGTTCTATCATTAAACTAGGCCAGCACAAAAACTTTTATTTTTAGCACAAAAGGATGGGCACAATTCAATACCAAAATTTCGAAAATTGAAAGTACCCCCCCCCCATTATTAACGATTATAACTTAAACTAGGCCAACTCAATTTTTTTTATTTTGAGCCCAAAACGACAAAACGATGAGCACAATTCAATACATAAAATTCGAAATTTAAAAGTACCCTCCCCCCTCATTCTTTACCCCTCCAGTTAATAACGATTCATTAACGATTAACAGATAATAACTCCTAAATTAGGCTAGCACAATTTATTTTATTTTCAGCACAAAACGACACAAACGATGAGCACAATTCAATTCAATACAGAAAATTCGAAAATCAAAAGTACCCCCCTCCCTTAATCTCCACTCCTCCAGTTAATAACGATTCATTAACGATTAACAGATAATAACTCCTAAATTAGGCTAGCACAATTTATTTTATTTTCAGCACAAAACGACACAAACGATTAGCACAATTCAATTCAATACAAAAAATTCGAAAATCAAAAGTGCCCCCCCCCCTCTCCCTTAATCTCCACTCCTCCAGTTAATAACGATTCATTAACGATTAACAGATAAAACTCCTAAATTAGGCTTGCACAATTTTTTATATTTTCAGCACAAAACGACACAAACGATGAGCACAATTCCAGTCAAAAAAAATTCAAAAATTGAAAGTACCTCCATCTCCCCCCTCCAGATATTGACGATTATAACTTCTAGACTGGGCCAACACAAAATTTTGTATTTTCTGCCCCAAAGGATGAGCATTCAATTCAATACAAAAAAATCGAAATTCGAAGTAACACCCCATCCCCCTCTCCAGTTACTAGCGATTATAACTGCTAAGCTAGGCCAGCACAAAGTTTTTTATTGTCAGCACATAACGACACAAAACGATTTGCACAATTCAATTCAATACAAAATGCGATAATCGAAAGTAACCTCATCTCCCCATCTACAGTTCGCGGGTCTAGAATTTATTTATTTATTTATTTATTTAACAAAAAAGTACAGTATATGTACACGCCGAGGCTTATTGCTTGCAGCAATGTCTTCCAGCTCAGCGCTATCCCCAATGCAAGTTTAATATTATTTTGTCAAAATCAACTATAAAAAAAATAACAAATAAATACAAAACCAGTGAAGAAAAACAAGAAAATAAAACAAAAAAATAAAACAAATGGAAGAATGGAGGGTAGAAGATTGAAGAGAAAGAATATCTAAATTTATAAGAATATCAAAATTATAAGTGCAGGAGAATTTATCTGAAAGATTAACAATATAAAAATATAAAAAAAAAAAAAAAAAATGATAGACAATATGATCAATACGAGCAGCGGTCTCAAGTCTCCAACTCTTGAAAATATTTTCTAGCTCTTCGTTTAAATACGGATACTGAATTAGCTAGCTTAACCTCGGTGGGTAACCCGTTCCAAAGACGAACCGCTCGAACAGTAAAAGAATTAGTGAAATAATTGGAATGATGAATAGGAATAGAAAGAAGTAGACTGTGAGCAGATCTTGTAGCAAAATTACCACCAGAGAGGAACGAAAAGTTGGATCTGAGATACGAAGGCGTAGCGGAATTGAGAATACGAAACAAAAGAAAGAGAATATGAAGATTTCTTCGTTGAAGAAGTGGCAAAAAGGAAAGTTGAGAGCGGAATTGAGATATATGATCAAACTTACTCAGGTTACAAACAAATCGTACGCAAGTATTCTGGAGTCTCTCTAGCTTGTTGGAAAGTTCCGCCGATAAATCAGAGTAAACAATGTCGCAGTATTCGATGACAGGAATGATCAAAGTCAGAACTAAGGAACGTTTAAGGTGAATAGGAAGAATGTTCTGCAGCCGTCGTAGAGAGTGAAGTTTAAAAAATACAGACTGAGATACTAACTTGCAGTGAGATTTCCAATTGAGATTTTTGTCAAAAGTTAGTCCTAAGTTTCTGGTCGTAGTTACGTAGGGGATAATGTCATTGTCTACCGTAACATTGCCAACCGTTTGCATATCAATTTTATTTAGTTGAATTGAGTTACCAATGATAATACAATTAGATTTGGTGGGATTTAGTTTCAGTCCGTAGGTTTTTGTCCAGGAGAGTATTCTACGTAAGTCTTCGTTTAGTAAGTCAATAGTTTGTTGAATATCGTTTGGGGATGAATGAATATAAATTTGTAAGTCGTCAGCGTACAAGTGATATGAACAATGAAGAAGAGAATCAGAAATGGAATTAATAAAGAGAGAGAATAAGATTGGACCAAGAATAGAACCCTGGGGTACACCTGAACACAATGCACTCCACGAAGACTCGCCTGCCCTTGTAGAAACCTTTTGTCGTCGTCCAGTAAGGTAAGAAGTAAACCAGTCAAGAACAGTTTTGTCAAAGTTTAACGTCTTTAAAATAGAAACGAGTATGTCGAAGTCTACAGAGTTAAAAGCGTTACTAAAGTCCAAGAGTGTAAGTATCGTCACCATCTGTCTGTCCATGTTAAGTCGGATGTCGTCTGTTACTTTCAGTGAAGCAGTCGCAGTGCTGTGTCCTGCTCTGAAACCGCTTTGAAACGGATTGAGTAAATTATAGTGTGTAACATAGTCAGCAAGTTGTAAGTAGACTAGCCGTTCCAGGGTTTTAGAAATAACAGGAAGGATAGATATAGGTCGAAAGTCGTTAGGTAATATAGGATTATTTTTCTTGGGAAGAGGAATGATAAGTGCAGATTTCCAAATTGATGGGAAGGTAGATGAAAACAGACTAAAATTGAAGATATGCGTAAGAGGAGTAACCACAAAATCGATAATCATTTGAAAAATCTTGATAGGAAGTTCGTCATGTCCCTTGGCGTTCGTTTTAATGTTCAATACAACATTTCTAACTTCATCGTCAGTGACTAAACGAAAGACAAGGGGGGGACGGGAGGTTATAGGAGACAGAGAAAGACGTTGGATTAAATGTTGCTTAGATAGATGGTTGATGGTAACGGGGGGAGTAGAAAAAAAGTCGTTGAGTTCGTTTAAGTCAATGTGAATGTCAGTGTCATCGGTCTTAGTCCCAGTCTCACCAACACCGAAGGAACGCAAAACCCTCCACATATGCTGTGGATCAGGTGCATCTTTTATTTCCCGTTGTATATATTGGGCTTTTGCGTCCCTACACTTGGTGTTACTTTTATTACGGAGAACCCTATAGGCCTCCCAGTTAACTACAGTAGGTTGTCTCCGATACTTTCTAAAAGCGACATCCCTAGTCCTCATTAGCGCGCGAATGTCGTCATTAAGCCAATAAGCCGGCTGTCTTTTAGTCTTTAAGGTCTTGTAGGGAGCATGTCGGTCAAGTAATTCTGTCACAAAGTCCGTCATTATTTGAACTTTAGCATCAAGCGTGTCTACAGTTTCTACAAGGGTCCAGTTCATAGATTGAGCATCGGCAAGCAGATCCTCCAACACTATGCTTCGAATAGGTCGAAAAGTTATTGACTGAATTTTCCTTTTGGGACAGCGAAGTGAGTAAGCTACATAAATTAATTCATGGTGAGAGAATTCGGGTGCAGGTTGTTTGCCATGTCCAGCGATTAATTCAGGCATATTTGTAACTATTAAATCGAGAAGAGTGTGAGAATTTGGAAGATGATGGGTGGGAAGAGAAGAAAGCATAACATAACATAGAATAACAGGGTTCTAACTGCACTAAGGTAAAATGTTGAGAAATGGAGGTTAAAACTTAGTTACCTTGTATTTTGATTATTTATGTAATTTTCCAAATGCGAATTTTTCGTGTTTGATCAGTTTTTAATGGCGAAACATTGCATTGTAATCTATCTTTGATCATTCAACTCAAAGAAAATTATTTATAAATTTAACATCAAAACGAAACAATAAAATCAGATTTACAAAAATTAAATTTTTATTACTTTATTATAATATGCGCGATCATGATCTGTCATAACGGCCATCATTGTCTTTAAGGCATTTTTTTTCTGCGCTTATTCTGAATTCATGCAGATAGAACCTTGTCGTGCCGAAGTTGACTAAATTTTAGTTAGATAGAACTTGATCACTTTGAAATCTTGAAAACTGATGGAGTTACGTAAAAACTAAGACTAGAAATAGATAGAGCGAGTCACATAGAACCCTAAGGATGTGCGCAAATTAAAAGCGTAGAGTAGAGAGTTTACATATATTTGTTTGAAATTTTAGCTAGAATCTTATGTCACTACAAGAATCCAATATGCTCTAAGCTCTCCGCTTTAAATTTGAGCACCCCAAAACGCTGTGTTCTATGCTATGCTCGAAACTTTTAATTTGCGCACACCCTTACGTATATTTAACTCATTTTTTGTAAAAATGCCAGTTAGAACCTTGTTATTCTAGACCCGCGGGTTATAACTTCAAAACTAGGTTAGCAAAAATTTTTTTATTATCAAGACAAAACGACACAAAACGATGGGCACAATTCAATTCAATAAAAAAATTATAATATCCAAAGTACACCCCATCTCCCCTACCTCCAATTATCACCGATTCTAACTTCTAGACTAGACAAGTACAAAATTTTTTATTTTCAGCGCAAAACGACTCAAATCGATGAGCCTAATTAGACTCAATAAAAAAAAATTGAAAATCGAAAGCTTGGGAATTGAACAGGGACACCTACAAACTGCTGTTCCTTTCAGTGCGATAGCACTGATAGCAAAACATGACAGCTGTTTTTTCAATATTTTTATTTCGAAAAATTCAAAACAAAAATAAATTCTTAATGTAAAATAAATTAGTTCCACGCGCTTTTTCAAATCTTACATAATTTATTTAAAAAAAAACGCACACGTTTTAGATATGCCAAACTTGATCCAATATACTCACCGATTGTTGTATAAATGGTCGCACAATAAATTACAGCATTAAAAAACGTCCAAATTGCAGGTCCTCTATTAGTAACAATAAATAACTTTTTTCTGTGATAGTCGATTAAAAAATCTTCATATTCTATAAGCTTTCTGGCTGCTTGTCCTTCCCACTCGTTATTTGAGGTCGCTTGTGGTAAATGAATGGATAAATTTCTTAATTCTTTTATAAGGTCATAACGTGTATCAAAGACGTCGTCTCTAGCCATATTCTCACTTCGTCCTAAAAAATAATATAAAAAGAATTAACGATAAAATATTCATTTAACCTTTATTTGTTTGATTTAGGCCCAGTTTCATAAAAGTGAATTAAAGTTTAATCTGAGAATCAAAATTATATTTCTTAGACGTGGCAACGTAGCAACGTGACAATATCAAAGTTTGACGTTCGTATCAAATATTTAAAAAGTTAAAATTACAATACAAGTCAACACACAATGAACATAACCTAAAGTTTTTGTATTTATTACTCTAAACTGAGACCTATTTTACTCCCCTCGCTCTCTTTATCTCTTTTATTTTATATCTCTGTTTCTTTCGGATCTTCCTGCGCATTTCCGATGATCCATGTGTTTTTTATTACGTGAATATTTAAACGTCAAGTTTTGACATTGCCATGTCTAAGGAATATAATTTTTATTCTTGGATTAAACTTGAATTCTCTTTTATGAAACTGGGCCTTAAGTGATTAACGGTAAAGAAATAAAAACTTAGGTTACATTACTTCGTTAGTTTCATGCAAGAAATTCTATGCTTTTGTTATTCTATTTAATCAAAACAATGCATTTATAGAAGTCAAGTTCATGTAAACTTCATGCATCCTGAAAGTTATACCATTGTGTAACTGTGTGTGGTTAGATAAACTGTGTTTGTTTTCATAATGTAATGGCAAGGATTTTAGTTGTTGTAACCGAGTGTGCATGGGTGGGTTTATTTATATTTCTAATATTCCACAATAGAAACAAATAAATAATAAATAATCCTCTTTTGTAAACCAGCAGCTATACAAACAACTTCTATTACGTCTTTTCGTTAAAAGAAAATGTACGACCTTTCGAAAAGAATTGTCGATACTCTACTCAACATATCCATCGGCGACTGTACTAGAACGCCTTCTTTGATACTTTTTCAAAATTTTGAGTTGCGAAGGTTCTTTGGAAGAAATGTCCTGTATTGCATTGAGAAGCTGTAAATAGTAAATACTGTGCGATTTGCTTGGCATACTGTAGAAAATATTATGTACAGTCAGCCTCACAATTATTGGCCACCTTGGCTATAAGCCAGGGTGGTTATTAGCCAACAACCATAAAAGGGCAAAAATGGAGGTTGTTGATTTACTACTTGTTAGCAAAATAAAGTTACCCCAAATTTAAGTATAGAGTGTTACGATGGTTACATCTACGATTTGTGCTAAACTTATAGTCAGGGTGGCCATTAATTGTGAGGCTGACTGTACTACCAACTGACTGCACAAGTGCACAGTGCATTTGCCTGGGGCTCTGATGTATCATGACATGACCTTTGAGTTTCGACTTCATGTCATTTAAGCTATATTTAACACGTGAAAGCATATGATTCTAATGCTTGTGTTATTTTCTTTTTCATGTCTTTTACTAATGCTGAAGACAACGCTAAGAGTGAATTTATTTATAAATAAGTAGAAGGTTACTTTAATGCAAAATCATCGTTTCTTAGTAAAATCTCCTAGTAAAATTTTAAATCTCCCCACCTTTGCGTTACAGATTGTCACGTCTCATGTACGGCTATTTTGCCGTTTAATTGAAGGTACGTGTACGAAAATAGCCAATAGGAATGCAAAGCTTCCTCCAGGAGCTCTATTTGAAAGTTTAAAGCCCCAGGCCCCCTTAAGATGTGGAACATGGAACACTTCTTCGGTTGAAGACAAGGACCGAAGCCTCCTTTGAAAGTTTAAAGCCTCCCCCCTTAAGATGCAGGGTCCCCAAGGCAGATTGTTACGCCTCATTTACGGCCATTTTGACATCCCACTATCCCAATTCCACATCCCACATCCCACATCCCACATCCCACATCCCACATCCCACATCCCACATCCCACATCCCACATCCCACATCCCACATCCCACATCCCACATCCCACATCCCACATCCCACATCCCACATCCCACATCCCACATCCCACATCCCACATCCCACATCCCACATCCCACTTTCCAAATTACCACCAATAACTTTGAGGGCCATTTTGAATTTTTAAATTGGTACTCCCACTTCCCACCCCTTTTTTAAAATCGTACACCTACTTCACTCCCCTTTTTCAACGCCATCTTGATTTTTAAATTTTCACGCCCACTTGCCTCCATATTTAAATTTCCCACCATTTTTGTGACGTCACATCCGGCGGCCATCTTGCATTTTAAAATTACACGACCACTTACTTCCATATTTGAATTTCCCCCCATTTTTAGTCTGCTGTGACGTCACAACCGGTCTAGAATCCCCATAGTTATACTACTACTGTTAGACAGTTTTATAAGTAAGAGAACGCTCTCTACAGGGTGTCTGTAAAAACACCTTACAACGCTTTAGGGTGATCTTATAGGATAATATTAGACCGATATAACCCAATTTACCTATATGCAAAAGTGCACCATTACCAAGTTACGGCTCTTCAAAGTTGGCGTTTCAAAAATGTATTTTCTTTATATCGGAAGAACCGTTTCGGATAAAAGTTCAAATTATGGACAACGTTTTTCACTTATGGAAAGCTATAATTCTACAAAGTTTAATGGAAAAAGACACACCGGAAATAGACCAATCACTAAATCGTGAAAACTAACAGTTGAATATCTTTTGAATCTGTCAATAAATTGTAAAATTGACTACACGAGATGAAAGGAAATTTAAAAATTAGTAACTTTCGCCTCTTGAGATTTTATCGTAAGGCTTTTGGTTTTCTAAATAATAGGAAAAATGTTTCTAATAAAAGCTATTAATTGCAATAAAAATCAACAAATTATCTACTCGCCTTTAAATAAAAGCAACTTGGAAAATGTGTTGAATTTTATTGCAATTAATAGCTTTTATTAGAAACATTTTTCCTATTATCTGGAAAACCAAAAACCTTATGATAAAATCTCAAGAGCCAAAAATTACTAATTTTTAAATTTCGTTTCATCTTGTGTAGCCAATTTTACAATTCATTAACAAATTAAAAAGATATTTAACTGTTAGTATTAACGATTCAGTGGTTGGTCCATTTCCCGTGTATCTTTTTCCCCTAAACTTTGTAGAATTATAGCTTCCTATAAGTGGAAAACGTTGTCCATAATTTGAACTTTTATCCGAAACGGTTCTTCCGATATAAAGAAAATACATTTTTAAAACGCCAACTTTGAAGAGCCGTAACTTGGTAATGGTGCACTTTTGCATATAGGTAAATTGGGTTATATCCGTCTAATTTTATCCTATAAGTTCACCCTAAAGCGTTGTAAGGTGTTTTTACAGACACCCTGTATATCAATATCTATAAGCGGACATAACACTCAAGTAGCATAAAATAATGTTAGGCTTAATAATTGAAATTGTGGTGTGTTTGTTTGATTTTTTCTTTGTTTCTTCTATACTCCATTCAGCGACCAGAATGAGATAAGCCACTCCCACAAAAAGCACCCGTTATTTAAATAGAATTTTTCTATTGGTAAAATTTTGAAATAACGGTTTATAACAATCACAAAAGAATTGACACACGTCAATCTTATTTGACATTTTGTGGGGAGTGGCCTAGTTACTTTTAGTCACTAAACAGAGTTGAAATTACATTAATTTAATATCACTTTTTTTAAAAGCGAGTTATTGAAAAAACTAATCACCCTAGGTATATATTGTTCTATAATTTTTATTACTATTAGCGATTGCCATTAAAAAAGCAATTTAAATATGACCTTAAGGGCCTTACTACAAAATAAAATTTAACAAACCGATAATATGGATAATAATGTTTTAAAGTTTCAAATTTGTTTGATGTTTAGTAAATAGATATTATTTTGCTTTAGGCCAAAGTAATAAAAAATTGGAAATGACATAGTTATAAAGTTCTCCTATATTAAAATATACAGGGTGTTTAAGTTAATGTGAGCAAACGAACACACAGGCACTGATTTTTGCTTTATGAACCTAAAATATGTCGTGGTACTGCAGATAAGTGTTTAAATTAATTGTGTTCCAAAGACCTGTCTGCATTTATGTTAATAAGAAAGACTTCTTTAGCATCTCAAAAAATTGTCGCTATCCAGTTTATTTAGAAAACGAGCGGGCGCCCCCGTCGAAATTCGACGAAGTAGTTGTAGAGATGAATGTGATGAATTATTTTGAAGAAAATAATTAGTGCTGACATAATCTGGGGGTCGACAGCTGCAATTTAAAAAAAAATAGCGGTCACCCCCATCGAAATAGACGAAGTTTTTGAAGATATGAATGAGCTATGACTATTTTATAAAAAAAATAAGAAAAGTAACCTTAAAGATAACTAAGCCAAAGAGGGCAACATAAAAAACCGTCTCAAAAATCCAAAATTTACAAAAGCACGAAACGTAATTAAAAATGCAGGCACCAACCTGACCATATCGCGTATTAGAAACGTACTGGTCGAATAAAAGTATTGAAAATTTTATCACCACGACCAAATATGTATAATGTGTGTCTTATCGTATAAAACCAAATACTATCTACATTTATTCTCATTTATAATTTTTTAAATTGGATTATTTTAAATTATAAAATTGATTATTTTATTATGTATATTATAAAATATAAAACAATGTATGACATTAATAATTATGAGAAAAAAATTAGTGGTGACATATCTGTGGGTCAAGAGCTTCAATTTAAAAAAAAATCATCAAAATCGGTCCAGTAGAAGTAGGCTATTATTATATATCAAGAAAAGGCTTAGCGTTTTAAATATATGGATTGTTATTTAGCTTTTGAGATAGCGACAACAATGAAGAGCCCTTATTAACCTACTGATTGGATTCCTGATGTTTAGTAGCAATGACTATTTATGGATGTTGGCGAGTTGGGTCATTGCTTCTTTATTCACAAATTTTATCAAAAATTTTCTAAAAAAATCGTAAAATACAAAAACAGCATCGATTTGGTCATGATAAAGGCTACATTTGGTGTCATTTAACCGACCTCATAGCCCTTACAGTTTATGAAATAATTTCAAAAATTATTTTTAATTTTGTGAATCATAATTGTAAACTGTTTCGTCATATTTTAGAGTTTATAAAAAACAATATTTCTAGAAATAAAAATTATTATCATCGTTTTTAACGTAATACAAATAATAACTGTGGTCATTCATCACCTCCTTCGTATAACTTTGTATTTTTGAACTATATAGTCTAGAAAATTAAAAAGTAAAATTACTAATCATTTTATAAAAAGACTTAAGTTTAACTTTTCTACGTCAAAATTATTCGAAAAGTTTCTATAAGATGAGACATAAAAAATATAAAAAAATATATTAACTGAAAAATAAATTTAAAAAAAAATAGACGTAAAAATTGAGTAATAACATAATAATGCTCGCGTATGGAAGTAATCTAATTTTTTTCCAATTACCTAAAACTTTTACCAAAATTGGCGAAACCATTATCTGATGTATTTTTTTAGTGTTTCAACTCAGGAAATTAAAAATCTTTCCTATAATAATTTTCTTAAATTTATTGCTTAATGAGTAGTTTGGAATCATCCAGTCACTTATTCTGTTGGAAAATTCGCAAAGTAATGCTCTTTAAACGTTATTCAAGGGTATTATACTGGATTGAGTAATTAATAACAATATTTTCGATAGAAGAAATCGTGGCAAATTAAAAATAGCTGGAAAACGCACTAGACGAGACGTTTACTCGACTTTTTTCATTTCCAACATACCAACCTGTAGCTTCGTTTTGGATAAGCAAGTTACAAGAGTTATGCCAACTTGGTCGAAATTAGACATTTTGTGCCTACTTCCTGCATGTGATTTGATTTAAATTAACTTCTGCACAGCGAGAGCGCCAAATTTATAAATTATAGCTAAAAAAATCCTTTTTTTAGGTTTTTACCCCAAGCAGAGAATTCATAATAACGACAGGAAATTTGAACGAATAATAGATCGATTATCGATTAAGACCACATACAGTTTACTTCAAAAGGGTTTTCACTTTTAAAAATAAATTAAAAAAACGATTAAAAAGAAGCAATAAATAATAACGCCTTAGAAAAGGGCTAATGAAAAGTATTTTAAGCTCAATCATGAGAGAGTTCAAGAATGAATGTGTCGGAAGCGAGCTTTCAACTTAAAAAATGTAGGGTTAAATAGAACGAATTTATAACAATATTCACAGCCAAAATCTAAGGTGATTAGTGATTACTAGTATATTACAGCATCCTGGAAATTTTGTATCGTTTAAAGCAGCTAGTTGTCATTTGTTCTCTAGTTTTTCCCTATCGCCGCCCCTAAGATCAAAATGGAGATAATTTTTATATTCTCGTGGTTAGCTCTTCAAGCACTTTCATTTGAGTCTAATCTCATCAAGATTGGACCAGAATTACTTAATTTTAATCTTTCTTATTTTACTATCAGCGTTATCAGCGATAACCTCTGATTTCCCAGTAGCTCGGCAACCATTAGTGCTAGCGCTTCCGTTTAATTTTTAATTTAACTTTTAGATTATTTTTAACCCTATAAAAATTATTTAACCCTTATCACTTAAGTCTTAAGTATTTCCTTGTTTAATAGTTTTAATTATAGGATCGAAAAGTTTTAAATTCATTGAGAACCACGTGGATTGGTAGAATTTGTTGTTGGAGCTGATTAGTGTTTTTTCTTTTTACCTCAGTAATTATTTAGCACCCCTAAATATTTTACAACTCTTAATTAATTTTTATTAATCACTTTAAGGTTGAAATTTTAATTTAAAATTATAAATTTTGTACCGACGACGTGCATGTAATTTTTGTGCGGTTCCAACGAGCCAAGTTTTACTATTGCTAGCCTCTTTAATTAAAAAGATGTTAATTTAACTAGTAAAATTTATACTGCATTAAATGATAATTCCTCTTGAGTTCAATTCGAGGTGCGGCGTTCCTA
Organism: Malthinus seriepunctatus; assembly: GCA_963924605.1. Taxonomy (NCBI): domain Eukaryota; kingdom Metazoa; phylum Arthropoda; class Insecta; order Coleoptera; family Cantharidae; genus Malthinus; species Malthinus seriepunctatus. The sequence goes on along the minus strand of OZ004602.1, from coordinate 19,965,456 downwards.
TTGGTTGGCGAGTCGTCGGTTCTTTAATGAAAACCCCTTCTCCATTTGGATAAGAGGACTCTGCGTTTCACCTTCGTGATGAGCGGGAACGCTCGTTTTATTAAATTTTCCCCTGCGTCCTTTCACTTGCTTAATTATCGCTCGTTTTTTTTTAATTAATTAATTTGAGTGTCAATTCATTTTCCATTTTTATCCAGTTTTAATTTTCCGTGTTGCCTTCAGCAAATCCGTGAGTTTTCCCTGTTCTATCAAGACCTTGTGACTTCTCTTCGTGAAAGGACTCGGGATGTGGTGAACGAACCCTCCTGGTTTCATCAGGACCCTTTGGCCTCTCTTCGTGAGAGGACTCGAGATCTGGTGAACGTCCCCTTGTTTCATCAGGATCATGTGGCCTCTCTTAGTGAGAGGACTCGTGATTTGATGACCATCGCCCCTAAGCGAAGCAAATCCTACTCCTATCTCTATTTTCCAACCCCAACGTCAACGTAAGAAGGTAGAAAGGTGCTTGAGTTGTATGACGCATCTGAACTCGGCCACCCCTGGTCTAAAGGCCAGAAAGATTTGTATAGATGCCTCTTTTATCCTTTCTTTTATCGTAAATGTCTAATGAAAATTTGTTTTTTGGCTTAGTTTTAGAAGTTATGAGACGACTTTCCTCTTACGTCTGCCTTGTATGAGAGATAAGGAATTTACAATTTAAAATGGAATCTGCATAATGAAGTTGCTTAAATGCTTAGGTTATAACCTAGTTGACTTTAAGTAGTTTACTACTACCTTCTGAGAGTGGAAGTAAGTGCATACTATGCCACAGGTATTCCAAAGTGTGTCAAAACCGTCAACATTATAACGTTATATCTTTATTTATAATACTTTTTTCTCACACTGTACAGTACAAACAAATTACTGATTTTTCTAAAAATCGGGACTTCTCTTTAGGTGCTTGCGGGTAATAATTTTTGATCATTGTATAATTTTCGATACAACGTGTACATCCTGCGGACATGAACATTTTCGGCAAGTATCGGTTACATCAGTTTTGCTCTTAGGGCTGGTTTCACGGCGTCGGCTTAAGCTCTGGTTTAAAGTTTAAGCCAAAATCTGATGCTTAAAGGACGACCCATTTAAAAATATTAAAGGGTTTGTATAGGTTATTTTTAATAATAAAGGCGTTATAGGGCTGGGCTCCAAAACCACTGAGAGTAAATTTGCCTAGTAGAACTGCCCTAGTGGTTTAGATCTTAATAACCTGTAGGTCCAACAAGTTCATGTTTTATGTTCAAACACCGACGTATGTACGCTCGAGAATGCTCCTCGATGTGGCGCTGAAAATGCAATGTACTTCCATGAGCTTTCTTTCTTCTGAACTGGTTCATCTTCATAAAAAAATATCATTAAATCAGAAAGATAATAAAAGTTTACTACAACGTGCTGGGTGGAGACTGAGAAGTGACGATTTATAACAAATCCCCCGAAAGTCAGAAGCTTTACCGCATTTATGCGTAAGGATAAGTTGAGGGATAAAACCAATAAATTCCTTTGGAGATTTTTTTTACAGAATGGAATTTCTTCATAAACAAACAGTGACCTACAGTAAATTATTGTACTATCGAGTACGACAATTTTTTTGAATTACACACCCTTATTGAAATTTATTCCAAATAGTGTTAACATTTAAAAAATTCTTACGTCGATAAGCTTTTTTTTAAATTGCAAAAACTTATTTCTCTAGCGTCCTTTTATAAATTTACCTAAAACCTTAGCGGAATACAAATGCGTTTGGAGATTGGAGTAAAATTCAGCAGACGTTACAGTGTCACATGAGGAGAATTTAAGGGATTTTTTTTTCTATTTTTAAATTTTTAATTTGAAAATATTAAAATGAATTATTTTAAACGTTTAGAAAATTTTACGCCAAAAACGATTTAATGATTTGGGCGGATTCTCTAAACATTTAAAAACAAATAATTGAAAAAGCATTTTGTCAAATCTATTGTCAGTAAAATATGTGTTAAAAATAAGGTTTTGCTTGTGCCAAACTGACAAGATATTATAAATCCTTTTATCTGTTTATTTTAAAAGAAATTATGTCAATTTAATAAATTTTCAAAAGTAAATTCCTAGCGGTATACTATAATTTTAAAATTTTACCAACTTTAATTTTTCTAAAATTATTACTCTTCTTAAGTAGGTAAAAAAAATTATTTATTTTTTCACATGTTTATGTAAAATTTCAGAATTCCTATCGTTCAGTACCTACTATACAGTGTGACGACAGGAGGTTGGTTGGATGGGTATAGCAGTACGCACAAAATAGGTAACCTTCAATAACGTTTTTCTCAAAAACTATTAAATTTTTTGAAAAATCGCAATAAGATATTTTTCGTATAATTTTCTCCTCTTTAATTTTGGTCTCTTTATAATTTTTCATTTACTACATAGTTTTCGAGATAATTGCAAAAATATGAAAATATGGTGCCGGGTTCACCATGTAAAATCTCATAACTGCACCGGACTAAAATAAACAAATGTTCCAACCTACTAACCGACGTTAGTGGGTGCCACCCGGTATTTTGTTAAATTATTACATTATTAGTGTAAGTATTCTTAGCCCAAATATCTAAAATTAAGCCACGAAGCTTTAGTGGGAAAGTAAATTAGCGCATACACAAAATGCATACATAATTGAAATTTATAAAAACTCACCCTCAACTGCAATAAATAAAAGCGCACCACAACAAGTATATAAAATTAAAACTATAGTTAAAAAACAATGTGTAAACCACTTTTTACTCCATGAACTAATTTTACTGTACAACCATATAGTTACTTTTTCCCCTATGCTCATCCCAGATTTAGCAAAATCTCTAAATTGGTTATAAAATTCATAACCGTTTGTTGGATAAACATAAGGGTTGTTATTAGACGAAGCTTTCGATTGTGCTGTTAGTAGATTTGGATTTGGGTTATTTGTTGGACCCGATAAAACCAAACGTGGTGGACGTCTTCCTCTATCAATTGGTGTCATCGGTGATAATTTCGATGGGGTTTGTGGAGTCAATTTAGGTGGTGTTCCAGGTACACTTTTATTTGAACTCATTTTTTTTTATAATTAATATTTAAAAAAATAAAACACTAAACACAAAATCGACGCGTAAAAAAAATTTATTTTAATTTCATGGCGAGTTGTGATGAACTGTGGTTGGATCTTCAAAAAGATTATAGTAAAAGCGTCGCGATGTTTGGCGTCTTTATCGTTTAAATTGTCTATCTTTATTTTATTTAGTGCTTTGTTTAAAATTTGAAAATAAGTTCCAAGTGCTTTGCACTTATTTTGTCCCGAGAAAAATTATTTTTTGTTTCGGCAATTCAAAGAACTCACGTATGATTGATTATTTTATTTTTTCATTAAATTTGGTTATTTTTAAAAAAAACTTTCAGACAGATGCACTATAGCGTTATAAATGTACATGTTTTATTTTTTTTTTTAATTTTGAGTGGTCCATTACAAAAATTTGTTGTGTAACATTTTAAACGATAACTGTAGGAATCCAAATAAACATTAAATGCTACGATACAATTAGTACGGTTTAAAAATATATTTTTGTTTCTAAAATAATCGACAACCAAAATTAACGTACTAGCGATTACAGAACTGTTTTTTGAGCGTAAGGAAATAGCTCAGTTTTTCGTATATTGGCTTCCTTAACCTTTAAAGCTCGCACGGAGCCTTCAAAACGACACCTCACTCACCTCACATACCAAAAGGGAGGCTTCTACAGAAAAATTTTTAAAGTGAAAGTCGTTCCTCTGGCAATAATAAACAATAAGAAGAATGTAAGAACATGTAAGAAATATTCTTACAATTTTTTCATTTTAGGCCCTCCTTCACCCGCAAACACAGTTTTTCGTATATTGGTTCCCTTAATGATTTAAAAGCTCGCATGGCGCTTTAAAAGTGACACCTCAAACGCTGCACCAATTAATAGGGGGTCTCCTAGAAAAAACTTTTAAGTGAAAGTCGTTCCTTGAGCAATTCCACACAAAAAATGTTCTTATAATTTTTTCATTTTAGGCCCTCCTTCACCAACAAACACAGTTTTCCGTATATCAGTTCCCTTAATATTTAAAAGCTCGCATGGCGCTTTCAAAGTGACACCTCAAACGCCGCACCAATTAATAGGGGGTCTCCTAAAAAAAACTTTTAAGTGAAAGTGGTTCCTATAGCAATTCCACACAAAAAATCTTCTTATAATTTTTTCATTTTAGGCCCTCTTTCACCCACAAACACAATTTTTCGTATATCAGTTCCCTTAATATTAATTTAAAAGCTCGCACGACGTCTTCAAGACGACACCTACCACGCCCCACTCACAGGGGGTCTCCTAGAAAAAATTTCTTAAAGCTGTTTCTAGAGCAATTCCACACAAAAAATGTTCTTATAATTTTTTCATTTTAGGCCCTTCTTCACCCACAAACACAGTTTTTCGTATATTGGCTGCCCTAATATTTTTAAAAGTTCGCATGGCGTTTTCAAGGTGACACTTCCCACGCCTCACTCATAGGAGGGGGTCTCCTAGAAAAAACGTTTTAAATGAAAGCTGAGCAATTTTACACAAAAAATGTTCTTATAATTTTTTCATTTTAGGCCCTTCTTCACCCACTAACACAGTTTTTCGTATATCGGTTCCCTTAATATTTAAAAAAGCTCGCTTGGCGCTTTCAAAGTGACACCTCAAACGCCCCACCAATTAATAGGGGGTCTCCTAGAAAAAAACTTTTAAGTGAAAGTCGTTTCTATAGCAATTCCACACAAAAAATCTTCTTATAATTTTTTCATTTTAGGCCTCTTTGACCCACAAACACAATTTTTCGTATATCGGTTCCCTTAATATTTAAAAGCTCGCACGACGTCTTCAAGACGACATCTCCCACGCCCCACTCACAGGGGATCTTCTAGAAAAAACTTCTTAAATGAAAGCTATTCCTCGAGCAATTCCACACAAAAAATGTTCTTATAATTTTTTCATTTTAGGCCCTCCTACACCCACAAACACAGTTTTTCGTATATTGGCTGCCCTAATATTTAAAACCTCGCACAACGTCTTCAAGACGACACCTCCCACGCCCCATGAATTAATAGGGGTCTCCTAGAAAAAAACTTTTAAGTGAATGTCGTTCCTATAGCAATTCCACACAAAGAATTTTCTTATAATTTTTTCATTTTAGGCCCTCCTACACCCACAAACAATTTTTAAAAACATCCTGCTACAAAAAATATGGGAATGGAAATTTCGAAATGCAACTCTATATAATATGAAATTGATTTCTTCATTACCTTGAACTATGTTTGTAATATGATTTGTTACTTCCATGCTTCAGGTCACTTCTTGTATTCAAAATTTGCTCACTTGTACCAACAGGATTGTAAAATTTATTTACATCCCACTTCTGATGTGACCCTTCATTGACATTGTCGGCCCTCTGTTTGGCAATGGAACTTAGGTATTTGGAAATGAAATGGTCTAGAGCTTGTGGTTAAGCATGCATAACTATTAGATGTTCATTTTAGAAGACAAACTTTTTTTTATTAAAAAAGGATGCAACCCTTGTAGTAGGTCTACAACTCGAGAGCGCTTAATCATGATGTGCGACACAGACTGACACAGATACAGACATAGATTCAACATTTTGTAACAAAACACGAAGTATTTAGTTGATCACACTTGTTGCTGTCATTATTGTCATCATCAAGCAACCACAAGAGAGACTTGGTGACCAACGGTTTTAAGATATGAGGCGATTTGCTTCATCCTACCCCATGGACCCCCCTGAGAACTCCACTAGATTTACTTGTAGAATATTAATCAAAAAATTATTTGACTAACAAAGTCATTGCACTTTAAAGTCATTTAAGTTTAAACATTTTTCTTAAAATAATCGATTGGTCATATCAAAATTATGATGTCATATTTGAAAATCGTAGCTACTAAGTAAGTATGATGACGTTTATTTTATAAAATAAGAACTATTTTTGAAACGACATGGATTTAGACAAGAATTTTCTAACTAATTTTATTTATAAATAAATATACGTGGTCACCACTAGTAGGTATATTTACGCTGCACCTGCTAAAAACAAATTTCTTTCGTCATTCAAATATACACGATGTCTATTTGGAAAAAGAAGACCCTTTTTAAGCCAAGAAATGTAAATAATTAGTAGTAGGTTATGTAGGACAAAAACAAAGAAGTTTTTTGATAGGTAGTAGGTAGACGTTGATTTTTTGGAGAATGCCTGGGCGGAGCCAATATCTTGCGTAGTAGGTACAGATGGATGGAGCAAGTGCTCTCTCTCTTTTTCATGTCCCCCTCTTTCTCTCCCCCTCTCTCTCTCCCCCTCTCTCTTTCCCTCCCTCTCTTCCCCCCTCACCCCCTCTCTCTATCACTAACATTGCTGCGACCTTATGCGATTGGTCACATTTTCGCCGTAGCGCATTGGCTCCGTCCAGACAATTTCTAAAACATCAACGTCTACCTACCTATTTCGGTTAAAAAGATTTTTTGATGTTCTTAGTACGCAATGATTTGTGAAAAGTTGAAAAATGAAAAATATAATATATTACAAAGGTTTTAAATGATGCTGCGATAGTACGGTATTGTTATAAGTTATAATAGACAACCTGTATAAAGTGTTTCTTTTTCAAAATTTATTTATGATTCAAACAATTTTTAAATCCTTTTACGCATTCGATCATGTAAACTTAATGAAATATGCAAATCTTTTTATACAAGCAACACAGCCAACAGGTAGGTCTTTATTTAGTGTTTTTTAAATCTCCCAAATCTTTGCAGAAGAATGGGGTTAGGAAAATTCCAATTTAAAATTATTTAAATCAGTTTCAAATTTACGAATTGTTTAAATTTGCATTTCAATTTCTTTTTTTAAATTAAGTTGTAATGTTCTTTTTGTCAATTCTATTACACGGGGGGTGGATCAATAATAACCAAAAGCACAAAACGACTAAGAGATCGTTTTATGCTTTGCTTTAAGCGACATGCGCAAGAGTATTTTTGACGTCAATCTGAGCTTTAACGCACGCTTTTAATGCCTTTATAAGCTTAGATTATCATAAAAAATACTTTTGCTCTTAAAGCCAACATAAACGACCCCTAACATACCTAGTAGGCAAAGCTTTCTAAAATCACAGCTGTTTTTGGGTGATGGGCTAAAAGTAGGTTGGTCGGCAAAATTTTAGGTGGACATGGCCTCTCTCTAACGTTCTCGTATTAAAGTGCCTGAAAAAAACATTTTAACCAACAGCTTAAAAGCTATCAATCGCGAGCGAAAGCTCGTCAGAAATACTAAGAAAGTGTAGAATGGTTAGAAGAGATAGGGATCTACAAGAACCATAGGCGGATAACTCTATTACACTAAACGTCAAGAAAGATTAATAAAACGTTAGTAGTAGTAATACTACGGGGGTTTCTAGACGATATGTGACGTCATAGCTGCTTAAAATGATGCAAAATTCAAAATTGGCGGATGGCGAATGTTAATTTACTAACACGCCCCATTACCGCCAATTTTGAATTTCGCGCCATTTTTAGCAGCTGTACCGTCACATCTGTTGTAGAACCCCCATACAATTACTACTGTTAGTATTTCCGGTTTGCCTATATGGTGCAAAATCTTGAAGTCTTGTACAGTTAGGACTCAGAATCGTAAATGAGTCCATTTGAGAAATCTGATCCTGAAGAAAGGTTCTCGACATTGCATTGACTAGACTGATGTGAGTACAAAACATATCCATATTGGCAAAAATGGACAAGTCAAAGCGATTTTTGAAAAAAATTAAGTTACATAATAAGAAAACCAAAAGTCTTGTTTCGTTTTCAATGGGACACCCTGTATAATAGCAAGCACAATTAAAACTCAAAATTAATTATTAGTTCAATCAGCTTAGTGCTGTTCATAGGGGTCAACCTCTAACTAATTAGTAACAAGACGGGACCACTTTTAAAAATTTTCATTTAGTGAGTCAAAATAGGGGAAAAAAAGTCTACCGTTTTTTTTTGCATACATACAAAGTTATAGGCCATTTAAGAAAAAGAGGGTGTTTTTTGCAAAATACTTGGAAAGGAAGTCAGATATCGATAAAATATATAGGACCAAACTTGTTGACCTTAAGATTACTAACAAAAAACATTTAGCATGTTTTTAGTTTTGACCATCTATTAAGGTAATACGACTGTTTCTTAAAGTTATCATTTTTCCAAATTGTTAATTAACAAAATAATGTTTTAACCTATTTGTAATGCAATTAAAATTATGAAAAAATTCACCTGTTATCTGACATTGTTAAAGAAGATATGCTATGAGTTTCAACTTGTTTGAAGCTCATTTGTTTAAATTATGGGTTTTTATTTATAAAAAAAATGTTTTTTTCTTTTATTCTAGTTTTTTGTAATTTTAACATCTTTAGAGTTGACAGAGACCAATGAAACTATGTTCATCTTGTTCCTTATGAAATTGTCGACAAAAGTTGTCGCCTGCAATTTTTTCTGTCATCATTTGTTTTTTATTAATTCGCGTGCAAACTTGAAAATTAGTTTGCACGCGGACACCAACGATAGATGTCCATTGTCCATTGTTAGGCTACTTTTTAATTTGTATTACCTGTTTTATTATTCCTCGATCTTCATTGCTTCGTTGTTGAGTGGTATCAGTGATGAAGAAATTGAAGTAGACGATGGACAATATAAAATCATTCAAACTAATTTTCAAGTTTGCACGCGAATTAATAAAAAACAAATGATGACAGAAAAAATTGAAGGGGACAATTTTTGTCGACAATTTCATAAGGAACAAGATGAACATAGTTTCATTGGTCTCTGCCAACTCTAAAGATGTTAAAATTGCAAAAAACTAGAATGAAAGAAAAAAACATTTTTTTTATAAATAAAAACCCATAATTTAAACAAATGAGCTTCAAACAAGTTGAAACTCATAGCATATCTTCTCTAACAATGTCAGATAACAGGTGAATTTTTTCAGAATTTTAATTGCATTACAAATAGGTTAAAACATTGTTTTGTTAATTAACAATTTGGAAAAATGATAACTTTAAGAAACAGTCGTACTACCTTAATAGATGGCCAAAACTAAAAACATGCTAAATGTTTTTTGTTAGTAATTTTATGGTCAACAAGTTTGGTCCTATATATTTTATCGATATCTGGCGTCCTTTTCAAGTATTTTGCAAAAAACACCTTCTTTTTCTTCAGTGGCCTATAACTTTATATGTATGCAAAAAAAAACGGTAGACTTTTTTTTCCCTGTTTTTACTCACCAAATGAAAATTTTTAAAAGTGGTCCCGTCCTGTTACTAATTAGTTAGAGGTCCAATGTCTAATGTGATTGGACTATATTTGAAAGGGATCATAAAGTCGCCTTATTACTGAAACACGCTGTATAAAATTTAAAAGACCTAAAATAATTATGCCCAACTTTGATTTATTAAAAAAGTTTGAAATTAATCGAATTTTGAATAATTAAAAAAAAATAATTTAATTTTGAAAACACAAAATTTACAAACTCAGAGGTATACATTAATCTCTTAAAAAATTAAATTAAAATAATAAAATTTTGTTTGTGTTTAACTTAAAAAGTTTCCCTACAATTTCATGTGTTTTGAGTTTCCTCTTGCTTACTTTCCAACTAATTTTGTTACGTAACTTAATTATCAAACCCAAAAGGGGTATTTTGAGAGAAATATTGTAACATCTTGTGGTAAGTGGACAAATTTTGTGGATACAAATGTTTTTTTAATGAGACGTAAATTGGGTATTTAGAAATTTTAAAATGTATGTTAATTATTAAACATTTTCTAAATTTACATCAGTTTGTCTTCAATATAATAAATTACCTAATGAGTTTGTATTTGGCAACGTGGTAAATAGCTTATTCTCAAAATAATATTTATAGACGTTTCGGCAAATGCATTAAAACAATAGGCTCAAACGTACGAGGAGCATTCAGAAAGTATATCCTTATAAACATATCTAAGGATTATAAATCTAATTCATGGATTAAAATATAATTTTCTTTTTTGCAACCGGGCATAAGCAAATAAAAAAAAATTAATTTCCAAAACTGCTAACCTGCAAATAAAAATATAAAGCCAATCTTTGTAAAATCTTTATGTAAAAACTTTGTAAAAAGTCAATAAAATCAATAAAGTTATTTCTTCTTGCCTTTCGATTGAAATTCAACCCTCTTCCAATTCTCAAATATCCCAGTGAATAGTTCATCGGTAGCAGCCCCATCCAGTGGAAACAACAACCGTTTATTTTCTTCCTGCCTCATCAATTCTTCTTGCAATAGCTGTTGTTCTTTTTTCAATCTCTCCAATTCCGCCTTTTCTTCCGCAGTCGGTTTGGCCGGTTTTGCCGGCTTCTCTTTCTTCTCTTTCGGCGGTTTTGGCGCTTTTGCTGGCTTTTCTTTTTTCGGCTTTTCTTTCGCCGGTTTGGGTTCTTTCTTCTTTTCAGGTTTTGGGTCTTTTGGTTTAACTAGTTCTTGTTTAATGCGTTTTGGAATTTTCCATTCTTTGTTTACTTTTTGACATATCGTGTTAGGGGCGCCCAAAAAGGCTAGCTTGACGACCATGAATTGAAAGCTCTCATAAAAGCTAAAACACAATTTAAATAAAAATAGAAGATAAAACGAACCAACAAACTCACTATTTGAAGATGAAATCAATTATTGCTCTTATTACACCATAATTAATCACTTGTCGATCTTCATTATCTTCAGTGAATTCTTTTTGTTGGTTTAAAATAGTATCAATCCATAAACTATCGATAGACGTTTCGCTCTCTTCAGAAGATAGACTTTCTTCTTCTACTACTGCTTCTCCTTCTTCTCCTTCCAGCTCATTAATAGTGTCTACTACTTCTACAGGAGGCTCAGGATCTGGACCACGTTCTTCTCTTGTAGGTATCCATCCTTTTTCAGGATCATCCATATCTAGATATCTTTGTTCCCACATTTTTTGAATCGCCAACTCTTTGAGTATTTGCTTTTTAGATTTATTAACTGGTTCATCTACAAGAATTTGAAGATTTTCTTCTTTAGTAGACTCCGTTTCATCGGTCAAAATGGGTGGACTTGGATTTACATAAAATGTTTCTAATTGTTACGTGTAGTTTATAGAGATTGTTGTGAACTTTACCTGCCAATTCTCTCACAAAGCCTCCTTAAAAGAAATATTATATTTTAACTGACTAATGCCCGGTTGCATAAAAGAGAATTATATTTTTTTCGCTGATAAAAAGTGTAATAGTTTACCATCGTCTCCATCCTGCGGGTTTTCTATTATGTACTCTGGTTCAAGTTTGCACATACAGCTGTCCTTTTCCTCTTCCCCTTCTCCTTGTTCTTCTTCAAGTTCACTTTCTTCCAGTAATGGTAGAAATCTAGAAGGCATATTTGGATCAGGTTGATAGAAATCAACATCTTTGAGTCTACGTTTTTTCTTTTTTGGAGTCTCTGGAGGTGGTACGGTAATGTCACTTTCAGCAAACGAATCGGTTGAGGATAGCTCATCTTGAAAAAAATTGTATTAAAAATTAAAGAAAATAAATAAATAACAAAATACGCTTATCGTAATTCCACGTTGATTCGTTCAATAAATATTTGCGTCGTTTTTCGACGCCCACTTCTATAAAATTTGTGGTTTCATAATCTTCTTTGGTAATTTCAATTGAGCTGCAATTTGACGATGACGACGAACACGTATCCCAACTTCTTTCCCCTTCCTCTTCTTGCTCAATTAGCGCTATTAATTTATCGGGCGTCGGTAATTCGTCACAACCTTCTTCGACAATTTCCGAAGCTACCAAAATGGCCTCTTTGAAAGTTTCAAAAAATTCTTTTCTCGTTATATTTTTATTTGGATCTAAAACAAAATTTTTAATTACTGGCACTTTTTTTTCCTTTTTTAACTTTTTTCCCAATTAAAATGTTTTTATTGCGGATGATATTTTTATGTTGCAGTTGTTAAAACTTTTAGGTGTATTTTACATGTTTAATGAACAAAAACGATCAAAATCTAAATCATTATCCTTTCTTACGTGCATTAAGTTTTTAATAAAAAGTTGCCGAGTTTCGTCTTAGTCACAAGTTATGATGGAAAAGGAATTTTAATTAATAGTCTGTAATTTAAGTTTTATAATTTAAACTCTTCTTTTTACTAAATTCATTATGAAGTTAATTATAATTGTTATCCTACCAGACTGTCAGTTTTATCGCTTTTTATATCAAACTTTCACTTTCATCGAGGGATAATTCTGGGATTTTTTACTAATGCACCTCATAATAGGAAGAAAAACGAACAAACTGAGGAAACTGTGTGGATTGTTGGTTCCGTGAAACTGTAATAATCCTCATAAATTTATAAAATAACTAAAACAACATCAATAAACGTGCTCGTGACGTGCTGCTAATAAATCATTCCGTGCTCTTCCGGTTAACACATAAAGTCCCTTTATAACGAGATATTCCATATTCACGTGAAGTAACCCACGAAAAGGAATGGATTTTTTTAGTGTCAAAATTACGTGCTCTTTACGTGCTCTTAGTGCTTCTAATAAGTCATTCTTTGCTTTTCCGTTTACTAAGTAGATTCCCTTTAAAGCGAGCTATTCCATATTCACGTGGAATAACCCATGACGGGTTAGTTAATATTTCTGGTATCTAAATTACGTGTTCAATACGTGCTCTTACGTGCTGCTATTAAATCATTCCGTGCTCTTCCGGTTATCACGTAAAGCTCCTTTAAAACAAGCTATTCCATATTCACGTGGAATAACACACGACAGGAAATGTAATTTTTTAGTGGCAAAATTAAGTGTTTTTTACGTGCTCTTCACGTGCTCTTAGTGCTGCTAATAAGCCATTCTTTGCTTTTTCGTTTACTAAGTAGATCCCCTTTAAAGCGAGCTATTCCATATTCACGTGGAATAACCCATGACGGGTTAGTTAATATTTCTAGTATCTAAATTACGTGTTCAATACGTGCTCTTACGTGCTGCTATTAAATCATTCCGTGCTCTTCCGGTTATCACGTAAAGCTCCTTTAAAACAAGCTATTCCATATTCACGTGGAATAACACACGACAGGAAATGTAATTTTTTAGTGGCAAAATTAAGTGATCTTTACGTGCTCTTACATACTGCAAATAAATCATTATTTGCTTTTCCGATTACCAAGTAGAGTCTTTCTATATCGGATTATTCCATATTCACGTGCAATAACCCATGATATAAAACATATTTTTTTAAGTATCAAAATTACTTGCTCAATACGTGCTCTTACGTGCTGCTAATAAATTATTCTTTGGAATATTCACGTGGAATAACCCATGATATAAAACATCCATATATTTAAAACGCGAAGCCTTTTCTTGATATATAATAATAGCGTACTTCTTTCTACTGGACCGATTTTGATAATTTTTTTTTTAAATTGAAGCTGTCGACCCACAAATATGTCAGCACTAATTATTTTTTTCAAATTACCAATTTCATACATTTTTTTAAATAATAAATTGATACGCGTATTAATCTTATCCTTATCTCCCCCACTTTAACAAAGTTCGATAACGTTAAATTACGGATAGGCCTATTTTGTACATTTAACAACAAACAATCATCGGTATAGGTAGTAAATGCATTACAATAATTTTTTTAAATTTCATTTTTCTAACATTAAATTTTATAATTTAAAATAATCCAATTTTGAAAATTATAAATGAGAATAAACGTAGATATTTGGTTTTATACGATAAGGTCTTGGCACTTTTCGTCGTTGTGATAAAATTTTCAATACTTTTATTCCACAGTACGTTTCTAATACGCGATATGGTCAGGTTGGTGCCTGCATTTTTAATTAGGTTTCGTGCTTTTGTGCCTTTTGGATTTTTGAGACGGGTTTTTAATTCACCTCTTTGAACGCGAAAGCTTTTCTTTACCGGTAATTTTAGCGTGCTTCTACTGGACCGATTTTAATAATTTCTTTTTAATCCAAGCTCTCAACTCACAGATATGTCAGCACTAATTTTTTTTTCTTCTAATTATTAATTTCATACATTTTTTAAATAATAAATTGTCACGCTCATTGATATCTCATATCTCCCCACTTTAACAAAGTTCGATCACGTTGACTGACGGACACGCCTATATCGTGCATTTAACAACAAAAAATCATCCGTGTAAGTTGTAGGTGCATATAATAATTTTTGAAAATTTCATTTTTCTAACGCATTCATATCTTCAGAAACTTCGTCGATTTTGACGGGAGTGGCCGCTATATTTTTTTAAGTCTCAAAATTACGTGCTCAATACGTGCTCTTACGTGCTGCTAATAAATCATTCTTTGCTTTTCCAGTAGATTCTTTGCGTTACCAAGTAGAGCCCCTGTACAGCGGCTTATTCCATATTCACGTGGAATAACCCATGATATAAAACATATTTTTTAAGTTTCAAAATTACGTGCTCAATACGTGCTCTTACGTGCTACTAATAAATTATTATTTTCATTTCCGGTTACCAAGTAGAGCCCCTGTATAACGGGTTATTCCGTATTCAGGTGGAATAATCCATGATATAAAATATATTTTTTAAGTCTCAAAATTACGTGCTCAATACGTGCTCTTACGTGCTGCTAATGAATCATTATTTTCTTTTCCGGTTACCAAGTAGACCCCTGTATAGCGGGTTATTCCATATTCACGTAGAATAACCCATGATCCCATGATATTAAACATATTTTTTTAAGTCTCAAAATTACGTGCTCATCACGTGCTTTTACGTGCTGCTAATAAATCATTCTTTGCTTTTTCAGTTACCAAGTAGAGCCCTTGTACAGCGGCTTATTCCATATTCACGTGGAATAACCCATGATATAAAATATATTTTTTTAAGTCTCAAAATTACGTGCTCAATATGTGCTCTTACGTGTGCTACTAATAAATTATTATTTTGTTTTCCGTTTACCAAGTAGAGCCCCTGTATAACGGGTTATTCCATATTCACGTGGAATAACCCATGATATAAAATATATTTTTAAGTCTCAAAATTACGTGCTCAATACGTGCTCTTACGTGCTGCTAAATAAACTATTCTTTGCTTTTCCGGTTACCAAGTAGAGCCCCTATGCTGTATAAGGGCTCTACTTGGTAACCCATGATATAAAATATATTTTTTTAAGTCTCAAAATTACGTGCTCAATACGTGCTCTTACGTGCTGCTAATAAATCATTATTTTCTTTTCCGGTTACCAAGTAGAACCCCTGTATAGCGGGTTATTCCATATTCACGTAGAATAACCCATGATCCCATGATATTAAACATATTTTTTTAAGTCTCAAAATTACGTGCTCAATACGTGCTCTTACGTGCTACTAATAAATTATTATTTTCATTTCCGGTTACCAAGTAGAGCCCCTGTATAACGGGTTATTCCGTATTCACGTGGAATAATCCATGATATAAAATATATTTTTTAAGTCTCAAAATTACGTGCTCAATACGTGCTCTTACGTGCTGCTAATGAATCATTATTTTCTTTTCCGGTTACCAAGTAGACCCCTGTATAGCGGGTTATTCCATATTCACGTAGAATAACCCATGATCCCATGATATTAAACATATTTTTTTAAGTCTCAAAATTACGTGCTCATCACGTGCTTTTACGTGCTGCTAATAAATCATTCTTTGCTTTTTCAGTTACCAAGTAGAGCCCTTGTACAGCGGCTTATTCCATATTCACGTGGAATAACCCATGATATAAAATATATTTTTTTAAGTCTCAAAATTACGTGCTCAATAATTATGTGCTCTTACGTGTGCTACTAATAAATTATTATTTTGTTTTCCGTTTACTAAGTAGAGCCCCTGTATAACGGGTTATTCCGTATTCACGTGGAATAATCCATGATATAAAATATATTTTTTAAGTCTCAAAATTACGTGCTCAATACGTGCTCTTACGTGCTGCTAATGAATCATTATTTTCTTTTCCGGTTACCAAGTAGAACCCCTGTATAGCGGGTTATTCCATATTCTCGTAGAATAACCCATGATCCCATGATATTAAACATATTTTTTTAAGTCTCAAAATTACGTGCTCAATATGTGCTCTTACGTGTGCTACTAATAAATTATTATTTTGTTTTCCGTTTACTAAGTAGAGCCCCTGTATAACGGGTTATTCCATATTCACGTGGAATAACCCATGATATAAAATATATTTTTAAGTCTCAAAATTACGTGCTCAATACGTGCTCTTACGTGCTGCTAATAAACTATTCTTTGCTTTTCCGGTTACCAAGTAGAGCCCCTATGCTGTACAGGGGCTCTACTTGGTAACCCATGATGTAAAATATATTTTTTTAAGTCTCAAACTTACGTGCTCAACACGTGCTCTTACGTGCTGCTAATAAATCATTATTTTCTTTTCCGGTTACCAAGTAGAACCCCTGTATAGCGGGTTATTCCATATTCACGTAGAATAACCCATGATCCCATGATATTAAACATATTTTTTTAAGTCTCAAAATTACGTGCTCAATACGTGCTCTTACGTGCTACTAATAAATTATTATTTTCATTTCCGGTTACCAAGTAGAGCCCCTGTATAACGGGTTATTCCGTATTCACGTGGAATAATCCATGATATAAAATATATTTTTTAAGTCTCAAAATTACGTGCTCAATACGTGCTCTTACGTGCTGCTAATGAATCATTATTTTCTTTTCCGGTTACCAAGTAGAACCCCTGTATAGCGGGTTATTCCATATTCTCGTAGAATAACCCATGATCCCATGATATTAAACATATTTTTTTAAGTCTCAAAATTACGTGCTCAATATGTGCTCTTACGTGTGCTACTAATAAATTATTATTTTGTTTTCCGTTTACTAAGTAGAGCCCCTGTATAACGGGTTATTCCATATTCACGTGGAATAACCCATGATATAAAATATATTTTTAAGTCTCAAAATTACGTGCTCAATACGTGCTCTTACGTGCTGCTAATAAACTATTCTTTGCTTTTCCGGTTACCAAGTAGAGCCCCTATGCTGTACAGGGGCTCTACTTGGTAACCCATGATGTAAAATATATTTTTTTAAGTCTCAAACTTACGTGCTCAACACGTGCTCTTACGTGCTGCTAATAAATCATTATTTTCTTTTCCGGTTACCAAGTAGAACCCCTGTATAGCGGGTTATTCCATATTCACGTAGAATAACCCATGATCCCATGATATTAAACATATTTTTTTAAGTCTCAAAATTACGTGCTCAATATGTGCTCTTACGTGTGCTACTAATAAATTATTATTTTGTTTTCCGTTTACTAAGTAGAGCCCCTGTATAACGGGTTATTCCATATTCACGTGGAATAACCCATGATATAAAATATATTTTTAAGTCTCAAAATTACGTGCTCAATACGTGCTCTTACGTGCTGCTAATAAACTATTCTTTGCTTTTCCGGTTACCAAGTAGAGCCCCTATGCTGTACAGGGGCTCTACTTGGTAACCCATGATGTAATATATATTTTTTTAAGTCTCAAAATTACGTGCTCAACACGTGCTCTTACGTGCTGCTAATAAATCATTATTTTCTTTTCCGGTTACCAAGTAGAACCCCTGTATAGCGGGTTATTCCATATTCACGTAGAATAACCCATGATCCCATGATATTAAACATATTTTTTTAAGTCTCAAAATTACGTGCTCAATACGTGCTCTTACGTGCTGCTAATAAATTATTCTTTGCTTTTCCGGTTACAGAGTGCGTTCCACTAAGCGACCGCAACGATTGCAACGCCCCCAAACTCGTTCCACTTGACGCCGCGGCCGTTGCGGTCGCGGGCCTTAACGTCATAGATGACGCCATTGATAACGAGAACGATCACAAGACGCTCATTTCGTCCTTAAAATTTTGTGGGTCGGCGTGAGCGTTTACGTAAGCGCGTGCGCATTGAAACATATTTTGATAAAACGTCACAATTTCAAAAAATTTTATAAGTTGTGTCGACAGATTTATATTTTGCAAATTAAATTAGTCCCACAGCACAGAAATGGAAAGTGTTGATGTGGTGGAGATAAACAAGGAAGATGAAAGGAAGTTAACACTCTAAGGAGTACTGTGCTTCAATCTTGTATTGGTTTGTATGTAACGGCCCACAACATCTCCACAAACTTCTATTCGAGGGCGAAGGTTTCGCTTTTTTCTGTTCCCTAACGCGTTAGTCCAATCGACATCCGAGTCTGATGAGCTATCGCTCCCTTCTTTTAATTAACGTATTAATAACCGCTGTCATTGACATATTGGTGGCGGCCATGTTTTGTTACGGCAAGCACACTGCACTGCACTGCACACAACACGTTTCACTAACGAATGCACCCAAAACGCGTTCCACTAGCGAATGCGCCCACAACGTTTACTAGAATAGCTAGTAGAACAGGAAATTGGGCGGTCGTCAGCGCAATTTAAAAAAAGACAGGATGTTGTTTCTACCCAACATCCGTTGTTTTTTTTGAATTTTACCAAGTTTAACAAGTACTGTTTGATGGTCCCTCCCCAAGAGAAAGTTTTTAGCGTGTAAAAATTTGTTGATTTGTCGTGAAGATTTTCTCTTAACCTAACCTATACCTAGTCCTAATAGTACAACACAAACTTTTAATATAATTTAAGACACCTAAGTGTGTTAGCTCATCAGTGGCTAAAAAGTGTTTTTCCACTTCTCTATTCAGGGAAATGCACACTTCGTAACTCCTGTGTAAAAATCAGTGGTCTATAAATTAATAATAGTAGCTTGTTTTATCAAATTTTGTTCACGTACCTCTTATTAACTCGATAAAATAGAGAACCCAACTTAAAACGACCTTTTGTAAATTTTCAGGTAATTGAAAGTCATCCTGAGCCATCCAAACACAATCGGTGACTATGTCCAAAAACCAAAATTGTAGCAAATTTAGTTTGTAATCCACACACCCAAAATATTCACCAAAATATTCGATACAATATTTAACTCCATTCTCGCGCACATATGGAATAATTAGGTCATCAATGGACGGCAAACTTTCGGGAAAAGAATGAATCGTAGGCAGTTGCAATTCATAATTAGAACTTGGAGTTGGAGGTGGAATAAGATCACGTTGACTATATTTATCGTTGTACAATTTTCGCAGCACTAAAGCATCTTCTGTTAAATAATGTGGTTCGCATGGAGGTGGTAGCAGTTTGTCTTCAACTAGTTCTTCAGTAGTTGCAGTAGGTTGTTGGAGTTTTGACATTGTAAAAAATGTCGTCGAGTCTTGAAAGCTGACTTCTAGATGGAGTTCTAGTGGAAATCCTGTCAACTCATGTCAAAGTGTCAATATGTCAACCTGTCAATTGTCAAGCTGTCCAACCTCACTGTCTGACGTCTACTGGCAATTGATTGCTTATGAACCAAGCTTTATTTCGTTTGGGAACTTTATTTAAACCAATAGGACTGTCGCTAATTAAAAAAATGTGGGAGGAGCCACCTCAAGTCCCTTTCTATTTTGGAAGAGCTCTAATAAGTTGGACAATTCACTTTTTAACAAACTTTTTGTCAAAGTTGTTATTAAAGCTTGTAATAAACTTTGGTAATAAATTCCAAAATCAGATCAATATTTTATACATATTCACATAAACCTGCTTGCTGAGGCTCGAGGTCCATAAAACATTATATTATATTATAGGTTACCTCGGTCGAAAATATAGGGAGGAGTTACAGTGACGTCAAATGACGCGGCATCAAAATTGATTACGTCACATCTGGGACTGGGACTTTTTTTGAATTTATTTTAATTACTGCCTTAAGGTAGAATTTTTAAAAAATTTTAAGGGACAAAAGATTGTTCTAAACTACAGAGGTATATAAAAGTGAAGAAATAGAAATATTTTATTGACCGGTTTTCCAGAATTATCGTAAACTTCCGATTTAAACCCGATATTTAAATTCCCAAGACGTTTTTCTTCGTTTTTTTCCACTAATGAACTCATACTTTTTATGAATTAAACAACAAATGAATCAAATATATCAATCAAATTATTAAATTAGCTAAAGGTAAATAAATGAAACTATTATTCTTATTATTATTAAAATTTGTACTTGTTTAAAAAATATAATCAATATTGTAATTTGAACATCGAAACTTTTTATTTCTCATTCGTTAATTATATACAGTAATAGGTGTACAAAAATTTGAGTTATTATAAAAGGAACACATCAAAACTATAACTAAGGCACAATAAAAAACTACAAAACTCTTATAACTACAACTAACAAGGAATATTGAAAAATTAACGAACGAACAGAAACAGTAAAAAAACACAACTAAACAATAAATAAACACAAGGATAATAATATAAATATTCAAAATTAAGAGAACACGCTAATTTAACACTCAAATTATTAATATTTGACATAACTTTAACTATTTATGTTGAAAGTGACCTAAGCCACCTAACTTAGCGACTTTTATCATATTTGATTTATTTAACATTTTGCATTTTAATATGTTCAAAAATAATATGTATGCTTATTATGGAAATACAATTATATTTTTACATCTGAAGATTGTACTGAAAAACATAATTTATGTAAAAATATGACTGAAAGCACTTTCAAAATAAAAAGCTTAGTTAGGTGCTGCTATCTAGCGGAACGCGTGGGAACTAGACAAACCAACATTTCTTTGCAGGCGCCAAATTTAAATTGTATCATTTTCAAATAGTAAAGACAAAAGACGACAACTTAAGCTATTCTAATAAATATAATTTTTAGAAATATTTTGCTATTACAAAAACTTAAGTTTCATTTAAGAAAACGGAAGTTTACGATATATCTCGGAAACCGTCCAATAAAATAATTTTATTTCTTCACTGTAATATGCCCCTGTAGTTTAGAACAAATTTTGGTTTCTTAAATTTTTTTTAAAATTCTACCATAAAGCAGTAATTGAATTAAATTCGAAAAGATGGTCCCAGATGTGACGTCACATTTTTGCACACGACCCAACCGAGTGTCATGGCAACTGCCGCGCTTTTGTTCACCGAGGTAACCTATAGTATAATATAATGTTTTATCGACCTCGGCTGAGGCTCACGACAGTAAAAAGTGAGGTTGTAAATGTATATTGTTTGTATCAAATTAAACAAAGTTACAGTGAGCTTATAACTTTTCCCGACTTGTATTTCTATAATAGGAGATAGTGGCCATGATAAATTTAAATGTATAACAATTTACCTCTTGTCTGCTTTTTGGTTATTTATTGTAAAAAAACAAACTTAAAACGGCAACCCATTACAAGTAGTTACAAGCAAACAAAAGTCATGTAACTAAAATCATTATATTTAAAGTGCACCATTACTCTTGCCTAACATTTATATGAAACTTAGGAAAATTCTATTTTACGATTCTTAGATAATAAAATTACAAGATGTCTGTTGTTGTGTGTACTTCTTAGTTTATAATTATATTATGGTCAATTTGGAAATGTTTCAAAATACAATTACATTGAGAAAGCTATTTCAAGTCTAATAAATTTGATTTACCCACCTACAATCGTGCTCCAACAATTTTTGAGTCGTTCCAAAAAATAAAATATGTAGGCCCTTTAAATTTAATAACAAGCCTACTCGGATACTTAAATATAATTTCTCACGAGTAATTAAAATTAAAACCATCCTGAACTTAAAAGATGAGCATCATTAATTAATTTTCTAGAGGAATAATGTTAAGGGGTTAATGCGGAGTGGTAGTTAACATCTTCAACCACCTACTAAAGGTGCAAAAAGTGTATAGTGTGACGCTTTGAGTTATTTCGAAACTAAAACTTTAAAATAATTTTATTCATACACTCGTTCAGATCCTTGCTGTTAGAAAAGCTTTTCAAATTTTCACCAACAATTTTTGTTAAGAAAAAAGAAACTCTTTATAGGTCAAGGTGTGAAGAATGATTCTGGTCGAATTCAAAACTCTTGCCAAAAGGATGACCGAAATAAGCGATGGACACTAACGTCCGTTTCAGGTGGTTACAATAAATTGGCGTCGTTTCTCTCCAGTTTTCTTTCGGTGGTCGTGCTATAAATGAAAAGTTAAAAATAAACAATTTCACTTTAGAAAAATTTTATACAACTTATATTTCTAAGAAAACTTTTCTTTACCAAACTTCAGAAATTAAAAATGTAATTATTCAATAAATAAACTTAAACTTGTTTGTTTGATATTTAATAATATTTTAAAAGTTTTTTAAGAACTAATATAAAATTTGAATAATAATCAACGCCGTACCGAGTAAGTTTTGTAATTTTAATAAAATTATTTATTTTAATATAAGAAGGTCTTGAACTTTTTTTTTCTACGAGAAACTTCAAGAAACTTTCTATGCAATTTTTTGCATGTTTTGTATTAACTCTTAAGCAGTGGGTTTTTTAATACAAAAAATCTTTCAGTTGGAAAGTTCACCATTTATCAACTATTTATATTAAAAAAGGCTTAGATCATTTTAGTTAGTACTTGGGGTGAATTGAAGATGCAGAAGCCCCATCTAAAGGGTTTGCCTACACTTTTAAATTTTCCAGTTGAAAAATTTGTAATGATCTTTATGAAGGTTATATAATTTTCTTTAAATTAATTTTACTCCTGCCTCTCTACTCCAAATATTAACCGAGTTACGGCGTTTAGAATATTGAACGTTTCTATAATCTTTTTATTCGAACAACGACTTATGGCTCGAGTCTTTTGAAAATAACCGAAAAACTATCACTCGTAGCAAAAAATTTGAAATAATCTATATTAAAGATCATAAAATTACCTTTAATTTAATTTAATTTTCACCTCTTTACACCAAATATTAACCGGGATATGGCGTTTTCAAAATGTAACGTTTTTAGAACCTTTTATTCAAATTACGATTTGAAAAAATGATGAGAATTAAATAAAATTAAAGGTAATTCGATGATCTTCAATATAGATTATTAACAATTTTTTGCTACGAGTGATAGTTTTTCAGTTATTTTCAAAATACAGAGCCATAAATCGTAATTTGAATAAAAGGTTCTAAGGCTCGTATTTTGAAAATACCTGAAAAACTATCACTCGTAGCAAAAAATTGGTAATAATCTATATTGAAGATCATCGAATTAACTTTAATTTTATTTAATTTATATATCTATACTCCAAATATTAACCGAGTTATAGCGTTTTGAAAATGGAACGGTGGTCTAGTCGTTTAATTTGAACTATGATTTATGACTTGAGTATTGTTAAACTAACTGGAAAACTACCATTCTAAGCAAAATTTGTAACAATCTTTATTGAAGATCATCAAATTAGCTTTAGTTTAATTTAATTTTCATCTTTCTACTGCAAATATTAACTGAGTTATGGCATTTTTAAAATTGAACGTTTTTATAATCCTTTTATTCGAACTACGATTTATGACTTGAGTATTGTTAAACTCACTGGAAAACTATCATTCTAAGCAAAAAATATGTAATCATCTTTAATAAAGATCATCAAATTACCTTAAATTCTATTTAATTTTCATCTTTATACTCCAAATATTAACCGAGTTATAGCGTTTTGAAAACGGAACGGTTGTCTAGAAGTTTTATTTGAACGACGATTTATTGCTTGAGTGTTTTGAGAATAACTGGAAAACTATCATCCGTAGGGGAAAATTTGTAATAATATTTATTGAAGATGATCAAATTAGCTTTAATTTCGTTTTTATTCTGTTCCGCTACTGCAAAAATTAGCCGAGTTATGGCGTATTGAAAATTGAACGTCCTTCCAAACGCATCCCTCGAAAAGGAACAGAAAAAGAAATCTTGTATATTTTTTAACCATTTGTAACCTTGTAAAATTATCTGTGATACGTGGTAGGATCAAGTCCTTTTATATGTATATGTTAACATCAGAGTTTTCAAGTTAATTCCCGAGTGTTCTGTGATTGTATTTTATATTCCCATCCAATTCTTTCGATTATCTGCTTTATGCGTTAAATTGTTTTTCATATTTCCAAAAAGTTGTAAAAGTAAATAATATAAATTTATTTTATATGAAAAATCTTTAAAATCACTTAGTTTTATCACCAACCACCACTTGAAAATATTAAGTTACACAAGTAACTCAAGTAGCAAAACCCTTTTACGTTGTATAAAGTTGTAAGTTTTTACAACCACCTTGGGTATTACCACTTCAACTTTCCTTTTTATATATTTTATTTTCTTTCATAAAATAATATAATCTATTAAAAACAAATTCAAAATGGACTTAGAAGCTGATTTTGTAACAAACTTTCACAATATTCGTCAAATTCGTAAGTTACAGATAAGCGAAAGTTTCATAACAAAAAGTAGAATGTCAAATAAAATTCCAACATTTTCTCACTTATAAAATAATTATTATCTTTTAAGGAAAATTTTAAGGGACAGGTTAAATGTTAAAATATAAGCCTAGGTAGCGTCATAAAGTAGTTAATTTCAAGTCTTTGAGTTTGATGTAATTAAACTTAATGTGAAATTTTCTTAAGGATTAAAACACCTGAGTTGATGAATTTCCAAAGTAAATAAACTCATTCTTTTCTTAACTAAATTAATTTATTAACTTCAAAAGTTAAATATTTTATTTACATTTTTACCTAAAATAAACAATTTGGTGAAAGAAACTCTAAATATTATGGCTAAGGTGAGTTTTTGAGCTGTTTAAATTACAAAAAATTTGCACATTTTCTTGCTTTCTAAAAATATTTTAATAAATTCGGGACGGCTAGTGCCGCTTCTACAATATTCTGAAAAACTGAAATCTTGCATTTGCTTATTTCTTCCATATTTTTTTTTATTACTCAAGTGACTGTAATGACATTTGGTGCCAAATTTACATAAGTCGATGCCCAGTGGATGTTGATAAACTTTTTTTTGGTTCTTCTTCTATTACATATCAGTGTAATAAGTTTTATGGAAATTAAATTTTTCAAAAAGTAGTTTTGAGTAGAACAATAACTAAAGTAATTCAAATAACCAAAAGTTATTTAATAATGAAATTCTTCAAGTTGGAATTAAAAGTTTTATTGGTAGATTTTTTTTACTTTTTCAGATTGTGTTCTAGTGCAAGAATGTTCATTTATATACCACCTAAGTATATTAGAAAATTGCATTGCTATTAGTTTTCAAAGCCAGTTTAAAATCGATAAATCGACAACTTGGAGGTACAAAACCTTTTTCATTAGTTGAAAATAGCTTTGGTGTTAAACTCAAAATGTGACACATATTTAAAATTATTTTAATTAAATTAATTTTGTAGTACTTGGAAATTTAGAACAAATTTAAATTTTTTAACTAAAGAGGAGGTTCACTTATCTATAGTTTAACAAACATAGCTTCTGTCTTATTTTAAGTCTACGACTAAACGTGCCCTTCACACTTCCGTGGACGGTCGCCCAGTGAAATTATAGGCCTGCGGCAGAGACGTAAAGAACAGATACATAGACTGTAAACACTCCTTTAGACTCTATAAATCAGCATCTATGGGACAACTGAAAGTCTCTTGGTGTTCGCCTGTCCGTTAAATTGACAAGGCGCTTTGTACGTATCAGCCTATCAGCATAGACCAGTCGACATTCTCTCACTTATTTCACTTTGCCAATAGATGCTGCCTGCCGGCAGCTGTAAACACTCTTTTAGACTCTATGAAGCAGCGTCCACAGGTCAACTGTGAGTATGTTGCTGTTCGCCTGTCGGTTTAATCGGTATGCCTCTTACCACCTATAGACCTATCAGCATAGAGCAGCCGACAGTCGACACACTCTTACTTATTTTACTGTGCCGATAGATCCTGCCTCCCGGCAGCTGTCAACACTGCGTTAAACTTTATGAATTATCGTCTACATGTCAACTAAGAGTTTCTAGGTGTTTGCCTGTCGGTTAAATTGGAAAGCCGCTTGCCATCTATCGGCCTATTAGCATAGAGCAGTCGAAAGTCGACATACTCTCACTTATTTCACTGTGCATATAGATCCTGCCTTCCGGCAGCTGTAAACACTGTCTTAAACTAGCCAACTGAAAATCTCTTGGTGTTCGCCTCTCGATGAAATCGGTAAGCCGCTTACCATCTACCGGTTTATCAGCTTAGAGCAGTCGACACACTCTCGTTTATTTCACTTTGCCTGTAGATCTTGCCAGCCGCCAGCTTTAAACAATCCTTTAGACTCTATGAATCAGCTTCCACGGGCCAACTGAGAGTCTCTTGATGTGTTCGCCTGTCGGTTAAATCGGCAAGCCGATTGCCACCTATCGGCCTATTAGCATATAGCAGCAGTCGACACACTCTCACACTTATATCACTTTGTCGATAGCTCTTGCCTACCTGCAGCTGTAAACACACTTTTAGACTTTCTAAAACGTCCACAGGCCAACGGAAAGTCCCTTGGTGTTCGCTTGTCGGTTAAACCGGAACATGCCCCTTATTGGCCTATCAGCATAGAGCATTCGATAAACTCTCACGTATTCCACTTTGTTGAAAAATCCTGCCTGTTGGCAGCTGGAAACACCCCTTTAGACTTTATAAATCAGCGTCTACAGGTCTGAGAGAGAGTCTACAACTGAGAGTCTCTTGGTGTTTGCTTATCAGTTAAATCTGCAAGCCGCTTGCTACTTATCGGCCCATCAGCATAGAGCAGTCGACGTATTCTCTTATTTCGCTTTTTCGATAGAACCTGCTTATTGATGCTTTTAAACACTCCTGTAGACTCTATAAATAAGCGTCCACGGGCCACTGAGAGTCTCTTGGCCTTCCCCTGTCAGTTAAATCGGCATGCCGCTTGTCTTCTATAAACCTACAAGCATAGAGCAGCCGACAATCGACACACTCTCACTTATTTTACTTTGCCGAGAGATCCTGCCTGCCGGCAGCTGTAAACAGTGAGTTAAACTTGATGAATTGTCCTGTACATGTCAACTGAGAGTTTCTTGGTGTTTGCCTGTCTGTTAAATTGGAAAGCCGCTTGCCATCTATCGGCCTATTAGCATAGAGCAGTGGACAGTCACCATACTCTCACTTATTTCACTGTGCCTATAGATCCTGCCTACAGGCAGCTGTAAAAACTACTTTAAACTCGCCAACTGAAAATCTCTCGGTGTTCTCCTGTTGATGAAATGGGTAAGCCTCTTGCCATCTATCGGTTTATTAGTTTAGAGCAGTCGACACACTCTCGTTTATTTCATTTTGTCTATAGATCTTGCCTGCCGGCAGCTGTAACCACTCCTTTAGACTTTCTTTATGAATCAATGTCCACAGACCGACGGAGAGTCTCTTGGTGTTCGCCTGTCGGTTAAATCGGCAACCACTTGCCACCTATCGATATATTAGGCTAGATCAGTCGACACACTCTCGTTTATTTAACTTTGCCTATAGATCTTACCTGCTGGCAGTAAACAATCCTTTAGACTCTATGAATCAGCTTCCACGGGCCAACTGAGAGTCTCTTGTGTTTGCCTGTCGATTAAATGGGCAAGCCGCTTCCCACCTATTGGCCTATTAGAATAGAGAAGTCGGCAAACTCTCACGTATTCCACTTTGTTGAAATATCCTGTCTATCGGCAGCTGGAAACACTCTTTTACACTCTATGAATCAGCGTCTACAGAGCAAATAGGAGAAAAAGAAGCGGTTAAAAAAGCTTATCGGTTAAATCTGTAAGCCGCTTGCCACTTATCGGCCTATCAGCATAGAGCAGTCGACACGTTCTATTATTTCGCTTTTCGGATAGATCCTGGCTACCCGCAGTTGTAAACGCTCCTTTAGACTCTATAAATCAGCATCTACAGGTCAACTGAGAGTCCGATAGTGTTCGCCTGTCGGTTAAATCGGCATATTGGCCTATAGAGCAGTCAACACACTCACTTATTTCACTTTGGCTATAGATCACTTCTTTAGACTCTTTGAATCAGGGTTCACGAGTCAACTGAGAGTCTCTTGGTATTTGCCTAAAAACCGACAATTGTTTGGCTCGCTTTCTAAGCGAACACACAAGCTCGTCTACATTAGCGAATATACGTATTTGGGTTACCGTAACCGTTGCCGTTTGCCTGTAAGTATCCGCCTTTAGCTTCTTTTTATGGGAAACGAATTCTGTCGTTTTTAATCGGCAAGTCGCTTGCCTTCTATTAGCTTATCAGCATAGAGCAGTCGACACACTCTCACGAATTTCACTTAACCCGACACTGGTCTGTCGGCATAGTGTGAACGCTTCTTTATTATCGAAATCCACGGTACACAACACGAACTGAATTTAAAAAATCTGATTGTGATTCTGATTATTATTTCAAATAATAAAAAAAAAACTAATTTAAAATGAAAGGTTTAATTATGAATTTTATACTAGTCGCAAATGTGGTTAAAAAGCACGTTTTACGAAAGCAACAAATGCTTAAATATATATTTTGCAAGCGTACATTCTGTGCTAATTTTTAAATTTTTTATAGCTGTTACATAGCGGCTCTTAAGGATCTAAGCTTGATTTTAGACAAGGAGATTGCCTGCGAGGCAATCTTCCATGCCAAAGACAAAGGAAAACTGCTTATCTC
The DNA here is from genome assembly GCA_963924605.1 of Malthinus seriepunctatus. Classification (NCBI taxonomy): domain Eukaryota; kingdom Metazoa; phylum Arthropoda; class Insecta; order Coleoptera; family Cantharidae; genus Malthinus; species Malthinus seriepunctatus. The sequence continues at coordinate 19,936,764 of OZ004602.1, read as the reverse complement.
AATGTCAACAGCGGTTGTCTAAAACTGGTAGAACGGCAGAATAAATTTCAGCTTCCTGCTACTGTCTGTACGTGGTGTGAAAGCGTGAAGGTTCAATAAGGGTTAGTGCTTAGCCAGTTTCCTTGCAGTCTTCGTGTCTAAAAGGGGTCTAAAAGTCTTAGTCAATAAACCTCGACGCTTTAGTCATGGAAACTGTCTGCAAGGTCGTCTCCGATGCAGAAGACTCTAGAGAGACACACATTCTGGAAGGAACGGTAAACTAAAAATCAGTCTTGCGCCATTGGTCTCTGGGTGGTATGGAGCTTGGAACGGTTCCATAAGCGCCAATGCTTAACTAGTATCCTTGCAGAGAATCTCTGGTAGACAGCCTCAACAAATGGCTTAAAAGTTTCAATCTTTATGCTTGGCGTGGTGCATCTTTGCGTATAATATACTGCTACTCTACAGGCCTCAATCAATCCCTCTAGATCCGAAGCTATGTCCATCTACTCACATACACTGATAGGGCACTGATTGTTGCATTTTTGCATTATTAATCCATAATTTTTGGAACGCTTACATGTATTATGTACAGGCCACACCTTTCAACAAATTAAGACACAAAGAATTTAAAAAGAAAAATTATTTTTTTATCAAAAAGAAAGATGGTTTCGTTTCAATCCATCCCTTTATAGTGTAAAATAGATTGAACTTTACACATAAAACATCCATATACGTCACCCTTTGATTGATGATAGGTCTACTAAATTCCGCATCTAACAAGAGGGTGTACACAAAAACTTTGTTACTTAGCAACAATAATTTAATCTGATTAATAATCACTTTTTAATTTAAAATTGCATTTCAAAAAATGTAGAAGTGGTGGTACTTTAGACTTTTAGAGAAAGCATCATTAAAGCTTTCGGATGAAAGCACCAAAGAAACTTTTTCAAGAGTTGACAACCACGAAACGCTTGCTTTTGTCTTTTATCAACTGGAAAAATAGAAGTTTGTTTTTAAAAGACAGTTGAAATTACGTTTTGAATTCTAAGTAGATTTTAATAGATTTTAAATTAAAAAAAAATGGTTAATGTAAAAGTTTGTCGGTTCATTTGCAAAGTTACGAATAGTTTGTGTAGTCATTGATGATTGATGGATGGATAATTGGGTTCGCCACAAACCATTGTTTGACTATGAATTTATTATATTTCATCTCCTTGTTTTCTATTTATTAAAAACTGAAACGTGCGCCATTGTTAGATTTACAATGCCTTAATTCATTGCTTTACTACGTAATTAAATTTGAACTGCTGATGATGAAAATAAAAATTTTGTGTCAGAGTTTACAGGATTTGCTCATAATCCTGCGACAACAGATTATGCAGTACCTACGGTACTACAAGGTACAAGTAGTTTACTTGCCTTTATCAACAACACGGCATAGCCAAATGTTTGTGTATTGTAATGGGGTAAAAAAAATTTTTTGAGATAACACCGGATATATGTATTTTGAGGTCCCCCGAGTCGATCTAGACCATTTTTAGAAAAAAGTCTGTGTGTGTGTATGTATGTGTGGATGTAGTTCCCCACGAAATCTCTGAAACGGCCAAACCGATTGACTTGAAATTTGGTATAGGGTCTTATCAGATAACGACGGAGTGCAGAAAGGAGTTTGTTCAAAATCGGTCCGCTAGGGGGCGTGCAATTAAGGAAATTTTGTGTTTTTTAAATGGAACTATATAATTTTTTTTAAATCATCCGATAGAGAACTTTTTTTTTTATTCAATGATATAAAAATTTTTAAAATTATTTTGTTTTTAAAAGAGTTTTTACGCAATCAAATATTTAATAATATTTGGCAGCTGACGTTTCTGACAATTGTCAAAAAATTTGACAGTTGTCAAAAAATTTGACATTTGTCAAAAAATTTTGACTTTTATTTATTTTTAATCAGTGATTATAAAAATGTTCAGTATTCTTTTGTTTTCTAACTGTTTTGGTCTTAAAATAATCAACTCAATCGGAAAGTCTTGTGTTGACACAACAGATATTTTTCTAGAAATGGTCTAGATTGTTTTAGGGGACCTCAAAACAGATATACCTATCCGGTGTTATTTCAAAATTTTTTTTCAACCCGATTGCAATAATACCTTTTAGGTATCTGAAAGTAAAGGTGTTCCATTTAAATTAAGAAATTTTATCCCATTTCCGGTTAAACCGGAAGTCAAAATATAAAGTTTTTGGTATCGTGTAATAGCTAGTTTTATGAGCTTTCAAAATATTAAAAAATATACAGGGTGTTCCTAAAAGTTTTGATATTTTTGTAATTTCCGGTTAAACCGAAAACGTTTTGTTAACTGAAAATAGTGTCAAATAATAGATATTAATGGGATTGATTCATATCCATTTTCACAAGTATTCATTTTTATTACAAAAGAAATTACCTAGAGATTTTAAAAATTTTGACATTCAAAAAATGATTACTCCAAAACGGCTCGAGCGATTTTGATAAAAATTTATATTTTTATAGAGAATTACGTTGTCTATAACATACTCAAATTTGTTGAAATCGGCCGGACCAGTTTTTGAGAAAATTCATTTCAAAATTTTGACCTACTTTGGCGTCTTAAAAGTAAGCCATTTTGAAACATTTTTAAACATCGACTTAGTTAGAACTAAAGGCCTATATTTTGGCTGTATAATGCCGTTTTGACATTTTTATAATAATAATTAACGGCAAAGTTATAAGAGAAAAACCACAGAATGGGACAATCGTTCTAATGACCGCCATTTTGAATTAAAAACTTTGAATTTTTTTTAAAACTGGCGCTCAGATGTACTATCTTATAACATAACCAAGTAAAATTGAATTTGACCCAAATTTCCAATACGCGCCTAAAATAACCACCTTATTTTTGGATACCCTGTATAGATTTCTTATAAAAGCTTATTGTGCCGATGAAATAATTTTAAAGTGCCTAAAATAAAATTTTATCAAAATCGGTTCAGTATTTTTGCTTCAGGGAGAGTACAGTCAGCCTCACAATTAATGGCCACTCTGGCTATAAGCCTAACACGAATTGTGGATGAAACCATTATAACACCCCTTACTTCAATTGAAGGGTAACTTTAAGTTGCCAACAAGTGGTAAATCAACAACCTCCCCTTCTGTCCTTTTGTTATTGTTGGCTAATAAACACCCTGGTGTACAGCCAGGGTGACCAATAATTGTGAGGCTGATTGTACATACATACATATCCAGACATTTTGGTTCAAAAAATCGAAATTTTTTTTTGCATTTAAGAATCAAGCAATCTTAAAACGTCGAGAAATGCAAAAAAAAAATTTACTATTTTTTTTTCTCGATTATAACCATCCCAACTAACATTCTTGTCTTATAACCTTTAGCTAAAAAGTCTGATTTATATTATAAGTGCTATATTCTTGCTCCTCAAGTGCTAATTAGTTGTTAAGAGGCTTTATTAAACATTATTTTGTTCCCTGAACTAAATAATTCTTTAAAGTAGTACCATAAACGTTCTTACAGCAAAATTATAAAATTGTTTATAGGACTTATATAAAATTGTTTTAAGAACGTTTATAAAACTTTTTTATCAACATCTCCCTATACTGCTTTATAACATTTCTGTAATTGAGCTTCTTATCTTCACTGCAACTCTTACAACATACTTATGAAAATGTACAAATAAACGAACAAATAGCTCACAATAGAAACCTTAAGAAACTGTTGTGTAATAGCAAAGAGTGCATAGGTTATAGAAAAATATGTCGTAATACGCAGTTTGGAATTACGTGTTGTGATTGGTTGGACAACAGATAAATTTTACTGAAGTTTGATATTTGTACCAGTTTCTTGTTATAACAACGCTTCTGGTTGGCTTTCTAGCAAAACAGTTTATTCTTTTTAACGTTTACCATTTGGATTCAAAAATTTGGATCCTGTACATTTTAAAAATGGAGATAACCGTTTTTGCCAAGACGCCAATGTTAATTTAGAAAACGAGTTCCCCGTAGTCAAAAATCAAATTCAAAAATAGAAAAATAATTGCTTTAATTTTAAATTAAAAAATACATTATTATGTTTTGTATTGAATGTTTAGATAATACATTCAAATTTAAATGTTCTTAAATACGATCCTGTATCTGCTTCTTTATTAGATATACAACACATATTGTATACATATTTTGTAGTAATCACTAACTGTATCTAATTGTCTTATAATAGTTGCTTTCGTGGCAAATGCATTTTATAAGGAAGAGGCCATGTTGAAAGAACTACAACACGTCCGAATCGCCGCCATATTTGACAGATAATTAAATGATTTAAATTATTTATAGTATTACTAGTTTTAGAGAGAAAAATAATGGTACTTTAAAAGTTTTATGTCTTTATAAATATATTAACATAATTTTATTATCAGAAAAAGTCAATTTCAAAAATATTAATTTTTTTGGGAATTTCAATAATTTTAAAAATATTAAGCAAACGCACGGCGCATTAAAATTTCATGATATTTGTGGTATATAAATAACAGTAATCTTCGCTTCGTATGCAAAAATAATCCTGTAGGCCATGCATATCATCTCCAAAAAGCTTTGACTTAAAATTCTTAGCCATGATGGCTATCGCCATGTACTACAACTTTTTTTCAATCACCCTTGAAATCTATCGTTTAGACCGGTTAAGGTAATATAGCTTGAGAACTAATTTGTTTCCTCTAGATAGGTCTAAGAAAATATTATTGTATTTATAGATGTTGCTTTCTGCAGCTCTTAACAAAAAAATTGAAATTCTAGTCATTCTTATAAATCACCTATAAACTCATTGTATTAAATATCTATTATTGTTTCATAACTATCTGGTAAGAGTGTTTACAGGCGTTATACAACGACCTATAGTACTAAATTGTTTTATATACCTGCGCCCATTTGGGCTCTATAAGGGTTGTATACACGTTTAGTAAACGTTTTTATTGCAGCAATGGTTTATAATTATTGTTTTGTAAACGTTCTTACAGCTTTTATAAACCATCAAATTGTTAGTTGGGATATTACCTATAACAACTTTTTCTTGAACTGGAAAAAGTTAAAATTGAAAATTAAAAATTTAGTTTTTCGATCGTAGTTTGAAAATGATTTACTGTAGAAAAAAAGCCTCCAGAAAAATATTTAGGATGTCAAAAGAGCTATCAAATGATACCAAACTCGTTTTTTTATCACATCGACGTTAAGCGTCGCGACGTTTAGTTAAAAAGTTAAACGTCGCGAAGACTAGCGTCGATGTGATAAAATGTCGAGTTTGGTATCGTTTGATAGCTCTTTTGACCTTGTCTAAGTTTTTCTCGAGCATTTTTTTCTAAAGTAAACCATTTTCAAACTGCTAGTCCAGTTTTCAGCTTTTTTGCGTTATTTTATGCGTATTATAAATACGATTTTACACAAAATGTAGATTAAAATTGATAAAACTGGGGATGTAGATACACTTACTTGTATGGGTTGTTCATATACATTTATACATGCTTATGGAATTTCCAAAGCCTGCTTGTTTTGTCAAAAATTTTTAATTAAAAAAATACGTTTGAATTTAAAATTTTTAATAAAATTAACATCGAAAATATTACTTTATTGATTGACTTAAATTCACCTAGTCGAGGGCTTACAACATCTAAAGTTTGAAATTTTATCTAAAAAGTCGCAGAAATCTCGCATTTTATCTTTTTTAAATTTCAATCAATTATTGTTACGCAGTAGAAAAGCCATTTTTCCCAATCACACTTTGAAATCAAATAGTCAAATTAAAATTGATAGGTATACTTATGTCGATTTTTAAAAACACATGTGGCTTATCGTTAATTGATGAATTGATGATGATATTACATTACATCTCGTGTATAAAAGGCGATAATTTTTTTACTACGTGGCAACTTTTATTATTGATTGATTGGAATATATCTACATGTTACAAATTAATTAATTGCCTGTAATGGCTTGCCATCAGTATTTATATCGGTAGAATACTAAAAGCAGCACGCTTTTGATTGACAATTAGTAATTTGATTTCATGAAATTAATTATTTTGAAAAATTTTTGATTTGACATTTTTTACTTGATTTTAAATAAAAAATAAATATGAAAGAAAGGTATAAAAATATTCTTGCTTTTGTAAATTTTTTTGAGAAAATTTTTTTTTCTAAAATAAATTGAGAAGTAGGAAATCACCAAAGTACGATTGACATGATAAATCCTTATGTCAGAAAGTTTCGGTCACCACCCTGTATACTTTAACAAACCATCACAACTACAAATGATCGTAAAAACTACAAATGCTAGTTTTGCAGCTGTTATTTTTATTTCCAATAATGAAATAAAAATAAAATCTAGTCAGATAATCTGCTAAAAACTAATAAATTGAAATAACTCGCGTGGCAAAATAGTATTTTTTGAACTTGAACTTTATAAATATCGAATTGAATTTTGATCTTTTTATTACCTACCTATAGAAGAGCAAACTTTATTTGCTTTAATTTATTATATCGGCAAAGGAAAAATTTAAACTGTTTACTTAGGATTTGAAACTTTGTGGTCGTGTTATGTTAAAGTTGTAAAATTTTCTGTTTGTTTTACCTATTGTTTTTGAAATCGACTCAGTTTACGTATTATTAAAACTTCATGAAATGACAGCGAGATATTTATACCATACCTATAGCAATAATCCTTTCAAACTATACTTTTTCGTTCCCTGGTATGCTGGCATGACCTGGCATCCATAGCAGGCGACGACATTTTTTCCCGCAAGCGTAATAAGTCTGCAGATGCAGTCCGTTACTAGTCCGGACCTTACTTCACAGACGTTTCGCTCTATGAGGGCTGTTTGACTGTCAGCTACCACGAAAATTCCTTGGTTGTGATAACGTCTATCTAACAGCATATGCGCACATGTTAAGATGGTGTAAATTTCTGCTTGGAAGACGGTTGCGTGCTCTCCGAGGCTTAAGATTACCCCTTGCATCAAGTTGCCGTCCCCGATGGTTCCAGCTCCTGTACCTGTTGGGTTTTTAGAGCCGTCTGTGTAAAACACAAGTCCATTTATTTTAACTGTCTTGCATTCCCATTCTTCCCTTGTCGGAATATTAATTCCGTAGGTTTTTTCGATAGTATATGCTTTGGTTGTTCTATCAGACACCATACTAAGTATGGTGTGTTCTTCCATCTCTCTTAGGATTTGAGCTTTCTAGTCTGTGAGCCTCACTTAATGCTTTAGCTTTTACCACCAGATGTAAGGGTGGAAGGTTCAACATTAATTGCTGCGTAGTACGCATTGCTCCAGCTATTCCTAGGCAGTGATGCCGAGTTAAAAATAAAATGTTGAATACCAACAGGGGTCTAAATAGACTCTAGCTCTCTCTGCTCTGCGCTATGAATTATTATTCTATAATTATATGGTCGATTCTTGTTCCCTGGAGCTTTATGAAGATGGAGATGTAAGGGTGGAAGGTTCAGCATCGATTGCTGCTTGCGTAGTACACATTGCGCCACCTATTCCTAAGCAGTGATGCCGAGTTAAAAATAAAATGTTGAATACCAACAGGGGTCCAAATGGACTCCAGTTCTCTCTGCTCTTCGCCATGAATTATTATTCGGTAATTATATGGTCGATTCTTGTTCCCTGGAGCTTTATGAAGATGGAGATGTAAGGGTGGAAGGTTCAGCATTGATTGCTGCTTGCGTAGTACGCATTGCTCCAGCTATTCCTAGGCAGTGATGCCGAGTTAAAAATAAAATGTTGAATACCAACAGGGGTCTAAATGGACTCTAGCTCTCTCTGCTCTGCGCTATGAATTATTATTCGGTAATTATATGGTCGATTCTTGTTCCCTGGAGCTTTATGAAGATGGAGATGTAAGGGTGGAAGGTTCAGCATCGATTGCTGCTTGCGTAGTACACATTGCTCCAGCTATTCCTAATCAGTGATGCCGAGTTAAAAATAAAATGTTGAATACCAACAGGGGTCCAAATGGACTCCAGTTCTCTCTGCTCTTCGCCATGAATTATTATTCGGTAATTATATGGTCGATTCTTGTTCCCTGGAGCTTTATGAAGATGGAGATGTAAGGGTGGAAGGTTCAGCATTGATTGCTGCTTGCGTAGTACGCATTGCTCCAGCTATTCCTAGGCAGTGATGCCGAGTTAAAAATAAAATGTTGAATACCAACAGGGGTCTAAATGGACTCTAGCTCTCTCTGCTCTGCGCTATGAATTATTATTCGGTAATTATATGGTCGATTCTTGTTACCTGAAGCTTTATGAAGATGGAGATGTAAGGGTGGAAGGTTCAGCATTGATTGCTGCTTGCGTAGTACGCATTGCTCCAGCTATTCCTAGGCAGTGATGCCGAGTTAAAAATAAAATGTTGAATACCAACAGGGGTCTAAATGGACTCTAGCTCTCTCTGCTCTGCGCTATGAATTATTATTCGGTAATTATATGGTCGATTCTTGTTACCTGAAGCTTTATGAAGATGGAGATGTAAGGGTGGAAGGTTCAGCATTGATTGCTGCTTGCGTAGTACGCATTGCTCCAGCTATTCCTAGGCAGTGATGCCGAGTTAAAAATAAAATGTTGAATACCAACAGGGGTCTAAATGGACTCTAGCTCTCTCTGCTCTGCGCTATGAATTATTATTCGGTAATTATATGGTCGATTCTTGTTCCCTGGAGCTTTATGAAGATGGAGATGTAAGGGTGGAAGGTTCAGCATCGATTGCTGCTTGCGTAGTACGCATTGCTCCAGCTATTCCTAGGCAGTGATGCCGAGTTAAAAATAAAATGTTGAATACCAACAGGGGTCCAAATGGACTCCAGCTCTCTCTGCTCTTCGCCATGAATTATTATTCGGTAATTATATGGTCGATTCTTGTTCCCTGGAGCTTTATGAAGATGGAGATGTAAGGGTGGAAGGTTCAGCATCGATTGCTGCTTGCGTAGTACGCATTGCTCCAGCTATTCCTAGGCAGTGATGCCGAGTTAAAAATAAAATGTTGAATACCAACAGGGGTCCAAATGGACTCGAGCTCTCTCTGCTCTGCGCCATGAATTATTATTCGGTAATTATATGGTCGATTCTTGTTCCCTGGAGCTTTATGAAGATGGAGATGTAAGGGTGAAAGGTTCAGCATTGATTGCTGCTTGCGTAGTACGCATTGCTCCAGCTATTCCTAGGCAGTGATGCCGAGTTAAAAATAAAATGTTGAATACCAACAGGGGTTCAAATGGACTCCAGCTCTCTCTGCTCTGCGCTATGAATTATTATTCCGTAATTATATGGTCGATTCTTGTTCCCTGGAGCTTTATGAAGAATTTAAGCACAAGCACGTTTTCTAGGTTAATTAAAACGGCTCCAATAAATTTTTAACTGATTTCAAACGTAAGTTATAGAGAATTTTTATCTCCTAGAGGGGTTGTTATAAACTAAATGTTGTCAAATTGATGTCAATCGATTTGTTTCGATGTCAGCAGCAATATCAAAAATTTTTAGAACCACAAAACCTAATAATCCAAAAATTATAACTACCAATCTTTTATAATTAAAGTCTTTTCCTTTCCTTGCTACTGGACATGAAAGACGATTATTAATACCTACTGTAAGACAGATTTATGTCAGTATTTGAATTATTAAAAGGGCGTAGCCAAATCTGCGCGAACTTATCCCTTCCACTCGCCATCAAAGATCTTTGTTGCAGTACATGTAAACAACCTTTGCTCCACTCTGTAGAAATTGTACGCAATCGTTTTTCGTCAAAAAATAGTTAACGATCACAACGATTGCCATGGTATAAATATTTTTTGACACAATTTAGCCGAATTTAGCTATGACATAGTGACACTGACAACCACCAAAAGTGAATTTTATAAAAGTAATTTTTCCGCTCAATGCCTGAGAAATGTACCTACTGAACCATTGATTGATTAATAACTACTTATAGTTTTAACTTCTTCTGCTGATTCTATGACTGAACATAATTCATCAGTAGAAAGATGTTGTTATTGCTGGAGCACTGTTTGTTGTACCATTGGATGCACATTTGCAATGTATTTAGTAATTCTTGTATGGTATGCGTTTTTTTACACACCGACTATCGAAAAAGAGCCCTAGCCCTAGCGGGTCTTAATTGGATTGTAGAAAAATTTAATAACATCGCTGAAATGACGTAAGTTACTCAACTATTACCCGAGTACATTTATAAATATTTCTTTTCTATTATAGAAAATATTATTAATTTGTTATCAATGCTCATTCATAATAATTATGAAGTTGGTTGAAAAGTGCGGAAGTCTATTATACACTGTTTTACCTTTAGGTACTAAAAATGTATTTAATAAATAAAGATTTTGCCTATTTTTATCATAGTTTTTGTGTTGCTGTGTTGACTTCCATCGAGTACAAAAATGTAATAAAAAGAACCTGACAAAATGTCTGTATGTACGGATTTGAAGGTTTTAAAATTTTTATTGTGAACTTAGAAATTTCCATATCATGGAAGTTTAGGTATAATAAAGCCTTCCAGAAGCATACTTTTTCTCATTTCAATGACTTTGAATTTGAGTTTTATGACGATTTTAAGATCAGTTTTTGATTTTGGGATTATATTGTAGACAAGACCCCATCTTTGATGTTATCAGAAGGTCATTCTATAAGTATCATGACCATGGAACACACTATAGTCGAGACTACTGTCGAGATCGACAGAACGTCAACTACTTTATAAGATTGATGTTATCTTGGTGGAACCATCATCTTACATGAACGATGACGTAGTCATTTTCTATTTATTCTATTTCAAAATGGAACAAATTCAATTTATAATATTTGCTTACATTTTCTATAAATTTGCTCAATTTTGATGTGCATACATGGAACTTACAGCACATCAGACGTGAATATTCTAGAGGTGAATTCGCAGAAACCCACTGACGAATATCGAATATTCTCTTAGAATGAGCTTCTGCGTTAACTATATTAGATGTGATGATGGATTTTAAATGGGTGGATGATGGATGATAGACCGTTCAGAAGATATAAGAATTTCAATTAAAAATTTATTCGTGACGTCCGAGGAGACGTCAGACCGTTGAAATAAAAAAAAAATTAAACTAATTATTTATTAAGTACATTTTTTCCAAAAAAATACAGTGTAATAGACTTCCACTTTCCAACCAACTTCATTTATGAGTACTATGCGCAGATTGATAAAAATTTTCAGTACATTCTACAAAAGAAAACCAATTATATCTTTAAATTTCCTCGCTATTTTAACGTACACAGTACACACTTACATGATGATAATAATTTTTTTTAAAGTTTGCCTAGCATAAGACTCACTGCGACTACAGTTGAGTCAAAAGCCATGCTATGACTGAAATAGGTAACATATTGCAACTAGCATTTCCAAGCCACATAAAAAACCACATAAAAAACACTGCCCTAACATAAAAGCTAACATATTTCTAATTTTGAATTAAGTATATTCTATAGAACAAAATCATTTGAAAATTTAGTTGTTTAAAAATTAAAATTTACTTGTTGGTTGTCACTGTCACTGTGTCATAATTAAAATCATAATTCGTCAAGTTACCGAAGACGAGCGCAGATGACAGGATTGAATATTGGAAAAAAAGGACAATGGCTGAAATTCAGCTGAATTCAGCACACAAGATTGTCAAATAAGGTTGACGCATGTTAATCCTGGTGTTAAGTGTTGTAAACCGGATTTTCAAAATTTGACCAATGGAAAACTTCTATTCAAATATCTCGAGCTTTTGTTGAGAGTGGCTTAGCTGCATCTTGTCGGTGAATAGTGTAAGTTCTCTTCTCACACTTTCGGGCGAGCCTACATCGGAATTAAAATCAAAAAGTTTGTAGAATTTTCTCCTAATTTTCCCAAATTTTTCTGACATATTTTGAAAATTGTAATGATTTAAAATCGCTGGGAATCTGATGATATCAGTCAGTGTTTAAACAAATTTTGGAAAAGTTACCGGAAAAGTCGACAAATTTCAAAAAAAATTTTTTTTTTTAATAATATATTTTCTACCGGTTCAACTATTAAAAAAAATTGTTATGCTACAGTATATGTTAAATAAGAGAAACAAATAAATATCTAAAGTACACTTAACCAACTAGAACATCATGATTTAAAACAATTACGAATTTTTGCTAATCGGTTGGAAAAGTTAAAAAACGGATTTATCAGTGTTCTAGAAAAAAAAAGGTCTCTAGCTGAAAAACCTTTTGAAAAGCGCTTTTCCGCTAAAAAATGTGTATTTTTGAATGCCCATCTTCCATGTCGATGTCGTAAAGAAAAGATGAAAATATATAATTCCGAAAGGTCACCGTCTCTGGGAGATTTTTTAATATTCGTTCTCGCAAACTGAATAGAGCCCGAATGGCGAAAATCCTCATTAAAGACCAGTCAAATAAAAAGGAGTTTCATCGATACACCATATATCACCTATTCAAATTCACTTTAACCTAAGTTTGAGTCACCGTGATCGCAAACATAATTGTGGAAAATTAAAATCTTGGCTCGATGAGCTGTTGCTTTCTGAAAATGGCTGAACAAGTTGAATTTTACATGAAGGCTTTCTAAAGGTCGCTCTACAGGCTGTTTTAAATAACCATTTCTAACTAAATACTACTCAAAATTATTCATCATCGTTAAGTTTTTTCTGGTAGCTGATGCAAGAGATTATCCAGCCTATCAAGCCTAGCAGTACAGATAAGTGAAAATTGATACGAAAGTGATTTGTGTTTGATTATTTGAGATTTTTCAATTTGGAGTTGTTGTTTGATAATTAACAACGTGGTTGGTAACCTTGTCGCCATTTTTAAATTAATTCACAACAAATACTTTTATTCAAGGTTTAATAAATGTTGTGTTTTTGGAAAATTTATGAACGAAATTTTACCTAAAGAAAGTAGCTTTGTTTCTGTGCCTAAAATTCATTTAGCAATTTATTGTTTAACCCTAGAAAGGCCACGATTTGAAACAACCATGGGGTCCGTTGGACCCCAATTAGTAGAGCTAGAAATGCTAAAACTATGACTTTTTTTTTTAATTTTATGGTGGCGTTGAGATATTTAAAGCTTCCATAATAATTTTATAAGAATAAATAAAACAATTATTTACAATTTCGATACAAAATAATAAAATTGAACGAGCCTTGCAGTTGTACTTTTTACAGCTTAGGAAAAATATTTATCTTTTTTATCTAATTGATAAATTTAATATCAGGACCCTAAAACATTTGAAATAAAAAGGTTTTTAATCTTTTGGTCAAAAAAAAATTTGAAAAAAAAAGTTTTTTATTTTTTAGGCCCCAGCTTAGGGCCCGCGAAATCGATGTCTGAGCCGCCCATGGATAATCACAAAATGATATCAGAATCATAAATTACAAGAGCAATGCTAAATTACAAAAAATTACAAAAAAATTACAAAAAAAAAATAGTCTACATTGATTTACATGACGAAAAAGGAATGTGGGGTCTAAAAGACCCCACCAGGAGTAACGCAAAATCATCGTTTTTCTATTAATTCGAAATTTCACTAAAAAATATTTTTATATTTTTTAAATCTATATTAAAAGTTAGGAAAAGTCACCGAAGAGCATTTCGAAATTCGAAAATTAAGTATAAAAATCTAAGTCTAAAAATGAAATGGGGTCCGAAAGACCCCACTGGCCTTTCTAGGGTTAAATAATTGTAAAATTTTTTTAACTGTTATTGATCATTTGGGGTTAAAGAAATAACTTTGGGTTCTTTTTGTTAACTTTAAGTGGTTTTGTTAAGCATCAATATTGCGGTTTTGGACGCTTTCAGCGTTAATAATTAATTAGCCGGGACTGTACAGTTGACGACCCTTGCGTACTTTTTTTATTTCAGAAACATTGGTTTATGCAATATCTCTTGCTTTTATTAAAAAGGTTTTTTTGGGTTGATCGAAACATCGATTTGTTGCTTATAATAATATACGTTATTCAATTTAGTTTTTTGTATTTGTATCTACTTTCACAGTTTGTAGAGGGTGTGATTGGTGTGAACTAAACTGTGTGGCGCCCTTATCTCTTATCTTATTCCCATGCCTTCTCCACTGGTTAGTGGCGAGCTTACATCGATTCTGTTGTTGTATTGTTGAATTTTGTGCCACAAGAAATTTTCAAATTACTTACCCCCCTAACAAAGATATTTGAGTTTGCTTATTTGCCCTATTCTTTTCTAAATTGGTATAGCTAAGTTAAATATCGAAGAAAATTGCCATATTGATGCAATAGTTGATGTAAGTTAATAAAAAGTGTATTTCACTCACATAATGGCTAAATTACACTCAAATGAATAAGACACTCTGCTCCGGCTCGTGTTTTAAATTTCATCCTTGTATAATAATGGTTATCGAATTATGCTCGTTAAACAATATACGATACTTCTAGTTTTTAAAAAACTTTATTATTATAAATATTTTGCAAAGGTAACACATCATAACGGATTTCACTTTTCAACCAATTTTATGAGTCGGTTCTAGTCGCTTTATAGAAAAACCAATTACCAGTACTATAATAAAAGTATGAGACATACTGCAAATAAGATTTGAATTCCACAAAATAAACACTGCCTTAACAAAAAAGGCAACATTTTTTTAAATTTTGATTCATTCTCAGTACATTTTTCAGACATATTGACCTGACAGCTGATTTCTTTAAAATTCACTTCTTGCTTGTCAGGTTGTCAGTGCCACTGTCAGATTTTTCTAGCCTACTCAGAGTCTCTATTTGTAAAAAAATGCTTTTTTTTATTAGCTCAAGAAACCTTTGACAGACTATACACTTTTTACAATTTTATATGAGGGATTTTAGACATAATACTTCATTTTATATCTCGCCATGAAAAGTTTCTTTGACAAAAATTAAGTTTAAGGAGGCAATAAAGCTAGGAGAAGAAATTGAATGGAGAAATTAAAAAAGATTGTAAAAGGTAATATAAATTTGTAATAGCTTGAGACGAATTTTTCAGAAAAGTTTTATGTAAACAAAAGCCAAACTTTTATCCGGCACGTCATTAAAAAGTCTTTTAAAGGATAACACAAAATCCTAAATATTAATTTTAATAAAAATAAAAAAAACCTGTCAAGATTATATTACTTGAAATTCAAAAAGTGAAATATGAAAGAAATAGCTCAAATAATACTTTTTGACACCAAAATGATATATTACGAATGGAAAGAAAAGCAAGTAAATTTCGAAATTTTAAAGGTAAATCATTTTTGTCGATTCTTTACAAAAGAAGGTTTTTTATCTGTAAATTCCATAGGGGATTTTCGTTTTGTAAAATAACGTACGTAGGTACCTTAAGTATCATCCAAAAATACACACTTTACGAAAAAAATATATTTTTTTTATTATAAAAATTTTTATTTGCATAAATTATTCTTTCATCTCAACTTTTTTACCCTAACAAAGCTTTTCTTACATAGGATGTGGTTCTTTGAAGCTAATAGCTTATTAAATATGAATCTAGCACTTAAAAAGTATGGTGGCGTAATTTTACATTTAATAATATTTTCAAACAAAATTAAACTACCCTTAAGCTTCTCTGACATAATAATTTTTATTTCGAATAAAAATTAAACATGTAAAATGTGCTTAATTATTAATTATAAATTATAATTACTAATTTAGGTACTTAATTTATTAAATCTTCTCTCGCTTCATTTCATTTCAGCACAAACACATTTTAATCAATTTGAAAGCATTACATAAAAGCAAAAGCGTCTCTTAACTCTTTCTTAACTAAGTTAAAAAGTTTTAACTTAACACCACGTAAATAAACAAATTTGCAAACTTAAAATCATATATGACGAGTTATTAATTTCTTAATAAAATAATTTTTAGCATACGTTATAGCGCGTTTTCTGTAAAACTATTATTATAAGATGTCCTTTTTTGATTGCCAAAGTAATAAACGATTTTCTATAAAGATAAAAAATTTCTGAGGTCGAAATGAAAATCCCTAAAGGAAAATAAGGAAGCGGCTATAAAGGTGTTTTGAATAATATTGTTTGAGCAAAAATTCGCTCTAAGGCACACTACAGAGAGCTCTTAAGCTATTTCCAACTTATTTTTATTAAAAATTTTTGATAACGTTGTTCAACTTAATAACAGTTTTTATAAAACTTTATAATTGTTGTTATTCAATAGTTATTCACTTAGTATGAAGTAATCAAACTTATTACAAGCAATTTGATAAATCGTAAATCAATATTAGAAATAGACTAATGTGGTGTTGAAATTGCGATAGGTCAGGCAAATATAAAATTATAATAATGCTTTAGGTATAATTATTGTTTTAGGGTAAAATAAGTGTTGTTATTACTCTAACAATGTATGAAAAGAACACTACAAAATAATAACAACTTTAAAATTAAACTACAATGGTGTGATATGGAATACGCTGGTGGAATATATGTAGATAGTATACATATAGTATAGTGTTAATGTACGATGTGTTGCCTACCCTACAACGCCTACAACATAATTAATCAAATCAAAATGAACAGATCTATTATTTTTATAATAGTCAAAATTGACTAACTTTGAATTTTCGCTTTTATTACCCTAACCGGGAAACATAGTGGTCAATAAACACCCTTATTTTTGGTTATTTAGTGAATTCTAAGTGAATCCCAATACATGTAAATTTGAAAATGAAACATTTAAAAAAAATTTTTTTTCAATTATTTTGTTTAAAACTTTTTTATTATTATTTATGTATATTATTATATTAAAGCGGCGTTGTGACTTTGGTTTATAGAATTTATAGAAAGTTTCCACTTTAAATGACGGGTTGTTCCCACAGACAAAGTTGTTTGAAAGTTTCTTCTGTAGGATTTGTATTTATTACATTTTCACCCTGTGATTTCATTACGTAGTAGAAGTAGACGTGACTGACATTTTAAAATCTTTAGCGATATTAAAACGCTCAAGATGACTAACTAGGGCTTATGAGGCCCAATAAACTAATAATTTGACTTTTAAGAGGGTCGTTAATGATTATTATTAACTTTTCACAATTTGCTTTATCTTAAATTTGAATTGTTCTTTAAAAATTACGAGGATTATTCAAAATCTAGCCTCGGGTAAGTGTCTTTAGCAGAAGCCGGGCAGTTAGGTTCAATTTCAAGCTAATATCCCACACGTAATTAGAACAAATGGAAATAAACTGTATCTTTTCACTGAAGAATCATAGTCTAAAAGGTCTGTTCATATAATCAGTTGCTAGGTCTCGTTTTTAGCTAAAGATACACGTTTTGAAGCATTTGACTGGATCTTCACATCAAAAGCTCAGCTACAGACTACACCTACAGCTACACCTCTAAAACTTGGAACATAGCTTCGTTGCTGAACTGAAAGGTACAGCTCAGCTTACAGCTGTAAGTTACAGCTTAGCTACAGCCTACACCTACAGCTACACCTCTAAAACTGGGAACAAGCTCCGTTGCTGAGCTGAAACTTACAGCCTACACCTACAGCTACCCCTCTAAAACTTGGAACATAGCTTCGTTGCTGAACTGAAAGGTACAGCTCAGCTTACAGCTGTAAGTTACAGCTCAGCTACAGCCTACACCTACAGCTACACCTACAAAACTGAGAACATAGCTCCCTAGCTGAGCTGTAAGTTAAAGCTCATCAGCCACAGTCTACTGCTAATTATCAAAATTTGATAAAATTGCGTTTGGTCCTTCTTGAAATTTTTGACTTAATCTCTACTTCTAAAACTTCGAACATAGCGTCGATGCTGAGCTATAACATAATTCTCAACGATAATATTAGTCTAAAAAACCTGTTGACATCATCAATTGCTAAGTCCTATTCTCAGCAAATGACCAACATTTTAAAACATTGCGTTTGGTCCTTTTAAAAACTTTTGACTGAATCTCTACTTCTAAAGCTTCGAACATAGCTTCGTTGCTGAGCTATAACATAATTCTCAACGATAATATTAGTCTAAAAAACCTGTTGACATCATCAATTGCTAAGCCCTGTTATCACCTAAGGACCAACATTTTAAAGCATTGCGTTTGGTCCTTTTTAAAACTTTTGACTGAATCTCCACTTCTGAAGCTTCGAACATAGCTTCGTTGCTGAACTATGCTTTATGCTAACATAATGCTCAACGATAATATTAGTCTAAACAATCTGTTGACATCGTCAATTGTTAGGCCCTGTTTTCACCTAAGGACCAATATTTTAAAGCATTACGTTTGGTCCTTTTTAAAACTTTTGACTGAATCTCCACTTCTGAAGCTTCGAACATAGCTTCGTTGCTGAACTATGCTTTATGCTAACATAATGCTCAACGATAATATTAGTCTAAACAATCTGTTGACATCGTCAATTGTTAGGCCCTGTTTTCAGCTAATGACCAACATTTTAAAGCATTGCGTTTGGTCCTTTTTAAAACTTTTGACTGAATCTCCACTTCTGAAGCTTCGAACATAGCTTCGTTGCTGAGCTATAACATAATCCTCAACGATAATATTAGTCTAAACAATCTGTTGACATCGTCAATTGTTAGGCCCTGTTTTCACCTAAGGACCAACATTTTAAAGCATTGCGTTTGGTCCTTTTTAAAACTTTTGACTGAATCTCCACTTCTGAAGCTTCGAACATAGCTTCGTTGCTGAACTATGCTTTATGCTAACATAATTCTCAACGATAATATTAGTCTAAACAATCTGTTGACATCGTCAATTGCAAGGCACTGTTTTCAGCTAATGACCAACATTTTAAAGCATTGCGTTTGGTCCTTTTTAAAACTTTTAACTGAATCTCCACTTCTGAAGCTTCGAACATAGCTTCGTTGCTGAACTATACTTTATGCTAACATAATGCTCAACGATAATATTAGTCTAAACAATCTGTTGACATTGTCAATTGTTAGGCCCTGTTTTCACCTAAGGACCAACATTTTAAAGCATTGCGTTTGGTCCTTTTTAAAACTTTTGACTGATTCTCCACTTCTGCTTCGAACATAGCTTCGTTGCTGAACTATAACATAATCCTCAACGATAATATTAGTCTAAACAATCTGTTGACATCGTCAATTGTTAGGCCCTGTTTTCACCTAAGGACCAACATTTTAAAGCATTGCGTTTGGTCCTTTTTAAAACTTTTGACTGAATCTCCACTTCTGAAGCTTCGAACATAGCTTCGTTGCTGAACTATACTTTATGCTAACATAATGCTCAACGATAATATTAGTCTAAACAATCTGTTGACATTGTCAATTGTTAGGCCCTGTTTTCACCTAAGGACCAACATTTTAAAGCATTGCGTTTGGTCCTTTTTAAAACTTTTGACTGATTCTCCACTTCTGCTTCGAACATAGCTTCGTTGCTGAACTATGCTTTATGCTAACATAATGCTCAACGATAATATTAGTCTAAACAATCTGTTGACATTGTCAATTGTTTGGCCCTGTTTTCACCTAAGGACCAACATTTTAAAGCATTGCGTTTGGTCCTTTTTAAAACTTTTGACTGATTCTCCACTTCTGCTTCGAACATAGCTTCGTTGCTGAACTATAACATAATCCTCAACGATAATATTAGTCTAAACAATCTGTTGACATTGTCAATTGTTAGGCCCTGTTTTCACCTAAGGACCAACATTTTAAAGCATTGCGTTTGGTCCTTTTTAAAACTTTTGACTGAATCTCCACTTCTGAAGCTTCGAACATAGCTTCGTTGCTGAACTATGCTTTATGCTAACATAATGCTCAACGATAATATTAGTCTAAACAATCTGTTGACATTGTCAATTGTTTGGCCCTGTTTTCACCTAAGGACCAACATTAGAAGCATTGCGTTTGGTCCTTTTTAAAACTTTTGACTGATTCTCCACTTCTGCTTCGAACATAGCTTCGTTGCTGAACTATAACATAATCCTCAACGATAATATTAGTCTAAACAATCTGTTGACATTGTCAATTGTTAGGCCCTGTTTTCACCTAAGGACCAACATTTTAAAGCATTGCGTTTGGTCCTTTTTAAAACTTTTGACTGAATCTCCACTTCTGAAGCTTCGAACATAGCTTCGTTGCTGAACTATGCTTTATGCTAACATAATGCTCAACGATAATATTAGTCTAAACAATCTGTTGACATCGTCAATTGCAAGGCACTGTTTTCAGCTAATGACCAACATTTTAAAGCATTGCGTTTGGTCCTTTTTAAAACTTTTGACTGATTCTCCACTTCTGCTTCGAACATAGCTTCGTTGCTGAACTATAACATAATCCTCAACGATAATATTAGTCTAAACAATCTGTTGACATTGTCAATTGTTAGGCCCTGTTTTCACCTAAGGACCAACATTTTAAAGCATTGCGTTTGGTCCTTTTTAAAACTTTTGACTGAATCTCCACTTCTGAAGCTTCGAACATAGCTTCGTTGCTGAACTATGCTTTATGCTAACATAATGCTCAACGATAATATTAGTCTAAACAATCTGTTGACATTGTCAATTGTTTGGCCCTGTTTTCACCTAAGGACCAACATTAGAAGCATTGCGTTTGGTCCTTTTTAAAACTTTTGACTGATTCTCCACTTCTGCTTCGAACATAGCTTCGTTGCTGAACTATAACATAATCCTCAACGATAATATTAGTCTAAACAATCTGTTGACATTGTCAATTGTTAGGCCCTGTTTTCACCTAAGGACCAACATTTGAAAGCATTGCGTTTGGTCCTTTTTAAAACTTTTGACTGAATCTCCACTTCTGAAGCTTCGAACATAGCTTCGTTGCTGAACTATGCTTTATGCTAACATAATGCTCAACGATAATATTAGTCTAAACAATCTGTTGACATCGTCAATTGCAAGGCACTGTTTTCAGCTAATGACCAACATTTTAAAGCATTGCGTTTGGTCCTTTTTAAAACTTTTGACTGATTCTCCACTTCTGCTTCGAACATAGCTTCGTTGCTGAACTATAACATAATCCTCAACGATAATATTAGTCTAAACAATCTGTTGACATCGTCAATTGTTAGGCCCTGTTTTCACCTAAGGACCAACATTTTAAAGCATTGCGTTTGGTCCTTTTTAAAACTTTTGACTGAATCTCCACTTCTGAAGTTTCGAACATAGCTTCGTTGCTGAACTATGCTTTATGCTAACATAATGCTCAACGATAATATTAGTCTAAACAATCTGTTGACATTGTCAATTGTTAGGCCCTGTTTTCACCTAAGGACCAACATTTTAAAGCATTGCGTTTGGTCCTTTTTAAAACTTTTGACTGATTCTCCACTTCTGCTTCGAACATAGCTTCGTTGCTGAACTATAACATAATCCTCAACGATAATATTAGTCTAAACAATCTGTTGACATCGTCAATTGTTAGGCCCTGTTTTCACCTAAGGACCAACATTTTAAAGCATTGCGTTTGGTCCTTTTTAAAACTTTTGACTGAATCTCCACTTCTGAAGCTTCGAACATAGCTTCGTTGCTGAACTATGCTTTATGCTAACATAATGCTCAACGATAATATTAGTCTAAACAATCTGTTGACATTGTCAATTGTTAGGCCCTGTTTTCACCTAAGGACCAACATTTTAAAGCATTGCGTTTGGTCCTTTTTAAAACTTTTGACTGATTCTCCACTTCTGCTTCGAACATAGCTTCGTTGCTGAACTATAACATAATCCTCAACGATAATATTAGTCTAAACAATCTGTTGACATCGTCAATTGTTAGGCCCTGTTTTCACCTAAGGACCAACATTTTAAAGCATTGCGTTTGGTCCTTTTTAAAACTTTTGACTGAATCTCCACTTCTGAAGCTTCGAACATAGCTTCGTTGCTGAACTATGCTTTATGCTAACATAATGCTCAACGATAATATTAGTCTAAACAATCTGTTGACATCGTCAATTGCAAGGCACTGTTTTCAGCTAATGACCAACATTTTAAAGCATTGCGTTTGGTTCTTTTTAAAACTTTTGACTGAATCTCCACTTCTAAAGCTTCGAACATAGCTTCGTTCCTGAACTATAACATAATCCTCAACGATAATATTAGTCTAAACAATCTGTTGACATCGTCATTTGTTAGGCCCTGTTTTCACCTAAGGACCAATATTTTAAAGCATTACGTTTGGTCCTTTTTAAAACTTTTGACTGAATCTCCACTTCTGAAGCTTCGAACATAGCTTCGTTGCTGAACTATGCTTTATGCTAACATAATGCTCAACGATAATATTAGTCTAAACAATCTGTTGACATTGTCAATTGTTAGGCCCTGTTTTCACCTAAGGACCAACATTTTAAAGCATTGCGTTTGGTCCTTTTTAAAACTTTTGACTGATTCTCCACTTCTGCTTCGAACATAGCTTCGTTGCTGAACTATAACATAATCCTCAACGATAATATTAGTCTAAACATTCTGTTGACATCGTCAATTGTTAGGCCCTGTTTTCACCTAAGGATCAACATTTTAAAGCATTGCGTTTGGTCCTTTTTAAAACTTTTGACTGAATCTCCACTTCTGAAGCTTCGAACATAGCTTCGTTGCTGAACTATGCTTTATGCTAACATCATGCTCAACGATAATATTAGTCTAAACAATCTGTTGACATCGTCAATTGCAAGGCACTGTTTTCAGCTAATGACCAACATTTTAAAGCATTGCGTTTGGTTCTTTTTAAAACTTTTGACTGAATCTCCATTTCTAAAGCTTCAAACATAGCTTCGTTGCTGAACTATAACATAATCCTCAACGATAATATTAGTCTAAACAATCTGTTGACATCGTCAATTGCAAGGCACTGTTTTCAGCTAATGACCAACATTTGAAAGCATTGCGTTTGGTCCTTTTTAAATCTTTTGAGTGAATCTCCACTTCTAAAACTTCGAACATAGCTTCGTTGATGAGCTATAACATAATTCGAACAATAATAATCTGTTGACATCATAAATTGTTAGGCCCTGTTTTCAGCTAATAGCTAATATTTATAAGCAATGTTTGGTCCTATTTGAAACACTTTACTGAATCTCCATCTCTCAAACTTGGAACTTATCTTCGATACTGAGTTGTAACGTAGGTAATTCTCAACGATAATATTGGTCTAAAATATCTGTTGGTATCATCAATTGCTAGAGCTGTTTTCAGCTAATGACCAACGTTTCAAAGCATTCGTTTGGTTCTTTTTGAAACATTTGGCTGAATCTCGACCCCTAAAACTAGGATCGTATCTTCAATCATGAGTTGAGACGTAGGTAATTCTCAACCTAATTGCTAGGCCTTAATTTCAGCTAATGGAAAACCTCTTTAAGCACTTCGTTTAGCGTTTGAGTGAGTCATTACTTATTAATCGTGAAACAAAGGAACGAAACTGTGCAAAAGTTTTATTTTGAAGGCTGATTTATCTTTCTACAGATTATAAAAGTCAATACAAATTTATTTCAGCAACATTAGCTAACATTTAAGTGAGATGGCTAGATGACTTTGGAATTACTCGCATAGAAGATTTTTCTACAATTCACAAGTTCTATTTACAAGCAATGAGTTGATGTTACATCTAACAACCTTTGAGCTTTGAAATTGTTATCTCTTGTTAGCTTTTTCAGTTATTGCAGTTCAAAGCTCTTTTATTGAAAACCATTTAAAAATATTATTAAATTGAACAGATGGAATAAAATATTATTTCAGAACCAAATGTACGCTTTGGTAGATAACAAAGTAAAGCCGCTGATGCTCTTTGTTTGCTGCATTAATATCCGCATACAATTAATTTTTTTTATCAGAATCATAATTGTTGGCTTTGTTGCGAAAAATCTGTTAATTATTTTTATATTTAGTTTAAATTGTATTTAATAATGTTTAGCACAATAGTAGGTTGTGTTAGGGTGGTAAAAGGGTAGGTAACTGCTCTACAACTGTTCCAGGTTTTTCTACTTTTTGTTTTTCATTAAGCGATTATTAATTACTTAGTATGGTTTAGCAAAAAAAAATTATGTTTGCGACTTTATTATGTACTTCGCGACTTTAAAGCATAATTAAACTCGAACGATGTCTACCTGGCTTATTATCATCAAACTGTCTACTTCAACTACCGTAGTTGCAAAAGTCAAGAATGGTTTTTAAATTTAAATTAAAATTCGGTCATTATAAGAAATTAAAATTTAATAAAAATTTACTTAACTCTTAGTTTGATGTTCAGAAACAAATAGGAAAAGTTTAATAAATGCACAAGGATTAACATTTTTCCCGATGGGCACAAAGGAGAAAGAGTCAAATAGTTTTCCAGTTCTTAGATAAATTAATGTATTTGTTCTCTAATATTATCAAATTGTATTGGTATTGGATGATTGGTAGGCAACACATTATACATACCTGAAGATGCCAAAAAGATTAGCTAGTGCCTCTTCTTGTTAAAATAATATATTCAAAATAGATAATTTTATTTTCCCAAATGGAAACTTAAAATTTATGTTAATGGAGTAATTTACACATTTACCAAAATAGGTCGGATTGTAATAATAATTTTAATCCTCATAATCTAAGAAACTCTCATTATTCCATAATATAATTTTACGATATATAAATATTTACCATGCAATTATAAAATAATAAAAATTCAAAATGAATTGCAAATTAAACATAATAATCATTGTTTCTCCAATCAAATTTTTGTTTAATAAATTATTCCACTTAACCATAACTGGGTGGAATTACCATATATTTGTTAATACAAGTCATCCTCAATTATAATACATCCCTCGAGTTTTGTACATTAGTTTGTAACCTTATAACCTTATATCTCATCTAAATTTCAAGTAGTTGACTTAAATTTTATACAGAATAAATTGACTTGGATATAACATTTGGCAGCAAATTGTGTTTTTAATATTCACTATTTTTTTCCTAACATACCTAATGTAAACTAATGTAAATATGAAGGACAGTGTATCCACAGACTCAATGTCAACAGAATTCATTATTTAATCTTTCTCACACAAGCAGAGAAGGCATATTGTTGGCAAAGTCACCAAAGCGCTCGTTGAAAACACTCCTAGCTAGAGCTAATTGTAATTTTTCAATTTTGATTAATTTTTTATAAATTAGTTATAATAGTTAAGACAAATATTTTCAGAGGTTTCGATAGAGAATTTTCTGCTCTATAATTTTTGTTGGAAGCAAAATTGCCCTTAGACTAGTCTCTAAGGGGCTAGAGCCTCTAGAGGCATAATGACTTAATGAGTTGTTAAATTCGACTTTTTACAATTTTTTAATTTTGATTAATTTTCATAAATTAATTATAACAGCTAGGACAAATATTTCTAGAGGTTTCGATAGAGAATTTTCTACTCTATAATTTTTGTAAGACTTAAAATTGCCGTTAGACTACTATTTAAAGAGCTAGAGTCTCGAGAGGCACAGTGTGTTGTAAATTTCGACTTTTTATAATTTTTTAATTTTGATTAATTTTCAGAGATTAATTATAACAGCTAGAACAAATATTTTAGAGGTTTCAATAGAGAATTTAAACTCTATAATTTTCATTAAAGGTAACGTTACCGTCAGACTACTCCTCACTTACAGAATTTGGAAGCAACAGATCACCTATCTATAAAATTAAATTAGAACCAATTTCAAACCAATTGAATAAGTTTATTGAATTTAGATAAAAAATATTCGACGATTGCCAAATGCCAACTCACCGTTTAAATTATAAACCTACCAGTACTTTGAGCTTATGAAATTTTTTCCAATTTTCTTCTAATTAAAGCCACTCGGCTTGTTTTGCGGAAAATCTTTATTTACTTTTATTAACAGGAAAGACGACGAGATAATGTTGGAGTGGTTTTAGTTTTAAATTGAATTGGATTTCTTATTAAATTAAAAATCTTCCGTCTCATACAAATATGCTTTAGATAAGGAATAATATTTTATAATGTTAAATTGAAAACATAATTTTATTAACGCCACTATTTGTGAAAATATCCTCAAAGTGAAGTAAGCTTTATTTACGAGCCAGCTTACCCTACAATCGATTTTAACGTATATTTCTTACTCTAATGGCTTCTAAATTATTGTTAGTAAACGAAATATTTTCTTCAGTTCTACAAGTTTTAACGCTCATTTTTCTCTTTTATTATAATTTAAACTTATGTTTATATTTTTTTAAATAATGGTTTTATTTCGGTGAGCACATAGCAATCTTTTTTGTAAAATCTCAGTCCCAGTTCTAATAAGCATTCTGCTACTATACTCCTTTTGTAATCAACAACCTCGTGTTTTTTTGTATTAATTTTAAATGTATTGTGCGTATTATATGGTTTCATTGTGAACTCGAAGGGTAAATAAATAAACTAAAAAATATTAAATTGAGATCGTTTTTACTTGCTTGTACAGAATCCTGCAACACTGTATTTGAGCTCGATGTATGGCTTGCTATTGTAGTCAGATATTCTCTTAAAAAATTAAAATAAAGTAGAGACAAATTTAGATTTTAGAAAATAATTAAAAAATATACAGGGTGGGCCATGAAACTTGTATATCCCTTCAGCAGTTGTTGAATTTCTAAAAATCCCTTCTTAGTGGGTGCCTACGTCTTTAAAGATCAAACGTTGATGAATCAATCAGTCAGTCGTCAGTCAGGACTTTAATTTTTGATAATATACAGGGTAGACCATAAAACTTGTACCCCTTGACACATATCACTAAAGCCTAGATCAGTCTAGATAATTATATTTTTATAAATCAAAAAATGAATCAATGTAGGTAAGTGTTAAACTTCTTATTGAACTAATTTTGTGTCAAATGTCAAAAATTGGAATTATATTTCAGTTTGGCATTTATCTACGCTGATCCATTTTTGGTTTATAAAAACATAATTATCTAGAGTGATCTAGATTTTACTGATATTTTTGTTATTTGGGTTGCAGTCAAAAATCGTGGCTATACTTTCATGGCCTACCCTGTATTTAGATAATATCATCAACTGTTTAACCTCTTTTAAGTCACCGGTATAACAAATCGTTTTGAAAAATTTCTATTTACTTCCTCAACGTCAAAAACGTAATTTCTTAAACTATTATTAAAGTTTGTTCTTCTATAACGTGTATCTTATTATAAACGTCGCATAAAAATGAGCTTCATTATGTTAGGTTGTATTTTGGCATTTATCTTAAATTCCAATCTACCTCGATATTAACCATTACAAAGATATTTCGTGGATATTTGGAAAGTAATTTTGTTGGATAAAATAAAAGAGCTCGTGCAATTTTTCATATTTCATTCTAAAATATACACGTCATTTGAAAACAATTTTAAATATAGGGTGAAAGTCTGTTCTAGTTCGTTGACATGCACATTTGAATAATGATTCTTGAATGAAATTTCTTGTAATCAGAGTGTGGTTATTTATGAAAATGTATAAAAAGAAGTTTTTATTTTACATTATTCAAGGCGAGCTAATCATCTCATCACAGAAACTACAGTAGAAAATATTTTTAGACAAGATTTAATTAATAATCTAAGCTTCAAGCTTCAGTGTCAATCTGAAACGGCTCTCAGAGGTTCGGCTATGGTATATATGGAATATGGATTGGTATTTATGAGGACACTCTTTTAATGAAGATTATGCACTATATGCACAATTATTAAATTAATCTTTAATATCATCTAATATCCAATCCATCATGATTGGAGTTACATAAACTCCTGATATAGGAACTGAAGAATTACATTTTCGAAAACCACCTCCGCCTGCTACGTTAATTATAATTGCATCTACAAACCATTTATGTTTATATTTGTACATAAGAGGAGCTCCACGTTCTGCCCAACAAGGAGCTAATGTATTTCCAGGTGGAGGTACAAGACAAGCTAAAGTACCAGGAGAGGTTTCAAGATCTTCCTTCAAATTTTCATCTGCATCGTAACAAACTTGCGAACTAGTCAAATTGTAAGTAATTTTCTTCTTTAAAACTTCAGTTGTATCTATAGAAGACGAATTGTTAGCCGTATAAGAAGTGATGAATTAAAACGGCTTATACAATATACATACAGGGTGTTCCACTTAGCATGCTCAACATGAGGATCTCTTAAACTGTAAGAGATAGGAGGTCGGTTAAATTACATCGAATGTAGTCTCTTTCATGGCCTACTCTAAGGCGCTTTTGTTTTTTGAAAAATATTATTAGCACTCTAGATATTTAGAAAAAACTGAAAAAGTTAATTTTCTTTAAATGCTTATAACGTTTAATGTTATCTTATAACCTTATAGCTTTCTTATTAATGAAGATAATTTCAATTTTTAAAAACGATATGATAGGCACTACTAAAACCAATAAATTTCATAAACAATAAAATTTTTGGATTTTGAAATGGGAAAAAAATTTGCTTTTCAATAATATAAAATTAAGACTTGACAAATTTCTTCAAGACAAGAAAAATTTCTTCTTTTAAGGTATTACTTATAAGTATTTGCTATGGAATTACTATACCGGGTGATTAGCACCAAACCTGGCCATAGGACAATTTAACATTATGAATATTTCCAAAAATATATGAATTGTCATGGTTACCAAACCTGGCAATAGCGATTTCATTTATCTATAGCTCTGTTCGCTTGACTTGCACTAGTTGCTCGGAGCAGTCCGTAAACCAATGACTGTAGACTTCATTCTGTATTCTTTATTCTCATTGGTTCACTAACTGTTTGGAGTAACTAGTGCAATTCAAGCGAACAGAGCTATAGAAAATAGTTTGAAAATTTTAAACTGCCAGTGTGTGATTTAAAGAAATATATTTCATGGCAATTCATATATTTTTGGAAATATGCGTAATGTTAAGTCGCCCTATGGCCAGGTTTGGTGCTAATCACCCGGTATATACGAATTAGAAATAAGTAAATACTTTACTTGTAATTACCTTTAACTTATAAGTAAAATGTGTACTTAATTTTATTCACTTAGCCCATTGTAAGAAAATTGTACCCAAATTTTTTTTTCAAAGTTTGTAACCACATTAGGTTTGCATTTAAAAAAACATAAGTTTGCAAAAGACACAATTAGATTTTTTTCATAAAATTTAATGGTTTTAGTAGTGCCTATTACCTCTTTTTTAAAAATTGCAATTATCTTCATTAATAAAAAAGTTATAGGCATTTAACCCGGCACCCGACATGTGGGGTCTAACTGCGCTCGAAACTGAATAGCGAACATTCAAATATCGCTCGAAACAAAAAAACAGATCTTATAGAAACAAAGGCCACGGCCAGTCTAATATGTCTATTAGTTTTGGGTCTGTCAGACCCCACGTGTCGGAACTCGTTACAAATATTCACCTGTCGGATGCCGGGTTAAAGAAAATGAATTTTTCAGTTATTGTTTCTAAATATCACGAGTCTCAATAATATTAAAAAAAACAAAAGCAGCACCGTGTTGGTCATTATAAAGGCTATAGGCATTTTATGTCATTTAACCGACCTCATATCTCTTTCGCTTATGAGATAACCAACGGTGAGCATGTAGAGTGTAACCAAACATGCTTGAACAAACGTTTTCGAGTTCGAACTTCGACTACAGAGTGCGCCACGTAACTTGTAACCTCTTCCAAATTACAAATATCATTAGAGTCTAGAGCAGTTTAGACAATCACATTTTTATAAATCAAAAAATGGATCAGTGTAGGTAAAGGTCAAACTGAAATATAATTTAAAAATAAGAAAAATAATTATATGAAGTTTGATATTTACCTACTCTGGTCCATTTTTTGATTTATAAAAATATAATTGTCCAGACTAATCTAGACTCTAATGATATTTGTAATTTGGGTTGCAGCAAAAAATCGTAAGTGGTTACAAGTTACGTGGCCCACTCTGTATAATTACCATCGGCTCCAAAGCCAGAAAAGGTCAAATAATTCTCACTGGTGGGTCTTTTAGACCCGTCAATCGGTAAACAAATTGGTCTGATGTAATCTAAAATTTATTTAAGTAATAACTTTTTTTCAAAGACGACTTCCTCTCACCTGAATATTTGACACTTTCATTTAATCTTAGTAGCATTAAGTCGTATTTATTGTAGAAATAATTATAATTAGGAACTTTATGAAATATCCGATCTTCTACATTTTTCGTAACTACTGGTTCTGTACACTCAAGATATAATGGCGATGATTGAACACAATTAACATCTTTTTGGTTGCTGTATTGTCCAAGTTTAACTATATGACTAAATATTTTTTTAGAACGGTTAATTAAATTTTTTAGAAAACACTACTTACGCGAACTCTCCACAACTGTGAGCCGTTAAGACGTAACGGTTATTTATTAATACTCCATTACACTTTAGACCATAAGAATCTGCATAATTATTGGCACTTTCAATTTCAACTATCCACGGAAATTCATCTAAAGCAGTCTCATTTCCATCACCATTTACTCTATCATCGGTATGTTGTTGTCCACAAATTCTTTGTGAAGGTAGAAGGTTAGTTCTAACATATTCTCTTCTAGCGTTTATCACTTGTGGTGGTTCACTCGTAATAGTTTCTTCTTCAGAACGACATATAGAACGACATATAGAACGAATATAGAAAATATCCGTTAATACGGAACTATTTTTTGGCGATCCACAACAAACCATTACGTCACCAGCTTCACAACCCAAACAAATTGATCTTTTGGCGTAATCGATAGCTTTGGGGTCAAGAGTTGATAATGATTTCATTAAATGCGGGCAAGAAAATAATGAGACGCAGTAAGCATGTTCCCCATCTGGAGTTTCACACGGAAATACTAAAATATAAATCTCAAATTAATTCTAATGTTTCCGATTTGTTAACTGTAGTTGACTTTGACTTTAAACGTTTACTAATTCCTTAACTTTCTGAACATTTTACAGTCAGTAGCGTATACCGGGTGGTGACCGGACCTCTCGGTCATACAGATTTAACATGTAAAAACGTACTTTGGTAATTTCCTGCTTCCCAATGTATTTTAGAAAGAAAATCTTCAAATAAAAGTTTTAGAGAATAAAATTCTGCATATAAATGAATAAACAAAATTAATTTTGGATGTTTTATAACGCCTGAAATTTAATTTGAAAATTCCCAAAATTAGCAGAAATAGCGATTGCCTTGAAACACAATTCTAAATTCTCAAATATTTTATGCTTTATCTGTCAAAATAATTCTGCATTTTTTATTCAATAATTATTAAATTAATTTAATAATAAATAATATTTACGTATGATGTATGATATCATCCCTAAAAATTACTTCATTTTTGGTTTCAGTTAATTTAAATTTCCCTCAAAAATAATTTTGAAAGATGTCAATGTCAAATATTGATAATTTTTATTGGGAATATTTCATGGCAATCGCTATTTCTGCTAATTTTGGGAATTTTCAAATCAAATTTCAGGCGTTATAAAGCGTCCAAAATTAATTTTGTTTATTCATGTAGATGCAGAATTTTATTCTCTAAAACTTTAATTTGAAGATTTTCTTTCTAAAATACATTGGGAAGCAGGAAATTACCAAAGTATGTTTTTACATGTTAAATCTGTATGACCGAGAGGTCCGGTCACCACCCTGTAGATAGAACACAGAAGTTTATTTATAAAATTATATTTGAGACGGATTTTCGATATGTAACAAAGTAAATAGTATATTGTAAAAGTGACACTTTTACTCCGCTAGAAATAGTTTTTCTTCAAAAGTAAAAATTAATTAAAACTCAAAATACATTTTTTTTGAAAAAGCGCCATCTCTTAGCAATAACTTGTAGTTCAATTGTCAAATATTTTTTTAAATTAACTTTACCTTGTAAAAAGAAGCTAATTATTATATGCAAAACGAACAAATAATAAAAGAAAATTTAAAAAACATTAACTTTTTTCATTGCAAATGCTTAGATATTTCATTTTATGTTACAATTTCTTGTAAGTAAGTAACTGAAAACTATTAATTGTTTAATTAACTTACCAATGGGTCCGCTTGTTAATGAAAAACTAATCACGTACGCCAAAACAAGAAACACTAACCAAGCGTTCATCTTAGAAAATGAGTTGAATTTTCAAAGAATACGTTTTTACTGCAAAGCGTTGGAAACTTACGACCGTAAAAGTATTATGTTAAAGTAAAGGACGAGTGGAGGTCATTATATCAGTGGCCTAATACGATTTCTTTTAGGGCTATTTGACATGAACTAAATATCATACTAACTGTTAGTAATTTAATCAACTCAATGAGCAAACGCACGGGAATCTAAGCTTTAACGTAGTGCACGGTCGTGATTCGATATTTCTACGCACGACGTTACAGCTTATATTCCCGTGCTTTTGCTCCTTGAGTTGATTCAGTTACTAACAGTTAGTATAATATTTAGTCCATGTCAAATAGCCCTTAGGAAGCTCAGTTATAGTCACTCTGGAATTAAAAGGGGCGGAACTTTAACCCTAGTAATCAGTGTTTACAAGAGGTGCCTCAGACTATCCAAGTGCTCACTAACCCCACAGGAGAAGATATAATTTCTTGTTGTCTCAAAAAATCAATTACTTGAAAAAAACCTCGCACGACCTCTAGATTTTGATGAGCTGTAAGCGGTTAAGAATCACATCATTTAACAATATTGTTGTTCTTGTTTTTGGTTTGTTCTTGACTTATTTTCGAGTCACCCTTAAATTTTGTCGTGACATCTCTGTTACGCTCAGTGTGTAATTATTTAATTTCGCAATTAAACAGCGATTATTGTAAAATACCCATCTGTTAATTTTTAGAAATCCCAACCTTTTATTTTAAAAATGTAATGATCTAATGATAATCATATCGGAAGAGCAAGAGGGCAAGATTGCACTTAAATAGTTACAATTCATACATACCGGGTACTTATTTTAAATTTACTAATTGTTCTATTAAATTAAAAGTTTTGTTAAATAATTTCTGTGTATAATTGATTTAGTCAATTTTACCCTCGGGCACGGTAATAAATATTCAGGTATGCCGACTTCAGTTCTAAGTTGAAGAAAAACTTGAACTTTTGATGACTGATTAAACGTGAATATTGCGTATGTGATTGGTGCGAATAATATCCCATTTATATGCTTTCTCTGTCTTGCAAAGTGGTTTACAAGTGGCCTCAGTTCCCTACGAGTGTTAAGATAGTCCGTCGGCATACCTGTTATACTTATTACCTTGCCCTCGGATGATGTGTATGGTATTCCTATAGTGGTGACTGGTGACGTACTTATACAATATACATATATTATAAAACTAATAAATTTTATTCTCGGTACCATTATACTATCATTACTAATTCTATTTAAATAAGAAACTATAAGTTTTACTCTGCGCGGACCAAATATAAATTAACATTAGTCTCAATAAATTGGAATCAGATGAAGCTATAAAACCCATCATCACTATGTACACAAATGTCCACTATGTGAATAATTTTATTGTACGTTGTAACGATGCAAAATTCTATCCGGATGCTGGACCTAAATACTGGAACAGTATTACAGCATCCTTGTCCAATAGGGCGGAGTGAATTTTTCAAGTTTTAAAACTTAAAATCCCTGTATGCTTAAAAGGTGCCTATTGTGATCCTAATTTTGTAAAAAAAATCTGAGTTCTCTAAAATAATATCTTCAGCTGCCGAAACCCATTTAAATTTTCAAAATTTTAATTTTTTTTATTTTAAATTTTTGCCACAATTTTCAACTTGGGTATATTATTTATACTATTATTATTACTTATAAACAGTTTTTAGACAATTCGTATCATTAATGATAATGAATTTGAATATTACAAAGATTAATATTTAAAAATACCGCGCTAATCTTATGTCAACAGTTGTATCCTTTAGGTTTAGTTACTTACTAGCTTCAATTTATGGCAAAGGGATGGAACTTATTTAATTTTTGGATTTTATTTTTTTTAATATCATGACAAATACAGATCAATTAAGAAAAGCTTTAAATTGAAATATAAAGACAAATATAGTAACAAAATTAAGGCATTTAGAGAATCCACAGAAGAAAAGCTTTTTGATATTGCCATCTGCAAATGTAAAAGTTTTTTAACTTGCAAATGTAAAACCAAAATACCTACAGCCGAAAGAGAATTTTAGATCAAAAAACAAACCGTAAAATGGCAATTGGTAGCGTAGATGTTGAAACCAAAAAGAAAAATCAAAAAGCACTTGAAAGAAAATCAAAGGAAGTAGCCAGGCAATCATTGTTCTTAGAAGATAATCCAAAGGAAGGAATAGTGCAATATTCTATGTCTAGACGAGACCAAAATGAACTAGGAAATATCCCTTCAACTTCTAAGGCAATAAACCCTTTGACAAGTGAAACTATCAAACCTTCGTCTTCTTCTCAAACGCGACTGAATTTGCCAACTGTCGCAGAAGCTTGTGATCGGACGGGAATTTTAAAATCCTGAGTACAGACCAAAAGTACAAGTACGAGATGTGTCAAGGAATTTCCTCGGGAATTTCCAACTGGGCTTTAAGTGAAGATTTAGCAATGAGAGCACCAGGATAAACGTTTCACTCCAGGTGGCTTACAACAGTCAACAGAGTGTTAAGGTTATATGTTGCCAACAAAGAGCCCTCTGAAAACCTTAAAATATTGACTCAATTTATAATTAAAGTGACCGCCTTAGGGTGGTTTGAAATTAAATGCATTGGTCTTGTAAAGATGGCGCCAGGTACCTTTTCAACGTGATTAGAAGATCTCGTTACCTCCCTGATGAACTCAAAAAAGTGATAGATCCTGTAATACAGAGAAATGGATATTATGCCCATTCAGAAAACCTTTTGATAGCAATGTTAGCGGATGACAGAAAATACATTCGAGAGTTGGCTTTAAGAAGAATCTTAAAATGTAGAAACTCAAGAACCGAGGACGTCAGAATATTCCAAGTTAATAATCTAAATTTCAATTATGAGGATTATGTGAACTTAATTGACTGGCAGAATGTTAGATGGGGAACCCCCATTGACAATGGAAATATCACATGAAGACCTAACTAATATGATTTCTTTGCTTCCGGACGAAATGCCTGTACTAAAATTCCCATGCCATTCGCAGACAGTTGAGAGATGTATAAAATTAGTCACAGAAGCATCTACGTCAGTTTATGGCTTTGAAGCTCGGGACGGCTTTATAAAACCATGTATTGAATCAAGACACATTTTGCCGCAGTTTGAAACAAAAAAACAATTTTTTCTTCAAACGTCAGAAAAAGTCGCCTTTGTGTCACTCAATAGGTAACGGTGAAGTTTAACTTTCCCGCCGAGGCAGGAAAAATTGTCAGAAAAGTAATTTTTGTCTGTCTAGGAGGGAAAAGTAAAATCTTAACCGCACATTATTTTTATTTTTAACGTAAAAAATGTTTTTTAAGCATTTGTAATGTAAACAATTTAATGTTTTTTAAATTTTCCTTTATAATTAGTTCGTTGCTTTTAATAATTAGCTTTTTTTACAAATTTAAGTTAATTTTAAAAAATATTTGACAATTGAACTACAAGTAATTGACAAGAGATGGTGCTCTTTCAAAAATCAAAATTTTCAGTTTTACGCTTTACGTTTGCAGAAAAAATTTAATGTTTTATACGGAGTCAAAGTAGTTTTGTGTGACTCGCCTGTATTGCCAGACTCGCTCGCTTACGCTCGCTCTTCAGCCAAACACAGTCTTGTCACACAAAACGTCACTTTGTCTCCTTATAAAACAAATAACTATTTAAAAGTTTTACAACGACAAAAATAAATTTTTACTTTAAGGGTGGGAGGGTTGGTGAGGAACTCGACATGCAGCCACCTCAACGTGGTGAGTTCTAAGTTGTTTTTTGAAGAAAAACACGCTAAGAACTGCAGTTTTGCATTTTTTTTTAAATTTGGATTTAATTAATTTTCAAAGTCCTTTCGGCAGCCAAAGAAATTGTCGTAGAGCATCCAGATTTTTTTGGGTTGGTAAGTATCTCAAAAGACACCTATTTTCGCTCCGCCCTATTGTCCAATCAGCTACTTGTAATTATTTCTAATCCTTTTTGCTAGCGCCGCCCCTGAGATCGAAATGGAGATAAATTTTAGATAACCGTGTTCACTGTTCAGCTCTTCAAGCACTTTCATTTGAGTCTAATCTAATCGAGATCGGACAAAAATTACGTATTTTTAGTTTTCCCTATTTTGCTATCAGTGTTATCAGCGATAACAGCTGATTTCCCTATAAGTCGATAACCAGAAGGGTTAGAGCTTTCGTGTAATTTTTAATTTACTTCTTAAATCATTTTTACCCTAGAAAAATTATTTCACTCTTGTCACTAAAGTATTTCTTTATCTAATAGTTTTTAATTATAGGATTGAAAAGTTTTAATTCAATTAGAACCACGTGGAGGAGTAGAAT
Organism: Malthinus seriepunctatus; assembly: GCA_963924605.1. NCBI lineage: Eukaryota > Metazoa > Arthropoda > Insecta > Coleoptera > Cantharidae > Malthinus > Malthinus seriepunctatus. Next base: position 19,900,286 of record OZ004602.1, on the reverse strand, counting down.
TGGTTGTTGGAGCTGATTAGTGTTTTTTCTTTTTATCTTTGTGATTCATTAGCACCCCTAAGTTGAAATTTTAATTTAAAATTATAAATTTTGTACCGACGTGCTTGTAATTTTTATGCGCTCCCGATGACCTAAGTTTCACCATCGCTCGCCCTTTAATTAAAAATTTATTAAATTAATTAGTATAATTTATAACATAACGTACTAATTAATAATTTCCCTCGAGTACAATTCAAGTTAGAGCGTTTTTATTGGTTATCGAGTGGATCCGAGTTAGTCGTCGAATCTTAAATATAAACCCCTTTTCAATTTTGATAAGGATTCCTCGCTTCACCTTTGAGGTGAATAGGCGCGCTCTGTGTTATTTCCCTTGTGTCATTTTTGTTTACCTGCGTTATTACTTAATTAGTTTAATTTAAATTAATTTAATAATTTAATTTAAATTAATTAATTACCTTGTTGCCTTCAGCAAGCCCGTGATTTTTCGTCGTACACGAGAACTTAGTAGTCTCTCCCTTCATAGAGAGGTCTCGAGATCTGGTGTACGCAACTCTCTTCGTTTCCGGAACTCAGTGGTCTTTCTCATCAGAGAAGGGTCTCGAGGTCTGGATAACGACTACCCTCTTAGTTTCCGGGACTCAGTGGTCTTTCTCATCAGAGAAGGGTATCGAGGTCTGGAAAACTTCTTTACTCTCTTAGTTTCCGGGACTCAGTAGCCTTTCTCGTCAGAGAAGGGTCTCGAGGTCTGGAAAACTATCTCGTCCACTGGGACTCTGTGGTCTTTCTCGTCAGAGAGGGGTCTTGAGGTCTGGTGGAAATCTAATGGCCAAGTCATATCAGTTTTTGTATTTTGTTATTTGGCAATTATTTTAATTAATCATTATTTTATTTTTTTCCCTTAAACAAAGGGTTTTTTTACTTGTACCATATTGGTACCATCATTCGTTTTATTTTGAATAAATATTTTTTTTTATACTTTCATTCTGTGTTTAATTTCTAACTTTAGTTATGAATAATTATCGACATATCGAAAAATATTGGTATATCGATAGTTATCGATTAATTACGAATAATTATCGATATATCGAATACATCGATATTTTTTTAGTGTCTATACTTTCGATAACTTTTTTAATATCGCCCAGCCCTAGCTATGACACATCAAAATGTTCAAACAAATTATATCGTAAGATCTCCTTCAACACACACCTGTGCTATCTAGAAAGCTGCTAAGAAAATTCACATCAATAAATGGAACCGAAAAGTTAAAAAACAAAGCCATATATATTCATAGCCATAGATTCATTACAATTTGTAAGAAAAAGTACGGAAAATTTAATACTTCTTTTCTAAAGCCTTACTTATTGTAAATCGAAGGGCTGAAGTGCTAGAAGCAAAAGTTTGACGAAAAATGTGAGACAATAGTATATTTTGCAACAAGAATAAATAAAACATCGGGTTTTTTGTGAGATGAGAATTTAATTAACGAGCCGCGTAGCGGCGAGTGAAATAATCTCTCGAACGAAAAAACGGATTTTACCATCAAATTTTCATACATTAATGATCTTTGCAGGCAGATATCTCGAAAACTATAGGGAATAAAGAAAAAATAAATAAAAAAAATCTTATAGGAAGTTTGATAAGCTTTTATTTCACCAAGAATATTTCTTTTTCCTAAAACCCACCATTTTCGAGATATAAGCGAAAAACCTTAAAACGGTACCTTTCTACTGCTCCTCCCTCTCTTAGCCATATAATTTGAACCACGGACTTTTATTAATTTTTACGTTTCTCCAAACACATTTTTAAAGTAAAACATTCCAGGCCTCTTTCATCTTTTGTATCTTTGTATCTCACTTGCTGACTTTCCCTCGTAACTTAACACCATGCAGCTTTTCATTCTCATCATTGTTCTCGCTCTCCTGAAAAACTAGTGTTGTAGTTTAATAGACTTAAAACGTGCTAACTTTAAAATGCGATATGCAAAATAAGAGAATTGATAACATAAATGGAAAACTTGGATATCCTCAAGAGTCGTCTGCATCATTTTGACAGGGCCCTTCTTACAACTTATTATTGTCATATTTTAAAGAAAAAGAATATTATAAGAATTTTTTTAGTATTCATATAGAATAACATTATTGTTATTCCCAGATGAAAATTACTCCATCATAAATAAAATGTGACATTATTCAAATTTTCCCTTTTTTTTGGTAAAAAAATTACAGTCCATGAGGTATTATTTATGCAAGCCAGCAAACTTCAATTATTTGACAAAATTAATGTTTTTAGCGTTTTTCGATGTTTTTTTATTTTAACCACAGCGTAGCGACGTTGACGTCGAGTATTTTATTCCTAATTAACCAAAAAACGAATAAAATGATTAAGAAAAAGTAACGAAATTAAGTTAATCTTCGGGGAAATTTTTTTCATTTGGAAAAACTTGTTTAAGTTAGGGTTGATGTTTTATTGACCACTTTATCAATATTTTGTTATGTTATGATCAAATTAACTTGTACAGGGTTCTTATTGAACTCAGTTAAGCACAAAATAGAAAGTTAACTGCAACAGACAGCTGTCAGCACTCACCATCAAGAAATTACTTCATGAAACAATAGGGTGTTGTATAAAAAGAAAATTTTTTTGATTAAATTAAAATTTTTTAAACAATTAAATTTTTTTAAATTAACTTTCTTTTATTATTCGTCTTATCTAATTATTTTTGAAATAAAGACTAAGATTATTTTCATGTTATTAAATTCGCGAGGGAAATCAAACAACTTTACCAATTCTATTATTTGTATCTTGTGTAGTAGTTATTGCTGTAGTTTAATAGAATTTCGAGAACTTTCCTTAGTGTATAATTTTACCCTTTGGTATTGTGGGGTTTTCATTTTCACTCATTAATAATCGATACCCGAAATAAGTTTATGTAGCCTTAGGAGGGACAACCCGGGCCTCGGGGGCCCATCCAACTTTTATATTTGACTTTAGCTTGTTTTTGCTGTTTTACCTTTGGCTTAAGTAAATGTAGCTCATAAAGGTTTTTGGCACAATACAACACAAGAGGTTAATTTTTTATGAGGAAATTTCGAGTACTATTTTATACATATTATATTTTTCAATGTAAATGTTTACCTGGACTATAAGGTAGCTCTCAAGTGACGGTCGTATTAATTTTTTAATTGTCGTCCTAAAGAATTAAAGTTTTGTCACTCTTACTGATATGTTTTCTTCTAAACAAAAATAAGCCCGGCGCCTCCGCCATATGTCACGTGGCGGTTTTGTGACACCTAGATAATTCCAGGTTGTATCAGGATTAGAATTAAATCAAATGCTGCAAAATAATTTTTTTGATTTAAGAATGTTTCTTACTCTAATATTATAAGCAGTGGCGTAAATAACGGGCCCGTAGGGCCCGCGTTGCGTGATGGGCCCCCTGAATAGAAAGAGCCCCAGAAACATCGTTTATAATAAAATTTCATTACAAAATCAAATTGTGGTTAAATAAAATGATTACTAACGGGAATGAGTAGGAGCCCCACTCTGGATTTTGCGGGTGATCCCCCAAACTCTTAGTTACGCCACTGATTATAAGTACAAATATCCAATCCCAAAGCATTTTTTAATTTGTTAATTACCTACAATACCCAGACGATACGTCTAACTCGATACCTATTCGTTCGGTATACTGACTAATTCTTAACTAACTCTAAAACCTACTTTTAGGGCCTTTTATTAACTTAATACACACGCCAACTAAAATTGCTGAAACTGTCGATTTATGCTGTATCTGATATTCTCTGTTCATTACAATATTCTAATGTAATCTTTTCGCAATACTAAATTGTTGCACCACTTTATAATTAATTTTAATAATTTGCGTCCTATTTCTACGGGTGACAGTACATTATTTAACAAGCGTAGGTAATTGCTTAATTACGCAAGAATGATATTTAAAACACAAGCCAGAGGCGAGTTTTATACTCATCCGAGTGTAATATAGCCATTATGTGAGTTAAACACAGTATTTTATTTACAACTAAGTAAGTTTTGATAAATTTTGCATAAATCGAGTAATTAGTTTTGAATAAATTGACATTACTTGACAGTTGTAAATGAAGGATATTATACTATCTACTACGCCTGAATTATGGGAACCGTAAAAACGTATGAGTCGTAGTTGGAAAAACGGTTAAGTAAATAAAATTTAGTACCCAAGTGTGATTTTACTGTTGAATCCCTATGATCGAGATGTCCGGTCACCACTCTGTATACTTAAGTAAAAATGAGCTCCCCTTGTCTTTTAATTGTTTTTTTTTATTTAGAATCTTATTTAGAAGTTCACTGTAAGCAAACTTGTATTCTTTGTGAGAGGTTACACATGATGACAGTATGACGGCCTTCGACGAGGCCGTCCAACCCTGATACCACCAACGAGTGGTTCGTCGTTTACAGTATCCCATTGATGCCGCCTTCGGTGATGACCCTTATTAGCAATCGCGACCCTTGTTATCCTGTCTGTGACGTGACGACTCTCGATTTTCCTTAGATGAGGCCGTCCAACCCTGACTGTGTTAGTAACCGCGACGTGTGCTACCCTTTCTGTTCGTGACGACTCCCGATTGTCCTTCGACGAGACCGTCCAACCCTGATACCACAAACGAGTGGTTGGTCCCTTACAGTGTTCCATTGATACCGCCTTCGGTGGTGACCCTTATTAGCAATCGCCACCCTTGTTATCCTGTCTGTGACGTGACGACTCTCGATTCTCCTTCGATGAGGCCGTCCAACCCTGACTGTGTTAATACCCGCGACGTGTGCTACCTTTGACGAGACCGTCCAGCCCTGGTACCACAAACGAGTGGTCCGTCCTTTAAAGTGTCCCATCGTTACCGTCTTCAATGGTAACCCGTGAAAGCAGTCGCGGCCCCTAGTCACACCTCGCGCTTGATTACTCTCGATTGTCCTTCAAATAGTTCGTCCAACCCTGACACCCCAACCAAGCTGTCCTACTCTCCGGTAAGAAGGCCGAAGTAGTCTACGATGGTATCCCTAAAGGAGCATCCGAGAATACCGACACTCCTCCGTCCATCGTCCACAACCCGGAATATTCGACGCATTCGAATAACTATATGAAGCCATCTTATTTCAGGAAGCAGTCGGAGTGTCTACAACCTTCCCTCATCGTTTGGCTGTGGTTAGATGAATTTGGTCCCCCCTTCGTCCTGGTATCTCGCTAGGCGGAGGAGAATCCCTATGACCGAGATGTCCGATCACCACTCTGTATACTTCAGTAAAAATGAGCTCCCCTTGTCTTTTAATTGCTTTTTTATTTAGAATCTCATTTAGAAGTTCACTGTAAGCAAACTTGTATTCTTTGTGAGAGGTTACACATGATGGCAGCATTACAGAAAGACTTGACATAAATTGGGGTCTTTTTAAACCCCATTTAGTTGTTAGTTATTGGCCTATTAAACTTACTGATAGTTGCATTCGTAATATTTATTACATTTAGTAAAAGCTTTTATGTCCTAAAGGATATCATATCTCAATTACATATTTTCTTTATTACCAAATTAATGGTTATCCTTAATTATTTTTTTTTTCTAAAAAAGCACTTAACTGCCGTTTGTATAAAATAAATTCATGTATGTAACATTATTTCGTACAAACCGCTTCAAACATTTATTTATTTGATATATTTATATCACATCAAAGCAAAGGTTTGAAAGTTTTCAGTTTTCAGAGAGAAAATAAATTTTAGGGTATTTGTTGATGATGATTTTCCTTTTTCCACAAATTTTATCTTTTTTGTGGTTCAGTGGCTCAAGGTAAGTCACATATCCACGAGAGTGATGCACGAATCCTTTAATGGTGGAGCGGCACCCACAGTCAAAACATCTAGGGTACGCTGAATGTCACTGTATTGAGCTAGCCACACTCCTTCGGTATGTCAGTCCAAGCAAAGATCACAGTTGGCCTGTTCGGCAACTGATCACAGTTCGGTAACATACGTTACCGAAAATCCACACTAAAACTCACCCGAATCCCTAAGTTACCCCTTTATAATAATTTTTCTGTTGAGCTCTTAGAGCGAAATCCAAGTAGTTTTTTTTAACCACCCTGTATCTGCTTTTATGCTACAATATTTTAAGTTACAAGAAAGACCAAGGAATCCACTTTTACGTGTCATCATTCCATTTCCAGTGACGTTAAACGCTCAATACTCCTACCATTATTTTAAATTAACGACAGCACTATCGAACGCTAAGTGACGCTAAGCTTCGCTTAAGGTAAAAATTTAACAAAAAAATAAATATTTTATAAAAGTTTATTGATAAACATTAATGTACCTACCTACTACATTTATATTTAATTTATTATCTACTTATTAACAAATTTTACGTAACGAAGTGGTAAAAAAATTCAAAATTGAGACTGAGCGATATCCTTTTGTCGTTTTTCTTTTGTTTTACATTTTTTTAGAAAAAAAAGGACAAAACATGTGCACTCACTACTAATTTCACAGTCTTAAAGTTTTCCTCATTTCTACGCAAAGTATGTAGTATAAAAAGCGTAAAAATTGACTAGAAGAGGAACAAAGAATGCTTACATTTTATAATATTTTTATTCCTAAATTTATCGATTGTCATCTAATAATATTACACAATCTATTATTAATAATTATTATTATTTTGGTCATTACATCATGACTAGAAAATATCAACATATTAAAGTACAATTACTATTACAATTAAAATTATGTTCAATTACTACTAACATCAATAATCATTTTTTATATTTTTTTTCGTAGAAATTTAAAAATAAATTACGAAGGATAATTCGTATAAATAGCATATTTTCCGCAACTAAAGCATACTGGTACGAAATAAACCAATAATTAATTTTATTTTGCATTTTAATTACTGGAAAAGGTCAGGTACAAAATAAAATCGTTAGGCAGGTACGTGAAAAATGTCAGAAATTGTCTCCAAGAATTTCAATTGCTTTTTAAATTGAATTACAAATAAGAGGTGGATTAAAATGTTATGGTCTTGTAACATTCAAATTTCTTTTTGGAAACTTTTTTTTTCTTTCTTGAAAGTTTGCTTTTTAGATAATCGTTAGCAATTTCGAATAAGAGCTAATAAATTAATGGGACGTATATTTTATACAATAGTCTATAAATACATTATTTATAGGTACTAATAAATTTATTTTGCGCTTTTATAATACTTTATTATTTTTCTAAAAGAGCAGTAGATAGTAAAATGTACACTGGTGACCGGACCTCTTAGACATTGGGATTTACTAGAAAGTCATACTTTGGTAATTTGCTGCTTTCCAATTTATTTTATAAAAAAAATCATCAAATAAAAGTTTTAGAGCATACAATTCTGCATTAAAATTTATAAGCAAAATTAATTTAGGGTGCTTTATAACGTCAGAAATTGAATCTTAAAATTTCGAAAATTAGTAAAAAATATCTGTTGTGTCAACACAAGACTTTCCGATTGAGTTGATTATTCTAAGATCAAAACAGTTAGAAAACAAAAGAATACTGAACATTTTTATAATCACTGAATAAAAATAAATAAACGTCAAAATTTTTTGACAAATGTCAAATTTTTTGACAACTGTCAAATTTTTTGACAATTGTCAGAAACGTCAGCTGCCAAATATTATTAGATATTTGATTGCGTAAAAACTCCTTGTAAAACAAAATAATGTTAAAAAATTTTATATCATTGTATAGAGAAAAAAATTCTCTATCGGATGATTTAAAAAAAATTATATAGTGCCATTTAAAAAAAACAAAATTTCCTTAATTGCACGCCCCCTAGCGGACCGATTTTGAACAAACTCCTTTCTGCACTCCGTTGTTATCTGATAAGACCTTACGCCAAATTTCAAGTCAATCGGTTCGGTCGTTTCAGAGATTTCGTGGGGAACTACATCCACACACACACACATACACACACACAGACTTTTTTCTAAAAATGGTCTAGATCGTTTCGGGGGACCTCAAAACAGATATATCCGGTGTTATCTCAAAATATTTTTTTTACCCCATTACAATACCTTTAATACCTTATAGCCCAGTTTCCAAAGGTTTCAACTCAAGAAAATTAGCAAACGGCAAAAAAATTCGGTATTCAGATAGATTAAGACATGGCGAAAAAGATGCAACAAAGTTTGCATTCAATATAGGGGCCGCTTCATCGAAAAAAATGGACCTGAAGAGGAAAAAATGTGGTTTTTTAAGAATATCTCAGAAAGTATGCGATCTAGAGAAAAATGACTAGACCGCCATTTTATAGATGAAGTATTTTTACATAAAAAATGTGCTATAAAATTTTTCCGTTAGAGCAGTGGTTTTCCCGAAAAATGTGTTATAAAAATGCCATGTTTTCAAAAATATTGTTAAGCAGGCGAGCTAAAATATTGCAAAATAAGTGCAAGTTGATGGAGAAAAAACTGTTTTAATCCAAAATGAGCAATGATAAAATTAAAAAATATAAATGAATGTAAACCTAAAGGTTTCAACTTTCAGTTCCATGTATTTTTGTTTACGTCTGTAACATCTTGTAGTTTTAAACAACAAATGAAATTATTTTTGTGCCGTTCTTTAAAGAATTAATGTTATCTTGTTGAAAACATTATTTAAAAAAATTATTCGGTGAAGCAAATCGTTCTATAAGATTTACGTTTCAAAGTTACATCATGAAAAATTGATTATATATTATTGTATAAAAGTACATGGTTTTAATATTTCTTCATTTTTTGTAAATTAAAATTTTTTCAAACTTTGTACTTTAAAAGAGCTCCAAAATCTTTAATATTAAACGGATTAAAAAAAATTGCTTAGTAATTGTAAAGGAAAATATGTCTGCTTTGTGATCCACTAATGAAAATTAACTTACAATTTCAAGTTTTCTGTATCTATTGTTTATAGTTTAGAAGTAACAAAAGTGGCAATTTTTTAAGCAAATCCTTCATAAATTTGAAGCACTGTACATTTTTTAACATTCCTTTCTGGAAATGAAAGATAATAACTTATACTTTAAATCTGTGAAGCTAGAACTTTCTCTGATTTACTGGAACTATAGAAGCGGCTGTTGAATTTAGGTAAATTGATGGAAATATTTAAACTTGAAAATTAGTATCACGAAACTATCTTCAAAACCACCTTATTATGTCTTTTAGAGATGTGTAATTGTGTAATGCCCCAAAAAGAGATAATTTCATAAACCAACACAGTTGTATGTACAGGGTGGTTCTGAAATAGTTGGTTAAAATTAAAGACCCGCGAGGATGAAGAAATCTGCGATAAATATTAGTCGAAACATACATTTTTTTAGGGTTACAAATCATGATTCTTTTAAAATCCCTACTTCATTTTTCGAAAGGGCTATACACTATACAGGATGTTGCAAATTTTAATAGTATTCATTAAGCAACACAATTTAGCTTTCCATATTTTTTTGACTATGTAAGAACCTACTAAGAAGGTATTTTTTGAAATGTTACTCCTAAAGAGCTTGCAGTGGTAAAAATTTTAATATTAGTTTTTAAAAGACACTAGCTAGCATTTTCCATTTTTTTAAGGAAGTGAGTACCCACTAAAATTGGATTTTCAGAAACGCGACTCCTATTCTCAGTTTCTCAAAAGATAGTTATCGCTTCACCAATAGATATACAGGGTGTTCGCGAAAAGTGGGCCACTATTGCTATTAAATAAAGTTAATATTAAAGATAAGAGGTCGGTTAAATTGGTAAAGTAGTATAACTTTTTCCGCTGATTGCAATGGTCAACACAAAAAAAGAATTGAACATCTAGTTTTCAAGATATTCACAAAAATAACTTTTTTTTAAATGGAACACCCTATATATTTTTATATATTTGAAAAAGGCACTGCATTTAGAGTGTAAAATGTCATATGAGTTTTGTCCTAAAATGAAAAATAAAGTACCGATTTCGTATCTTTAGTATTGAACGGATAAAGCAATAGTGGCTCACTTGGCATGAACGCTCGGTATTCTTGCTAATTTAGTATCTACATTTTACCAGGGATTTAAATTTGTATAAAAATACAGGGTTTTCGTACCAAGGGGCCACTACTGTTGTATCTGTTTAATGCTGAAGATACGAAATCGGTCATTTATTTTAGAACAAAACTCATATGACATTTTATACTCCAAATTCAGTGTTCTCTGTCTCTCATAGACAAAAATTAGCATACTATTTGTATATTTGGAGAGTACTAACTAGAAAGCTCTCCTCAGAAGATGCACTCAAAACACCGAATAAGTACACCAGAAGATCAAGAAAAATTACTAATAAACAGGTGGAACTTGAATAAAAGTGCTGTAAGGTGTATTTACAGACATCCTGTAGAACGATTTTACGTTAAAGTTTTAAGTCTTACGTTTTAAGAGTTAAATTTTAAGTCTCACTTTGTGCCAGGCTTAACATTGAAGACCCGATCAATTAAGAATCACTGTATACTGATAATAATGTCAGGGTAAAACAAAAGATTGCTACGCTAAGAACCCTCATACAAAATAAATATACAAAACGAAAGCAGCATTTACTAGAATCATAACCCGAATAGACCAATCAAAAATAGAAGGCGAATAAATAAAGACCATCGTTTATCGAACACTCCGAGAGTACATAGGTAATGTATTTGTACTTACATTTAAAAAAATTTAATGTTCTTGCCCGATTTTATTGATAAAATTATAATTTCAAAAAGAAAATTAAAAAATCCCGTTTTTCAACATATTTTTGAAATTGTTTTTTGGGAAAACAACTGCTCTAACGGAAAAATTTTATAGGACATTTTTTATGTAAAAATGCTTCATCTATAAAATGGAGGTCTAGTCATTTTTCTCTAGATTGCATATTTTCCGAGATATTCTTAAAAAAACACATTTTTTCCTCTTCAAGTCCATTTTTTTCCATGAAGCGGCACTTATATTGAATGCAAACTTTTTTTCATCTTTTTCGCCATGTCTTAATCTATCTGAATACGTAATTTTTTTGCCGTTTGCTAATTTTCTTGGGTTTATATGCTTATATGGATGTGGAAACTGGGCTATTAAGGTATCGGAAAGTAATAAGTAGCGATTGTCTTGAAACATAAGTAAAAATTGTCAAATGTTTTATGCTTTATCTGTCAAAATAATTTTGTTTTTATAATATTCACGTGAAACATTTGATAATTTTCATTTAAAGTATTTCATGGCAATCGCAACTTCTGCTAATTTTCAAAATTTTCAAATTAAATTTCTGACGTTATAAAGCATCCAAAATTAATTTTGTTTATTGATTTAGAAGCAAAATTTTATGCTCTAAAACTACTATTTGAAGATTTTTTCCCTAAAACACATTGGGAAGCAGGAAATTTCCAAAGTATGATTTTACATGTTAAATCCATATGACAGAGAGGTCCGGTCGGAATGATGGAGTAGATGGGTAGAGGGTTGACACCACAACTTTTTAAATTTTGAAACCAGACATCGCCTAATATACATTTTGTATTTATACAGGGTAGTCACAAATATGTACATTGGAAACCATTTTTTATTTCATGGCAACTCGATTTTGTTGATAAACTGCCAAATTAATGTTTCAAAGTAGTCAGGTTACTTATGTGTGTCCCATCGTTGAAATTGAATGTTTTTCTATATCTAATGATATAAAAATTCAATATGGCGTCCGTAAAACTAGTATTTTTCCACAATTGTAGATAGTGACTCATTCCTAATATAGGTTTATAATGTACCGAAAAATCTAAATGAAATCTATTCTTCATTTCATAATTGACAAGATAATCTACATTTGTGGATTTAAAGCATATAAATTTTTTTAAACAATCAATATTGACTTTGCATATTGCATATTGACTTACGTCAACCTGACAAATATGAAAGATATAAGAAAGCGGAAGATTACAGTGTTTCAGGATATTTCAGGAACAACTCAATGTGTTTTGACCTAGATCTCTTCGAAGAGACTCACAGTAGCATCTGGCTCTTTCGACTTTATATACTCCCCATGCTGTATAATGTTAATTTACATTGTAAAGGTGACCATCCTGTATACTAAGAGTCGTAGCCAACTGTAACAGTTGACTCACATTTTGGTTTTTCAATTACCTTAATTGTTACTTTCAGAAAAGTGCTCGGAATTGGTAATTGTTTTGTAAAATACATTTCCAAGTCATTAAATTCCTTTTCAATTAGATATTAATTATTTTTATAAAATTATCTGTATTATTACAACTGTGTGGGCTGTAATCCAACAAATTTGTGAGCTTATTTTGTACTTTCAACTTGTTTACAATTTGTCGAAATAATCTAAAACTGGTGTATAAGAACTTTAAGGCTGTTTGCTACTTGAGTACCTGACCTGTCCTGCAATTCGAAGTTGGTTAAGCCTTGACAATAAGCTAGAATTGATATGACGGACAGTCACAGCACAAGTCTGCGTTGTTGTCAAGTTGTCACCGGTTCTCAAGGCTTAACGCTTTTCTACACACCAACTTAGGGATCATTCATGCTCACAATAAGAATAAGAACAATAATAAGCGTAGAATTGTTGTAGACACACGGTTCATGCTCAACTTTCTCTTGTAGAAAACAGGCATGCGCTCTCGTGGCTTCAGGTCAGCTGATTCAAAGTGACAACTAAAAAGTAAAAGTACCTAACCTCAATATTAAATGGGCGGGTGTACTATATTCACGAAATCATATGATAATCACGAAATGTGCCGAAATTAGTCGAGGTTTCATAAGAGTAGAAATATTTATGGTTATGGAAACCAGCGTTAACTGTACCATTGGTTTCTATAGTGATTGCCAAATGTAAGCGACCTGCGCAGAAAGCAAATTGTGTACTACCTCATAACCAAGGTTACATACACGCCAAAACTATTGTGAAAACAATGTTTGGGCATCTTTTTCTACAGCTTTCTCACTTGCTCTTCTGCGCATATAAGGTCGCTTACACTTGGCAATTGCTTTACATAGCTGAACTTTTTGCTTATTTTTGTTCCTATTCTTAGAGTAAGCATCAATGGCCCTATAGAATAACAAGGCTTGTAAAGTTACTCCGTTTTGATTATGAACTTTATTTTATTCAGAGTCAAAAGCCTCCAATAGAGATAATACATCAATGGATTCTATCCTCTCTATGGTTTTTTTTGTACCTGTACTTGACTTTAAGGTAATAAAGTTCATCACCAAAACCGATTAAATTTACGAAAACTACTTCATCGTGTACGTGGCATATATTTAGAGAGCTGTCGGTGTCATGGGGTGCTCCTGCAAATATCTTTGAATTCTTGTAAGATTCCATAGAGAGTGATCTCTAAAATGGACTACGCATACCCTAGGGGATTCACAAGTCGATACATGATTATGATAAATAATCAAATGGACAGGATATGGGCTGCTGTGGTAGACTGTGGAACTTTTATAAAGAATAGGGCGGAGCCAATGCGCTATAACGAAAATATGTCTGGTAACATCTGCTCGTACCAATTTTATAAATACAAAGAGAGAGAGAGAAAATACTTGCCCCCTTCACGTGTACTACGCAAGATATTGGCTCCGCCCTATTCTTTTCGTAAGTTACGGAGTCTACTATCACGTACTGGTAGAAGAACTAAGTCTTCATAGCTTAGCAAGTTCATAGCAAGTACTTCATAGTACTTTAATTGGCATTAGAACCAGGTGACCGCATTAAAAATTTATTCTGAAAAATATTTTGAAAATCCATGAATTTAGAGAGCTTAAATGTCTTAGATGCTGGTTGACGTTTTAAGAGAAATTCCTACAAACGGGCATTCTGAAAAACAACGAGAAGTGCTCAAGAAGTCGGTCGTTGTACTTATAGGAGTCGCTTACGTTTTCAGAAAAATTGGAAAATCTAGAATGGAAAAAAATTTCAACAGGAAGAATACTAAAGTAGTCTTAAAAGTTTCACGTGCATATGCAGAAGTGAAGTTAACTGATACAATTAGCCACTTGCTTGTACATTGCCCAACTACACAACACAGGAAGCCCACATATAAATCTCCTCCAAAAAAATCGTCAGGAAGTGGCGTCATCTCATCTTAAAGTAAAAACCCTTTATACTCAAAGATTGTACTTTGACGGGGAGAATACTCAAAATATCGCTTAGAGGAAGGACAGAAACACATTCAAATTATAAAATGCAAACTATATCTATAAAAATTTCCTCAATTTTGATAAAGGATTATCTGTTAAGGGTAGTTTTTTCTCTTTCAGTTATCACTTGAAGCCTAGGGTTTAGATGGCCAAATGTAACACTGGAAATCGGATGTTACGTTAAACCTCCCTTTAGCTTTGCTCAAAACGGAGATGGGAGGGGTTTGTAATACGAATAAAAGAAACTTTCGATGGAAATAAAAAAATAGCAATGTTTATTCAAAACAAATAAAAACAACTCTATGTACCTAAGGCTACATGTACAAAAATAAAAGCCTTAAGGAAAAGAAATAAAATGGTTTATCAACTAACAAAATACTATGACTGGAAGTAGAATGGTTGAAGCGTACAAAATCTTTATTTTGTGGAGCAGTCTCCAAAACTCAAATCATCAGAAAGAAGGTTATATTCCTCAACGTACACGAAAACACGGAAGAATAATTTACTGTCAATGGTTAACAAATAAGAATTTGAATAGAAACTTCCAAGAGAGTTTTTGTATTTTTTTACTTTTGACCATTGAATAAAAATATTTTGTCACTATCAGGAAGGAGCATTTCAGCCAATAATATGTGAATGCGATAGGAGCGTAAAATGGCTATTTGCGTCAAATGTTCTATTCTAGTTCCTTTCAGTTGAAGAAATCACGTTATCAACATAAGTATTCTTAAGTGACAAAAGTCCATCTTTGTCAAGACAAGACCTACAACAACAGTGGATTATTATTAATTTTTCGAACTCACTAAATAAAAACTTGAAAGCAAAACATTTAAAAAACACATTGTTTTTTCGCTTATTTACAATAAATTATTTTCCCCTTTTTTCAAGCATGAAATTTACATGACGCTCTAGTAATAATTCGTCTTTTTGGTACTTGATAGGCCCTTTTATCTAAGCTCATAATTTTTTCCCTTTGTAACATTTTTAATACGTAACTCGCACTAAAATGCGTTATTATAGGACTCTTTAAATTTAACAACACAGTTTTTTATTTTAACGCAATAAATTTTTTGACGTTGTTTTGGACGATCAAAATTGGATTAAATTGAGAAGGCTTTGAGAGTAATATTTTGTTTACATTTTTTCGTCTTTTGTTTCTTAAAAAATAAATTTTCGTAAGTTGTCTATTTTTAATTTTTTTTGTTGTCCAAATTATCTCGGTCGAGCTTCTCAAACTTTATCTTGAATATTGAGGAACAAAATGTGATTCGGTCATTCAGTTTTTCCTAATAATTCGAACTCTTGCTAATTTTATTCGTCTGAAAATCGTCCTAAAAGTCGTCTTAATTACCGGTAACCTGACTGCACTTAGGATATCGTTGTTGATAATGCACAACTCTCTGGAAGTAAATTAAAATATTGATTATCTTTACTAACCTTACTTTAGTATACCTACTATATGATTTTTTTAAATTACAACATCATCATATTTCAAAAAAAATAACAAAAGCTTTAACATTGTGGGCAAAGCAATTTAATCTTTCTTTTTCCTTTTTAATACAGGAAAAAGAAGAACAAAATTAAACTCCATTGAAAATTGAGCTTTTTCTTGTGAATTCATAATAAATTTCTCCTTGTTTGTTATTTGATGAAAAATGTAAGTTAATAATAAAGGATTTGGTGGGGAAATAAAGTGATTATTAGCCAAGATATAGCTTTTTCCATGATATGCTCGTTTAATAATAAATTGTGGTTTTGGTGTATTTTTGGGGGGTAATTAAATTATTAATTTTAAGATTATAAACTGAAAAGCTGCACGAATTTTGCAACAATGTGTTTTCACATAAAACTTAAAACAGTAAAACATTTTATGGTTTCAATAAATGGTATTACGGAAAAGCTACAAATAGAAAGCATTGTTAAGCTCCTGTTACAATATTATGGTATTTATACGAGTTATCCTTTCGAATTAAATTCGTTTTTTTTAAAACAAACCAAAAAAAGCACAATTTTTAAATTGTCGTTTAACAAAACGTTTCCTTAAAAAAGTACAAAAAACATTGAAGGAAGAGGGAAAAAAGCACAACTTTAAGTTTTGTTAAATCATCCATTTCCGCTTTAAAAAATTGCGGTTTAAAATTGCCTTTCGATCCTCTTCCTATTTGTTTTTTACATTTCTTTAATTTATCAAACGAAATCAAAATCCAATTTTAGGGGAAAAAATTAAAACTTTTTTATACATAGTCGAGTCATTTTTGCTCAAAGTTTCAATATGTTGAAAATAATTCTTTCAAATGATAGATTTTATTTATCATTTATCTTTGGTTCGCTTTTAACATACTAAAAGCCCCAGAAAAGTAAAATTATGCTACGGCCGCCATCTTGGAAAATGGCGTCCAAAATATATATTCTTTGCATATTTCTCATAAACTATACATGCTATTGAAAAATGTTTTTAACAATAAATATTTGTAGTAATATTCTTTACAATTTTTGTTCTTAGCATTTTATTGACAGGACAAACTATTAAGCCAAAAATTTAATTTTTAGTTGATCATCACTTCTTTACATGCTCAAATAGCATGGCAGTGGTATCAACGCGTTTAATTTGCTTTTCTTAAATATTATGCTACATGAGAAAAGTAGTGACAGCCAGTGGCGTATTGTTAATTTGACAGAGGGTCAGACCACTTGGAGTGGAGTTCAAATGACTTTGAGGAACGAGCAATCGCCCCATTTGGCCCTACCTGGCTACGCCACAGAGCGTCACAACTTGTTATTGCATGTGCAAACCAACTACTTGTTCTGGTATCAGTGGCAGCCAGGGGCGTAGCCACAAAAAATGAAAAGTACATTAATTCCAGTTAATTTGACAGAAGGTCACACCACTCTCGGAGTGGAATTGAGTCCAAAAAACTTAAAAAGAAGGGGGCTATCGCCCCTTTCGCCCCTACCTGGCTACGCCACTGAGTGTCCTGATCTGTTCATGATCTGATCATGTCCTACTTTGTTCTAACATCAGTGGCAGCCGGTGGCGTAGCCACATTAAATAAAAAGTACATTAATTCCTCTTAATTTGACAGAGGCCCAAACCACTTGGAGAGGAATTGAGTGCAAATAACTTAGAAAAAAGGGGGCGAACGCCCCCTTTCGCCTTTGCAAGTCTACGCCACTGAGTGTCACAACCTGTTCTTGCATGTACAAGCCAACTAATTTGTTTTAGCAGCAGGAGTATATCGAGCATAGTTGCTCGTGTTTTAAAATTTGGTGGCCATTTTCCAAGATGGCAGCCGTAGTTTCCAAGATGGTGGCCGTAGCATAATTTTACCTTTTGTGGGCTTTTACTATGTTAGTATTATAACCAAATCCTTTCTTGTTAAATATTTAAAAATAATTTTCACAAAATGGCTCCAGTAATTAGATGCACAACCATTTACAACTAATTTAAACGTCCATTTTTTTAAATTATAGAATAATTAAATTAAAATTGTCACAATTATTAATACTTACAATTAACACTATCACAACAGTTTTAATTAGTCAATTTAATGAATACTCAATATTGCTTTAAATTAAATATTTATTGTTCACTCGAATAATTTATTAACGGTTTTTTGGGCGCGTTCACACACACAATTTATTTTGAAAAAGAAATTTATTCAAAATCAACCACTTCCTCTTGCAATCATAGAAATGACTCATGAGCTGCATTGATTTCCGGTACTTTAACTTCTTCGCCATCCGCTTCAATATATTCCACACCTTCGTCGTAATCTACGTGACATCGCGTTGAAATATGGTGATCCGGATCACCATATTGACTGTGATAAAATTCTTCTCTCATCATATGGTTTAATCTACCGCAACGAAAATATAATATTTCTTGAAACGGTTTTCTAAAGTCTCTATTAAGTGTTACGTAAATTATTGGATTTAATAAACTGTTAGCGAAGCCTAACCATTGAAATAAACTCGATAATGTTTGTAATAATGACGACGTTTGATCTAAAGCCGGCCTTGCTACTGCAAGCACGAAAAATGGCAACCAACATATTATGAAAGCGCTCATAATTATACCTAAAGTCGTGCTAGCTTTTCTCTCTTTAGCTAATTGAAATCTTAATTTTTTTTGATTTGTGTTAATATTTGGTGATGCTTTGATCGATGTTAAGAAGCTCGATTTGGGTGGTTTTTGTTCTTTGTCTGTTTGTTTGACTGAAATTTTTCCCGATAGCATCGGACACTGGGATTCATTGCTCTTACGTGATGTAAAATAACGTCCTAGGCTCGACTTTTCCAAACTACACTGTAACAAGAGAAAAAAATTATTATTTCATTTAAAAATAATATTTTGTAGTAAATTTATGGCTTGGAAGTTTATAAATGAAACTCTATAAACTATAACAGTGCGAGTTGTAACTTGAAAGTATGTTCTGGAACGTTGACAATCGCTTTGTACGTGTTGTGATTGTGGCATATCACGAGCGTTGTGGAAAAACTAGATGCATTTTGTTGTTGTCAAAAAGCTTTTTACTAAATAAATTTTTCTGGGGAGTGTTATGACTTATGAGACTCTTTTTTAATTAAAAAAAAAGCAATCAGAAGATTTAAATTTAATCTCATTTTCGTTGTGGAATTCGGAAATAGCAACAACTTTAACTATATACAAGTTGAGCCTATTTTACTATAATTGGAGGAAAACCAAGTTCTGATAATAGGACTATTTGTAGCACACTTGGGCTTAATTATTGTACTAATTTAACTTTCCCCAAGTTTCAACAATAAAAATGTAAGCAAGGAATTACGTAATAAATTTGTAAGATGAACTAATGAGAGTTTCATGAAATAATTAAAAGAATTAACAACTAAGTCTATTTTAACACTGCATTTTCTTACATATTTTATTAACGAAAAAAATTAATAGAAATTACCACTGCTTATAGTGCTTTAATCTCGTATAATGAAAAGTTAACAACTTGGATTTAATATTGCAACTACAACATCCTAAGATCGCTATAAAGACTAAACCATATAATTACAATTAAGGATAACCCTTGATAACATCGTTAAATAGTAATATAATAATAAAGCCCGTTTTTATGGCGTTGGAAAACACTTTAGACCTTTAGAGGGTTAGCTAGGCCGCTAAACATTAGTCAGACATTATAATGAAGGTAATGAGGCTACCGCTATGCTTCTAATCGCCTATTATAACCACAAGTGATGTACTCGTCAATTATTCAATTTCAAGGCCCGAGTACAACCTGAGATGGGAAAAACGCTAATCTGGGCTGGGATCCTGTAACTATCAGCAGAGCGTAGTAATACGCTACTTACTCGCTACTCCTCTCCTACAAACGTCTAGAAATTGGTAGAAGAAGGGTACATTAATAGTACAGAATCTCAGCCCTGGAGCCATGTGATAGGTTTGACATATAAATCCAGAACCTTTTGCTACAGAGCAGTAGTAATTGCTCCTAGTACTTCCATCGATTATTAACAAACCAGTAGATAGGTTAGACCAGTTTAGACCATTAGCTAGACATTATAATGAAGGTAATGTGGGTACCACTATGCTCCTAATCGCCTATTATAACCACAAGTATTGTACTCGTCAATTAATCAATTTCAAGGCCCGAGTACAACCTGAAATGGGAAAACGCTAATCTGGGCTGGGATCCTGTAACTATCAGCAGAGCGTAGTAATACGCTACTTACTCGCTACCCCTCACCAACAAACGTTTAGAATATGGTAGAAGAAGGGTACATTAATAGTACAGAATCTCAGCCCTAGAGTCATGTGATAAGTTTGAGATCTAAATCCAGAACCTTTCTCTACAGAGCAGTACTCTACTGCTCCTAGCACTTCCATCGATTATTAACAAACCAGTAGATAGGTTAGACCAGTTTAGACCATTAGCTAGACATTATAATGAAGGTAATGTGGGTACCACTATGCTCCTAATCGCCTATTATAACCACAAGTATTGCACTCGTCAATTAATCAATTTCAAGGCCCGAGTACAACCTGAAATGGGAAAACGCTAATCAGGGCTGGGATCCTGTAACTATCAGCAGAGCGTAGTAATACGCTACTTACTCGCTACCCATCACCAACAAACGTTTAGAATATGGTAGAAGAAGGGTACATTAATAGTACAGAATCTCAGCCCTAGAGTCATGTGATAGGTTTGAGATCTAAATCCAGAACCTTTCTCTACAGAGCAGTACTCTACTGCTCCTAGCACTTCCATCGATTATTAACAAACCAGTAGATAGGTTAGATCAGTTTAGACCATTATTTAGACATTATAATGAAGGTAATGTGGTTACCACTATGCTTCTAATCGCCTATTATAACCACAAGTATTGTACTCGTCAATTATTCAATTTCAAGTACAACCTGAGATGGGAAAAACGACAATCTGGGCTGGGATCCTGTAACTATCAGCAGAGCGTAGTAATACGCTACTTACTCGCTACCCCTCACCAACAAACGTTTAGAATATGGTAGAAGAAGGGTACATTAATAGTACAGAATCTCAGCCCTAGAGTCATGTGATAAGTTTGAGATCTAAATCCAGAACCTTTCTCTACAGAGCAGTACTCTACTGCTCCTAGCACTTCCATCGATTATTAACAAACCAGTAGATAGGTTAGACCAGTTTAGACCATTAGCTAGACATTATAATGAAGGTAATGTGGGTACCACTATGCTCCTAATCGCCTATTATAACCACAAGTATTGTACTCGTCAATTAATCAATTTCAAGGCCCGAGTACAACCTGAAATGGGAAAACGCTAATCTGGGCTGGGATCCTGTAACTATCAGCAGAGCGTAGTAATACGCTACTTACTCGCTACCCCTCACCAACAAACGTTTAGAATATGGTAGAAGAAGGGTACATTAATAGTACAGAATCTCAGCCCTAGAGTCATGTGATAGGTTTGAGATCTAAATCCAGAACCTTTCTCTACAGAGCAGTACTCTACTGCTCCTAGCACTTCCATCGATTATTAACAAACCAGTAGATAGGTTAGACCAGTTTAGACCATTAGTAGTTAGACATTATAATGAAGGTAATGTGGCTACCGCTATGCTTCTAATCGCCTATTATAACCACAAGTATTGTACTCGTCAATTAATCAATTTCAAGGCCCGAGTACAACCTGAAATGGGAAAACGCTAATCTGGGCTGGGATCCTGTAACTATCAGCAGAGCGTAGTAATACGCTACTTACTCGCTACCCCTCACCAACAAACGTTTAGAATATGGTAGAAGAAGGGTACATTAATAGTACAGAATCTCAGCCCTAGAGTCATGTGATAGGTTTGAGATCTAAATCCAGAACCTTTCTCTACAGAGCAGTACTCTACTGCTCCTAGCACTTCCATCGATTATTAACAAACCAGTAGATAGGTTAGACCAGTTTAGACCATTAGCTAGACATTATAATGAAGGTAATGTGGGTACCACTATGCTCCTAATCGCCTATTATAACCACAAGTATTGTACTCGTCAATTAATCAATTTCAAGGCCCGAGTACAACCTGAAATGGGAAAACGCTAATCTGGGCTGGGATCCTGTAACTATCAGCAGAGCGTAGTAATACGCTACTTACTCGCTACCCCTCACCAACAAACGTTTAGAATATGGTAGAAGAAGGGTACATTAATAGTACAAAATCTCAGCCCTAGAGTCATGTGATAGGTTTGAGATCTAAATCCAGAACCTTTCTCTACAGAGCAGTACTCTACTGCTCCTAGCACTTCCATCGATTATTAACAAACCAGTAGATAGGTTAGACCAGTTTAGACCATTAGCTAAACATTATAATGAAGGTAATGTGGCCACCGCTATGCTCCTAATCGCCTATTATAACCACAAGTATTGTACTCGTCAATTATTCAATTTCAAGGACCGAGTACAACCTGAGATCGGAAAAACGCTAATCTGGGCTGGGATCCTGTAACTATCAGCAGAGCGTAGTAATACGCTACTTACTCGCTACCCCTCACCAACAAACGTTTAGAATATGGTAGAAGAAGGGTACATTAATAGTACAGAATCTCAGCCCTAGAGTCATGTGATAAGTTTGAGATCTAAATCCAGAACCTTTCTCTACAGAGCAGTACTCTACTGCTCCTAGCACTTCCATCGATTATTAACAAACCAGTAGATAGGTTAGACCAGTTTAGACCATTAGCTAGACATTATAATGAAGGTAATGTGGGTACCACTATGCTCCTAATCGCCTATTATAACCACAAGTATTGTACTCGTCAATTAATCAATTTCAAGGCCCGAGTACAACCTGAAATGGGAAAACGCTAATCTGGGCTGGGATCCTGTAACTATCAGCAGAGCGTAGTAATACGCTACTTACTCGCTACCCCTCACCAACAAACGTTTAGAATATGGTAGAAGAAGGGTACATTAATAGTACAGAATCTCAGCCCTAGAGTCATGTGATAGGTTTGAGATCTAAATCCAGAACCTTTCTCTACAGAGCAGTACTCTACTGCTCCTAGCACTTCCATCGATTATTAACAAACCAGTAGATAGGTTAGACCAGTTTAGACCATTAGTAGTTAGACATTATAATGAAGGTAATGTGGCTACCGCTATGCTTCTAATCGCCTATTATAACCACAAGTATTGTACTCGTCAATTAATCAATTTCAAGGCCCGAGTACAACCTGAAATGGGAAAACGCTAATCTGGGCTGGGATCCTGTAACTATCAGCAGAGCGTAGTAATACGCTACTTACTCGCTACCCCTCACCAACAAACGTTTAGAATATGGTAGAAGAAGGGTACATTAATAGTACAGAATCTCAGCCCTAGAGTCATGTGATAGGTTTGAGATCTAAATCCAGAACCTTTCTCTACAGAGCAGTACTCTACTGCTCCTAGCACTTCCATCGATTATTAACAAACCAGTAGATAGGTTAGACCAGTTTAGACCATTAGCTAGACATTATAATGAAGGTAATGTGGGTACCACTATGCTCCTAATCGCCTATTATAACCACAAGTATTGTACTCGTCAATTAATCAATTTCAAGGCCCGAGTACAACCTGAAATGGGAAAACGCTAATCTGGGCTGGGATCCTGTAACTATCAGCAGAGCGTAGTAATACGCTACTTACTCGCTACCCCTCACCAACAAACGTTTAGAATATGGTAGAAGAAGGGTACATTAATAGTACAAAATCTCAGCCCTAGAGTCATGTGATAGGTTTGAGATCTAAATCCAGAACCTTTCTCTACAGAGCAGTACTCTACTGCTCCTAGCACTTCCATCGATTATTAACAAACCAGTAGATAGGTTAGACCAGTTTAGACCATTAGCTAAACATTATAATGAAGGTAATGTGGCCACCGCTATGCTCCTAATCGCCTATTATAACCACAAGTATTGTACTCGTCAATTATTCAATTTCAAGGACCGAGTACAACCTGAGATCGGAAAAACGCTAATCTGGGCTGGGATCCTGTAACTATCAGCAGAGCGTAGTAATACGCTACTTACTCGCTACCCCTCACCAACAAACGTTTAGAATATGGTAGAAGAAGGGTACATTAATAGTACAGAATCTCAGCCCTAGAGTCATGTGATAAGTTTGAGATCTAAATCCAGAACCTTTCTCTACAGAGCAGTACTCTACTGCTCCTAGCACTTCCATCGATTATTAACAAACCAGTAGATAGGTTAGACCAGTTTAGACCATTAGCTAGACATTATAATGAAGGTAATGTGGGTACCACTATGCTCCTAATCGCCTATTATAACCACAAGTATTGTACTCGTCAATTAATCAATTTCAAGGCCCGAGTACAACCTGAAATGGGAAAACGCTAATCTGGGCTGGGATCCTGTAACTATCAGCAGAGCGTAGTAATACGCTACTTACTCGCTACCCCTTACCAACAAACGTTTAGAATATGGTAGAAGAAGGGTATATTAATAGTACAGAATCTCAGCCCTAGAGTCATGTGATAGGTTTGAGATCTAAATCCAGAACCTTTCTCTACAGAGCAGTACTCTACTGCTCCTAGCACTTCCATCGATTATTAACAAACCAGTAGATAGGTTAGACCAGTTTAGACCATTAGTAGTTAGACATTATAATGAAGGTAGTGTGGCCACCGCTATGCTCCTAATCGCCTATTATAACCACAAGTATTGTACTCGTCAATTATTCAATTTCAAGGACCGAGTACAACCTGAGATCGGAAAAACGCTAATCTGGGCTGGGATTCTGTAACTATCAGCAGAGCGTAGTAATACGCACTTACTCGCTACCCATCTCCTACAAACGTTTAGAATATGGTTGAAGAAGGGTACTTTAATAGTACAGAATCCCAGCCCTAGAGTCATGTGATAGGTTTGAGATCTAAATCCAGAGCCTTTTGCTACAGAGCAGTAGTATACTGCTCCAAGCACTTCCATCGATTATTAATGAAAAAGTAGATAAGTTAGAACAGTTTTGAGAGTTTTTTAAGAACTTAATGATGTGATATTGTTTATATAAAAGGAAGCCAAACTATAAATTTTAACTCGGCAACAACTTGAAAAGTGAGATCAGAACTCAGCTTTATTTTAGTGTAAATAGTTCAAAATTCAGCAGCAAGACAGGTACAAGTGAGACATGTGGACATTTTAGACCACTCTCAGAACAGTAGACCACTTCTTCCCCAACTGATCTTCCTGAAACCACCCTCAGAACAGTATACCACTTCCTCCTCAAACATTCGACCTTCTTAAGACAGGTCCCTCGACTTTACCCGATCAGGTATCAAAAAGATAATCAAGGCATGCAACACTAATCTAAATTTTTTCTAGACACTATGAACTTTGCCAACATATTGGAAGAAGACCAACCTAATCCTTATCGAGAAAAAAGAAAAGTCAGACTCCGAACGTTCAGCATACAGGCCGCTTCAGACTGTTCAGCAACACCTTAAGCAAACTCCTGAAGGCGTTGATACACAAAAACCTCAAAGGGGAATTTGGAGAAAATGGTTTCTCGGACACCCAATACGAATTCAGAAAGCTTAAATCTATAGTTGACGCCATAAAGGACGTTATCAAGAAGGCCGTGAAATCCCGGAGTACATGGTGGAGGAGCAGGTTCTTTAAAATGCCTTCAACAGTGCCTCCGCCATAGAGCATATGGCTCTAGTTACCTAACAAATGAACGCAAAATATATCACAGAGATATATAAGCAGCGGCGTATCTCTAAAGTTCGTCAATAAGACCATTGTTCTAGAATATACAGGGGTCATTATCAGTATTGAATTTTAAGCAGAAAATGTAAAATAAAATTTGACGCTGAATATGACATTTTATTTTTCGCTTCGAGTTTTAAATCACTCTGTATGTAAGCTTAACACATTCATTGCTTTCAAAAATAATTTTATTTACTACAGAAATACGTTAGGTATTTATTTTGGTAAACAACATTTTACTTCATGTCTTTTGTAAAAAGTCAAGCTTCCATGTTAAAATATGTATGAAGACGCGGAAATGCGTGTTTCCCTTTACTTTTAAACAAAATTTGAACACCGCAGCTTTCTGCCATTGTCAACTATTTAAAATATTATAATTCCTGCAACACCTATAACTGTTTCACAAACACTTATAACAATGAAGGAGAGTAAGAAAAACTTTATGGAATAGACCTCAAAGTTGAGAAAACTTTAAATTTATCACTAGAACAATTTTCAATAGTAAATTATATTCATTGTTTCTTTGTATTTCTCTAAGAAGAAGTTAATTTTAGAGCGACAATGGTATAACAAAAGCTCTTCTTACTTGAAGCGTTTATATGTATTTGTTTAAATATTATTCAGAATATTTCACCGATTTTAGAGAAAATTTATATTTGTTACTAAAATAACCTCACTTTTTTATTAAAGAAGATTATATCCTATTAACGCATCGTTTTTTACTAGGGTTATACAGTGTCTTCAGAAATAAACTCAATCCACGTGACCAATTTGCCAAGCAACCACCAATCTGATTGATGATTGCTTAGCAAATTGGTCACGTGGGTGGAGGGTATTTCTGAAGACCCTGTACATAAATACAAAATTATGCTATAGACAACTTTAACAACTGAACACTCAGTTTAACCAAAGACCATATACAAGAGACTACCGAAACCTATATTAAAAAATGTGAAAGGTTTTTAAAGGTCAAAATCGCTTAAAATCCCTCGAAGGGTAAACTTGTTTTACCCCTTTCTTTGTTACTCCCGCCTTGACATGCTATCTTATTCACTCGAAAATGCCCCGGTGACTAGCGACATCTTCTGTAGCAGGGATTTTTGATCACAGTCGGCCCATAAGCTTTGCCAGTCTTACACTGTATAGTCTTTGGTTTAACCAACCGACTAGACATTTCATGAACAAACCTAATGTAATTTGGAATTAAGAGTTGTTTTAACTCATGAGTAAAAATTTTTCATTTGGTAATGGATGTGTCAAATTAAATTACTGTTGAAGAAACCATAAATAATTATTTTTAACAAATAAAGCTGCAGGTCTGTAATTGTACTTTAAAGAAAATTAGTTTTCTTTTAAAATAAAAGTAACTAATTGTACTAAAGAGTAAGATTGAAAAAGCTTCTAAGAACAGCTACAAACCTCAAATTATAATTAAAAATTTTTACATTAAAGTAGAAAAGTTCTTTAGAAATTTTACCATTTTAACATAAAACCTACGCTTTTGATTCTGAATCTAGAAGTTTTTCACTAAATTTCATTTTAGTTACAGTACCTACTAACGTAAAAAGTAAAAAGCTTGTAATTAATTACTCAATTATTGCGATTTAAAGTTTATAAAATTTTGTTACATTTTAAACGTCCCCCAATTGTGAAAATTCAAATTAAACTTTCATAAATTTCTTTAAGAAAAAGGTTTAACGATTTGACGTCAAGTGTATAAAATATAACAAGCAGAAGAAGGGAAAAAGGTGGTAATTCGTACAAACATTTAAATTGTGCAAGTTGGAAAAGGTTTAAGCGGCACAATAATTTAATACTGGGTGCTCGAATGATGATTTATTTACAAAAAAAATGCTTATTATTTAAAAAAAAATGAAAATGATTAATTTAGACACTAAAAGTTTTCTTAATGCGTGGCCACGTCGGCACACCGCACCTCGTACAACACGTAGCTTCGCACTTAGCATGGCGCCGAAAAAGTTAAAAAAGCATTGTTTTATAAGAATCAGTGCTTCAATGTGGCCACTATGATGTAAAACAAGGCTTTATTTATTATTTAGGTGCAATGCTAGAGACAGAGTGCGAGAGGTACAGTGCACTAACGTGGCTTACACGCAGTTACCCAAGAGACACGGTCGGATAAGCGTTGTCTGATTGCCTACATGCCTGTTTATGTCACATCTTGTTAATCCGTTATTCATCTGTCTGTCTATGTCATTTTTATTTAGCTCTAGCGCTAGCATTGATTGTAGCGGAAACTTGAAAAGCATTAGCATCTCTCTATCTGTTTGTCTTTCCGTTATCCTCTCTCTTCTGTATGTACGTCAAACCGTCCGTACGTCAATTCGTCGAAGAGTTCGACTGTTCTGAATTTGTACAATGACTACAGTTGTCTGCCTATGATGTTATGACTGCCACTGACTGCAAATAACTACCGTTGACAGCTCAATTTTTGTACATTGACTGCAGAGAGTGGATAACCGCTCGAATTCATTTTAAAGGTTGCTTTGTTGTCGGGAAGCACCGATAGCTTTATATGGTTGCTGCTCTTGTTATTTATAAAAGAAAATTGAGAAACAAAACGTCGATATTTATTATTTACTCAAATATACAATGTAAACTTTAAAAAGTAGAACGCTCAAATAATAACATAATTTATAATCCATCACGAGTTGCAGACCTAATGAACATATAGCCTGCAGGTTATGTTCTAATGCAAATTTTGATTTAATATAATATGAAAATTTATTATACAGTAAAGTTAACATAAGGTAGAAAATTAAGTACATACAGCTTGATGGATGGCATTTTTTTTTAAATGAAAATACACTTAGAATAACATACATTTTCTGTTTTTAAAAGAAAGCAATTTCAATTCAAATTTGGGAAAGTGTGCTCTGGGTAGGAGTCAATCGTTTATAAGATGTTGGTATACCTATACCATTATTTACTTTAAGTATCTAAAGTACCTAGCAGACTACGAATAGTTTCACAAATATATTTATGAAAAATTTTATAAAACTGGGTTTGACAGTATGCTCGGCTATATTTACGAAGTTTTTATAAAAACTATATTTATGAAATTATGCGACTTCACGTAACTATTTTGACGTGACGTCACATAAATTCAAACGGTTCTATTTTTGTTGTTTAAAGGACGAGTTCAATTAGTTTTTGATGCGAGCGTGCGCCTTTCATTGTTTTCTGGTGGCACATGTTTCGTATTTGAATGTATTTCTTGAAATTTGGAGGTTTTGTAGCTTATGCAACACATTCTACAATCCGTATAAATAATTTTAGTAAATTATAACAGTGTGGTATACCCACATATTTTTATAAATATATTTGTGCAAATATTCATAGTCTGCTAGGTACTTAAAGAAATTATGGTTTGTTATCCTTATAATCAAAATCATGAGTCTATAGTTCATTCCATGTGGGAGAAAAACCTTTAGGGTTACTACCCAATTTTTCTACCTATCTTTGACTTATTTCTAGTTCTCTTGAACTACTCCAATTTATTTTTTGCTGACTTGAATCTATCTACTTTATTTATTTATTTTTCTGCTTGTCTGAATATCTGTCTGCATGTTCGTTTCTCCGTCGCTACGTCTATTTGTACTTTCGCCTGTTTGTATGTCAACCCGCTTGTCTATTCGCTCGTTCACTAGTCTGTTTGACATCTAACTATCTGCCTTTCTACCCCTTAGCCTGTCTATCGGTCTCCACTTACATAATTTATTTTTAAAAAATGTTGAATATCCTATTCATGGAAGTAAACGATCAAATTATATAATAAATAAAAAGTAGAGGCATTTGCTACAACCTATACAAAGGCCAAAAATAAAAAATCACAAAATAGGGAAAGTGATAATGCACTGAAAAGTAGAACGAAAAAAGACACTAAAAACACTTGGATTAATGATATAAGAAAAGCAATATCCGACAGATAACTTAATGAAGGGATTGGGCACACAAAAAGAAGTTGAAAGTAGACAATCACTCTCAAACAAATCGATCTTATTTACAAGAGTAGGTGTATGAGGTTTACGATAGGGTAAGCTAAAAAAGGAAGAAAATCTTGAAATTTGGAAAACGACTTCTACGGCTCATTTAATTACGTAATAAAGGAATATATTTGTTTGATACTGCACTGATCTTTATGTGTGAGCTCCATAAATTTTACGAGCTTTATTAAATGAAACTGCACACGTAACAAAAATTCAAAACCCAGATGGAAATTCTGAAATGGAAAATATTTCACTTTATTACTTCTTGAAAATAGTAACGGCTGTTTTTATAACGTTAACTACGTATAAGCTTCATTTGTCTGCTCCTACAAACAATTTCGTCCACATTTTATGTTGTTTGTGTTGTTGTAATTAACTGTTATGAACGAAACTCGTCTTAAGCGCAACTAAATTTACTAAAAACATAATATATTATACCTACAACAGACGATTAAAGTGAGAAATTTCCAAAGAGTAAACGTGTTGCGCCACGAGCCGTTAGCGAGTTATATACTGTGCTCTTCCGACGTTTCGCGACCAATCAGAAACGCTCTGCTTGTTCATTTCAACAACCATCAACACATCGTAGCCATGGTGAAAAATGAAAATTTTAAAGCAATAAACAGTTTGAAATAGTAGGTGTGTGTAATAACAACAGAAACTTTCTCTAACTCTCTTAAATTAACCCAAGTTTATTATTTAACGCTAATCTAAATTCTAAGTTTAATTTAATCAACGCAAGAATGGGTTTGATTAAGAAATTAAGTTTACTAAAATTTCGTTTTAATAAATATTAAATTTAATAAAAAAAACGAGGGTTAAAAAACGTCTCTAATTAATGTTCTTTCCTCTATGTTTATTTTTGGCCAACTACAAATTTTTATGTCGTTTTCGTGAGAAAAGGAATTTTTATTTCTTAAATCGTTTAGTTTGAATTATAGAGGTGTGGTGAGATTGGGTCAATATTGCCAGCAGAGTTTTATTAATTGCATTCCAAGGGGTGTAATAAATGAAATAATACGTCTGTACTAAATTATTTGTTCGATATCAATTACATAAAAAAGTGAAAATTGGCGTGTGCGAGTAGAATTTTTAATGTAATTTGTTACTAATAACGTTACTAAATCAAGGCTCACTTTTTGGATTATAAATAATTTTTTTTTCATTTATCAAGTTAAAGATTAAATAGATTAATATCTGTTGTTTGTTTGTGTTTAGTTCGTACGCAATTTAAGAATTAATTATTACTCTTTTATCATAAAATTCTCATTAAGAAAATTATTATCAAATTTGCACGTAGCTCAAACATTTTCAGAAACCTGTTGCATCGGTAATAACTTATTTCAGATGCGCTTAATTATTAAAGTAGTTTGGTGATAAAGTATATAATGCATCCTGCTGGCTGATTATATTAGGAAATTTGGCGTGTTTAACATAACAGGAGTAAGCTATTATTCAAACAGTTTCTGAAGGAAGTTTTAGAAAACTTGCATGTGGATTTACCAGGACTTTTTTGTACGTATCCAATAAAAATTAAGGATTGCACTATTTGCAAAGATTAAAAAATTATTAAATAAATAAAAATTAACAAAAGGAAAAAAAAGTAGGTATAAAGGGAAGAGGTCATCTGTCATAATATAATGCCATGTGATCTGTTACTTACCATATGTGTCATTCCATCTGTCATCTCATCTGTTATCCCATATGTCGTCCTATTTGTCAGCCTGTGTCTCTTCTTTCAGAGAGAAATAATAAGATTGACAGACGAGATTATATGCGGAACTGACAGATGAGATGGGTAGATAGGATGAGATGACAGATGAAAACAACAGATGAAATCAAATGACAGTAAAAATTGATAGATGAAATAATATGACAGATGAAACTGACAGAAGAGATTATATGACACTTGATATTGACAGATGAAGAGATTGACTAATGAAACGAGATGACAGATGAAATGAGATGACAGAGAATATTTGCAGCTGAGATGAGATAACAAAAGAGATTGACTAATGACTAATGAGATGAAATGATATAGAAGATTGACAGATCTTTATCTGTAAGATAAAACTTACAGGTGAGATGACAAATAAAATTGACAGAAAGAGAGACAGAACGAGAAAAGGGAAGAATAAGGTTGACACATACGAAATTTACAAATGAGGTGAGATAACAGAGAAGATTTAATAAGATGACAGATGAGATTGACAGATGAAATAATACGACAGATTAGACTGTCAAATGAAATTGACCAATGAAACGAGATGACAGATGAGATGAGATGGCAGATAATATTAACATATGAGATGAGATAACAAAAGAGTTTGACTAATGAGATGATAAATGAGATGAAATGACATATAAGATTGACAGATGATGTGAGATGACATCATCTCATCTCATCTGTAAGATAAAACTGATAGCTCAGATGCCAAATAAAATTGACAGAGAGAGAGAGAGAGAGAGACAGAACGAGAAAAGGGAAAAATAAGATTGATCCAACATACAGCATAAGATGAAATGACACATGAGATTGACATATGAAATAAGACATTAGAGTAGACTAGCAGATGAAATAATATGACAGATTAGACTGTCAAATGAGATTGACTAATAAAACGAGATGACAGAGAATATTTACAGCTGAGATGAGATAACAAAAGAGATTGACTAATGACATAATAAATGAGACGAAATTACATAGAAGATTGACAGATGATGTGGGATGACCATCATTTCATATCATCTGTAAGATAAAACTTACAGATAAATAAAATTGACAGAGAGAGAAAGGGGAAGAATAAGATTGAGACATAAATACGTACAGTATTTACAAATGAGATGAGATGACAGATAAGATTAAATGACACATGAGACTGACATATGAAATAATACAATAGAGTAGAATGACAGATAAAACTGGCTGATGAAACGAGATGACACATGAGATAAAATGACAGATATTGAGAGATGATATAAGACGACAAAAGAAATCGACTAATGAGTAGGGTCCGGATTTATATATTTTTTTATGTTTAGTTTTCTTAGTTTTACAAGGCCTATTTAAGAATGACAATATTTTAACTAATGAATGAAATATTTTAATTTCATTAAATTAATGAGATTATAAAGGAGATGGAATAGAAGATTGACAGATAAATTAAGATGACAGAAAAAATTTGCGGATGTTATGACAAATAAAATTGCCAGAGAGAGAGAAGGAGAGGGGGAAGAATAAGACTGACTGATGAGCTCGACAGTTGAGATGACAGTTGACAGATGATATTGACAGATAGGATGAGAGATGACACATGAAATTGACACACGAATTAATATGACAGAGTAGACTGACAGATAAAACGAGATAACAGATGAGATGAGATGACAAATGATATTGGCAGATTAGATTAGATGACAAAAGAGATTGACTAATGAGATAAAAATGGGGGTGAAATGACATAGAAGATTGACAAATATTGTGAGGTGACAAACAGAATTTACGGATAAGATGACAAATGAAATTGACAAAAAGAGACAAACGGGAGGGACGAAGAGTAAGATTGACATATGATATTTACAGATGACATTATATGACAGATGAAGAGATGACAAGTACAAATGAGTTTGACAGTTGAGATTGACAGATTGGCTGAGATGACAGATGAGATTGATAGATGAAATTGACAGATGATATTGACAGATGGTATGAGAGATGACAAATGAGATTGACAGAAAAATTAATATGACATATTAGAGAATGACAGATAAAACGAGATGAGATGACAGATGATATTGGCAGATGAGATTGATTTATAAAAGAGATTGACTAATGAGATAACAAATGAGGTGAAATGACATAGAAGATTGACAGATAATGTGAGGTGACAGATATAACTTACAGATGAAAGGACAAATGCAATTGACAGAGAGAAAGACAGAACGAGAGGAAGGAAGAATAAATTGATATATGATATTTACAAATGAAGAGATGACACGTACAGATGAGTCTGACAGTTGAGATTGACAGATAGGCTTAGATGACATGAGATTGACATATGACAGAGATGACAGATGAGATGAGAGATGATATTTGCAGATGAGATCAGATGACCTAAGAGATTGGCTAATGAGATAATAAAGAATGAGAAATGACATAGAAGATTGACAGATAATCTGAGGTGACAAATATAGCTTACGGATGAAATGACAAATGAAATTGACAGAGAGAGACAGAACGGGAGGGAAGAAGTATAAGACTGACATATGATATTTGCAGATGATATGATATATGACAGATGAAGAGATGATACGTACAGAGAAGTTTGACAGTTAAGATTGACAGATGATATTGACAGATAGGCTTATATAATAGATGAGATTAAGTAATAGATAATGTGACATGTGAGATGGACGTTTGAGATTGACATGTTGAAAAACTTAGAGGTGGGCCAAATAATGCTATACTTCGTGAAGAATAACAGAAATAACTGACAAAAAAAAGATGATACATAATTAACTATTTTGATTATTCTATTGAAAATAACAAACCTAGCGTTGTCATGGATACCATAACGTTTTTTGTTTGTAAATCCAACAAAAAAATAAAGTTTTTGACATTTAAGTCTGAAAACTCAGCTTTAAAGTTATACGATATTTTTTTAAGTAAAAAAAATGAAATAAAAAGAAGTATATTATCCGTGGTAGCAAACTAGAGCTGACGTAACAATTTAAAAATAAAAAATTAAATTTTCTGTTCTAATATCCTTTTAACACGCCAGATAAGACTTAGCTACTTGGTACTGTTTTGTAACATCAATACTAAAAAACAACAACTAGGAAATAATAAATTTTCTCGTGAAAAATTATTGTGTAAGCTCCGAGTTTATTCTCTTTAATCATTTTGTATTTTTGCAATACTTTTAACTAGTCTGTAGTAGCAATTTATACAGCGGAGTTCAGTATAAGAGGTATAAGGGCTTAAATTTAGACGTGTTCGGAATTTACTTAGAACTTATAAGTAAGGAAGCAGGTAGTCTTTTCATAAAATATAAAATTGTTTATCTTACATTTTACCTTAAAATTATTTATTTTGTAATAAAATATAATTTTGAGTATAAAATTTCGGTTCAGTGCACTTGCCATAAATGTTTAATTCTTTTCGAAGGAGTAGGCTTAAAAATACTTTATGCTCCATAATATTTTTCTTTATGCTAATCCATTTACTCAATGATTAGAGAGTACAATTTCTGAACTGACTTGGAAACAATATTATAATCAAAGAGGAGCAAGCAACTCGCGATGTCATTATGACCATTTTTTTAAACTTGCAAAATTGCTTTTTTAGAAAGAAAATGTCAAGGATTTTGTTCTTTTATTCATGTAAATGGAACTGTAAAATGTTAACGGCTTTTAATTTTTTTTATGTTTGAATAAAAAATGTTGGCTTTAGTCACGATAAACACAACTATAAGCACTTGACGAATTATTTTGCTCATTTTCGCAGTCTTGAAATATGAGAAAGCGACTTGAGCAACACAGGGCCGTGCCTAGCTAATTTTAATGCATGTGGTGCCCTCAACTTAGAATACATAAAAATGTATAAATTAACCAATCAAAAATTGCTCAAAACACGCTTATTTCAAGCTCAAATTAACTTTGCAACGCAAGGCCTATTTACTACTACTACTACGCCTGTTCGCTCGTTTTTTGACACTCCCCACTTGAATCATTGACGTCACGGCAACGAGTGCGAAATATATATATCTTTGTTTCACGAAATATATAAAAACTGTATACTGGCAATAGTCAGTTATGAAAGCTCTAAACCCCTTTTCCATTTCTATGGAAACTTTTAACAACTTTTTTGCTTGCTTATCCATTGGAGGTCATCACCAGCCTTCCAAGATATACTGTTGTTTCAGGAATAAATATTAAGAGCATCAATAATAACTTATGAATTTCATTGAACTAATAAAGACTGTGGATTTGTTTCGAATTTTGATTTTGAACTCAATAATTCACCAAATTTAGAGCCGAGTTGTAATGAGCACCGATGCGTAAAATTCAATTTCACACATACTTTTGACATCTTTTTACGTATTAATAATGCTTTTGAAATTTTTTGCCTATCGAACATTGTCAACTATAAAATTTGTATTATGCAAACGACAGAATTTTCCAATGACACATCGCCAATTTTTTAACTTATAAAAAAAGTGAAAAATCAATTTAAGTTTGATTTATTGATTTAGCCATTTAGCTCATTTATCAGTCAGCGTCGCTTAACTAACACGTTGCTGGTGACATCGAATATTATTAAATTTATCGAAAATTGACTTTATTAAAACTTGGCATGGTAATGATATGCGTTGCAAGCACCATTTACGAACCCGTAATGACAAGATATTTTTATTTCGTTACCAATCATTTTGACTACTTGACATACAAAATTATGCGGTTGCTTTAATGATTGATAGACGTAAACTCGTAATTTGGGGTAAACATTGGATGCAAATAAGGTTTTGTAAGTCGCTATAAGAAATGTTTCTCGCTTTTATTTTTTAAAGCAAGTCCTCGGGGTCTGTAATTAAAATTTTACGGTTTTCCGTACAGTTTAATCATAATTACGTTTGTTTCATAAAATACTGTTGTGGTTAATAAAATGTAAATTACCTACTCGAGAACGAAGATTATGAAAATTAGGGAGGTGAAAACTAGCAGATGGTTTAAAAAATTATTGTGGCTGTTGTATGAACATTAGGATTATAGGTTAGAGTCTAATCTATAACTAGAAGTTAAAGTATAAACAATAACTAGAGGTTCTGACCAATATCTATAGGTTATAGTCTGCCTTATAACCAAAGATTCTGAGCTACAAATAAAGGTAATGCCCGTTTTCACCGACGGTTCCTAAGCAATTGTCTACGTAAGAACTGCCTAACGCTAAGACAACTTCTAACCCGAGGCAAAAAAATTAATAACCATTACGATATCGCTATATGAATACCTTTGTTTATCTTATTTAGGAACCCTGGTGCGCGTGGTGAAACGTGGTGAAGAGCAATTTCAACTTAAAAAATGCTAATGTCAGATTAAGCAATGCCTAACTTTAAGAATCGTCGGTGAAAACGGGCATTAGAGTCTGACCTATAACTAAAGGTTAGGATCTGACCTATAACTAGAAGTTAGAGTCTGGCCAATAACTAGAGGTTAAAGTCAGACCAATAACTAGAGGTTACAGTCAGCATGATAACTAGAATTTAGAGTCTGGCCTATAACTAGAGGTTAGAGTCTAACCGATATCTAGAGGTTATAGCCTACTTTATAACTAGAGGTTAGATTCTGAGCTACAACTAAAGGTAAGAGTCTGATCAATAACTAAAGGTTAGGGTCTGACCTATAACTAGAAGTTAGAGTCTGAACGATAACTAGAGGTTTGAGTCTGACCAAAAACAAAAAGTTTTTTCTGACCAAAAACTAGAAGTTAGAGTCTGACCAATAGCTAGAAGTTAAAGTCAGATCAATAACGAGAGGTTATTGCTCTATAACTAGAAGTTATAGTCCTAACGTTAACTAGAGGTTATAGTCTGAAATAACTAGATGATAGGGTATTACCAATAACTAAAAGTTAAAGTTAGAATAATAACGATAGGTTAGAGTCTGAACAATAACTACAGGTTAGAGTCTAATCAATAACTACCGTTAACTAACCTAACTAGAGGAGAATAGAGGAGAATAACTAGAATCTAACCGTTAACTAGAGGTTATAGCCTGAACGATAACTAGAGGTAATAGTCTGGCCTATAAGTATAGAGGTTAGAGTCTGACCTTTAACTAGAAGTTATAGTCTAATCGATAACTAGAGATTCCATTCTTATGGATAACTAGAAATTCGATTCTGATCGATAACTAGAGGTTATTGTGATCAATAGCCAGAGAATAGAGCCTGGCTGATAACTGGCGGTTAAAATGTGATCAAAAACTAAAAGTTCGAGTCTGACCAATAACTAGAAGTTAAAGTCAGACCAATAACTAGAGGTTACAGTCTGCATGATAACTAGAGATTAGAGTCTGGCCTATAACTAGAGATTAGAGTCTGACCGATATCTAGAGGTTATAGCCTACTTTATAACTATAGGTTAGATTCTGAGCTACAACTAAAGGTAAGAGTCTGATCAATAACTAAAGGTTAGAGTCTGACCTATAACTAGAAGTTAGAGTCTGAACGATAACTAGAGGTTTTAGTCTGACCAAAAACATGAAATATTTTCTGACCAAAAACTAAAAGTTAGAGTCTGACCAATTAATAGCTAGAAGTTAAAGTCAGATCAATAACGAGAGGTTAGAGTGTGAATGATAAATTAGAGTCTGACTTATAACTAGAAGTTAGAGTCTGACCGATATCTAAAGGTTATAGTCTGCTTTAGTACTAGAGGTTAGTCTCTAATCTACAACTAAAGGTAAGAGTCTGAACTATAACTAGAAGTTAGAGTCTGGACGATGACTAGAGGTTTGAGTCTGACTTACAACTAGAGGTTAGAGTCTGACCGATAACTAGAGTTACAGTCTGTCCTACAACTAGAGGATAGAGTCTGCTGTATAACTAGAAGTTAGAGTCCTAACGTTAACTAGGGGTTACAGTCTGAAATAACTAGAAGTTAGAGTGTTACCAATAACTAAACGATAAAGTCAGACCAATAACGATAGGTTAGAGTCTGAAAAATAATTACAGGTTAGAGTCTAATCAATAACTACCGTTTAGAGTCTGACCGTTAACTAGAGGTTAGAGTCTGAACGATAACTAGAGTCTGGCCTATAAGTAGAGATTAGAGTCAGACCTTTAACTAAAAGTTATGGTCTAATCGATAACTAGAGATTAGATTCTGATCGATAACTAGAGGTTATTGTGATCAATAGCCAGAGAATAGAGTGTGGCCGATAACTGGAGGTTAAAATCTGATCAATAACTAGAGGTTAGAGTCTCATTGATGACTTGAGGATCGAGACTGACCAGTAACTAGAGGATATAGTCTGACCTATAACTAGAGGTTAATGTTTGAATGATAACTAGAGGTTAAAGTCTGGCCTATCTGACCTGCTTTTGTGGAGGAACTTGGATTATAGGTTTAAGGCCGATTTTACAATTGAGGCTCAACAGCAGTTTTAATTAAACTACGACTGACCCTGAATTCAAGGTAAATTCGTATTGTAAAATCAGATTCAATCGTAGTTTACCGTAGTAAAACTCAAGTTTTGTTTAACTCTAACTTAAGTTCTGTTTATAAAATCGGTCCTTAGGACCGTTTGCACTAACGCTAAGCAACGACTTAGGTATCGCCTAAATATGTTGTTCCCATTAATTTGATTTATTAACAAATCAACAATTTAGGCAACTCCCGAGTCGTTGCTTGTAGTGTTAGTGCAAACGGTCCTTAGAGTCTAAACCTCGGTCTAACTTAACTTATAAAATAAGAGGTTAGAGTCAAATCTTTAGTTAGACTCTATCCTTTAGTTAGACTCTATCCTTTAGTTAAACTTTAACTTCTAACTTATTATCAGTTCGATAAGTCAACTATAGTCAATGGTGTCTAGATGATATTTTTCTTCGCTGTATTCACATTTTATGACATTTTTTCTACTCTAAATACGATTTCCTATATTTGTTCGTCAATTTCAGTTTATTAAAATAAAAATTGAAAATTTGAGACCCTTAGAAATCCTACTCGAAACTGTACGGAAAAAATTGTGAAAATTGTGTGGATTACGCATTCAAACAAACTATACAAATACTCTGCTGTGTGTTATTTGAAAATAAAATGTAAAAAGAGAATCTCAATATTTCTTATCTATTTGATTTACAACAACTTTTGATTCTAGAAAGATTAGTACCTAGTAAAAAAAAAGTAAAATTAGTGACCATAAATGTAGAATTTCCCTTAGAATTTTTTATAGTACTTTTACGAGCAGTAGTACAAGATGTATTAAGTTGGTATTAAACTTTAAGTTTATAGATTAATTTGTGCTGCTATTACAAGTTAACATCTATAACGACTATTTCAAGTGCTTTTAGAAATACGGTCGAAAACGTAACAGCCTTTGACGGTTACTCATCCACGTATCAACTCCATAAGCATTGAAAGCAACTTGTAATGTGAGTTTTCAGTTAGATTTACATAATCTAAATTAAATTTAAAATTTACCAATACGGTCATTGTTGTTCAAATACTCCATCGCAAGAATTCAACTAAATTAATAGGTTGATCTACGCAAGATGCAGACAGACAGACAGAGTGTCAGGCAGACGAACGACCATGAGACGCGCATACTCACAGATGGAGCACATAGATAGTATAGTTGGTGATGTATAAACGGATAACGGATAGATGGACTGACAGATAAAAATATACAGATAGAAGGGAACGATACTAGCAATGAAATAACTATAGGAACTGCTTAGGCTTCAGCTCTTTTAAATCAACAGGTGTTGATGGAATACACCGTGTATCAAAATTACTGTCGTCCTTTCTTCTGAAGATATTTATAAATAATCTTACATATACCGAGAACTGAAGAAAGTTCAACGTAATCTTTATACCAAGGCTAGAGCGAAAGTCATACGCAGAGGAGTAGCCAGAAAATTTGAAACTATATGCAAAAGATTGTCGAGAACTCCAAATAGTTTTTCAGTCAGAGCCACCAAAGGCAAAATTGTGACAAGGTTCTGGTTCCTGCATAGTGTCCACCAAATGACGACTTTAAAAAGACTATTAAAGCCCGCGGAACTCGACGCATCGTCTCAGTTTGCTTTTTGATGACCACGCCCATGTTCATACGCCACAGCCTAGTCATAGACCTTTATGGTCAGAATTGGAACTGAATCCGATCAGCTCACTCCACTGTCCACCAAACCGTCCACTTCGTCGAGTTCGTCGCCGAAACATTCGACCACAAGGACTGCGCCGCTGTCGTCTTCCTGTCTCAAACGCTTTCGACAAGGTCTGGCACCAAGGTCTACTTTACAAGATTATTATCGCTCGATACCTACTATCGATAACGAAGCTCATCTCCTCCTTCCTTTCCGGGAAGGATCATTCAGGGTCAAGATCGACGACTTCCTATCCACCTTCAGACCTAACGTAACCGGTGTCCCTCAAGGTGCCACCCTATCTCCGCACCTCTTCACCATCTTCACAAGTGATATGCCACTAACCGAAGCTACTAATATTTATATTTTTGCAGATGACACTTATTTCATGGCCAGCAACAGGGACCCACGCCTGGTAGGATACCGAATTCAAAAAACAGCCGACAGTCTGGAGCTCTGGTTTAAGAAATTGCAAATCTTTGCAAGTCAACGCACAGAAGAGTTCGTCCATAAACTTCTCCAAGCGATCAAGTCTCCGTTGTTCGCAAAACATCGAAATCTTCGACGAAGCCATTCCTTGGAAAGAGGAAGGCCGATATCTAGGACTAACCATCGACAAGGGACTCATCTGGAAACCACACATCGGGGGAGCTATCGTCCGAGTACGAGCTGCATTTTCGCTACTATATCCGCTTTTTTCAGGTACAACGCTGGACCTCAGGAAGAAGCTGTTTCTCTACAAGACCGTCGTTCGACCCATCATGACGTACGCCGCACCGTCAAACATCAAGAAGATGCAGACCATCCAAAACAAGATCCTGAGGACTATCGCCACAACGCACCATGGTTCATCCGTAACAGCAACTTTCAACGGGACCTACAGATGATCAGCATCCAAGATTTCATCCGAGAAGCAGCCTCCAAGTTCCACGAGACAACACTGGACCACGACAACCCTACCATCCGAAGACTATGGAAACACAACATCAACGAGTCTAGGCTTTGGAAGTTGGTTCTTGACCGAGCCTAAAAACCTCGTTACCATTACCATAACAGACTAACTTTTATCGTCAGTGACTTCGGTCACATTTCACAACACATTTAAGCAACGTTTTTTCTTTTTTAGATCCGACCGATGAAGGAGATACGGGGCTGAGCCCAGGCACCGCAATAGCCGGTTTAAAGATTCCAGATGGGAACTGAACTATGTCTTAATTCTATAATAAAGAAACACATGGTTATGGGGAATGCGCAGTGAGGTCCGAAAGAGAGAGACAGATAGAGAGAGAGTAGGGAAGTAAAGAAAGAAAAAGAGAGAGTGTGTAAAAGGGTACAGGGGGGTTATCTGTCGCCTAATGTCAGCCCATCTGCCATTCTATCTATTATTCCATCTGCCATGCCATATGTCATCTTACCAGGCATGCCATACTGTCATTTCATCTGTCATCTATCTGTGACCATATTATGTCATCCCATCTGTAATCTAATTTGTCAATTTATCTGTAATCCTATCTGTCATCTAACCTGTCATTTAATAAGTCATCCTATCTGTCATCTTGTCTGTCATTCCATGTCATATAATATTTCATTATATTGTCATCTTATATGTTATTCCATCTAGCATCCCATCAGAGACTGAGTAAGACTAGCAAAATAATTTTTCCAATAAAGATCTCCAGACTGGACATCTTATTCCGAATACAGTTGATTTTTACATTTTCAGTCAAGAATTTAATATCCAGAAATATGTGTGCTTAAGTGCTCAATAAACATTTTTCATTATAATCAAAGATAAGGGATTATAAATGAAAATATTCATCTCGCATAAATTTTCAGGATATATCTTTTTCGTGAAAAGCTATATTTGGATATTTCAATAAGCTCGATCCGGTGTGTTTTTGTTGACAATTCACCAGTCAAAATAAAAACAGTATCTTTCAAAAGATAATCCATACCTAATCCAATTTCATAAAGTTTGTGTCAAGTTAAAACAGTCGAATTTAAAAAGAAAAAGTCGCAAAAGCGCCCTAGCGTCTTGTTTAGATATCATTATTTTTACGAATTTTCAAACAACCCACAGTTAAAGCTAACAATTAACGTTTGGATTTCATAACTTTTCAACGATACCTCGAGGCAATTTAAAGTATTTATATTTAAAAACGAAATAAAAAAATTTGATAAAATATAATTTGAAATTGAACGAATGAACGAAAAGAAAATTTCTTTTTGAATTATGTAGATGCAACAGGTACCTTTTTGCAAAATTGAAATTCATTTAAATAAATGCATTTTAAAACAGTGACGGATAAAGCAATGTCGGAATATATGGCAAACGGTTTATTTTGTATTAGTATTCCCCATTTTCAAAGTGACACGACGTGTGTTTGTTCATTTAAATGAAACCGTTTCATTATTTTAACAATTCCCACTAAGCAAAACCTTACATTATTAATTTAAAATTTTAATTTAGGCAGGACTTTTAGGTCCGAAATTGGTTTCACATTCTGATTGCTTCTTATAAGGTATAATTTTCAATTTACATTTGAATTCATTCACTTTTTGTTTTGTCGTTGTGTGATGAAAAGGCGATAAATATCTACAGTTTTAATTAAAATTTTGAATTTAATTTTATACCTTTGACGTAAATTAAATTTTAATAAAATACTTACCATAGTATTAGAACTTGCTGAGCTCGATCTGTGATTAGTTTTGTTGGGATTACCCGGAGATAGGCTATGGCTCGAGATTTTATTCTCAGGAGGCCCGCCGCCATTCTTGACGCTGATCTCTAAATAACAATGCGCTTCTAAATGACTCTGCGCTCTTTTTTCGTCCAAAACTATCTTTCTCGCCGCACAAAATATTTTATAATATACGATTATCATTATTACTAAAGGTAAATAAAAGCTACAAATTGTGGCGTATATTTGATAACCGATTGATTGACTAACAAGGCATGTGTCTTCGGCTGTGTGATTTTCTTCGTCTATTATGCGATGTTCGTTGCCTAATATAAGTAAAGGTGGCAACGATATACAAGCGGAGCCGAACCAAACTAAAAAGACGCAAAAAATCATACGTTTAGGAGTTCTTTTTACTCCGTATTCGAGCGGTTTCGTTATCGCGTAATAGCGATCCACGCTAATCATACACAAATTAAGAATGGAAGCCGTACAACAGAGTACGTCGAAACTAACCCACAAATTACAAACTATATCACCGAAAACCCATTTTCCTCTAATTTCGTATACCATCGCTATTGGCATGACTAAAATAGCTACACAAAGATCGCTAACGGCGAGGCTTACCAATAAATAATTACAAGGGCGCCTCAATTTACGCACCAAACACACAGCCACGCAAACTAAAATATTTCCAATTATAGTCCCCAATATTATAATAAGAAATATTATTGATATCAAAATGTTGACAACTTGATTGTATTCTTCTTTTTCAACCGTAGTTTCGTTAAAATAAGCCGTTTCGTTCTTTGTGTAGTAATATCTAGTAATGTTGGTCTCCATACGAAGAGATTTCTATAGTATTAAAAAAAATACTAAAATTTCGATAACATCTTCGTGAGAAAAAAATTTTTCATTTGGGGTTGCTTTTGATGAAAAAAAAGTTAAAATT
The DNA here is from genome assembly GCA_963924605.1 of Malthinus seriepunctatus. NCBI lineage: Eukaryota > Metazoa > Arthropoda > Insecta > Coleoptera > Cantharidae > Malthinus > Malthinus seriepunctatus. Next base: position 19,856,351 of record OZ004602.1, on the reverse strand, counting down.
CAACAAACGTGAAAAGCTCTTTGCTTCTGCTTAACAGATTATTCAATAATGCGTAATACAACACCCCCATTTTTTTTCTTAAAGTTAACATTCATCATAAATATTTATGAATTTAATTCACTTTTTGTTAAAATTATACTTTTAAATATATATCTGTAGCAAAAATCTTTCTTAAGATGTTTTATTCATATCAATTTCGACTTTAATATTTGATACTCGTAATTTTTAATATCTCTTTTTCTTCCTTCTCTTGTATTTGACAAATTTTCCTGATCAAAGTGAAAGTTTGCTTTGTCATTTACATTCGAAATCTTTTTTATTGTTTGTGTGTATAAAAGGAGCTACTGCTGTATCGGGTTTTTCTTCCGCTCTTCAGCTCGAAAACCTGCAACAAAAATAATTTATTTTAGAAAGTAGCTCATGAATTTTAAACCAAACAGTTGTATAATTACGCAAGCCATAGTGAGCAAAAATTTATTTTAAAGAAGGTTGGGGTATAATTTAATTAAGTGCAGTCGTCTTGTAGAGAGGTCACATATTTTTTTCCAATTAGTATTGAAAATTGTTTACTTATTGGAATTTCATAGTTAGGATTAATTATATTACAATAATAATAAAAGCACGGTTAATCCGTTCACGCCACAGGTATGCAACCCATCAACTTGTGTGAACCACAGAATTAGAAACACAATATTTGTCCGTGGTCTATAGAATTATTGAATGAACACATTTTAACAGACCTTTTTCATAAATTTGCTTGCTAGATTTATTTAAGAACAGAAAGTATATAAAAACTGAATAAAAAGTGCAAGAAGTGCCATTAAAGCCTAATAGCTAATGACTAAACAATGAAAAATGGGTATACTGATCCTACAATAAAGAACAAATGTCCTGTCGTAGGGAATGCGCAGTAAGGTTATAAAGCGACAGAGATAGGATAGAGGGAGAGTGGTGAGGAGAGGTAGAGAGCGTCATCTATCATCCCATCTGTGATCGCATATGTCGTCCAATCTGATATTCCTATCATCATCCCATCTGTTATTAAATACGTTATTCAATTTATCATCATATATGTCATTTCATCTATCATTCAATATGTCATTTCATTTGTCATCCGATATGTCATTACATCTTTCATACTATTTGTCATTTTTTATAATAAAATCTGTCATTTCATTTGTCATCATATATGTATCTGCTATCTGTCATCTAATCTGTCAGTGAGAGAGATTACAGATGAGATGTTATGACAGATGAGATTGATATATGATATTGACAGGTAGAATAAGATAAGAAATGAGATTGACAGATGAGATTGACGAATAATACTGACAGATAGGATGAAATGACAAACAAGAATGACAGATGAGATTACAGACTGATGAGATTGACAAGTAGGATGAGATAATAAATGAGATTGACAAATAAGATTACAGAGCAGAGTGACTGATGAGATTGACAGATAGAATGACAAGACAAATGAGATTGATAGATGTGGTTACAGATGAAATTGGCGGATAATACTGACAGATAGGATGAAATGACAAATGAGATTAACAGATGAGATCGACAGATAGGATGAGATGAAAAATTAGATTGACAGATAATATTGACTGATTAAATGAGATGATAAAAGACATTGACAAATGAGTTGACAAATGAGATTGACAGTTGAAATTACAGATGAGATTCACAGATGAGATAGGAGATGAGAGACAGAGATAGGGTAGAGAGCGTCAACTGTCATCACATCAATCTGACATTGCTATCTATTATCCCATCTGTCATTAAATATGAATAACATTGTGTTATTCAATTCATCATCAAATCTGTCATGAAACATGTATCTTCATCTATCGTTCAATATATCATTTTATTTACGATCCTATATGTCATTACATCTGTCATACAATTTGTGATTTTTGGTATCAAATCTCACCACATCTGTCATCAAATATATATCTTTTATCTGTCATCTAATCTGTCAGTGAGAGAGATTACAGATGAGATCTTATGAAAGATATGAGACTGACAGATGAGATTGATGAAAGATATTGACAGATAAGATAAGATAACAGATAAAATTGACAGATAATGTTAATAGATAGGATGAGATGAAAAATTAAATTGCCAGTTGCGATAACAAATGAGATTGACAGATAGGATGGGACAACAAATTATATTGACAGATGAGATTACAGATGAAATTGACATATGAGATTGACAGATAGGATGAGATGACAAAAGAGATTGACAGAGAAGATTGACAGATAGGATGAGATGACAAATGAGATTAACAGATGAGATCGACAGATAGGATGAGATGAAAAATTAGATTGACAGATAATATTGACTGATTAAATGAGATGATAAAAGACATTGACAGATGAGATGACAAATGAGATTGACAGTTTAAATTACAGATGAGATTCACAGATGAGATAGGAGATGAGAGACAGAGATAGGGTAGAGAGCGTCATCTGTCATCACATCTGTGATCGCATATGCCAACCAATCTGACATTGCTATCTATTATCCCATCTGTCATCAAATATGAATAACATTATGTTATTCAATTCATTATCAAATCTGCCATGAAACATGTATTTTCATCTATCATTCAATATATCATTTTGTTTGTGATCCTTATATGTCATTACATCTGTCATACAATTTGTAATTTTTGGTATCAAATCTCATCACATCTGTCATCAAATATATACTTTTTTATCTGTCATCTAATCTGCCAGTGAGAGAGATTACAGATGAGATTTTATGACAGATGAGATCTTATGGAAGATATGAGACTGACAGATGAGACTGATAAAAGATATTGACAGATAGGATAAGATAACAGACGATATTGACAGATAATATTGATAGATAGGATGAGATGAGAAATTAGATTGCCAGTTGCGATAACAAATGAGATTGACAGATAGGATGGGACAACAAATTATATTGACAGATGAGATTACAGATGAGATTGACAGATAGGATGAGATGAAAAATGAGATTGACAGTAGGATGAGATGACAAATGAGATTTATAGATGAAATTACAGATGATATTGACAGATAGAATGAGATGACAAATGAGATTGACAGATGAATACAGATGTGATTGACGGATACTCCTAATATTTACAGATGAGATGATATGATAAATAAGGTTACAGTTGAGATTGACAGATGAGATTGTCAGATAATATTGACAGATTGGATGTGTTGACAAGTGAGATTCAAATGAGATTACAGATGAGCTTGACATATGAAATTGACAGATAATAATAAGCTCATCTCATTCTATCTCTAGAGATAGAATCAGATGATAGTAGCACTACCCATAGGCGTACATGTGAAGAAGGATTATTACAACTGTGGAGGATAGAGTGTATAGGGACAAAATTTGATCTAGTGGAAAAATCATCAAGCAATAGGTCTTTTAAGCCCGTACTGCCCATATCTGCCTTCCTGCCTGGTTTCCTTTTCCTTTGCGTGTCTGCTTGGTGTGTTGCATCAAAATTAGGTATTATTAAAATTAAAAAGGATTAAAAAAATTATCTTTAATAACTTACTAGATAATATACTAGACAGACAAAACCAAAACATAAATTTAGTGTAATTTTCTGCATTGTTGACATTATCTAAATCCGAAGGGAAACAATGGTAACTAATAAACAATATATTGCACTTTGGAGAATATTAAATTGTAATATAAAGGCACAAACTTTTGCTTATCTTGAAATGCAAGTGTTGAACCCTAAAGGTAAATTTGATACAATAATATTACTAGACTCTCTGTTTTGATAAAGGGTGAGACTGGATGTTAATTGAATTGTTGTTTAACGATAATTAATTTTGGAACTTGTATTAAACTTACAGAAAAAGAAATCTTATAATAATATTATATTATTACAACATAGCTCAGTTTTCCTGTACAATAAAACAAACTTCTAGTTTACACAATTCACCAAACTAATTTTTGTTATCGATTTCCTGACGTTTACAACAGTAGAAATTTGCACTACTCCAAATTAATCTGATAAACGTTGTTTAGAATTGATTTTTATTTATTTATCTGTAAATTATGGTTAAATAATTAAGATAAAATTTTAGATAATGAGTTAAAAAATTTAAATGTTGTTTGACAACTTCAAAGTACACACTACTTACCTATAGAGAAACAAAACGAAAATTTATGAACTCTTCAAGTTGTTGTCTTAAAAGCTTGTAAAAGTGTAAAAGTTTTAGGAAATACAATGTTCTACAAAATAGCTATTTATAAGTAAAAATCCACCTGCTTCTTATTTATAAAAAAAATTATTTGATAAATATTTAGATTAAAAAATTATACAGTACGCATCTAAAACATAAAAGTGTTCAACTCACGAACGATTGGGGTTTAAAAATATGGTCAAAGTGGAAGTTCTTATCTAAGAAATTATTTTCTGAAGATACATTGGTTTTAATGAATTCGAAATTTGAAATTTTGAAATATTCGGCCATGAACGCTAGCGTTGCAATTTTATCCGAGTCAAACTGTATAATATCGCCTCTACTAATATACACGGCCCTTTTCAGGGCCTTCGTGAAACTGTTCGAGTTTTCCTACATCTATTTGAAGTAAAGCACTAAATGTACATTCTGTTTAACAACGAATTAATAAATTAATACACCTCTACGTCTAATACGAGTAAAACACATCTATACAACGTACAATAAATTTCAACAAATAAAATGACATAAAGGACTCGAGTTTGTAACCTGCAAGTGACATGTGAATGTCTGATTAATAATTCAGTGATTTCTAAATTTATAATAGCAAGAGTGCAATTGCTCCTTGTTCAATACGAACTGTCTTAACAAAAGGAATGGTAGGCTCAATAGTGCGATAAACTAGAATATCTCTTTTGTTGAAATAAAAATAGTAATATTATAGTTTAAAATATACAAGGTGTTGAAATAAAATTAAGACAGGTAGAAAAGGTGGAAATAGTAAAAGATAGTGTTTTTATGTTATTACCTAGCAATTTATGAGCACGGAATCAATAACGTTTCACTTTTTACTATAAGAGGTGGGGAAGGCTTCGTCTTTAGTCTTTTCTTGATTTTTAAAGCAGTTCTAATATTTCAAAAGTTTATATTTTTAACTTTTGAGAAATACTGTGTTTTAGGGATTACTCAAATTAAATAAACACAGGATAATAAATACCCTAAGGCAAAAGAAAAGTGTGTCTTTGAAACAGTTGTTTACAAGTAGGTAGTCCAAACAGCGGAAAAAATAAATTAACAAATCTAAATGACCCTAGGGGAAAATAACTGGCAAAGAGCTAAACTTGGCGGTTTTAAAACGCTAATAATTTCGTGTTTTTTTTCTTCTCTTTATTTATAACCTTACAAAAACCGTAGCAATCGATACATCACCTCAAAATATGAATGGAATCAATTTGACGTGTTTTTTCCACAAAATCCTTGTTATTCATCCTATCAGTTTCCTCGAGAAGAAGCAAAACGATGACATTTAAAAAGAAAATCGACGTTTAATTTTATAAAAAATTAAATTTTTGGTGAGTAACCTAGCGGAAAAATATGTAACTACAAGCTATTACGATTATAAACGTAAAATAATGTTAAACTAGGGAATTTTAATTTTTAAACCTAAAGTTACTAAAAGATTAATTTAGTAGAAGCAACAAGTGTTTAATTTATAATTACGAACTGATTTACACATCTTATTAAAATTTTACACAAACAATTTATTTGATTAACTTTTTTCTTTTTTTAAGGGTTGTTAAAATTAAAATCGCTAAGCTAAAAGAATCTGTTAGAAAAAAATTTTCTCGTTATTTGATTAAACTTTGTTCGCGCAATTTTTCACTAGAAATTTTTAGAGACTTGACAAAAGTAAAAACTGTAACGTCGCCGATTCTGTGCTCGTAAGTTGCTGGGTAATAACATCACAGACATCACGACCAAGCGACGACTAACGTCTATAAAATCTTTATAAATTTTTCCCTGTATAAGTGTTTTATGGAACCATTTTTTGCTTGGCACCCCCCATACTAAACCAAAGACGTAAAACGCACTGTAAAATAAATATCTACAGTTTATTACAGGAATAAAATCTATTTTTAAATAAATAATAATCACCTTGCGTGACTTAGTAACAAGTTTTGTTATCAACTGACATTATATTGCATATAATTGAATCATTAAAAACAGGAGTTGTGGTTTTAAAAAAGTCACGTTATTATAATATTCAGCCTAAACGATTTCAACTCCCTCTAATCTGTCTACACGTCTACATGTACAAATCGAAATTTCGAAATTATACTAGAAATGCGGGTATACTTTGGTTGGTGCTTACCTAACTTATATTACGTTATTAAGGATTAAATTGTTCCGTTAGAAGTCAAATTGCATTAGAAATAAAACGAATTCTAGAATATTGTATTTTCCCCAAGAGCTGATGGCAAATGATTAAGAAAATGCATATCAAGTTTAATTTACTTTGTTAGAATTTCCCATCTTTATAATTAAAGTTTGATTGTGGTTTAAGATTAAATAGTTAAATTTTATTACTTCTAAGTAAAAAGCTTTAGTTAATTAACCTTGAATATTATTTTTTTAATACGCTATAAAACTTACTTTAAGCTTATTTGTTTATATTAGACGCGTTTCGTAAATTTTTAATTATCCGGAATTTTTTATTTTACGTAAAAAGTAATTAAAACGAATTAAAAGTGGCATAGAAATTCAGAGGGAAGCAAAAATTGATCTCCCTGCAGTTATTTCATTCTATTAGTGATTTCTCGTTTTGTACTTGCATTGTTTAGATTATTTGCTGCAGTATTATAGCTCCAGGCTGTTTCGAATAACCCATCACAACATGGGGATCTCGCTTTTCAAAAACATTCCATTAAAATTATTAGATTTTTACTAGAAAATTGGATCCGCCGTTTTTAATTTGTATTTTTTAATGCAAAATTCTTGATCAGTGATCACGAAGACTAGTATATTCTAGCAGCCATTTTGGATCTACCATCTTGAATTTTTTATGTTTTACACCAAATTCGTGATCAGTGACTTCCAAAATACTGAAATACCAAGTGTCATGCAAATCCCATGAAAATTAGTATATTCTAACCGCCATTTTAAATCCACCATCTTTAAATTTTTATGTTTTATACCAAATTCTTGATCAGTAATCTTGAAACCACTTATATACCAAGGGTCATGCAAATCCCATGAAAATTAGTATATTCTAGCCGCCATTTTGGATCCACCATCTTTAATTTTTTATATTTTATACCAAATTCGTAATCAGTGACCTCGAAAACACTGAAATACGAAGTGCCATGCAAATCCCATAAAAATTAGTATTTTCGAACCGCCATTTTGGATCAACCATCTTGAATTTTTTATATTTTATACCAAATTCTTGATCAGCGATATCAAAACCACTTAAATACCAAGTGTCATGCAAATCCCATGAAAATTAATTTATTCTAGCCGCCATTTTAGATCCACCATCTTTAATTTTTTATGTTTTATACCAAATTCGTAATCAGTGACCTCGACAATACTGAAATACCAAGTGCCATGCAAATCCCATTAAAATTAGCATATTCTAGCCGCCATTTTAGATCCACCATTTTTAATTTTTTATGTTTTATAACAAATTCGTGATCAGTGACCTCGAAAATACTAAAATACCAAGTGTCGTACAAATCCCGTGACAATAAATTAGTATATTCTAGCCGCCATTTTTTCGAATTTCTTATTTTTTATACCAAATTCGTGATCAGTGACCTCGAAAACACTTATATACCAAGTGTCGTGCAAATCCCGTGATACTTAGTATATTCTAGCGGCCATTTTGAAGCCACCATTTTAAATTTCTTATTTTTTATAGCAAATTTGTGATCAATGACCTCGAAAACACTTAAATACAAAGTGTCGTGCAAATCCCGTAATAATTAGTATATTCTAGCGGCCATTTTAAAGCCACCATTTTAAATTTCTTATTTTTTATAGCAAATTTGTGATCAGTGACCTCGAAAATACTGAAATACGAAGTGCCATGCAAATCCCATAAAAATTAGTATATTGGAACCGCCATTTTGGATCAACCATCTTGAATTTTTGTTTTATACCAAATTCTTGATCAGCGATCTCGAAACCACTTAAATACCAAGTGTCATGCAAATCCCATAAAAATTAATATATTCTAGCCGCCATTTTAGATCGACCATCTTTATTTTTTTATGTTTTATACCAAATTCGTAATCAGTGACCTCGAAAATACGAAAATACCAAGTGCCATGCAAATCCCATAAAAATTAGTATATTCTAGCCGCCATTTTAGATCCACCATTTTGAATTTTTTATGTTTTATAACAAATTCGTGATCAGTGACCTCAAAAATACTAAAATACCATGTGTCGTGCAAATCCAGTGACAATAAATTAGTACATTCTAGCCGCCATTTTTTCGAATTTCTTATTTTTTTATACCAAATTCGTGATCAGTGACCTCGAAAACACTTAGATACCAACTGTCTTACAAATCCCGTGATAATTAGTATATTCTAGCGGCCATTTTAAAGCCACCATTTTAAATTTCTTATTCTTTATAGCAAATTTGTGATCAGTGACCTCGAAAACACTTAAATGCCAAATGTCGTGCAAATCCCATGTAACTTAGTAGATTCTAGCCGCCATTTTACATCCACCATTTTGAATTTATTTTTTTTATTCCAAATTCGTGATCAGTGACCTCGAGAACATTTAAATACCAAATTTCGTGTAAATCGTCTAAAAATTAATATATTCTAGCCGCCATTTTGAAGCCACCATTTTGGATTTCTAAATTTTTACACCAAATTCGTGATCAGTGACCTCGAAAACACTAAAATTTTCCAATTTCCATTTCAATATCTAGAACGATTAAATTTTAATTAAACTACAGTATTTTGATGTATTTGCCACCTTCCCTTGCTTACGCACTTACTAATTAACAACAAAATAGGGAAACTTTTGTTTAAAATTACACACGAGAGAAAGCTAACTATTTTAATAATATAAGTGGAAAAACCTTTAATTATTTCCATAATTTTACAATTTTCAGTCAAATGTTCATTTTTACCCAATCACATAAAACTTTGACTGAAAATTAAATTGAACTCAACAGATACCTAGAACAGAACCTACTATTAAACTAGAAAACTGTATAAAATGATGAAAATTATTTTTCTTTGATGAAAATTGCAATTTTTTATTTACGGCGTCCAGCCGTAATTAATTAATTCAAATATCTACCTCCAAACGTGAGTATGTAATTAAATTAATTTCTTCTGAAGTTACAACAAGTGTAAATTTTTCTTATTAAAAATTTTCCTTTCTATATAGTGAAAATTTATCTTATTTGTTAATTAATAATAAAACGAATGCAATTAAATTTTATAAAGTTATTAAATTTGTAAAGGAATTAATTTCTTGATTATTCAAGAAATTAGTCAACGACATAGACACCCTTCTCTATTTATTGATGCAGAAAGCTAAGACAGTGAGAAAATTAATGGAATTTTCATTGTAATTATAGAATTAATCAAATGAATAATACTGGTCTTAAACGATGACAAAGAAAATATCTTTAACTTATTATTAGTGCATTTAGTTGGATTCATTCAATTATTGTCAAATTGAAAATTTCCTTTTTTAACAAGTCGTAATGTTGTTAAATTGTTTATGTTTACACAAGCAAATTGAAAGACTTGTCATGTCAGAATAAAATTGAATATGTTTTGAAAATGTAAGAAGAAATGACATGTTCATTTGAAATTTAAATTCCGACAAGTGGATGTACATTACGATGGAAAACTGTAAATGAAAAATCATTTTTTAGATAGATTAGAGCATAAAATATTTTTAATCTGACCATTTTGAGCTTTGAAATTGTAAAATACTTAGTCTTGGCAATGCGAAGAATAAATGTGCTACAAAGGCAATTTCCAACAGGATAAATTAAATATTTTTAATGTACCTACGCCTTCGAGAAGCACTAAAACTAGGAGCTTAAAACTACTACACATTTATTATTTTTTTATAACGCAACTTTTTTATTTTCGACGATTGTATGGTTCTAAAAAGTAAATATTTAACCGCCGCATGCAGCTTCACTATTATACAGTGTGTAATGTTTTTAAATCCACTTCCGGCACCGGTCTTGTCGGTTCCGGAGTTAGTTACTACCGACTCACACAGCTCTGAAACTAAAAAAATATTAAAAATTGCTCAAAACCGTTTGGGCAATACTAAGTAGAAACAGGAATGGCGTAGTAAGTGCTCTAGAAGGAATGTTCGATACATCCGATTTACATTTCGATATAAATCTCGAAAACGGTGGGTCCTAGGAAAAAAATTATTCTTAGCAAAAGGAAAATGCGTATCAAATTTCCTACGAGATCATTCTATTTATTTTTTCTCTATTCCTTATAGTTTTCGAGATATCAGTCGTCAAAAATCGCTAATATATTTTTTGTTAAACTTTTGCCTCTAGCACCTCAGTTCTTCGTTTTGAGTAAAAGTTTTCAGAAAAGTCTTCAGTCTTTCTTAGCTATTTTATCTTCAACTTGTACGGAGTTTTCATACATTAACGATTTTTGAAGGCGGATATCTCGAAAACTATAAGGGATAGAAAAAAATAAATCCAAACAATCTTGTAGAAAATTTGACAAGCTTTCATTTTACTAAAAAGAATTTTTTCTCTAGGACCCACCGTTTTTTAGAAATAAGCAAAAATCCCAAAAACTGGACCTTTCCACCCCCTCCCTATCTTAGCTATGTAGCTAGGACCGGGAACTTTGAGTATTTTTACTTCATAACTACTCCAAACCTGACGAAAAAGAATTCACCCTCTTCTATGTCTTTTACACCCTTTTTTTGAGCGTTCGTTGACTAATGACTAAACTAAATTGCACAACCTTTATTTTTTGTATTGTACATTGTATAATCCTTCCATGATGCGTTTGATTTAACTACGCATGTATCTCAACGTCGATATTTCAATAATCCTGTCATATCGATAATGGTTGGAGTTTAACTTTATATTTGATGAGTTGTGGAAAGTATTTTTAATCGTGCCTATACCGTTACCATAAATCGATTTTCGTTTATTCGTATTATTATTGTATAGGGTAGACTGAAACTTCAAACGCACTAGCAAGATCTTATTTTAGATATTATAGCTATGGCCAATGACCATACACTTATCTTATCTCAAAATATCGTCTTTATTAATACGTCCAAAAACTAGAAACTTTTTGTGACAATAATTGCCGTTTTAAATTACATTTCCTGTGCATTGTAAAGGATGACAAAAGGCAATGGCAAAATTTAATTTACGCCACACGGTTTCCCTGTCGAACGACCCAGGGTGATAGCACTCGGACGTATAAAGAGCTTGGTGGAAGCGCCAAACAGTAGAACCGTGAGGGGAACGTAAAAAACACGGAAATTCAGTGCCATTATGACTACCCTTAATGTCCAAAATGCCTTCAGCTTGGTCAACTGAGGACGTAATTATTATCTAAGCCACTAAAAAGAACGCCATTACCTACTCGGACTCCGGGATACATCCGAAATATTCTGAAAAGGTACTTGAGCTAATAATGTAGACTGACAACAGAGGTACAAGACAAAAACGAAATCATCAACGTCATAAGCGGGATCTCGCACAGTTCGGTTCTGGGGCCAACCCTATGAATGACGCTGTGCGTCTAAGGCGCAGAACTGATCGTTTTCACGGATGATTTAACCCTTATAGAAGCAAATAAGATAGTCAAATCAATATTTTAAAATGATTACGTTAAGGTTTGGCTTATGCAGGCGCCTGCGCAGGCCAAACTGGAAGGCAATACTGTGTATGTGGCGCAGGCATTAGGTATGGTTTGGTTAGGTTAGATAATGTTGATAGCCCGAAGTAATGCCAAAAAGGCAACTCCAGGCCGCTCTAGATCATGGTGAAGAGAAAAAAGAGAAGAGGGTAACACTAGACTAGGGTGACCATCTCTTCCCTGGCGAGTCTCACACTGCCCCCTCCGTTGAACAAGCATGAGGTGTCTATAAAAGATTCTCCTTAAAACCTCTTAAGAAAAGGTTAAATTTATGTTTAAAAGGGCCTGGAAACGGACACTGGAGAAGTAGCAAGAGGAATGGTCCACCTCCTGGACGTTGAAGGTAATAAAAAAGGGCAGCAGTGGTCCAAGATTAAGCGCGGAGATGTCAACAACAATGTCGCGCAGTTCTCGACAGAACACGGTAGTTTCAGGGGGCATACTTATACAAAAGTATGTAAAGCCCTAGAAGGCAACCTAAACGTGGGGGAACTGAGCGCGCAAATGATCGAAGACGAGAGCGAATGACTGGCAGTGGCAAAATCGTCAGAATCAGTACTATCAGAGAAAACTTAAGGAGAGCTCCCTCCAGAACATCACGGAGGTGGCTAAACCGATAGAAAAAAGAACATCTACTCTATACCAAGCCACGAAGAAATACCTTAGGGCGGTCCCGTGGACTCTGGCTTATAAGAACAGAGTTCTGGTGTTTTTTAGTGAGTATGCACCTACAGCTCATCGAGTTGGTAGCGAGCCTCACACTACCTTCCAGAATGGGCGGTGTGCATAACGGAGCATTTTTCCAACCCCGAAAAAAAAAGGTTAGGTTATGTTAGGTTATGAATCACACCAGAGCAAAAACAAGATTCATAACGGAACTATGGCCAAGGAGAAAAAAGTAAAACGAGTTCTCAGAAACTCCAGTTATAATTATTAATAAGTTAAGACTTCAAAATTCATCACCCTGAGTACTTGGAAAATCTTACGTAAACATTTCTGAGCGAATGAAAGAGGAAATATCAAGAATTAATTTTTTCTTGATTTTTTAATATTTTAGTTAGGCCTCCCCGAAGCCTGGATACGGCTTATATGTAATAATTTTGTATTAATGTGTATTTCGGCAGCTTAACGTTTAGATATTTATCAAAGTATTATTCAGTTATGTTTAGGAATGCGTGTCACGACTCATGAGTAGGCCATTATAAAATTTAGAAGATTATTAATTATTTGAAGAATTTTGATAATGTAAAGGGGAAATATTTTGAACTAAATTTCATAAAAAAATATTACCTAACCTATAAGAAACTTAAATAACTCGAAATATTTCTTTGTTAAGTATAACAATATAGCTGTACGAGTACGGTTTTATCGAACCCTTATTACATTCTTCTCTCAGGCATTTTGCATTTTAATAAGTTCATTGTAAAAGAATTAATTCAAACTTTAATAAATGTGGCTTTAGAAAAACGACTTTAAATAATAATTTTGCTTTTTTAATTCAATCTTTAGTTTTTTAAATATTCGCTTTTATAGACATTTTCAACTTATTTTCTTTTTATTTTTTAATATAGGGGTTGTCGTTCTCGTGACAGAGTGTCGATCTCGCTTGAGTGTTGTAGATATGAAAACCTTTAAATTAGCAAAAATGTTCTATTTTTGATGCTTATTTGTTTATTCGTAATTGAATTATCTCAAACCGTTTTTGAGATATTTCAAGAAAATCAAAATATTACATTTACCTTTTTCTCGTATTTTTAATTTTATTAGATCATGAACACGCGCATCGCTTCTCTGTCTCTCTACGTCTGTTTCTCCTTTTCTGTTTCTGTCTCTTTATCTCTCTCTATCGATCTCTCTTTCTTCCTCTTCCTCTTTGGGTCTATCTCTTTTACTGTCTGTCTGTGTCTCTTTTATCTTCTTATCTATCAATCTCATCTGTCATCTCATCTGTCAATCTCATCTGTTAATCTCTTCTGTTAATTTCATCTGTCAGTCTGATCTGATGAGATGACAAAAGCGATGACAGATGAAATGACACATGACATATTACGAGAATCATGAAAAATATAATATTTTTACTAACTTTAAAGTTGCTCTCTCTCTAATAAGCGAAATCTACATGCTGGCAACTGATGGCAAGGGTAGAATTGACAGTAGAGATAAGTTAAAAATGAATGAAGTTCAAAAAATAATGTTGATAGAAAACGTTTAAAAATTGATAACGTCCATTGTTTCAATTAATGACTTTATGCATTGTCTATAATCTTTACGTCAACACAATTGTCATCAGCAAGCTTAAATCTACAAAAGCGTAAAACGTATACCCATACGTTTACGTTTATATCCGGTTGTGAGCTGCGAGGGTATGTTGTTGCTACTGCTTGTATTGACTAAACGATCAACTTTTTCCCTCATGAACGAAATGTTACAAATCACAAATTTTAATTAAAAAATTTCCTAATAAAATCAATAAATTATTTCAACAATGCGCAACTGGTGAAAAGCCATTTTACTTCAAGTGCTCGAGTTTCAAGTAATTGGGATGCGTATAAGAAGTACAACTCAAGTGTAGCGTCTAGTGTTTGAATTCTTGTAAAAACTTCTTAAGGCATCAAAAGAAAGTAGCTTTACACTACTTACATTCAATGGAATATCTTAAGTTGCGACTATTCCACTTTGGTTGAAATCTAAGGCAAAGTTCAACTTGAAACACTTACAGGTACAACTTGCAAGATCAATCGATTGCTTTAAATTGTTAACAGCTGATATGTCTTGTTCCGACTGATTTTCACTGATTTTTCGAGAATATTCTATTTCTAGCCTTATTTCTAAACTATTAAAACACCCTAAATTAGGTTAGGCATTGCTAATTCATTTCCAATTATCTACGAATCAAAAATTACACAACAAGGGTAATTAAATTTTCCAATTTATCGATCATTCTGTCAAAAAAATAGGTTTAAATGAAACTTAAGTTCAAAATTTTCATTCATCGAAAATTTTTCTTTTCATACTCACGCATTGTTTAGTCAAGGTTTAACAAGTAATTAATAAAACTTCCCCTAATTTTTTTTATCTTTTTCAAAGAAAATTAATTTATGCTTACTTTGCTAAACCGTTTGAAAAGGTTAATATTTAAATAAAAATCGAAGCTACTTATAACAAATTTCTTTTTAATTTAATTTCTTACGCTTACAACACGCGTGAAGAGTTCCCTATAAGGGCGCACCTTGGCGATATTAAATCACTAGATTATATAACCTTACGCGTGTGCCAGCTTTAAGAAAATATGAAATATAGGGTGAAATGTTTCATTTTTAGATTGAGATATTTATAGAAGCACAAATTTACTTTAGTAAAACATTGGTAGTTTTGATATGAGAAATGTTTATTTTTGTACTTTCGGGTTTTTTTTTTCTATTTGATAGATCTCTTACATTTGTAATAACTTTTTGATATAGAGAATCAAACGGCCGATTGTTTCATTTCAAATTTTGAAATAAATAATAATGTACTACGACTTTTATTCTCACTTTATTTTCATTTTCCTACTTCGATTAATTTCAATATTTTAATACTATGGGAAAACTAGTAAAAAATTCAAGATCTAACCAACAGAGGCTCTCTGATACATATATTTTAATAAACAGAAACTTTCACACCACTACATAGGTCAAGAATTTGTTTGAACGATTTTCAATTTGGAAATGAAGAGGCGAAACTAGTTTTTCACAAATAATTAAAAAAATAATGAGTTTAGCTAAAAACTTAATAAGGCCTTTTTTGTAGCTTATAAAATTTCCTTTAATTTTTGTTTTTCCTATCTGATCCACGATGAATATTAAGCGAAGTAAGTCGTTTTAAAAATGAAACGTATTTCCACCTCTATTCAAACTCATGCTCGATCGCTAGCATTTTTTGAAAATAACTCGAAAAATATCAATTTTTGCCGAAAAGTCACAACAACCTTTTTTAAAGCTTATAATATTTCTTTTAATTTGTATTTTGTCTATTCGCTGTACGACAAATATTAAGCGATGCTTTTCCATCTCTATTTAAACTCATAATTGATTGCTTCATTTCTTGAAAATAACTCAAAAAATATCAATTTTAGTCAAAAAGTCATAATAACCTTTTTTAAAGCTTATAAAATTTCCTTTAACTTTTGTTTTTCCTATCCCCCCTACTACAAATATTAAGCGAGGTACGACGTTTTTAAAATTAAACGTTTTTCCACCTCTATTCAAACTCGTGCTTAATCGCTCCATTTTATTGAAAATAACTCCAAAAATATCAATTTTAATCAAAAAGTTACAAAAACCTTTTTTGAAGCTTACAAAATTACCTTTAATTTTCTATGTTTTTGGTCCCTCCACGATAAATATTAAGCGAGTTTTAAAGTCTGTTAAATCAGGTCGCTTGTAAAAGCGTTTAAAAATAAAACGTTAAGAAAAAAGAGATACTAATGGACGCATATCAAATCAAAAATTATTTAATTAAAAAAGAATTGATAACCTTTTACCTAAAATAACTTCCTCACAAGATATATTACGTTTCCGAAACATGACAGAAATTAATCATCTTAAATTCATCAACTTGATCAGTTTTCGGTAGTAAGATAAGACCACCGGAATCCAATTAGTCCCTTCCATTTCCTTGTTCCACGATTAACTAAAAGGCTCGTCATAATGTATTTTATGCTATGCCAAAATGTAGCACTTCACAGTTCATAATACAAAATTAATTTTAATTATTCTCATCTATAAAACTTTGGTATTGCCTACTTAAACGTTTAATGTTTCTCCAACACGTCCATTTTAATGAGAAAATTTAGGGTTAAATTTATTTCCAATTGGTAATAATTAGTTTTTTTTATTTTCAAGAATTCAAGTTTTATAGCGCAGTTTAAATGGGGTTTGTTTTATATTTTTAGATTTTTATCATTCTCTGCAATTATTTTCCCTTACTTCTAGTACAGTCCATTACATTCCAGTACAGTAAAGAACATTTATGGCATGAAAAATAACTAGTTTTGACAAAAAACTGTAATTTCGTATAATAAGTGCCCTATTCCACGTACTAGAAAACGTCTACCTTCAATTTATGTTAATAAGCGCCATCTTGCAATATGCCATCTTGTTGTCAATTTTTATTTCATCCAATGCTATAAGGATGTTTTTACTTAAAAAATGTTTGATTCATGAAAAACTCAAAAACATGTGACACGTTCCAAGATGGCAGATTTAGCATAAGTCGGAAATTAGGTGACGTTTAGTATGTTGCATAAGAGACGATTTTTCACCAAATCTTTGAATTTTTTTGTAACTCTACGAAGGCTAGACTATTTATTGATCTAAAAAAAATTTTTAATTAAGTTGGAAAACATAAATTGTGTCATTTCTCCGTAACTCCTCTTCTACATCAACCGATTTTTTTTTAATACGTATTTTTTATCATAGGAAAATATCTCAAATTACTACCTTAAAGAGACGTAACAGAACACCAAACTTCACTTTCCTTCTGTTATAATGTTTCTTATGCTATAAGATAAGAGAAACACTTGAAAGCTAGGACACGAACAATAAAATAGCACTTTAACCAAAACACAATGACTACGTCCGGACTTTCAACCATCTGCTAACTTTAAGCAGATTAAGCAGGTAGTCGAGAAAGTAAATGCTTTTGCACGTAAAGCTGAAAACGTGACTGAAAATTATACTGTAATAGGTATATTTTTTAGAGTGATACATAATTTTTTAGGTTAATATAAAATCGATAATTTAAATAAGGCCAGATTGAATAAATATAATTAAACTAAACATCTAAATCGATTTTTGTTTTCAGTTTTACGTACGTCTCACTCACGACAAAGACTTCTTACATTCTTTTTAATCTGAAAATTTCCATAGAAAAATAAATCTAAAGATAATTGATTTCATTCAGGAAAAATACAGTTTTTCACAACAACAGCAACTACGCCGAGTGGAATTTTTGCAAAAATGATTAATTTCTGCAGTAGTTTTCGATTGAGATTTACGACGTTTTGAAATTCAGACCGTTCAACTGTTAACTATTCAAAATTCCGCCAGCGTCGATAAAGTTACAAATCTCCCGAAATGTAAAGTAATAATTCAATTCTAAGCCGGGTTCAGACTTGTTGCGTATACGCATATCGTATTACCGTTGCGTTTCAATCATATATACCACCCCTTTCTATCGGGGTGTATCAAAATGAAATAGAGTTCTATTGGATAGAGAAGAACCCACCTGCCTACGTCGTTGCGTACAGAAAAAGGCGGGACGATCAATTAGATCCTGTCAAAATAGTTACTTGAGGGGTCAGACGGTCGAGCACTTTGGACCCGCTCAATATATTCAAGTCTTGCGAGCAATAACGTGGTGGGTTCTTCTCTAAAAAATTTACTCTCCAACGGTACGCAATGAGCTTGATTGCTACGAGATGCAGCAGTTAATAATTGCTAGTTTAGGCATCTGGTAAATAGAGTTCTTCATATAGATGTTTTGCTCTGTATTTAAGCTGGTTGGAGCATCAGCTGAAAAAAAAACTGAAAATGATGATTCGCTGATACGAAATAAGTATGGGTCTAAAAATGGGCGGAGAGGTGGAAAGGTTGAATAGCAGACAAGCATACAGACCCATGGAGAGATAGGCAAACATTCAAGTCACCTAGATGTGTTATGTGGATACATAACTATTTCGACTCCTTCGTCCATACTGAGGTCTCCACCGGGGGGAACAGACCTGAAAAAAAGGCAAAACCCCCTGAACGCCGCACCCTTTGGGCTACTCAACGATCTTCGCTGTTCCTTTCTTTAGAAACCACAGTAAAGGAAACACCACCATCCTCCACACTCCAAAAATTAGCGAAGAAGTGTTAATTATCTGGCGAATTTCAAAAGCAATTTGGTTAAGCAGAGGTACTGCTGAGTCAGTTGCTCCTACCGCAATCTTTGATCCCAGAACTAAAGCATGCAAGTGTGCATCCTGTCTTGAGCATGTACGAATACATCCTAACCTGAGTATGCAACTGTACATCGTACGTTCGTGGGAGAAGACGATAGTGCCAGGCCTATATTGGTCAACCGCTTTGGTTCTGTCAGTGGAGTTAAGCGATAGAGCCAACAGTATGCCCTATTAGAGAAAGGAGCGCTCTTGGGCCAAGTTCTAACCTCTAAAACTTTCTCAGTCGCACCCTCGCCACCTTAGTAAGTAAGTACTGGTGGTTTCGAGGAAGGTAACTTAAAATGAGGTCACCACCAGCAGCCGAGGCCTTGTCAGAGATAATCCTGGTACTAGTCCAGTTGCGACGGGGATTGGGGAGAAGATTATACCGGACAGGTTATCTTTGTCCTGGCAGCTTGATAGGCTTTTCCAGAGACTCGGAGCCTGGTGGTAATACGAAGCCTGTAGCAGTGATCTGAAGACCTCAGATCCCTGTTACAGGGTGGGACTTGTAGCAGGGTGCTCTTGAGGAGAGTGCTGAGGTTGTGAGAAGGAGTGGGCGCGAGTAGGAGGCATGCAGGAGCATCCTATCCTAGTCGCGCCCTGTCCATCAGTAACCAGGAAGGACTGAAATTAGTAGTCTGGTAGGTTTAGCTATGTAATAAGGCGGAGTCTTAGTCCGTGGTAGAGGTGAAAGATCCTCGCATCATTGGGTTGTGGGTCATGACAGTAGCGCTGCTTGCTGCAGTGATCTGAAGAGAGTGTATAATTTCTGCATTTTGACAGGTGATGTGATTGTTGGTTGTAGCGAAAGGTTAGTTCTATTGGGTTTTGGCGTCATTTTCCTGGTGTGGATACAGAAAGATGAGCCGATTAATAGAAGAGAAAACAAGTACACCGGTAGATAGGCAGACAATCAGGAGAGGAAATGCGATACAAATATCGCCGAGACAAACAGACATGCACCTCTTTGTAGTATGGTAAATAATATCAAATGGAGTAATCTTAAGGCTCGTCCACACACACAGGCTTGCCTTCCGGTTTGGCCTGTGCAGGTTGCTTGAACGGTGTGTACATGCTCCGGTTTGGCTTGTGCAAGCCGCCTGAACGATATCCACACGCTCCGGTTTGGCCTGTGCACTGTGCAGACCACCTGCACAGCAAGGCAAGTCTGTGTGTGTAGACGGGCGATTACTTTTAGAGACAATGCCAGTAAAGTATCAAACCGAAACAAACCAAAAACATGTAAACTTGAATACAAGAACTAATACTTCGAACCCTTTAAAAGCTTTCACTTTGATCTGAAAACTCTAATTTTTGTTTGGATATTCGATTGAAACAGTTTGCTTTAAAATTAAATCAATTAGAAAATTTGAACTTATTAATAGTTTGTGTGGTAAACCACCACAACACACTACGCCTCGAGCCTCTCGTGTAAGTTGTAAAACTATTTCGACATAATGTAATTCCTTATTTTGTAAAATTAATTTTGCAAGCTATAAAATATCTAATAGTCGAGTGATATAATAAATTTTGTATAAGCCAAGTTATATTATAAGTATAAGTACTTTGAAGATTTTATAACCAATTTTAGTGTTTTTCGACCTAATGCACATTATAATTTATTAAAAATTTTTCATTTAAAAAAAATAAAAACGAGAATTTATCGTACAGGGTGCTTTTTTAACCAGTACGTTGGAATCTGCAAAACGATGAGAGTTACGAGATTGGTTAAGTTAGCAAAAAGTTGCATATTTTGATGACCTTTAAGCATCCATTTAGAAAATTTAAAAATTTATAATAGTTTATCACCGAGATCCGAGATTTCACAAAAAAAAATAAAAATTGAAAATTAAGTTTATCTATTGTAGTTTGAAAATGGTTTTCTTGATTAAAAAAATTACAAAAACTTTTATTAGAGCGTCAAAAGAGCTATCAAACGACACTAAACTCGACATTTTATCATATCGACGCTAGGCGTCGCGACGTTCAACTTTTCATTTTTTTGTTAAGAAAAGTATAAGATTTATTTCAGAATTTAAACAAGCCAACTGAGTAATTTTCTGCAAATAAACATTACGTCCCAACAAGAGAATAAAAAGTTGAACGTCGCGACGCCTAGCGTCGATGTGATAAAATGTCGAGTTTAGTATCGTTTGATAGCTCTTACGACCTACTACAAAATTCTCTAAAATATTCTTTTCTGAAGCAAACCATTTTCAAACCACAGTGGAAAAACTAAATTGCCAATTTTCATTTTTTTTGCGTTATCTCGGTAGCCGTAATGAATTTTAAAATTTTCTAAACGGATTATTAAACCTCATCAAATTGAGCAACTTTTTGCTAAATTAAACAATCTCGTAACTCTAACTATTTCTAAGATTCCAATGTTCGTAGGTATTATTTAAAAAAATCACTCTGTAATATTAAAGTTTATGACAGTTTTATTTATTAGCTCCATATTAGTTATTTTAAAATGGAAAAGAAAATTTTCATATCCAAGTTCAATAATAATTATTTACGATTAGAACCAACTGAAAGCTTTTCAAAGAAAATGCAATTTCGAGTCGTGATTGGGGAAACCACTGTTACAAATTTTATATATTTTTTTATTGTTACTATAGTTTATGAAATTTTCTCCATTTCCACTACTAAAAAAATAGAAAAAAGAACAAAAAGCAACAGTTTTATATTATTTAATAAAAGAAATCAAATTTCAAATTGGAACTGCTTCAATAAAAAAACCTGTTAAAATGACATTTATTGCTTGTAATAACATAAAAGATGTTTGAAGTTATACATTTCATCTCACAGTCTCGAGTACTTAACTCAATTTTTATCGAGTTAAAAAACAAAAATTTTCATGTTCAAGTTCGTTATTGTGAAAAAAAAACGTTAATACACAAGAGACAATACAATAAACAGAATGAGAGAGTTTGTGTAAGTAGTTCAAGGCTTATTGTGGCATTGTGGGCTTCGAATGAATTCTAAATACATAATTTGACAATGTTCGGTTGTCGATATTATCAGGGCCGTATTAAGTATCGTTTGATGTCTTTAAAAATACGATGTTATGACTTATACAATTTTCACTAGTACACAGGTACCATCGTCCACCTGAATGTGTCTTGAGGACAAAAGAGTACATCCCATATCTCCCCACTTCTTAACTTTTTAAAATATACACAAAAGGCGCTTTCTTTCGCTAAAAACTTTGAATCATGATTCAAAAATAACCACGCCCATTGGCCTGCATTGGCCCATTATCAGTGAATCGCCTAAAATAGCCTACTTTAAAATATCCTGAAAGCTCACGTTGATTTGGCTTCCTATAAAAATAAAATATTCGACATTTCACACGTTACAAGTACCCCGGTACCACCAGCAACCCCATAAGGGTTAAATGTAAAGTATACCATTTAATATTATGGCATGTTTTTTTTTAATTTCTCATGTAAATCCACTTATGTAAATATAACATTTCGTATTCACAAGTTTAGAACATGAGCATTAAATTACACAAAAAAAGCTTCCACTAAAAGCTTTATAATTTTACATGTTGTATAAGATTAAACAAAGTTTAACATTACTCTAGTTATTCTATAACAAAAAATGTATTAAATGTTGGATATTAAAGAAATAAAAATTATTTCAACTCGAATATACAGAAATAATACAATATTTAGAATCAAAATCGATAACGTTCACTTGATGGATTGAAATGCAATCCAAAATGTATTATAGCATAAATATAAAAATGTTGTGTTGTATAAATGGTCGAAAAGCATTCCAACTATAAGAATAATAAAATTTACTGAAAATGTTATCATTTCGTTTCAGTTTTTTTTTATTTCTCACCATTACATTATTTCCTATTGATGGATCTTATTTGATACCAATAGCTGTGGCCTTCAATAAAAATGAATTACCTATGTACAAATTATTATACTTCATTATCTATACAGGGTGTCCAAACAGACTCATTCACAACACAAATCTAGAGTCGAAATAAAGGAAACCTGGCATTTTGGCAGTGTCGTAGAGCAATGGGCAAGACATGGAGTATTTCTCCAAAAGTTTCCCTCTGGCTCTACACCGCCGTTGTTAGACCATGATTTGCTATGGAGCTCTCATCTGGTGGCCCAAAACCAGACAGATAACTATAAAATCTCTATTAGCAAAAACTCAAAGACTCTTTTGCGTTACGGTAACGGGAGCCATGAAAATCACACCCACCGCAGCTCTGGCGGCACTGCCTCCCTCCACTGGACATACATATGTGCAAGAGATACAGGAGATACATGTGCAGAGACTGTAGTCTATGAGATATAGAATCTACGGACACGCCAAAATCTTAGAGGAATGCTCTAAAAAGCTACCTCTTTTGGAGAAGGTTGCAGACTGTATCACTCCTAAATATAATATATTCAATAGAAAATTTCTAATTCTGCTGAATCCAACAGAGACCATCGAAGCAGATATCTCAATACTCACTTGGTCAAAAACCAAGAAAGGGAGCGGATGTGTACTCACCCGAGCTCGTCCTCGAAAACAATTTATCGCTGGGCAAATATGTTGGGTTTTTCACACTGAACTGATAGGTCTATTACACAGCGCTAATATAATCCTAGATAGGAAAATTACAATAAAAAGATTTTTATATCATCGGAGAGCAAAGCTGCTCTGCAAGCTCTAAAACGTGCAAGATAACCTCCAGTTACGGAGACGCTGAATCAGATATCCAAAGATAATGTACTTAGCCTTAGCTGGGTCAAAGGACTTCAAGAAAATGGGGGTAACGAAAAAGCAGAAGAGCTGTCCAAGAAAGATTCAAAAAGTCTTCCCTGTGGCCCTGAACTAATCATAAAACCAGCCCTAAAAACTGTCGATACCCACCTTAAGAACCATACTCATGTAATACACACTACAAGATGGAAATATAATGCAAGCTGTCACCTAAGAAAAAACTCCGTACCAGCTCCCTCCAGAAAGCTTGCAAACTACTGTCTCAAGCTGTCCCGAGTTAATCTACGAACAACTGCAGGGATACTCACGGGACACTGTCGGCTAAATAAGCATCTTCACACACTGGGAATAGTAGATAATCCCAGATGTCGAACATGCGATCACGAAGACCGCTGAACACGTGCTTTGTCAGTGTCCAGCCCTAGCGTCTACAAGAGGATTCATGTTGGGGGACTTCTGGCTCGACATGGCCAGAATATACGCCAGTCCTTCCACCAGAGTTCTGGAGTACATCCTAAAAGTGGGATGGCTTGCAACCTGATGGGCATGGGGAGGCTGCTTGGAGGTTGTACAATGGGCCTATACAAGTAGCCTAACTGCTAGGAGCTTGATCTCCCTCCACTAAGAATCCAGAATTCAGACTAACCAACAAAAAATAATCTCAATTTTTATGAAAATTGTTACAATTTTTGATTTAAAAGACCGAAATATAAAAAATATTGTATGATACTACTTGTGTTAAAAGAGATTTTATTTTGTTAGTGGAGTTACTCCACTCACAAAATAAAACCCCTCTTTTAATACGTATAGTATTTTGTTACGTGGGTTGCAGTGAAAAATCGTCAGAGGTTATAAGTTTCGTGGCCCACTCTGCATTAGTTTTTTGAATACCTAATCGAATAATTAAAGTTAGACTAATCAAAAATTGATTAACCGCAATAATGGTGAATAATCGAAAGGCGATTAATGGAGTAATCGAAAGCTAATTATTTAAAAATTAATGAATCGAATTAGTCGAATTATGAACACATATAGTGAATCGATTTTCATAAATTTTTTAGACCTCTCTACACACGATAGATCCCTGCAAAGTTCTTTTACAACAATTAATAGCGGTCAATATGTAAATTTTTAAATAAATCGTGATAAGCTTTAAAAATTCGTTTAAATCTCCCTCGAATGCAATGGTCGACTAAAATACCTTTCAACAATTTTTTTTAAATACAAAAATTCGTAATTAAGTTAACTCGAAAAGTAACTCAGATTATTATACGATTATGATTTATTAGCTTAATGAGAGAATAAATTACAACCACCAATTTAATTTCCACCGACCGATAATAGCTTTAAACTCGCATTAACTGAGGGATGTTCATTGAAATCGTAAAAATATGATTACCTTAATAATTTTACCCTCTTTTGTGCGTTAAAATATAAGTTAATTGCCAATATTTTGCTTCGCTCCCCTTTTCCCAAAAAAAACATGAATTATGTTTTTAATAATAATAAATTTCTTTAAAAATTTCTTTTTCATATTAATTCGTTTAGACGAAAAAAATATGTGGTACGTACTCTGGTAATTAATTTGATAGACATTTCACTTTTATTTATAAGGAAGACGCATTACATTTTTAAGTGTAAAAAATAAAAAAAAGGTTTTAATTGTACAACTACAGTTGATTCATAATGGATTATCGTTTAAAGCGGAAATTAATCAGAGCAGAACATATTCTTACTACTATTAATTTAAATTCTGATGAAAAAGCCAAGGGTTGTTGTAGTAGTTATAAAACTAGACTTTCAGAGATGTACAAAATTAATTTTTTATGTTTGTAATTAATTTTCTTAATTACCTACTGCTTTTTATTATACATAAAAAATGTTCTGGAAATATCGTAGTTGCCGTTTCCTTAACGGTAAGGAGATTGCTCGCATTATTTGCACTCCTGTTCATAAAGGAAATTACAAGAAATAAGAAATTAACTCAAACTCTTTAGGTATTAGGCTATTGCCAGTATACAGGGTGAGTGTTTACTGTTTGGGCGGAGGATTGCTCCTTAACCATTGGAAATATCAAAAACAACGTTGGCGTGGTAGGTAATACATGATTATTGGACCTGCATTTAAAAAAATATTTAGATACCCACAGAGCAAGAAGATAACCAACTAAAACTTGTATTTTTTAATGGAACACCTTGTATACTTTTACATATTCGGATTCCTCGTAACATTTAGAATAAAAAAGTTTGAGACATTTATGTACCTATCACTAACTGTTCTGGAGATATTGTCACTTTAATGCTGAAACAGAGTCAACTTTAATTGGAGCCATGATATGCTAGGGCAGTAATCAGGATTTTTAAAATCTGCTCGTGCCACTAACTTTTGATAATAGTTTACTTATAAAATACATAATAAATTGTTCCAAAAAGTGTAATGGTATACAGGGTGATCACTCAAATGCAGATACTAAATTTGAAAAATATACAGGGCGCCCCAATAAAATTTTACACTCTTTTTCATATACAACACCGTGTTTATTTTTGCTTATTTTACCAGGAATACAAATCTGTAAAAATATATAGGGCATTCCATTTGAAAAAATCGAGAAAAATTACATTTCGCATAAAGTGACCATCCTGTATAGTTTTGCGCATTTTAGAAAAGTTTAGCAGGTATTTTGTCGACTATTATATTATCATATTATCAATAGTCGATGGAACAAGCAGATTTGAAAAATGATGAATACAGCCCTGGCATCATGGCTTTAAAGTAGTCCATTCTGTTTCAGTATTAAGGTTACAGTATCTCCAGAACAGTTAATAATAGGTACGTAAAGCTTTTATTCATTTTTGATTTTAAATATTATGGAGATTCCGAATATGCAAAATATATAGGGTGTTCCATTTAAAAAAACAAGCTTTGGTTGGCATTTTTTTTTGAATCACCCTGCATACACCGAAAAAAATTTGAAATGTAGGTCTAATGATCATGTATTACTATGCCATAATCGATTTTTATATCTTGAATAGTTCCTTCAACAAGGGTAGGCCATGGAGCGTAAAGCGAGATTAACCTAACCTCTATCTTGGAATAAACCAATGAATCATCAATGACCAGACGTTTGAGAGCCTTACGTCCGGTTGCATGAAGGAGAATTGTACTTTAATCTGATAATTAGATTTGTAATCCGTTGATATGGCAACTTTACACGATGTAATGTCAAAGTTTGACGTTTGTATGTAACGTTTAAAAATTTTAAAATTTGAGGTTAGGTTCTTTTTTGTGTTGAATTGTAAAAACAAATGTCAAACTTTTACATTTTTATTTATTTATTTATTTTGTAATTTTGCCATATGTAAGGATTACAAATCTAATTCTTAGATTAAAATATAATTCTCTTTTATGCAACCGGGTATTAATTCCAAAAATAATCAAGCACGAAATGCGTAAAACTTTTAGAGGTCGACTATATGACATTTCTTACGCTTTAATATTAATGAATGAAAAGATAATAAATACATTACACAATGTAATGTCAAAGTTTGACGTTTGTAAGTAAATATTAAAATTTGAGGTTAAGTTCTTTTTTGTATTGAATTGTGAAAACAAACGTCAAACTTTGACATTTTAAATTTTTCCAATCCAAGAAAAAGTTGTTAAAATCGATAAAATAATAATAATGATAATTTAAAATAAAAAATTTCTTTGCGCTTCTCAACGTTTTGAGTCCTGAGTCCCCTAATTTCAAAAATTAAAAAAAAATTTTTCGATTTTTTTAACCAAAATGTCAGGGATGTATGGATGGATGTCCGCCCCCTAGAGCAAAAACTACTAAACCGATTTTGATGAAATTTGATTTTAGCCACTTATTTCATTATTTCAAATTATATTTCAAATTATTTCATCGGCAAACCAAGCTTTTATAAGAAATCTATACAGGGTGTCCAAAAATAAGGTGGTTATTTTGGGCGCATATTTGAAAATATGGGCCAAATTCATTTTTACGTGAGTATAAGATAGTACACGTGAGCCCTAACTAAAAAAAATTCAAATTTTTTTTATTTAAAATGGCGGCCAATAGAAAGATTGTTCCATTTTGTGGTTTTTCCCTAATAATTTGGCCGATAATTAATATTATAAAAATTTCAAAACGTCATTGTATAGCCAAAATATAGGGCTTTCGTCCTAAGCAAGTTAATTTTCAAAATTTTTAAAAATTGCCTACCTTTAAGGGGCCAAAGTACGTCAAAATTTTGAAATGGATTTTCTCAAAATTTCCTACGCCATATTATTTCTTTTTTGGATATGTTACAGAAAACATAATTATCTATCGAAATATAAAATTTTATCAAAATAGCTTGAGCCGTTTTGGAGTAATGATTTTTTAAATTTTAAAACGTTTTCATTTCATTGAAAATTGATATGTATATCAATTCCATGAATATCTATTATTTGACACTATTTTCAGTTAACAATTTCCGGTTGAACGGGAAATTACAAAAATATTAAAATTTTTAGAAACACCCTGTATATTTCTCAATATTTTGAAAGTTCGTGAAATTAGCTATTACAGGATACCAAACACTTTATATTTTGACTTCCAATTTAACCGAAAATGAAATCAAATTTCTTAATTTAAATGGAACAGCCTGTATAAATGTTTGCATATTTTGAAAGCTTGTAAAATTACAATTTATGCCAAATTAAAAAAAAATTAAATGTGTATTTTAGACAGTCCATATCTAAAAATTCTGCTTACACGCAGAACTCCTGGGTTCGATCCCAGACGAACGCAATTTTTTTTAAATTAAAAAAAATACAAAATTCCAAGATTTGACGGACGGAAAAAGTTCCTAGTATGTCCACATCCGTTGTTTTTATTTATTTATTTATTGTGTAACATTGCCGTAAGTAAAGATTACAAATCTATTTCTCGGATTAAAATATAATTCTCTTTTATGCAACCGGGCATTAATTGCGAAAATAATCAAGCTCGAAATGCGTAAAACTTTTCATACACATTTCATTTCATTACTCTTGAAAAATAATTAATAATGACTGAAAGGATAATAAAAGACTTAAAAGATAATTCTTCACTTTTTACCTGTAAAGCCTTGATAATTGTTTAAATGTCAATAGATAAAATTATATAATAGCGGTGTTATCATGCTCATATGTAATGCAATCTAAAATGACAAAAGCATATGTAACACATTCACATAATATTGTAACACAATAGTAATGAAATCAGTAATCACACTTTAGGTAGGTAATATCAGCGTTGTAAGTCATGACATTTCTATTAAATATTTCAAGTTGAAATTACACGAGACATTATTTATGCGGTTTATATTATGTATTATTATACATAGTAGCAAACGCAAGCGATTTACTTGATTAAACATTCAACTAATGGACATTTTACTAAACGCTTAGTTAATTTTCACAATTGTTGTTAAGTTTGTTAAAGGAAATAATTAATATTCAAATTTACGCAATTATAAAATAATTCAACTAGACAATAAACAACATAACTATTTAAACAATAAAACTTATTAATTTAATTATTATTATAAGACCTTAAGATGTACCTACGAGTGGAAGAAAGCCAAGCTTGGTTTCCAGAATTGTTTAAATTGTCTAAAGGATCCTGAAAATGCGAGTAAGAATCTTGTTATCTCGAAAGCTACAACTATGGATGTAATTACTTTATTATACCACCATTACTGTTTATTTCAGATTTCATCTTCTCCCTAAAAGATAATTTAACCTAATGCTTTTTTCAGAGGAGGCCACACTGCAAAAATTGTTAGTGACTAAGATACGGAACTCAATTTAGTAAATAGGTATTCCACAGGGATCTAAACTGGGTTCTTTACTATTCTTAGTTTACAGAGTCTAAACCACCCTAGTAATTTATTATACTCGTTTTGAAATAATGTTTGGGCAATAAATGAATACAATAGAAATTTATCGAAAAAATTTTCGTAATTCCGCCCCTGGATTTTTCATTATCTCCAAGCAATCTTCGAAAAGATCTTTATATTTTATTCGACTTCATCGCAAATAGTATAAAACGCATTTTGACAATCTAAAAACTAACGACGATAGAGAATAACATTAAAAAGATAACAACAAACACTAGAAATGAAAGCGATAAAGAGTAACATTACGAGATTGTTCACAAAAAAAATCCTAAATGTGGTATTTTGTTGTAACCAATTGTCCAACAAAGAGATGAAGAAGAAGATAAAAGAAATAAACTATTATTAACAAATGATAGGTAATAAAAATAAATATTATTAAGTTGAAGGAGAAAAATGTTAAGATGAAAATAAAAATAAGAATAAAATTAATATAAATTTTCATCCTTTTTAGTCCTTGATTCACTTTTGCTTTAGTTTTATTTTTTAGTAATCTTTCAACATTATTTAAAATACCTGAACTGCATTTTCAGTATCATTTTCATTTTAAAATTCTAAGAGAAAATATTGTGATAAAATGTAAAAATGAGGATGGAATATTACATTATACGTGACGATAAAGCAAAGTATTGAAAAGATTTTTAATTTCTATTGACGGAAAAATTTGTTTTTCCAGTTGTTTTGCTTTGGTTTTTAAAAAAAATAAAAATAAAAATATAAAAACAACGATATACGGGGTGTGCCATTATTATTAAAAGTTAAGTAAGAGTCCGGAGGTGGAAACATTTTGTTTTTGAGGTTTTCGCTTATATCTCGAAAACGATGAGTCCTAGGAAAAATATTATTTCTAGCAAAATGAAAGCTTATTAAATTTTCTACATGAGCGTTCTTATTTATTTTTTCTCTATTCTTTATAGTTTTTGAGATAGCCGCCCGCAAAATCATTAATGTTACGAGTATATGAAAAAAAAAATTTTTTTAACTACTCCAAGCACTCTTTTCCATGTCCTTTATCTTCATGGTCACTTTGACGTCGATAATTAACGCTAGAGGCACTACAAACTCAAAATTTTTTAATTGTCAAAACGGCCTTGTTGCACCTCATTTGAAAGGTATTTTAATTCTCTATACAGTCGGTTCCAAAAATTGAAAATCCTATTATCCATTCGCTGCTTGTGTGAGCGTCTTTATAAATAGATTAAATAACGAGTTTAGGCTGAGTTTGGTAGGAATTTTTCAATGGATTTCTCTATTGTCAAGGGGTTTAGAGGACACAATTTGTGACTTTTGTGCGCCTTGTGTGCACTATATTAATTAACTATAAGTAAGTAAAATTTTGAGGAGTATAGCAAAACAACATGCTGACACATTAATTATTTTATATTGTAAATGTACGGTGCAGTGAAGCAGCGTAAAGTTTCCATTTATTATAAATTTTCCTCTTATTTTATTACTTATTTATTATAACAAACTCGATAACAACGTTATTATAAAAGGCATTAATTATTAAAGCTCGTAGTATAAGTATCGTACAACATGTAATGTTAAAATTAATTTATTATACTTATCCGCCTAGCTTTTGGAACTATGAAAATTATATAATACCAAATACACAGCTTTAAATTATTTGAGTACGTCTGAGATAATATATTCAAAACTTATTTTCATATTGCTTTTGGGAACTATATAAAATGCTCTAAAGGTGAAATACTTATGCGTTATCGTATAAATTCAATATTTTATTCATTGCTAATTTGAGCTCGGATGCAAATTGCAAATATCTCAAGTTTAACGCTCTTAACTACCTAAAAGACGTAAATTTTTAGTATTTCATAAATTTGTCTAGCCATATAATAATGTATAGGTAATACAGAATTTATCAATTCTACCAGGAGAGATAATAAATTAGTTTTAAAACGTTTTAAAAAACATTGTAGTCTAAATCAGATAGTGTGTAGGTACTGTCATTACAACCGCGGACGCCACTGCTGAAATGCTAATCCATAAGTTTAATATGTTTTTGAAATCAGTTCTCTAATGGTGCGTTTCCATTAGGTGTCACGCGTCGAGCTTCGCCCCGCCCCAGCTATTTTTTCACCGCTCTCATAGAAACTGAAACTGCATCGTAATTCCAGAGTTTTGCGGTGAAATTATATTTAAAATCGACCAATAGAATTATGCGACGCCATAACGCAAAACGCGTACAGCGTGAATGAAAACCTACCATAAAATAAGAGAAAACGTCCGTCGAAAGGTTTTAACGTTTTACAGGTTAACAATCTAGGGTCTAAACCGACCCGAGACACTCGGGACCGTGGGGGGACTTTGAAAGTGCAAAAAACGCAAACTTTAATAAAAAAATTAGCAACTAAGTCATCTTTAGATTGCAAGAGCCCAAATTTGGGAATGATGTAAGATACACCCACAGCTATCGCCTCTCAAAATTTCGAACCAATCCGAACTTTCAATATTTTTTTATAGGTTCCTATTGGTCAACAAATCAAAATGACCGAATCGACCCGAAAATTGAGATTTCTATAAATGTTAATATCTTAGTTTCCAAAAGTCGCTAAAGATGGTCGCGCAGAGGACGTGCCTAAACTTTCATAAATCTTCCTCAAATTTTGAATAATCGTACAGCGAAAAGTTCGCAAAAAGTCGAAAATTCAAGGGGTAAAGCTCCACCAACCAATTTTGCGTTACGGAAAATATGTCAACTAAAATAATTTTATTTTAATATTTTTTGCGGGAAAAAATTCGTCCAATTATAACCAAGAATTCAGGTTAGGTATAGGCATAAGCTCTGTTCGTTTTACTTGCACTAGTTGCTCGGAACTGTCAGTGAACCAATAACTGAAGACTTTATTTTGTATTCTTTATTCTCATTCGTTCACTGACGGTTCCGAGCAAGTAAAAAAAGTGTAAGTAAAACGAACAGAGCTATAATTAAAAGTCGTGTGTATCTACATTCTACAACTACTTTAGGTTATGATAAAACCTTTCAAAATGACAGTAAGTTGTACTGTTAACATTCACTGTCTTAATATTAACCTATATTCATTTTTAGTGACAGTTACTTGTCAAATTTGACCACTGGCCACGCCCCCTCAGCACTCTATTAAAGTTGGTGGGACTGTGGTCGGAATTACGCAGGCATTTGAGCATCGTCTGACACGAGAGTCGAACCGATCCCTTCGGTTCTCGAGTGTGAGAGCGTCACAGAAATTTGGTGTAAACAAATTATTTTCGGATCGGATTATAATTCTGGTTTGGGAGTCTTTATTGGGGTATAGATCGTCGTTACGGTATTGGTTCTTCGACTGTTCTCATAGCCGCCTTATGTCAGAAGAGATAAATAATTGCCCCTCCGCCGAGAAGGCTAGGGCCGTTCTTACTACACCAATAGCTTTTAGATCAAAGTCAAAAGTTATATAGAAACTTCCTACATCTGATAGCGAAATAATTTCTACTATACTCATACAGACGGCGCTGCGATTTTCCTAAAAAGTGTATATTGTTAGCCACAATTTGGAGACAGCCAAAGAATGCAGCGACTCACGGCGTCTCTCATGTTCTCAGAAAGGGAGGACCCAATTTCGTTTAGTAGGCCGTCGGGAATTTTTTGGAGCATCCATAGCGCGCCTCCAGTTTGAAATGGTGCAGTGGGAAAAAGTGAAAAATTTAAAAAATTCGTAAGGACAATCAGGAAAGAAAGTACCGACTTTTCAGCTTAGTTTCTCTATTGGATCGAGTCTCCATAGTGTGCAGTCGGAGGTGGTCCAAAATGTCTTTAAACAAAAGTGACAAGCAAACTTGCTTACTAAACCAAACCGCAATAAAACACTCTGTATAAATTATTTGTGTGTAAAAAAATGCACAATTCAATGTATAAATCGACATGTCCGAGCTTTTTTTGCAAATATTTTTAAATGACGACTGACGAGTTAATTAACATATTCCATATAATTTTGGACACCCTGTAATACACATAAACGTTTTAATAAATAAATAATAATTATTATCAGGCTCTCGATTAACTAACGTCGACATTTAAATTAATTTAAATTGCCCACCCTTTCTCAGTGACCAATCAGAATTGGTTATTAATTTGACGCTTTGTCAAAGGACAATTCAAAACTTTGATTTTCATTTATTTTTTAATAGACAGCTTGATAATACTGGCTATTAGATTTTCAGTCAATCATGTCAATGTAGTAGGTAACAACTATTTTCACTGAAACAAATAAATACATAAAACATTTCCTTTAATGAAAGTAAAGTGGTTCGGGATTTATTTCGTCTCAGAATTGAGATTTTTATTAAGACAATGGCGCGCAGATCCGTGGATGCATCTAAAAAATGTTCAGCTCAATGTATTTTTTTACTCTTACAGGTGTGTCGAAGAAAATCTTTATCTTTCGGTAATTAAGTGTAAGAGTCATTAAGTGTGGAACAGATTTAACGAATGCGACTATGTGTATTTATTTTTAAAGAATTCTGAAGAGAAATAGATCTCTTGAAAGCACCTGTTGTAAATACAACTCAAAGGATAAGAGACGTAAGAAACTGTATTTTTTTAGTAAATTAGATTTTCTGTTTTTCATGATGCTTAACATTTAAGAGCTTTTAAGAGAGCGTTTAACCTCTTCGTAGTCTTCGTGTATTACGTAGATAGGAAATGTGTGTAGTGTAGGTAATTGTTTTGCACTAGGCAGTTTAGTACTTTTTTAAATTATAAATTTAGATAATATTGCTCTTAACTTAAAGAAAAACGAATTTCAAGTACATCTAAATACAGGTTGTCTCAATAGTCCAAAAAAGGGGGTGTGGAGGATATGAAATAGCGTGGAATTATTTTCTTTAGGAATGTGCTTGGAATAGTTCGGAGGTAAAAATACTGAAAGTTTTTTCTATACTTCTTATAGTTTTCTAGATATCCGCCAGTAAAAATCGTTAATGTATGAAAAATAATTTGTGCTTCACGTGCTTCTTTTCTGAAGACTTTTACTACTATACAACCAGCATCAGCAACAATCGTGGATAATCCCCGATTATGATCCCCTTTGAATACGTGTTAAGTGTAAGACCGGGTCCTTTATGGGGCTACCCTAGCGTACCCGAATCCAAATTTTTGCGTCAATCGACAAATTTCGATTTTTTGGCAAATGAAGACCTATAAAAAAAATTTCATCGCACCGATTGGTTTGAAATTTGAGGAGGGGATACCTATATGTATGTCTTACATTACTGTAAATTTTGAGCTCTAGCAATTAAAGGATATTAAAGATTTAAAATTTTCCCTAAAAAGTGTCAATTTTCACCCATTTAAAGCCGCCCACGCCTCCCCCTCGCATCTAATTAAAAATTTAACCTCTAAAAATCATAAGACTTATAAAGACGATTATGAAAAAGAAAAGTTACTTCGTGCTCCCCGAAGTAACTTCGTTACTTAATTATTAAGATTAACGAAGGACCGAGGTGTGAGGCCAAACTTCTTAGTCGCACATTAACGACTTTCGCGAGCGGAAGTCGTATCTCAAAAACTATCTAACAAAAAATATCTCAAAAACTATAAAGAATAGAAATAATTTTGTAGAAAATTTGATAAATTTTCATTTTTCCCTAAGAGCCTAAGACCCACCGTTTTTGAAATATAAGCAAAAACCCCAAAAACGGAATCTTTCCATCTCTCGTCCTTAGCCATACTCAAATAGTTAGAACCAGGAGCTTTTAGTATTTTTACACCCTAACAACTCCAAACACATTCTTAAAAATTTCCACCTTCTTCCATGTCCTCTATAACATAACCCCTTCGTTGACTAAACTGATTTTCATGACGCAAGAAAGAATTAATCTAATAGTCATAGCCATGACGTTGACGTTGAAATAAACATTACGTCCATAGCCATCGCTTTTACATTAGTTTATTTTGCAGTAATTACAAAATTACAGTTTTGGATTACTTTTCATATTTTTATTTCCCCAACCACACGTGCAGTTAAGTAATCCACTGTGGAAATGTGCATGGACGTCCAAAAAAAATTTCCTCATGCGTTAATACAAAAAGTTAACACTTCTAATATTTTTTTAAGTCATAAGAAAATAGAGACGATATTACTGAAATTACAATTACCACTTCACTCAAAATTTATAACAGCTTTAATCGGACCAAAATCTTTCTCCCACAAGAAACATTTTTACAAAAAGAATTTTAACACTAAACCAAAATTTATGTTACTTGTGATATCTTTTACACTCACTTTTAAGCAATTTTCTCTAAAACTATTTCTATACAAGAGATAATAGATAAAGTAAAGTACGTCGTAAAGAAAATAACTTTAGAATTATCGTTTTTCCTAATAACCAATGAGGAGTGGAAGTTTTAAATACGTAATAAACAATTTATTTGTTAACCGAAAACCTTAAGCTATTTATAATTTTAAAGTGTAATTAATCTTAATCGCAAATGAATGGAGGGATTTGGAAATAAAGTCTCTTTTATTTAAAATTCATTTAAAAGCTTAGGATTTTCACTTTAGCTAAGGTGTATTAGAGGCTTCTAGAAAAGCGCTTTTGTGGTCATTCAACTTTAAATAATATACACGTGCAATTTCCACAAACATAAAGGTGCGTATCCATTATGCTAATGAACTGAATCAGTTAAAGATCTGCGAAAGTCAATTGACTTTTCGCACGTTTCAAAATGTCTTTCCATCAACAACAACACTCTATTTTAAGGGACTACATTTGTTATAATCTTAACGCAATGCCGAGTGATTCAAAAATAATGAATTTTCTCTAGAAGGTCTATATTGTAGAGACTATTCGACTTTAAGGCCGAATTAAAATTGTTTTGACCTGTCCTCACATTTGTTCTTTGTCAGTCAAAATTTATTGATTATTCATTTTAAAACAAATCAAAAGTTCCATTTTAAATTTAATACCGACACTAACTAATCGGGAGTTTTACCAACTATAAGTTACCAGAGTACCAACTATAAGTGCAATTTGCAGATTTAATTTTTTTAATTAAGTTGTAAGTTTGTAAAACACTATAGAATAAAAGTACTGCCAACGATTTAAAATTCTAAAATGTTTGCCTCACTTAAAACGGAATGTAAATGGAAAATGAAAGCAAAAAGATTATTATTATTATGTAAATAAATTTACAAGCCGAAAAATTTAATTAGTGGGGATGAAATTTAAATCTGTTAAAAAGATTATAATTAGAAAACGTAAAAAGTAGTAGTTTTTTTGCATTGGAAAATTTTAAATTAAAAATGTGAAAACTGCTTTAAGAACAACGAACCAGACTTTCTTTGAGTTTGTAATTAACGAAAACATAGTAGCTATAGTAATCTTTTGTTTTATTTAACGCGTAGGTGCATTTTAACTTGCACAGTTTGAAGAAATATTCAGAAATAATTTTCTTTTAAATGAAAAATAAAACGAGAAAGTTATTAACAGCATGTACTATAAAGCTCTTGACTAACTTAATCGAGAAATAAATTAATATGAACTTTTTATTTGTTAAATTGAAAATAATCGATTCTGATTGGCCAAGCAAAGCTGTGGGCGGCTCAAACTAATTTTAAAGACACCTAGGTACTATAAATAATAATGTCAATTGTTTAATATTTTTTCGGTATCTGCATCTGCTATCAAATGCATGGGTATCTTTCACTGGCATGGGTATTGAGATAAATCTGTTTGTAGAAAAAGTTTTATAGATTTTCATGAAACTGAGTAAACACCGATGGAAAATTAAAATAGCGCAATAGACGTATTTTTTAATTCTGAACAAATTAGCTGTATTTACTTACTGTTTTGCTGTAAAATAATTATAGGAGCCAATATTTGCAGTGGTTAAGTTTTTACAAGAGAAATCCCTCTGCGATTCGCTTTATACACTGTACGTTTCATAAAAAGAAGTTTATAAAAATCGTAATTTGTAAACATTTTTAATTTGAATAAATTTATTTGTGACTGACGTAAAAAAATTTACATCGAATTATCTTACACAGTGTGAGTCTCGATGGACAGTCTATTAGGATTAAATTTAAATTGAGTTGGGTAAAGTAAAGAAGAAAACTCTGTAAGAGTTTAAACAAAATACGTTTCTTTCAGCACCTGATGTGTAGGTATTGTGAATAATATTTATCAACATACAGGGTGTTTCATTTACAACGGAGGTACCTAACCTAACTTTCTATCCCATAACTTTTAATTTCTAATTGTTAATTTAAAATTTATTATCTGTTCATCTGTTAATGTTCAATTTTGGGCACTCCCATCCCCTAATTTCACTTAAAACTTTCTTGACTGTCTGCTCATGACTTTTTTAAACTTCTATGATATCTAGTTCTAAACTTAATTATAAATACTTTAAAATTATATTTTTTTGTATTTGAGTTGTATTTAAGGTTTAAGGACATAGATCTTGTTTGGCAGTCTTCAGGTTGAATGTAGAAAATGTATTTCAATCATATTAGTTTAACCATGTCAATTTATCTAGTAAATAAGAAGTTGTTAGACTTCAGTTCAAGCTCGATGCATGTTAAAACATAAATGCCAGTAAAAATGGTAACTCTAAAAGAAAGGACATAATTAGTAAAATAGTAAATAATTAGAAGTGGTTAAAGAAGCTTAAATTAGAAGAAAGTTTGAAAAAAAAAGAAATTAATTAAATTTAAAGATTCAGTAAAAATTACATTTGACAGCTGGAAATGGAAAAGCTCATAGTTGCGTTATTTATAGAAATTTTGAAACGAGATTTGGGGAATGGATTTCATTAATGTAGCTTTAAATATGGTGCAACTTTCAGGAATTTTGAAAAGAAAAAGTTAAATAAAGCTGAAAATTGGAAATGACATTTATTTTAACATACCATGTATATAAAAAAATTGACAAATCACAAACCGTCTTTTCGGCAAAATTGTTGATTTGTGATTAATTTAGTCGATTTTTGTAGACATTTTCTGTAATTGTTCTTAAAAGTAAGGTTAAAATAACCTTTGTTATCGAAAATAAAAATTATAACCTAAAAAAATAAAAAGTAATTAAAATTATGTTAGCGATTTGCATTATAATTAAAGTGTACCTACCAGTACCTACTAATATTTTTTGTCAAATGATATAAAAACAAATTTAGAAAACCTTATTTTCAACAATAATAATTATCAATTACTTTAATTTACGTCAAAATGAAGAAGTGTTTTGTTCGTTAATCACGTTGATCACGTCGGCGCAACTTATGAAAAGTGCGCGGGAAAGTTTAAAATAAGAGAAGAATAAATATAGCTTTTCATAGCAATACGTTACTTTATTAAAATAGTTTTTTCTTTCTTGTAAAAATGTAATATATCTCGTATGGTTAGCTCATAAAGTATGAAAATTGGATACTCTACACTCGACGTCACTAAGATAATTATTAATTTATTTTAGTCTAGTAGTTTGAGATAAAAAAGAATCCCTTGACTATTATCTGTCAAATGTGTTAGTGCTCTTGTTTAATTAGCAGACCTTGGTTTTTTTCTAAACTAGCCAAAGAGAACGCAAAAATTCAAAAAACAGTGCATACAATAAAATTTAGTAGGTCCTAAACTCCCTTCAGCGACAAGAAATAGCTAGGCCACTCCCCTCAAATTTATGTCAGATAAGATGGACGTATGTCAATTATTGTGTCATTGTTATAAACCGTATTTTCAGGATTCTACCAATAGAAAAATTCTATTTGAATATGGCTTGCTTTTTGTGGGAGTGGCTTAGTTATTTCTGGTCGCCGAATAAAGTGAATCTATATGGCTGAGATTTAGCCATATAATTTAGATTTAATTTTACCTTCGCATAAAGAGGTTTTAACAATAGCTTGAACCGGTTTACACTGAGACTAAAATTAAATCCTATGGATAAATGTGTATTGTAAAATCTGCACTAAGGGAGTGAGAGCGTAGAAAGCTCCCTTTTTTAAGGTTTTGTATTATATCTCGACAATGGTGGGTCTTAGGGAAAAAAATATTCTTAGCAAAATGAAAGCCTATCAAATTGCTTACAAGATTGTTTCTATTCATTTTTTCTCTATTGAGTATAATTTTCGAGATATCCGCCTGAAGATCGGGACCTGTTTTATTGTTGGCGAATCTCAAAAGAGTTTACAGAAGAAATGTTATGAACGATTGATTAGCTGTATTCAGTGCTTTGTTAAACTCAAATTTTTTTTGTGTAATGTCACTTACTGAACATAGATGGTTTAGGTAAGGGATGATGAATGTGAATACCTAACTATGACTATTTCTCCAAATAAACACAACTAAAGATACTCTTAAATAATTAAGTTGCACAAAAATCGATTGCAAATGGCATGATATATTTCCTATAAAACGCAAATTACACTAAAATTGCTCAAAATGCAAATCGCGCGACCCCAAATAGCACACAAGCCCCTAAAAGTATTAAGATAACATCAGAGCTTAAAATGAGTTGTTTTTAATAAAACGTTAAAATCGATAACTTTCGTATGTTCTTACGAAAGTAAAAAAGTCTTTTTGAGGCCCAAATCTATCTTGTGTTTAATATTTACAATTTGTCTAGCCTCTACTACAAGTTTTCGCTATAGCACTACTATATTTTTATCTTAAATTGGAAGGGCCATATTTCGAGTTTTTAATTTTATTGCTTTTCACCCTCATGAAACATTTTATTTTTATATAACTTTCCATTTCTATAAAATTATTAATTTTCTACATCCTTTCATATATTATATTAGACAATATACCTACTTGTTGACTTGTAATTTCAACTAATATGTAATCTTTTTCGCAAATCTTGAAGTTCTGGAAATAATCCATGCTTAACCGAGAAAATAAGTAAAATAGCTTCAATTAGCCATTATTAAAGATAATTTTGAAATAATTTTTTTTTTTTTTAATAATTTATTGCAACTAATCGTAATGATTAACAATCAATCTGTCTCTAAAAAATAAATCACACACGAATAAAAATTCAAACCAAAAGTATTATTGTACGTTTTCTTACAATTTTAAAAGTATTTTTAAGTTCATGAAAAATATAATTAAAAGACTTTTCTTCACGAGTTTTACACCCTTTTTTATGTACTTTACAGCCAACTTTTCTATTAGTAATGACGCTTGTAAAAACTTTTCAATTTTCCTAGAGTTGCTCGATTACACCTGCAAGAGCTTTTAAGTTGCTCTATTTTATCGATTTTATGTTTACTATTGGCATATCGATTCGCAATATGGTTTCCTTTTTAAATGATAAGTGTTGGGATCTTTGCTTATATCTCGAAAATGGTGGGCCTTAGGAAAAAAATTATTCTTAGAAAAACAAAAGCTTATAAAATTTTCTACAAGAAGATATTATTACTGTAAAACAAAGAGTTGAGGTGCTAGAAGCAAAAGTTTGACGAAAAACTTGAGGCAAAAGTATTTTTTCATTCTTTAACCATTTTCGCAGGCGGATATCTAGATAACTATAAAAATAAATAAAACTGAATAGGTGCTATCTTATAGCAAATTTTATAAACTTTCATCTTGCTAAGAATAATGTTTTCCCTAGGACCCAACGTTTTCGAGATATAAGCGAAAATGACCAAAAAGGGACCTTTCCATCCCCTCCTTCTCTTAGCCATATCTATAGCTAAAACCAGGAACGTTTAGTATTTTATTAATTTTTAATCGAATCTAATTTAACTACTCTAAACACATTCTCGAAGAAAAAAATTCCACTCTCTTCCATGTCCTCTATAATCCCTTACGTACATCACAGGTGTTTTAGTTCAGTATAAAAACGTTTTTGTTCAAAAGCTATGGCTAATTTTCCCATTAAAACAATGGGCTCTACTAACTGACCAACACAAGTTCCTTAACGTCACGAATTTTCTTCGTAATTTTCTTGCACAACGCAATTACTGTTGACTATGCCTACACTAAGCTCGTATTATATTAATATTTGAGAGGGTAAGTATAAGCAAAGCCAAAAGTAAAATATAATGCCAACAAAGCATTCGTAATACCATTTTCTTGAATATTTAAGACATTATTTCTCCGTGAGCAAAAGTTTAATAATCCTTTGTATGATTAACTTATGTTAATAAACGTAACATCAACGTCATTGTTCTCAACTTTACACATAGGAGAGGGTACATAAAATGACAAGCGTTTGTTTAAAGGGCAGTTTACACTTAATTAAGATGTAGATTTAAAATTGAAAAAAACCTTACCTTTATAAAATTGCGTTGTATAAAACTGGGGCTTCTGTAACAAAAAAAATTATTATAAAAAAATAAATATAAATTCATTAAAAAATTGTATTGAACACTTCAAGTTCTTCCTTGTGTAAACATAAAACAAAAGC
Source organism: Malthinus seriepunctatus (assembly GCA_963924605.1). Lineage (NCBI taxonomy): Eukaryota > Metazoa > Arthropoda > Insecta > Coleoptera > Cantharidae > Malthinus > Malthinus seriepunctatus. The sequence goes on along the minus strand of OZ004602.1, from coordinate 19,814,441 downwards.
CAACAAGTTCTTTTGTATGGAAATTCAATATTTTGTTGAAAATTGTGAATAATTAATTTGTCAATTCTTTGTTTAAAAATGTGAAAATTACATACAAAATAGCGAATTTATACAGTTTTAACAAGCTTATACATAAATCAGTACATCTTTTTGCTTACTTTTTCAATAAGAGTTCTAAAACGAAACCAAATTACTTTTGTTCTCTCCCCATTTTAAGAAAATGTGCATTTAAGTTGATAGTTACAAATTGTTTTTTGTTACACAGCCAGTTTTTCGCTCTTATTTGGTACTTTTGTGCAGCTTTTAAACAGTTAGTTATGCCAGTAAAAACATTTTAAGGAAAGTTAGCAAGATATATATGATAGCACTTATTCGGAGCTTCGCTTTCGAATTTTTTATTATTTTTCCCGTACCCATCGTATAGTAATACTCTACTGTATCATTGTGTTTTTATTTAACTGCAATGCTTTTATAAAAGGATTATTTTATTTAATGAAATGTTTCTCTAGTGTGAACTTCAAAATAAATATTTTTGTTCATAAAAAGTTTATTTCAGATTTCATATTATTTTTTTTCGATTTACATATCAAACCAGAGCAGCTCTCATAGTTTAATATATTCCAATAATGATAAGACATATTTATTTGAACCACCCTGTATATAATATCACGATTAAACTATTAGTCGTAATCTGACCTGTTTCGGCATATTAACTAAACATGCCTTGTAATAATTAAAATTTAATAAAGCGTGAACAGAGCTAATTCCACTATTACCATTTTCCTACATAAAGTTTGAATAATTGTGAAAAATAAAAAAATTATTATATCGTAGGAACTTTTTTTAAATTTATATTTTAAAAACATCAAAGAGAGTCTACTTTACTAAAAACATAAATTTTTTAACGCGATCAATTTAATGAGAAAAGACCTCTATAATGTATAATAGCGCTGGAGCTTTTTACTTTTTATTAGCTCCAATTTAAAAAGGCTTTTGCATTTAAGTAAACACTATAAAGGTTTTAATGTTTAACCATTGTGTGTACGTAATGTAGGTAGCACACAAAAAATATTTTTCTTTCAAAATACAGGAAATATTGACTAAAAAAAAAATTTGCTGTAAAGTACAGCTATCGGGGCTTCCCCGACTGCAACGACGCTGCCTCTAAATAATACGCTTGCAAATGGCGTTAATCGGCTTCACATAAAGTGGAGTATATTAGATTTCGATAAAAATATTTACAATTACTACGTCTGTCAGGTAAGTAAATAAATTTGGACTCCACTGTCACCAGGCAGCTCCTGGTGGGCCAGGCCGACACTGATGGGTTTTTAGCACCGTGGTTTAAACTTTTGAAGTTTTTTCAGTATGAAATATTAATTTCAGAAATTGTTAATTATCCCTTAACAAAGTTGTCATTTACATTTTTTAATTATCATCAAATCGCTGTGCTTAATTTTATTTTTGGCAGCAATCACCACTGTAATTTAATAACTTCCAAAAAAAACGTCTGGGTCTGTCAATTCATATATTTTTTACTGATATATTAAATTAAAAAGAAGGTTTTTCTAATCGAAAAAAATTGCTATGTAGGTGTGGAAGGTAAAACTCGGTAAAAAATTAATGAAGATTTCTTTATTATAACATTATAAGCGTTTTCGTTTTTCTTTCTTCTTCCGAAGTAGCTAAGAAGGCTATACGTATACAAACCTTAAGATTTTTTCATTATTTGTGATTTTCTTATTATTAAAACCATATTTTCAATCAGGCTAGCTATTGATTTCTAAACATATTGTTGCTACTCGTATATTTCTACCTTATTTCTTATGCTGGGTTGCTCTTGCTACTTATTTTCAATCCTAATATTTGTTTTGAATTTCATTCATGCAAATTGTAAAATTTCTAAGTTAATTTTTGTTAGACATAGTGGAGCAAAAGATATAGAGAGGAGACGCCTACAATTAAGGTGGATAAACGACGTCAAAACAAGGGCGGGCGTAGCGTACGAGAGCAGAAGATACAGTTTTCTGACGACAAATTAAGGAGACCTACGTACCAGATGAATTAAAAAGGGTTATATTTATTATCATATCCTAACCTTTCCATTTAGTAGCGGAAATATTCATAACCTGACACTAGAGCTAAAGGCAGGTAGTAAGTGTCAACTTAATCGGGGAGGTTAGTTCAGAAGCCTACCGGCTAAAGCTCCTTGCGTAGCCCCGTTGTCTAGAACGGATAGTACCTAACCTAACATTGCCTAACCTAACCAAACCTTAACATGAGTTAACCTAACTTCACCTAACCCATCAGATTAGTCCAGTACTTTCTTGATAATATTATTACATGGTAGTCATAGTAGAGAGCGAATTTTATGCATTTTGCATATCTATCAATTTTCCTAGGTTTAAATTTATATTTAAAATTACTTTTTTTTTCTAATAAAGTTTCTATAAAAATATTTTAGGTAAATAACAGCATATTTAAGAAATACTCGTAGTCGTAGCATATTGTCGGCTACATAAGCAAACCTCGTAAGTCCTAAATTTAAAACGGTGGATTTTGCGAGGTTTGTGTCGTGATATACGGACCTACGAGTATAGATTTGACACCTTGAGATCTACAATAGCTAAAGAGTTAGAGGACTTACCAAAACCGCACAATTAAGACCACAATCTGGCCATTGTGTAACAGGAGTAACAAAATAATGGGGTAACAAATTCGTGTTAAAAAGTGGATTTATGAGTTTTTCTTATTTAACCGGCGATATTTTAAAACTTAAATGAAATCTGTGCATACTTTAAACAAAATCTGTGCATTCTACTCATATTTTAATAATTTTTAAATATTTTTAAAAAATATGCATATTTTTTAAAATTCTGTGCATAAAATATAAGAATATTTCTTTTTATACAAAGATTCAGAATTGAGGTGAAAAATAAAATGTCATAATCAGGATTAAATTTTAAGCAGAAAATGTAAAATAAATTTTTTTCCTAGTGGAGTTTTTTTCTGAGATAATCGATTTCAAAGTTTCCAGAAGAAGTTAAACTATAAATATTAATAACGAGGTAGGCCTTTGAAAAAGGAAAATGGAATGTCATATTCCGAGTCGAATTCTAAGCAGAAAATATGTAATAAATGTTTTACAGATTTTGCTTCGTTTCCGAGATAATCAACTTCAAAAAGTTTTTCATCCAGAATTTTCATCCAAAATTGAACTAATTTTGAAAATAAATAATTTAAATAATATCTGTAAATTAAGTTAAAAGTTTTCAAAAGTTATCCACATTATGTACTAATAAAAGCTGGAGTGTTTTGTTTTTGCACGGCCTATCTTGTTTATATGCAAAAGATTAATTTCTTCTGGAAACTTTGAAAACGATTATCTGGGAAACGAAACCTCATAGGAAAAAAATTTATTTTACATTTTTGACTCTAAATTTGACGCCGAATATGACATTTTATTTTTCGCCTCGAGTTTTGAATCACCCTGTATAATAAACTTCTACCTTGAATCGCCTAATAAAATGTCAAAAATAGTTTGTACAAAGTAATTATGGCAGAAAAACAAAAAATCCCCGTAACAGGTGGCGCCCTCTAGCGGCTTTTGCAAAATTAGGATTTCGTACTTACCTTAATACACTCGGTTAGGTCACATACCAAATCTTATTAAAATCGGTCACGGAGTTTCTAAAATACTAATAAATTAATATTTTGGGGGCCCTTTCTTAGGGTCCTCAAATAAAAATAAACTAAAACTTTTGCATATTTTTAAAAATTCTGTGCGTAATTTAAAACAATCTGAGCATATTTTATGAAATTTTTCTTTTTAAATCTGTGCATATTTTATGAAATATTTTTTAATAAAATCTGTGCATATTTTTAAAAAATCTATGCATATTTTAAAAAAATCTGCGGTTATTTTTAAAAAAATCTATGCGTATATTTAAAAAATTGTGCATAATTTATGCAAATTTTTTTTTAAATAAGTCGTAATATTAATACAACTTATTTAAAAAAAATTTTAGTGCCTTAAATTCGAAAATTGCATATTTTAAAAGAATCTGTGCACATTTAAAAACATCTGTGCTTATTACGACTTATTTTAGAAAAATTACTGCATAAAATTCGAAAATTGTGTATTTTAAAAACATTTATGCATATTTTTAAAAATTTTGTGCTTATTTTTAAAAAATCTGTCCATATTTTTAAAAAATCTGTGCATATTAAGAATTACCTACTTTATCAAAATTACTGCATAAACTCGAAAATTGCGTATTTTAAAAACATTTATTCATATTTTTTAAATTTTGTGAATATTTTTTAAAAATCAGTGCATATTTAAAAAGGGCTGTGCATATTACGACTTACTTATTAAAAAATTTTGTGCATTAAATTCGTAAATTCATATTACGACTTACCTACTTTAAAAAAATTACTGCATAAATTCGAGAATTACGTATTTTATAAACATTTATGCATATTTTTCAAAGTTCTGTGCATATTTTAAAAAAAATCTGTGCTTATTACAAACTAATTTTTATAAAAATTATGCATAAAATTCGAAAATTAAATATTTTAATAACATTTGTGCATACTTTAAAAAAGTCTGGGCATATTTTTAAAAAATCTGTGCATATTACAACCTATTTTTAAAAAAATATATGCATAAAATTCGAAAATTAAATATTTTAAAAACATTTATGCATATTTAAAAAAATCTGTGCATATTACGACTTACTTACTTTAAAAAAATTACTGCATAAATTCGAAAATTGCGTATTTTATAAACATTTATGAATATCTTTAATAATTCTGTGCATATTTTTAAAAAATCTGTGCATATTAGAACCTATTTTTTATAAAAATTATGCATAAAATTCGAAAATTAAATTTTTTATAAACATTTGTGCATATTTTTAAAAAATCTGGGCATATTTTTAAAAAATCTATGCATTAAAAAAATTTTTATTATTTTAAAAAAAAATTTGCATAAAATTTGAAAATTAAATATTTTAAAAACATTTATTCATATTTTTAAAAATTCTGTGCATATTTTAAAACAGTCTGTGCAATAAAATTCGCATTGGGTTCTAGTGTGGACAGACTAGGTAGAGATTCCAATCAACGTAAACTTTTTAAAAGAAGGACATATAAACCACTAGAGTGACAGACATGTAGAGATGTAGACACCAAAGTGACTTAATTGGCACTAACATCAACATCTAGATGGATAGGCAGGTAGATAGATATGTCGATAGACAAAAGTAAGAGACATAAATGCACAAAATTTTTTAATAATAACAAATAAAATAAATTCTATAGGTAAAAAATTAAATCGATTCATATTACATTACACCTTTATAAATTCCCGCTTTTACCTGAAAAATATAAGGCGATTTGATCAAACACTCAAGTTCTTATTTTATTTTTCTTTAACACATTTTAATAGAAAAGCTTTCATGCGAGCGATATAAAAACTTTGTACATAATTTCTTTATTAAAGGTCTTTTTACACATTAATTTCTTTAATTAAATGGCGGTATTGAAATATTGTTTTGAATACTTAAAAAAACATATAAAATCAATAATACTTGCGTATAGTTTGTTTACATATTTTAACAAAAAGAAGCGAATATTATTAAATATTAATCTACTCGGTGTTTGAGTGTAAATATTTATTTCTATTTTATAAAAATATTTGTACGGTATGGTCGTAAGTAATGCAGACAATCGATAAAATTCTGCTAAAAACGCTATAAGACATCATGTCAAGCCAAAGACTAAAGAGGTTTTTTATTTAAATCTCACATTTCGACGTGGGTTGGTTTTTTTGGCAAAACTTTTAGAACACAAATAAATTATCGGTAATTTTTTGTGAAGTTTCTTTAAATTTGAAGTGTATCGTATACGGTGGCTTTTTAAGTTAAAGTTGGCTATCGTCAATGTTGCTATACTGCTGATTTTTATATTTTCTTTATTAATTTTTCTACTCAACAGATAAAACCGTAAAATAGTAACACAAAGCCAACTTACATTTTTTGAAAAAATTCAGAAGGGCGGTATTTCTAGCTCACCGAATAGTGAGTTACATTACGCAATGGACACACTGCATAGTATATGTAGATAATTATCCCAGTTGTTATTTTAATAGAAACCGTTTGGTTAATTATAATTTATAAGATAACATTTAAGATATTATAAGATAACATTTTTTGAAAAATAGAGAAGGCTAGGCATTTCTAGCTCACTGAAAGGTGGGTTACATCATGCAATGGACACACTGTATTTATGCAAATAATTTTCCCAGTTGTTATTTCAATAGAAACCGTTTTGGTTTGTTTAAAATTCATGAAGAAGGAAAATATCATGATGCAAATTAATAATAAATTCATCGTAAAGTAATCTAAACATTACATAAGAAAATGCCACATCATGAAAAACCCTTTCATTTACGTGGGTGTTTGAACAAAGTTTTTCATGCTGTGCTACATCGTATATCTACGTAGTTTTCATCCTACACAAAAATGACAACGCATACGTAAGAGGGTTAAAGTTTTCCAATTATTTAAAAACATTATTTTTGTATGGTTGGATCAAACGTTCAAGTTTTTTTTCATCAACCTACATGACAATTTAATTTATTATTTATAATTTTCCGATAAAAATTGATTTCCATACGTAATTTTAGTCTCATACTTCGAACTTCAATGACGATATATTTTTAAGAAAGACAAAATTGAAAAAAATATTGCTTTTAAAGTACTAGAAAAGGTTTTTACTTGCTTTAGAAATTTATTATTTTAATTTATTATTATTTACTATTATTACAAAATACTATTTTATGCATATTTCAGAAACTCCTCGACCGATTTTAATAAGATTTGGTATACGACCTAACCAAGTATATTGACGTAAGTACAAAATCCAAAAGTACAAAATTTTGCAAAGGTCGCTAGAGGGCACCACCAGTTACGAGAAATCTTCGTTTATCTGCAATAATTATTTTGTGAAAAACATTTTTAACTTTTTTATTAAGCAATTCAAAGAATAATTTTATTATTTAAAAAAAATATTCTTATGCATTTTTCATAAAATACACGGTTTTTGAGTAAAAGCTATAATTCGATAACTGAATGTTACTTTCAATAAAATTCACGAATACGAGAAAATAGTGGAATAAATTTCAATACTCCTTTATTTTTATCAAAGGCGAGACATATACAATTTAAATTGGATAAATATTAAATATAGACCACCCTACTATATGGTGGATATGTACGTGAGTCGAACATCATAACGAAGGTAATTTGGCCAGCACCTCTTAACACCACAAGTGCACTCAGCTTCATATATTTAGTATACGTTTGTAACACTATCTTCAAGTGCACCACAAGGTAAAAACTAGGGTTCTCTCCTTTTTTTTAAATATACACTAATTTTATTTTGCTTGAGAAAGCCCACGTGACTGAACTCAAAACAAGATTGTTATGGGATGAAAACAAGAGACAACAAACCCCTAAGTAATAAACTTGTAATTGATTTAGAGATGCATCAAAGTAAGGGCTTTAGGGAGTAACTCAGTGACCCTTAAAGAAGGTTTATAATTGTACTAGCTTGTGGTAAAATTAAGAGCCTTTAAAAAGCACCCTTAAGTTGCTTTTAAAAGTCATTTAAAGCAAATCACCATAAATGTGAGTTCTAGAATTTTTTTTCTCATTTCGCGAAGTCGTTATAAGATAATTCATTGGTTTTAAGTCGAAATCTAATAAAAAAGAGCTTTAGTTTACAGAAGTTTTCTCTAAAGTAAAATTTTTTTGTTGTTGATTGATTACTTAAGAAAAGCACTTATGATGGATTGTAATAATAATTGATTACGTACCAAACCTCTTGTTTCTTATTAAATTTGTCTTTTGGTTTAAGCTATGTAATTGAAAGTTTGTAAACTTTCTTCATTTACAGTTAAGAACCAAGTGACGATAGTATCTAAAATAGAAAGGAAAGTTTGATAAATGATAAAAAGATATAACTCAATTAAAACACAGGCGCTTTTTCTACACGTTATTTAGGGTAAAAATGCCCCAACACTAATAAAAACTTTTAAGATTTAAAGTAATTTATAGTTTTAATAAAAATAAGTAAAATTTCCAACTTGTAAGTAAATAGAAATAATTAAAACTTTATAATCTTTCTCTAAATTAATAAGAGTGAAGTTTGAGAAAAACGTAAAATGAGATTTATAAGAATAAGGGTGCAAAAATGAACTGTAAGAAGTTTAAATAGTCCGACTGTATTATTATATTTTTGGTTTATTATAATTACAACAACTTGCCTTTAGTTAATTGTTTTTACAAAATTTACTCTTGGGGGAGTTTATAGCTTTTAGAAATAGTTAATAACTTTATATAGACATTTTTGCTACTTCCCTTCTAGACAAAGCAAATAAAATAGGGTTTTAAACAGAGGCACTTAAAGTGGGCTATATTTTAGGGTGGAATTTTTACAGCTTTTGTTTTACACTGTTAAGAAATTCTTCCACGAGTATTTTTATGAGAAAATGACGTTTTAAATTTATTCACACAAAATCTTTATACGCTAAGCTAGATTTAGGTAATGCAACCAAAATATAAGCGGTAAGGCTTTCTCGCTTTCGACATTATGTAGCCTTTTTTCTGAAACAATTCACTCGTTCCCTTCGCTATGCCATAAGCCAAGAAGGTAACATAATTTTCAAACTACTGTTTTCAGGATTTGAGGTTAGAATTTAAAATAATTATTTTGACACTTCACCCAACAAAACATTTATAAAAAGTTATGCTTATCTTTATAAAATAAATACGGAAAATATTTGTTAAATAATAAATATCAAAAAAGTAATATAATTTTTAGATAAATTCAATTATAAATATTAAAATGAAACTCTTTTGTGATGACAAATAAAATATAGCGCCATCTCTTGGTAAAATCTAAATCTGAAATAAACGTCAACTGTCAGTGTAATCAACAGAAAAATTTAACCAGTAAAATTCTCTAACACGAATATTAAAGAATCAATTTTTAAAATAAAGCATTGCAAAAAATGGCTGAGTGTGTAAATAGCCCTAGTGACGCTTTTGTTTAATACTATTTTTTCTATTTTGCAACGATTAAAAACTGATTCTTAAAAAATCATAGAGTTGCCAGTAGCCACTGACAGTTGACGATTATTTAAGCTTTTAAGATTTTACTAAAAGATGGCGCTATATTTTGTTTGTCATCTCAAATTTAAATATTTGATTTTAATATTTTTAATTTTAAAACTAATAAATTTAAATAAAAATTATATTGTTCCTTTGGTATTTTGTAATTATTTTTCAAAAATAAGCATAGGTACTTCTTTCATAATTGACATTGAATAAATGAGGAGCGTTCATTCGAAATCAGACATATCCACTTTTAATGAAAATTCTTTTTTTTTATTGGTGGTGTCTTCGATCGTTTGCCATGCGAAGAATCACTCAAAACCAAACATATCTCATAGTAATCGAGCCCTGAATATGCCGAGTTCAATCAAAACCAGACACATTCACTTAAGAAGCTCACATTAACCTGAATCAACCAAAACGTTTTTCGCGTTTTTCTCAAAACTTTTTTATGTGGAGATGTCTGATTTTGAATGAACGCTCCTCAAATAACCACCGGTACTCCACCAGGAAAGAGCCATTTAGCTAACAATATGGATTGCAATGGTTTTCTAAATATAGCGATTTACGGTCAATTTCTCTAATAGAAGTGGTTGCTTATAAGGAAAGATCATGACAGCCAATGATAATTTAAACTCGACGAAATGAATTAGTCTTCCATAGTTCCATAGCTTTTCAAAATGTCGTTTCCGTCGCATTTTCTCTTACGCGGAGGCTAACTTTCCTTCCGGATCCTAAGATAATTGATTTGTATCAGGTGTCAAAATAATTATTTTAAATACCAATCTGAAACTAAAAAAACTAGAAATAATGTTTGTAACGTTAAATTTTTCACTTTAATTTATTTTTCTAATTAATTGTTCTGTTTGTTACTCCTATAGACCCCTCTGTTGGTTGTATATTGTACTTTTATTCGTTACTGTTAAATTTCCTATAATTTCTCCTTCCTATATGTTTCTCTTTTCGGGGTTTTTAGGTTCGAGTTTTACGTTGGAGTTTTAAGTTTGAATTATAATTTACTTATCTCTAATATCTGCGTTTCAATTAGACGATTATCTTCGTATCATCTTCATGTAGAAATTTTGGATTTATCATCCTCGTTTTTTTCGGAAGCTGAGATACAGATGCAAGAGTTTATCCAGCCTATCAGCGTACATATAAGTGAAAATTGATACAAAAGTGTTTTATGTGTGATTATTTGGAACTTTCCAATTTAAAGACGTCGGATGATAATTAACAAAGTGGTTGTTAACCTTGTCGCCATTTTTAGAATAATTCACAATTCACCTTGCGTATGTTTTTTAATTCACAGGACTTGATTTTTGCAATATCTCTTTTATAAAAAAGAATTATAAATACGTGCTTATGCGAAGATTGATACTTTGATGATTATTGTTGATTATTAATTATTATTGTTGTGGAAGTCGCATTTAGCTTCTACATATGATTTTGTGTGAATCGTAAGATCGAATTACGGTTTATATTAATATACGTTATTCAATTTAGTTTTTTTGTATTTCTGTCTATTTTCACAGTTCGTAGAGAGTGTGAGCTAAACTGTGTAGCGCCCTGCTCTTTTATCTTATTCCCAAGCCTTCTCCACTGGCTACTGGCGAGCTTACATCGATCCTGTTGTTGTGTTGTTGAATTTAGTGCCACAATATTCTACTTCAAAGTAGAACATTGTATAACACCGTTTTCGATGCTACAATGAGTATATTACCAACGCAAAATAGAAAATATAGTATAAAGCACTACACTTGTGTCGCAAGTACGGGGAAAAAAAGTAATTCCAGTGTGTGATTTGAGTTAAAAATCATTAAAAAAGCCTTTTAACTAATTAGAAAGAGGGCCAATGGCCTGAAGGGCGAACCTGCAAAACCAGCAACAAGCAACGTTGATTAAGTTTTAGTAAACATAATGTAATTTAAAAAAAAATAAATATTTGCTACAAAAAAGTAATTAATATAAAACTTGCCTTTTGAAAATCACATAATGTTTGTTAAATGAAACCTTTCGGTTACAATTCTTAATTACGAGATAAAAATAAAGGGTAATGTTTTAATAAACTGCAAAAGCTTTTATAATACCGAGGCAGGTCACATCAAACAAACATAGGTCAAAGTTGTGAATTTTTATATACTCGTTATTAAAAATATTCTTTATAGGTAACGTGTAAAAATGCAAACTTTTAAAATTACAGAAGCAAACTAAACAGGAAAATGAATAAGTTTTTGTGCATGAAGTTATAATTAAGTACTTTTTATACAAAACGTTACTTGTGAAAAAGTTGCTTTTCTTTTTATTTTGATTGCTGTTGAGGATTTGTTAAAAGTTACTTTTACTTAAATACACGTTTCTTTCCCTGCTTGCTTAATATGAGGGGATTCCCCTGTACTCTAAAATGGTGGTTAGGGCATTCGAACCCGATACCTTTCGCTCTACACTACAGGACAACCACGCCTATTCAATTAAATATGAAAAAAGTTGAAAATTTTGCCAACTTTCATCAAAGCATTAATTTACCCTTTTCAGACACTATAAAAACAAAAATGAAAAAGAAAAAAAGCATCGTGTAGTAAATAGAGCGAATGAGCTTAAATAAATAGTTAATAGGAAAACTAAGAGATCGGTCATTATTTGTGGTCCATTTTTGTCAACTAACCACTTTTGAGGGTAGTATAGAAAAGTTCTTTTTATTACTTTAGTGTCTGGTTGATAAATTACCCTCTAGCGTGGCATGGAAACTGTATATAAACCATATTTGGGAAAAACATGACATTTATTGATGTTCTCTTGAGCTACTTATAAAAAGAAAATATCCATCATTTACATATTTTTCAAATTTACGATTTTTTTATTAAATTAAAATTTAAAAATTATCTTTTAAAATCTCTTTAATGTTTTTTTATAAATAAACATTGTTGTTATGAACGTAGTAACCTCAGTTGTTGAAAAGCTTTGAAAATTACACAAAAGCTATGAATATAAATTTCGCTCTCTCAATGATATATTTATTTTTTAATAAGATCTTTTGCATGCTTTTAATTCAAATTTTAAGCTATAGAAAAGACATTTTATCGTCATTTAAAATCTCTTATAAAACCACTTTTAAAATTTATGAAATTAACAATTCCATTTACTATTTAAATCATTTATCTGCACTAAAGCAAATTTATAGAAGGCTGATGAATAAAAAGACAACCTCTGTTGTAGTGTGTCTTGGAAATTTTATTTGCAGCAGCTTAGTATTTTTTAAATGTGTAAATTGATTTTACCTATCTAAAGTGTGTTGCTCTATTCACAATTCACATCTTAAAGAAACCTTCTTCCACAACCGGACTTGGGACCGGCCACGGAACATTAAGTACAAAAGTGAGACATTAACAGCGGAAATACATCTACTATTTCAGGAAATGATAACGTAAAGACGAATGTCATAAGAATGGAAAGTAAGTTTAAAAATAACAATTTTCATGAAAAGTCGGGAGAAAATACTGCAGTCGCAAAATCTAATGAAAATTTTAATGGAAAAACTTCTGACCAAAAATGATCATAATGTGCGGGCAGGTTGTTCCCACGGACAATTTTAAAAAATTTAAAAATAAAAAAATTTTGATATAGAAAATTCCATTTTAAGTTTTATTGTAAAAAATTAATCCAATAAATATAACAATTTTTAAAAAAATCTAAAAACACTGTCTTTGAGTGAAGTGAAAATATGAAAGTGCATTAATCCAAAAATATAAAAATTATCAGTTCTCAAAATTTAGAAATTTTCAAATTTTTTTTATACTAAAAACTTAAAATGGAATTTTCAAGTTTTCAAAATTTTAAAATTTCTAAATTTTATATTTCAAAATTTTTTTATTTTTAAAATTTTCAAAATCTTCAAATTTAAAAAATTTCACTTTTTATAATGGAAAAAATTATCATATTGTGCATATATCGGCAAATTGTTCCCACTGACAATTTTAAATCTGAAAAATGTGAAAATTTAAAATTTTTCAAATTTTCAGACTTGTCAGTGGGAACTGACATTTTCCATTTTTACATTTTAAATAAAAACGTATTTAACTAATAGTTAAACTGATGCTGTTGTGTTTTTATTATTAAAAATAATTTCAATTAATATCACATTTTTTGAAAAGATCTAAAATTACTCTATTTAATGAAGTTAGGCCTATGGTTCGTATTTAAAAAATATAAAGTTTGTGCAATAACCCAAAAAAAATTTAAAATTTTGAAAAATTTAAAATTTTGAGAACTAGAATTTTGAAAATTTAAAAATTCCATTTTAAATAAAAAACGTACCTATTTAACTATTAGTTAAATAGTGTGTGTTTTTATTATTAAAAATAATTTCAATAAATATCACAATTTTTGAAAAGATCTAAAAATATTCTATTTTGAAGTATGATTCGTATAAAAGTATCAAGTTTGTGCAATAACTCAAAAAAATCAAAATTCTAAAAATAGAAGATCTAGAAAGTTTAAAATTTTGAAAATAAAAAATTTTTAAATTGGAAATTTTAGTAAATAGAAAATTTTGAAAACTTAAATAAATCTAAAAATACTCTATTTAATGAAGTTAAGTCATATGATTCGTATTTAAAAAATATTTAGTTTGTGCAATAACCCAATAATTCAAAAAAAATCTGAAAGTTTTGTATATTTTTAAAATTTTAAAAATAGAATCTTGAAAGTTTGAAAATTTTGAAAATAAAAAACTTTAAAAACTGGAATTTTTGTAAATAAAAAATGTGAAAAGATCTGAAAATACTCTATTTAATGAAGTCACATGATTCGGGTTTAAAAAATATGAAGTTTGCTCAATAACTCATAAAATTTTGAAAATTTTTGGATTTTAAAAAATTTAAAAAATAGAAGATCTTGAAAATAGAAAATTTTTAATATTAGAAATTTTTGAAAATAAAAATAAATTAAATTTTGTAAACTCAGAGTAGATATGAATCACCAAGATTCTTGCTCTGATCTGTAAAATGCAGCATCGTTCCTACCACTTCTCTGGTGGTTCATAAGTCGTCACATTGGTTACCTCGGGTGCCCCTGATTGTTTTACTTAAATTTAATTTTTGTATTAACGTCCTTGCATCTGCTTGAAATCCGTATAAATTGTTCTCCGAGCTAAAACCTCCTGTTCAATTTTTTTCCCAGTTTAAATGATTAATAACCATGATAGAGCGATGAGATTAGATTTGTTCAGAAGCTACTGTTTGCGCGCACCCAGTCCTTATAAAATATTAATAAAATTTTTTGCGTGTCGACGTTCCCACTTACATCCAAGTCCACGCAATTCTCTCATTGGTTCTCCGCTTTAGGGGGTGATGAAGCTATAAGTAGAAGTGCCACCGTTCAATAGATAAGGGAGTCTGGAGTCTGGTGTTAACGTCGAGTGTAGTGTGTGTGATCATCACGCAACGGAGGTCGTTCCCCGTACGCCCGAATGGCCCCTACCTGAACCATCAGTGGTGTCCCTTTGTGGTCGTTAGTGTTGGTGGCTTTGAGAGCCGTCATCGAATTTAATTAATAGTTAAACTGCTGCTGTATTTTTATTATTAAAAATTATTTCAATAAATATCACAATTTTAAAAAAGATCTAAAAATACTCTGTTTAATAAAGTCATAGACGCATGTGATTCGTATTTAAAAAATATGGAGTTTGTGCAATAACTAAAAAAAAGTAAAATAATTAATACCTTTGTAACCAAACATTTATAGAGGAATCGCTGTTTGAATTTCCATCAACAAACTTCAATGACGTTTACCACTAACGAGGAAAAAATTATAAAAGCATAACAATTTTACTGACAAGAGTTATTAAAATTACATTGTATCAATCCGACTATAATAAGTAGCTGTAAAACATGAGTCTAGAGTACTTATAGTGCCTTAATTTAGTCTCGAGATGAGAAAACGGATGCCCATTCAGCCACATTAACCACATAATTTTAAAAACTATAGTGTAAAAACTAGTAATTGAAGTTACAATTAAGAAGAAATATGAACACATTAAATGCAGATATCTGCCATCAATAGATATAAACGAAAAAATACGAATTGTTATAGTTAAGAAGTAAAGTCTATCAATAAATTAACAGCGACGCAGTGTAAGTGACTCGGTTTAACTAACCCCTCTGACATGTCAGACCCTCACGTGTCCAAGCCAAAAAAAAAGTCAAAAGTAATGCTGAAGTATGTTATCTGAAATAATTGAAAGCTTACGAATAAATGAAAGTACGCTGATAGCCCAGAGAGTGCATTTTAGTGATTTTAGACAGCACTGCGTACGCCACTGCTCCGTTTAGAGTTTTGGAGTCCTCTGATGCGTTTCTAAAGCAATAAAAAGATTCGATATAAAATAAAAATCAATTAGCCGTAACTTAAATTACCCTAATTTTTATTACACAACCCCCTTAACATTATTATTGAAAAGCGCTTACTTTGTAATGCAAAAGCTGAATAATCGAATGATGATTCAAATTAATTCACGATTAAACGTCAAAGACTATTAAAACTAACGTTGTTGAAAACCAACCAATTTGTGTTGTTTTTGTTCATTAATTGCTGCAACAACAAAAAAAGTATCCGTATACGAGTAATTAATTAAAAGAGAATAATTACTTTTGAATTTATTTTAATTCGATAATTTTTTGTGCCTATTTTAGGGTTTAATTCGATAGGTCGTGACCCTTTTTTATGTCGATATTTTTAACGATGCATAATTGATGGTTATTAGTACTTAAAGTAATTTTCTAGATTTGTTATGAATATAAGTTTTTTTCTATTAAAGAAAAACATGGTTTTCGTGGAAATTGAAAATCGTAATTTAATATTATTAATTTTAAATTTACATATTTTCGTATCAAAGAAAATTCGTGCGAAATTTAAATTGGAATTTTATTGACATCAATTCTTTGACAAATTAATTATGATAAATGGAATTTTTTTATGGAAATATGTTCGAAATTAATAAAGGAATTTTTGGCGTTTTTAAAACCACAGGCACGGTCTTTCAGTGAAAATGGATTTTAGTAGAATTTGTTTAAATTTTGAATATAATCCACAGATTATAAGTTATTAAAAACCATCGTTAACCCCTATAATACATTATTTATTAGAAAAGTAAAGAAGTAGTCCTAGAGAGTCATCAGAAAGCAAGAAGTTTCCAGAAAGTAAGCTTTAAAATTGCCATTTACAGTAAGCAAATTGTACTTGTACTCCACATGAAACATTTTATTTTCTCTTCAAAGTAAAGTTACTTAAAACTAATAAAAACGTAAAAATAAGAAATTTTGATAAAGCGCCATCTCTTGTCAATTTCTTATACTTCAGTTTTCAAATGTTTTTTAATTCATTTAAATATTGTAAGAACAAGCTAATTATTAAACGTAATAAACAAATAGGAAATTAAAATAAACATTTACTTTTAACATTACAAAAAATACTTCTGTAGTATACTAACTGTAGAAATCGGTTTGATCCAATTAGCGAACTTGCTTACTGGACTATGTCAATTTTTGTTTAAGGACCTTTTTGGCCCGCCGCCGGCGGCAAACTACGGAGACTCGCCTCAATAAAGATAATTAAGCGGAAAAGTCGGCCGCTTTTCTTTCTTCCCGATCGTCCTCACGAATTTTTTGAATTTTTCGTCTTTTCCGACTGCGCCATTTAAAATTAGAGACACCCTATAGGTGCCCCGAAAAATTACCGGCGGCCTACTTTACAAAATCGGGCCTTCCCTTTCTGAAAGCAAGCGAGACGCCGTAGGCCTCCGCGTTCTCCCGCTATCCCCAAATTGATGCTAAAAATCAACACTTTTTGTGAAAATTGCAGCGCTCTCTGTATGGGAATCGTAGAAACTATCTCATGATCAGTTTTAGTAGAAGGCCCGAGCTAGCTTTCGAAACCGGTTCGAAAGCGGTAGGTGCAATAGGTATAAGCCCTAGGCTTCCTGACGCAATGGTCATTTTTCTTCCACCTTTCCGTAGGGGGGGGGGGTTAAAAAACGATACTGGAAGGATGATCTAGACCTACTGGGTTGCCAGATCCAAAATTAAAATCCAACACGAAAAAAAAAACTACGCCGAAATTCTGAGGTTTCCTTGAGTTCAGTAACCGCCGAAGGGATCGGTCCAAATCGTATCGGAGGCGATAGTCAGATGACGTCTAACGTTCAACCGTGAGCTACATTATTAAATTTTTGTCTAAATTTTTTTACAGCTTTTCAAAGTTGTACGACGATTTTTAAGAATTTTATCTCAGCCGCTGAGCGGCCATCTTGTGTGATTTTTAGAAACTAATATCGGGGCGTTTATGGGGACTCGAGAGAGTATCCGAATCTCGATTTTTGCATCGATTCGACCATTTTGATTTTTTGACCTATGGAAACCTATAAAGAAACTTGAATCGCTCGGATTCGTTGAAAATTTGGAGAGGGGATAGCAGTGGGTGTGTCTTACGTCCCTCCCAAATTTGGACTCTTGCAATTCAAGGACAGCTTAGTTGCAAATTTTTTTATTAAACTTGGCGTTTTTCTCACTTTCAAAACCCTCCCACGACCCCCCTTTAGTATCTCAGATCGTTTTCGACCCTAAATTTTAAAACTGACATTAAACTGTACCTTTTAAAAACAAAATTTTAAAAAAAAAACTCTCGATTGCCATACTTGCTTACTTGCTTATTGCATAATTTTTTATTACAATTTTTTATAAATAAGTAAAGTTTGAATTTTCATTTATCAAAATTACAGCTTTAACCTTACCTATTTTCAGTAACAAAATGTCAGATTTTTTTTACGTTCGAAGAAAAAACACTTTTTGCTACTGAAGTAGAAGTAATCGACAGGAGATGGCGCTTTTTCAGAATGTTTTATTTTTCACTTTTAAAAACGTTTTAATTAATTTTTAACGTTTCAAGAAAATATTAAATGTTTCGTGAGTAGAAAAGCGACTTTTTTTGGCTCGTCAGTAGTTGTCGCCTCGCGATTTCGTCTCATCTGACAAGAGAACTGACTCGACGAAAAAAAGTGTAATAAAACAATATTACGTACTATTTTGTTTCCTTTATAAAACTTTTTGCTATATTAGGAAATGGTTATAATACACTAATGCACCCTTAAATAAAAGAAAACATACATAAAACTTTTAAAAACAAATCTAAACTAATTTTGTTCTTTGTGTATGTTTAAAAAACTCCTCTCTCACGTAACAAAGTTGTTTTATATTCTTCCAACATTTCTAATTTGTATCAAGACATTATTTGCGAAAAGAATATGTGGTGACAGATTTACTAATTTTGTTTCTGAAGCAAAATAATTTATTAAGATGTAATGACTCGGACCGAATGCTTTAATAATGAAAAAGCACACATTGGGAGAAAAAGTAAAAGAAAATAAAAAAAGTTAGTATTAGGAATAATTGAAAAAAACTTTTAGGTTGTCAAAGAGGGTGTAAAAGGTTATATCTTGGCATAAAGTGTTTTAAAGGTGTTAAAAGGGTATAAGGAAACAGACAAATGGGTTAAAATGTATTATTGATACGCTCGGAAAATTTGATTAGTAAAGGCATTCTCTCTATACAATACTATTAGTATACGAGAGTATGTATTATATGTGGTTGCACCCCCTAAGTGATGTAGGGCGTAAAGGTGTGGTGATGGCAGCGGTAAAACAAGATAAACGTTATGAAATATGATTTTGACTAAAAACTCATTAGATTTGCCTTAGTATTAAATTAAATTATAAAGTCTAAAATAATGATACAATCTTAGGGCGCTTGGGTTTCAAAATTTAATTATAATGGATGTGTAATGACACGACTGACTAATAAATTCGTTTTAATTTATATTAAACCTCAGCTTATATTGAAATCTCATTAATAAAATAAAAAGTTAAACAATTTTTTTATTTACAAAGTTCTAATCCATCATTATTTCGATAGTGGGGTTGGTGTTAGCTGTATGATTAGCGAAGCTAGCTCTGGGGATGCCAGAACTAGCTTTTGGTTTAATTTAAACAACTAGAGGAGGTCGTGTTAACTTAAAAGCTGAATTTCCGAAACGAAAACGACGCTAGATTTGATATTGAAGAGCTAGCTACCACTGCTCACGAGATTCTGGAGCAAATAACGTTTCAGAACAATCTATCAAGTGGAGGGATAAGTTAACGGACCCAATGATAAAATTTAAAACCTTGAAGGAACCGGTGAAAACATGCTTTCAACCAGTAGAAATTTAAGAACTATGGTGTAAAAAAGTAGACCGTGGGGGTGCGGTCGACGATCTTCTAGGAGACTTTTGAAATGTGGCTATTCTGAAGAACCCTCAAGATTTCATGGCATTTATGGACAAATGAGAAATGCTACATCGATCGATCAACTTCCTTATCGTTTAAGCTTACCCTTCTTGCAAAAGTAAGTCTTATAATCAAGTACTAATCAAGCTGAAAATTTTATTTCTAAAATGGGAAAATATTTTTCAACGACCACTCGTATTCTAACAAAAAATAGATCACATTTTTATAGCTCGTTATCGTACCAGCGATGACATTTATGTGGTTTCATAAAAGACTAAAAAAATAAAAGCACACAGATGATAAAACTAAGTCATTTTAATTTAAATAGTGGTGATATCTTTTTAGAACCATATGAATAGAGGGCCCCATATCTTGTACAATGTACAATAACGATACGTAAATTCCTACTAAAATAATTCTCGAGAGAGATGAGATACAAGAATTTCAACAATCTGCGTTACATTATTTTTCTTATTCTTCGTATGAGAAAAGTTTAATTTATTGAGAATTTTCCTTATTTTTGTGTATGGAAACAAAACGCATTTTATAGAAAAGAAATAATGTATACAAAGTGGAAGAAGAAACAAGTAGAATTATTAATTTAAAATTTTTAATGTTCAGTATGAACAAAATTTGACTCATGGTTATCGACTCGATCACAGATCAGTTGTAGAACAGACCCCAACATTCAAGAAGAAGAAGAATAGAAGAAGCTTTAGGTATAGTATTAGAAATAAAAATAAAAATCGGTTTATGAGGTAAGGCCAGGGCCGGATCAAAGAACGTGGGGCTTGAGGCGCTAATTATTTTCGGGACCAAAAATATACTATCTTAGGAGATAAAAAAACTAAAAGACCGCGGTGCTAGCTACATGGACTAGCTGGCTAGCTACCCATTGGACCAGAACCCGCCCTTGGCATTTCTTATGAGACGGCAAAGAGAGAAATAAAGTCACTTCTAGGGAAGTGGCATATTAAACACTGAAGGGAATCTCCTGGACAGGGGCACTCTAAAGCCCTCCTGGAGAAACCCTCTGACAAAAGAACTCGCTCTCTAATCAGAATGAGCAGAGATGAGCTACGACTGGCAACGGCAATGTTAACGGGTCATTGTCAGCTCAAAAAGCACCTGAATATGATGGGACTAGAAGAAGACCCACTATGCAGAGGATGTGCAGAGGAGGAGGAAACTCCAATTCATCTTCTGCTACACTGTGAGGCTTTCACAAGAAGTCGTTACAGCATACTCGGGAAAGAAAAGATACTCCAAAGACTATCAAAGAGCCCAACTTATCAATAGGGAAAATTCTGGACTTTATCAGAAGCACAGAACTCCAATAAGGGAAGACCAAATCCGAGGCGCACAATAGATCCAAGAGGTCGCGATGCAAGGAACTAATGGCAACCTCAGAATCATATAATAATAATAGCTACATGGTAAAAAGAGGGAGGAGGTGAAAAAGTCCCGTTTTTGGGGTTTTTGCTTATATACAGGGTGAGTAGGGAGGATCCGGAGGAGAAATTCTCACATAAAAGTCGAAACAAATTTTCAACATCGTTTTTCGGAAACGTGCGATGTGATATCGTCTATAGTTTCGGCTGAGGAGATAAATATTTGGAATTCTTATAAAATGGTTTACAAGAACTGTTAGATGATGTTCCCCCAAACAGTAAAATAAGCATGCAGTATCAGCACAACTGCACGATGGAAGCAAGTTATTTTGTGAAAACGCTGTGTCTTGAAAACAAATAAAAATCAGACTTTTGGGTTTTTCCTCTTATATTTACGTGTAAGATACACCCCTGGCGTTTGGTGCGATCCTCCCGACTCACCATGTATAGAAAACGGTGTATCATAGGCAATAAATTCTTCTCAGCAAAATGAAAGCTTAATAAAATTCCTACAAGCTTCTTTGATTTATCTTTTTCTATTCCTTATAGTTTTTGAGATACCGACCTACAAAAATTGTTAACGTATGAAAAAAGCTTTTTTCTCACGTTTTTCGTCAAACTTTTGTCCCTAGCACCTCAGCCCTTCGTTTTATAGTATAAGGTTGAGTCTCATAAAGGGCGCTGAGCACTTGCGAGACTTAAGTTCGAGATCGATCACAAACTCGAACAGTTACGTCGCCGCTTTCGGCGGTTATCGGTTGAAAACAAGCAAACTGCCAACCTTTTCGAAATTTGGCCAACTCGTTCTTTACGTTTGTTTTCAACCGATAACTGCCGAAAGCGGCGACACGTAACTGTTCGAGTTTGAGAAAGCTTTATGAAAC
The DNA here is from genome assembly GCA_963924605.1 of Malthinus seriepunctatus. Lineage (NCBI taxonomy): Eukaryota > Metazoa > Arthropoda > Insecta > Coleoptera > Cantharidae > Malthinus > Malthinus seriepunctatus. The sequence continues at coordinate 19,792,669 of OZ004602.1, read as the reverse complement.
GGACTTAAGTCTGCGATCTCGATCTTAAGTTGAGCAAGTGCTTAGCACCCTTTATGAAATCCGCCCTTAGTCTTTAGAAAAGAAATTGTAGAGCAATTTTTTCTCTATTGCTTATAGTTTTCGATATCAGCCGAAAAATCGTATGAAAAAAAGCATTTTCATCACGTTTTTCGTCAAACTTTTGCCTCTAGCACCTCACCCCTTCATTTTACAGTCAAAGTCTTTAGAAAGGAAGTTGTAGAAGATTGTTTTTATTAATTTTTTCTCTGTTCCTTATAGTCCTTTATTGTACGCTCCTTCGAGAGTGAGAACTTCTCATTTTGGACGTCTTTAAATATTTTTTTTATGCAAAAACTCATCACTGAAGTTTTTTGTAACAATTTAAAATCATAAAAGTCTTCAGACAGCATTTTTGTCCACTCAAAATGAAGAAAAGGTCTGCTTAGCTTTTAGGAACGTAATTGCAGAGCCTATATTGCTCTATGTTCTATTTTAGAATGTATTGAATCACACGCCAGCTCATATCAGTTTGTCCGGTTTAAAAAAACTAATAGTCTATTATTTTTGTAGAATTGGATGAGTGACAACTAAGTTCTGGCGCATAGGTAGATGCCAAAACTGAATTTTTTGTTGGCCTCCACAGCCATCTGACATCATCCTTACAGAAGTGTAATAATTGAAGTACGTTAGCTTTAAATGAAATAATTTTAAAAGCAGAAAGTAAATTTAAAATAATGTATTCTAGAGGCCTGCTGACTGGAGCTCTTGGTGATAGGGATTTAACATGCAAAATCATCAGGGTAATTTCCAGATGCCTTGAAATACTTTAAATAAAAATTGTTTGACGTTTTATCCATAGATGACAGATATTATATGGTTTTACCTTTCAAAACCATTTGGGAGGGTAATAATTGAAATTAAAAATACAGGAATTTTGGGGATTTTTACTTAAAAAATTATTTATTATTAAGTCTCGTCCACAAACACAGGCTTGCCTTCCTGTTTGGTTATGCAGGCGGCCTTTAGATGCAGAATTTTATGCTCTAAAACGTTTATTTGAAGATTTTTTCTCTAAAACAAATTGGGAAACAGAAAATCCCCAAAGTAGAATTTTACATGTCAAATCCCTATGACTGATAGCTCAGGACATTGGCATGTTCCTAGAAGAGTTGCAACTGCTGTAAGGAGGTAATTTGTCAAAAAGGCATTTAAATTTGTCGATTGAATTCCATTGTGTTGTGGCAGACATTTTAACTTGCTCTTTTAATTTGTTTTCCATAAATTGATCAAAACACCATTAATTTGTGTTTTATTTTTCATTTGGCTTCTATTTGCTATTGAATACATCCAACATTTCCAATTATTCCTCCTCTTGCATAATGATCCAATTGAATAATATTAATTACAACCTCTTTGTAAATCTGATTATAGTCGTATTCTTTTATTATTCAACAAAACGTTGTACAATGTAATTGTGAACTAAATTGAAGTTTCAAATTTGAGCGCTGACGTTGCATTTGCAGAAATTACTCACCTTTTGTTATAAATTCTACTTGTCTAAAGTTTAAACGTGATAATAATATTGCTCTTAGCTAATTGCATGAACTTTACAAGTTACAACAATTTCTTTTCGTTTACACGAAATTAAATATTTTGTATAATTTCCCACTGTTGGTTAAGTTTTTCTTTTTATTTATTTAAATGTTGTTTCCTAAGTTCTATTTACTTATTAATTATTCAAGCTGAAGAAAAATAAATAAAAAGTTGCTAATTAGTGAACTTGAGAGAGTTTAAAGTAATGTAAGGGGAAAAAAGGAAAATGAACTTAGAAGTTATAACTAGAAAATTCAACAGAACTTCGTATTGTATCCCAAAGAAGAAAGTTTTTTTGTTTATTTTTTTATACCTACGAGAATTTGTTATTTCATCACTGTTTATTTATTTTAAGTTACAGACTAAACAAAACAAGCTTTGGTCCCAATTGCTCTAAACCGACAATTTAACCTACTCTATCGAAACTACCCTCTAGATATGTTATAGAAATTACTCAGATGGTCGTCAGGTCGTCCTTTGAAATTTTAACTTAGCAACCCGGTACTAAACTCTGAAAAACGTTGGTCTAGTGTCAAAGGTTATCCACTACGTAACCTAAGCTAAAAGTTTATTGTATACCTCCCACGGTAAGACTAGATAGCTTAATTTGACCTCAAACAAACGATTGTATAAGTAAGATAGTAGGCTTCGGAGAGAGGAGTCAAAGAAATATTTTTGACTTGGTTAACGAAAAATAAAGAAAACAATTAGAGAGGTATAGTATTTCAAAACAACTTTTTTTTTAAAATGGTAGATATTATTGTTAAAATACAAATGGTAAAAACCCCTTTTATGGGTCACTTTTTTGATGAATTTGTTCTTTTACTTTTTATTAAATGCAATTTTCTTCAGGTGGTGAAAATAATAATAAAACAGCATAGTTTAACGGTAGCATGGCAGTCGGAGAAATACTGAGCAATACATTGCAGCTATATTCTCATTTTATAGCATAATTTTAGGAGCAAAACTTTTATAAATCCTCAACTGTTGGAAATGTAAAAGGTAGCACGATTTTTTTTTATTTTCATTGCCAACTGCGAGTTAAATTGAAAACTCCCAACTTTCGAATCACACATACATCTTGTTCACTATACAGATTAAGTTGTAGAGTTAAAATTCGCTTGTTTTAGTGAATATTACCAATATTTTCCTGAAAAGTGATGCAGGAATGTACGAAGGAAAATTAAAAATTTTTGGTAATTTGAAAAATTATTTTTTTAACTACACAAATCGAAAATGAAATATTCACTTTCTACAAAAAGTTAGATCAATTTTGGTCTAATCTACACATTATGAAAGTGATTTTCGCCATCCTGTATATTGAGATGTAGGTTGTAGAGGTATAGGCCAATAATATTTCAAAAGAAAATTTTTTTTTGTAAATAAACCACGTTTTATTGTTGGGTTATAAAAGTCTCTCTGCCATTTCGTAGAGAATTTTTTTAGTCAATTCGTGTAAAAGAAATTTTTTTCAAAAGGGTAGTTAGATATTTAAGCTTTTTTCATCATTTATTTGTGAACTGTTATTGAATTTCCTTTCCATTGTTGTTACAATGTGCACTTCTACAAATTTCTATCTAATATCATATTTCCTTTTATCATTCAATTAATCAATATTAGATACACAATTTAATTTATTTTTAACGCTTTGGAAAACTTTTAGTTATTCTAAAGAAAATAAAGAATATTTAAAAAAGAATTAATTAATCAATTCGAATAAAGGTTGAAATTTGGTAAAACTCAAGAGTCCCCACCTTCCACCATTTTGAAATATACCCGTGTATGGATGTATGTAAGGTACCAAAAAATTTTGAGTCCGATTACATGCTTAAAACCTTCAGTAATGGCGTTGAGAAAGAAAATTAATTTAAAGTTAAAACTAGAAAAGATATAAATTTTTTAAAGCGACAGTAAAAACTGGCAACGTTTCCCAAAATTTGTTAATATTTCAAAAAGCTTTGGGAATAAAAAAACTTAATACTTTTATACTTAAAATTAGCCAATAAAACCAAATAAGTAATAAAAATTAAAGATTTCTATTAAAAATACTAAAGTGAGGTTATGTAGCGCTTCCACCACATGTCCAGTATACCTCAAAATATTTTCACGGCATCGGCCATTAATCTAAACGATGTTTACGATTTGGTTTATTTTATTAATAAGATAAGCAAAAAGCAAATCGAGTGGAAAATATATTCCTGTCGCATACCTGATGTGGAGTGATCCCAGGACATTAGGGAAAACCAAAATGACAAGATTTGTGCGTGTAGTAAATTAGATTTGTCCCAGCTTTAAACAATTATCGAGTTTTTCTTTCAATTTATGCAAAATAAAAATTTAAATATTTTATCATTAAATTTTTTTTGCATAAATTTTTCAAATAATTCATGTAAATTTGTTTCATTAAAAAGTTTTTTCTAACAAGATTTTGTTTATTTCAGATATACAGGATGTCGACTATGAATATTATGATAAATAATTTTGTCTAACCAAATCTAACTTAAAAGGTTAGACTAAAGAAAACAACGAATGTGGCCATACCGGGAACGTTCTCGTGCATACTATTGCAAAAATACTCAAAATATACAGGGTGTTCCATTTTAATTACGAAAATTGTTTCCAGTTCCGGTTAAACCGGAAGTAAAAATATTAAGTGTTTGGTATCATGTAACAGCTAACTTTACGAACTTTTAGAATATTTAAACATATACAGAATGTTGATATAGTGGTAATTTCCGGTTTAACCGGAAGCGTTCCTTTAACCAAAATTGGTGTCAAACAATAGATATTCGAAGAAATCACAGGTCATGAAATACCATTCGTGTAAATTGGGCACTTTGAATTTTAGGTAATTCCTTTCGGTCTTGTGTAGTATCAAAGCTTTAAATAAAGCTGGGTTTACATAGCTCGAATCGCTTAATTCGGTAATACATTTCAATAGTTTTACTACTTTCAATTCTTTTTATTCGAAATTTAGACAAGCCTAGCGTCGATGTGATAAAATATCGAGTTTAGTATCGTTTGATAGCTCTTTGGACCTCCTATTACTATAAGTTCTGTACGTACTGATCCGATATGTATAGAGAGTTAAAAAAAATTTTATTCAACGCATTATTTTGATCCACTCTGTACAATAAAAGATAGTCTCTAATCTGCCATTTTAGACACCTTATAGCAAGTTTTATAAAATATGTAGTTAAATTAATTATTAAGTCATTTTGGAACTCTCGTTACGCACTGTAGTAGGCTGTGTGTTGTAGTAGGTATAGATTTTTTCATTTCAACACGCAATTTGTTAAATCCCTGATATAAATTATCTTGTTATATCATTTATGCCACAAGTCTTGACTTTAGCGTGACCACTAGTTTAAAAAAGTGTAACACTTTTAGATTAACCAGTTAAAACTAATGTTAACCTCAAGCTCAACCATAAATTTATTATTCCTTTCCATTCGAGCTTTTGTTTTATTTATTCAATTAATTCACACACGTTACATATACAAATTTATCTCCAAATATTATTTCAGTACAACTACCCAAATGTAGTCAAAATTACGAGATAATATAGTTAAATTGCCCTTTGAACCTTAGTAAAAAGACCAACTAGAAAAAGAAGTGTGAACCACAATGTTCTACTAGTACTATTAAACTCGATGTGGCTGCACAAAAGTTAAAAACTACCGTGTTGAATTATTTAAGTACTCAAATTTACCTCAATGACGACGGTAATTGACTGTAAACTAATTGATTGTGAACAAGTCGGCATGACCACTTTAACGACCTCATTGAATTTGTGAGGAAACGTATAGGAACCAACTAAAATATTGTTTTCCGTTCCAACGATTGTCAAGTGGAAATAGTTAAACACTTTAGTAGTGGATGTTTGTGGTCAAATAAAAGGTTTTCATTGTTAAAAATTGTAAGGGTAAGTCAACAGTAATCATTCGGTTTGGTTTGTTAGCAGCTTTGAAATAAATAAAAAATAAGTGATTTCTTTAATTATTTTACACTTATGATCGGTTGCATAAAAGAGAATTGTATTTTAATCAGGAGATTTAAATTTATAATCCTTAGATATGACAACGGTGCACAATAAATGAATAAATAAATACGTCAAAGTTTACCGTTTGTAAACTGTTTATAGAATTAGGGAATACAGTACCCTGTCAAATTAAATATAAGATGGCCGTTGGTAAGAATGACACCAACCACGTGACCACATTGCATGTTTGTTATTAGTTTATTGATGACATGCACAAAAATGTTGTGGTGGGGACCTTTGTGTTCTCACCAGGTTCCCACCGCCTGCCATGTTTTCTTAGTGTTTTGGATCCCCTCATTCAACACAAAAGGTACCTAACCTCAAATTTTAATACTTATTTACGAACTTCAAACTTTGACATTAGTACATTGTCTAACGTTGCCATAACAAAAAATTATAAATCAAATTCTTGGATTAAAATATAATTCTCTTTTATGCAACTGGGCATTAATACAGTATATCTATGGATTGAGTTTCTTACAAAGACAAGATTAAATTTAATAATTTAATATAAAATCATTTTTATTTTGACAGATAAAGCGTAAAAGATTTGATAATTTTCATTTGTGTTTCAAGGCCATCGTCATTTCTGCTAATTTTCGAAATCTTCAAACTACATTTGTGGCGTTATAAAGCATCCAATATCAATTTTTCTTTATTTATTTAGAAGCGGCATTTTATAGTCTAAAACTTTTATTTAGAAAATTATTTTCTAAAATAACAATGTAAGCAGTAAATTACCAAAGTATGATTTTCCATGTTACATCCCCCTCCTGTGACCGTAAGCTCTGGTCACTCTGTATGTTTAATTGTTCCATTATAGAATGAAACTAAATAGGATTGTTTTGAAGATTTACTCTCAATTTATACTCAAGGCACGCTTCATTGAACCTATATAAATTTTCGGAGGATACACGTAAGGTGTGTCCTAAAGCGATCACGTTCCGTCTCTACATACGAATCTCATACTTTTCCAATATGATTTAAGTTAAAGTGTATAATAAAAGGAAATACGTTGTTTTGACTAAATTTTTTTTTAAGATTGAGTTTAACAGCCAAGATGAGAGCCGTATATAAAAACTACCCCAAAAGAGATATAAAATTCAAAACTGTATACGTATAGGTTACATAATTTGAAAAAAGCTGAGCGCCTGTGGGATTAGCTAACAAAATATAATATTTCTATATGTAAACTTACACAAGGTAAAAATAGTTTGTTTGTATTATTTAATAATCTTACACCTACAAGGCGTTTTTCTTTTTTGTTTTTTTTAAGAGGGCAGTTTCTAACGAATGGACGGGAAAGTTGATATTTAAACATTCGGCTCGTAACCGTTAGCAACTTTAATATTCTGTTGATATCGCTAATAGTCATAATTCCTGATAGAGTAAGGTTCAAAGAAGGCAATGACATATTTGAATATAGGAAATAAGAGCCTAATTAGTGAGAAAAAACCTATTAAACATGGTGTTATTAAAAAAAACAAAGGATATTGAGTAAAAATAACATCCTCTTTCTTAGGCTCTTATTTCCTATATACAAATATCTCATTGCCTTCTTTGAACCTCACCCTATCAGGAATTCTTTAGAAACCATCCTCTTAAACAAAGTTATAACGGGTGGAACAAAAGGAGCTACCCCGATTCGTTGAATTTTCTTAAAATTTTGAAATAAACAAAAAAATTTTAGTTAAAGCTGACATTTTTTGAACACACTGTATATCTTTGGTAGACCCGAATTGCATGTTTATAATTATTTTTATAATATCGCTTTCGTACTTTTATTTCGTGGCTTTATGCCTACCTTAGATTTAATCTTCAAGTAATTAATTAAGAATGTCAGTCGTGAGAGTTAATACGGAAGATTAAAAGTGATACTTCTAACATGGATTTCCTGAAAACTAATTTTATAAAATATAGTCTAGATAGAATAAAAACGTAACATTTTTCCTTTCTTAAGGTTTAACACAATTTTTCTTTTCAACCTTACCCTATCCTAATTTGAGCCAATATTCAAAATTGCAACTAGTGATGTAGTGATGTTGATGAAAAACCCTTAAGACATAAGACGTGGTTGTAAAAGTAATTGCACGAGAAGTGGGTTCAAGATGCATATCTATCAAGTTTTAGTGCCTCAATATGAATTAGTAAAACACAAAAGCTGGAAGTTGTACCCCATAAAGTACACACGTACAAAAGAAGCTCGAGAGACGTTGAAATTTGTTGTCATACACGAAGAAAATTGCCACCACTTAGTAAAATTACCTGCATCAACACTGAATAGGACCTACGGGCATTCATTACCCATTCAAAATTTAAAAAAAAATAATTACTTCAAATTATTTCTGAGAATTTGCAAGAGAAATAATTTCAGTTGAATGTTTAGTCACAAAGTCTTGTTGTTATAACCTAATAACGGTAATAAATCTTAACAAACAAATCAGGCGATGCACAATATGTAAATGCAACTTCAAGATAGTGTTTCATGCAAAAATAATTTAATGTGATTAGATGATCCAGTTACATTTTAAAGAGCAAGAAATTTGTCCCCTATACATACGATAAGAGAACCACATTATTAGTAGGGTCAAAAGTTCGAAAATTAAATTTAAACAAAAAATGTAGAGAAAAAAGTTTCATTGCGACTAGTGGTGATTTGGTACACTATCAAATTGCAATACGAGGTCACTACAAAAAAATTAGTTAGTTGCTAACTGACTAAGTTATAATTAGACGATCAGTCGAGATTGAGAGGGTGAGGAACCCTAGTTAACGACCGGTCGTAAGGGAGAAGCGACTTAATCTAGAACTTAAAGCGATCCCTAGAGTGAGAAAGTATTATTACCATAAATATGTTGGGTAGGTTTGAAACTTCTGATCAAAGATCATGGTAACGTCGTCACAAAATTACATATGGTGGAGGCGCAGGGTTTCACTACCTGTATTATTAACGCAGGGGTCTATCCTATTCCAACACCTCAATCTTCTTCTTCCTGTCTTCCAAGAACGTTTACGATAAATATCATGATCTGAACCTTGCAGATAGCTCTCTGTCCACGTAACCTACCAAAGCACGAGAGAGAAAAAAATGTGTTTTAATTTTTAGACCACCAGCAGGCACATCCTGTATAAAAATACATTTTCGTATTACATATCTTACAGCTTTACAATGTAAGCCTTTAAAATTGATATTGATGATATTATTTGCAGAAATTTAATAAAACTAAAATGTTTAAAAATTCTAACACGATGTAATGGTGTTAGAAGTTTTAACTGAAAAGTAGTTTTGAAACTTTAATATTGCAATAATCAATAAAACTTGCAAAAATTATTAAAATTTTAAGTTATTTATAGAAAAAGTTCTCACTAAAATCCATTAGTTGAGTAAACACATAAATATTTTAATTTCAATTTAGATCTTGAAATTAATCGCTTAAATTAGAAAAGCTTTAAAGCGTTATCGATTAATTAATTGAAAATAACGCTTTCAATTTTATTGTTGTACACGGTATTTTCGAAATTCATCGTGAAAATTTTGCTGCTTACTTTTAGTTCTTTTTGAGTCAAAGTTAAATAGTCTCGTAAAGAGAGTTAAAAAGTTTAAGTATTTTGAACAGTGCCTGTTAATGTAAATGTGTTAAACGTTGCCATGTTGCCAATTTTCTAAAACTAAAATCTATTAGTTTAAATGTTCATCGCCATAGTTGCTGACGCGAATTAATAATAAATAAATATTGTTTTAAGAGTTTTTTTTTCTTTTAATTTGTTCGTAACAAGCTTATCGTAGCCAATCCAACGGCCCTAGCGCAATAAAACATTTTAGATTTGAGTGCAGAAGCTTAAACAGCTAGCTAAACAATTGAAAATCATTTGTTTTTTTGAACAATCCACTTGCTTGATGAAAAATAATATAGATTTAGTATTTTAAATTTTTCATTAACATTTATTTCTCTAAAGTTACAAATAAACCTCCTATAAGCTGGGGCCCTTTTTTGAAAACGCACTGTATATAGAAAGATGTACAAGGTGTTTCATAAAAGAAGGGCTAATCAAATTTAAGATCTTTAGTTTAGGACATTCTACAGGACTATTTAAACTTCATCAGATCATCACCACTCTCAAGTTACCTGAGGAAAACAGCCGAGCCCGAACACTGTATCCGTTGACCATTCAGTGAGATGACGATCTCCTCAAATTTTCGTCCACAGGCTAAGAAACGCCACCATACACCTCCATCCATAAATTAGTGAAAACGTCTTAATCATCTGGAGAATAACGAGAGATCGACTAAGCAATGAGTACGCCCGAGTTCGTAACACATCCGCCTCCTTTGAGTCCAGAACTCTACTATACTGGGACGAGGACAGATTACGTTCGTGGAAGTTCAGTCAAATAGTGCAATAGTGCGTAGACGTAGATTTTTTAGAGAATTCCTGAGCGGAGCTACGACGAAAATTGACCGATCGCATAAGGTTGTATCAATTTTAATGATATATAGAGAGAGAAGGAGAGAATACTCGCTCCCTCCATCTGTACTACGCAAGATATTGGCTCCGCCTAGGAATTCTTTAAAAAATCAACGTCTCAGACATTCTGAGGCCATTATGTTTAGGACCTTGTCATAAGTATATATTTCGAGGCCCTGCGACTTGGAAAACCTTGATAGACTAGGCTGCGAGTCGAGTCCAGAATCCACCATTGGATCAGTTGGGCAATCCAACTGTCACCGAGCGAAGCCTGCTACCGGACACTGCAGCAACAACAGCTTATAAGCTACTATCACAGTGTAAATAAATGCTACGCCTACTATCATGTGACTGATCGGGAAACACTATACAGTTAGCAGGCGTCGACACTCTACTCCTCGTAACTTGAAAACGAATTTAGTTAAAGAATTCAATTACAACAAAAGTAACTTTTAGATGGCGCTAGCAGCACTATACATTTTTCAACTGTAAAGACAGTCATGTTACATCTCATTTGAAAGCTATTACAATAAACTCTTTAAATAGTCGTTTTAGTAAAAATAAATTTTGAAACAAACAGCATTTTACAACATAGCATTTTGAATTTAATTACACATTTTAACCACCACAAAATAAAGAATTCTTTTACTTTTTGCGAATGCAGTTTATTTAACGAAAAATGTTCCTAGCCAACTTCCGTTTTTTTCATATTTTAAATAAAATATAGCTTTACTATGTTTATTTTTCTAAAACATCGCTAGTGCATAAAACATACCTTTTTAGGAAACGAGTAGATGGGTACTTCTTCTTAGTTATACGTCTTTGCACAACATCACTGAAATAGAAAAAAATATATTATTTTTCTTGAAACACAACTATTTTGAAATATAGGGTTTTATAGACGAGTCGAACTTCAGGGGTTGCTCATGACATAGTCCTCAACAATAATCAAGCATAAAATTAGCAATAGGAGGAATTTGCCGAAACTAGATTTTTTTTCCATATTTCTACTCCACTATTTATCAAAATGCGTATTACGAGTATAGTTTGCACACTTCTATCAGAAAGAAGAAATGTTTTTTTTTTTAAATTTTTTTTTATATAAAAGACCTCTCATGGGCATCTACATTAATTAAATGTATGAGTATTTAAGGGTTAAAAGCATTTGTTGTTTGTACATTGCTACAAAAACCTCCAAGCCCGCCGTAGGCATTTAAAAAATACAATCTAAAAAAGATAGTTTAAATTATTTGGAGCTCAACCAATAACCACACACTATCAAATTGTATCATAATGTACAATCACGAACGATACATTTTTTTATTTAATCAATATTGTGATATTTGCATACGTTTGTGAGCATTGTTAAGTCAATACATAGCAAGTGCTGAGGATTTTCATTTCATGCGATATAAATATTTTTTGTTGAAATATTATGTTTTTACTTCGAGGATCTACAAACTGTTTTTATACGTGGTCAAGTTATGATTTTAATAAGATGTGACAAATAACATAGATGTGGGTTTGAAATTCTATAATAATGCTCATGAGTGCGGTTGAAACTATCACATAAAGAGTAAAAAAAAAACTATTACATTGATGTTATACAATAAAGTTTTTATTATTCAAATGTGGTTTTTACGTTTGAAATTTATATACAGAGTGTGGAAAATGGATGTTTTAATAGTTTATTACATTTGTTGAAATTAAGAGCAAGGGCTAAAGCTTCATTTATTTTACACCATTTGACTAGGAAATAACATCCATTTTAATGCTAATGTGATAATACTTCACACACGGTTGCTGGTTTTACACCTACAAAACTACTACAAGCACAAGTAACACCCTTAAATTTTAACAGAAATTATGCGAACTAGAATAGGAAATTTATTTATTGCTCACTTTATTATTAAATCGGTTTTATCTCTAGAAAAGATTAATTATGGTAAAAAAATGCAATTTTGTAAACAAAAGTACGAGTACCAGTGGCGTAGCTATTGGGTGATTTGCTTCGAGGTAAAAATTTTGTTTCATTATACATTAATGATTTTTGTGGTAGGATATCTCAAAAACTATAAGGGATAGAAAAAAAACGAATATGAACAATCTTGTAGGCAATTTAACAAGCTTTCATTTTACTAAAAACATTTTTTTTCTTACGACCCACTGTTTTTGAGATATATCCAAAAACCCTAAAAACGGGACCTTTCCACTCTTTTCCATGTCTGTGACCGGACTAGCCCTTTAGGAACCGATTATGTATGCCTATTTATAGTAAAAACTTACAAAATTACTTAGTACAATATTTAAAAACACTCTGTATGGTAAATTTTATCTAAATCGATTAAATCGTTTGTGAGTTAGCCCACAGATAGGCAGACATAAATGGTTTGAGTAGACGTTATTAAAACCAATACACCCGGCGCTATCGTCTCTCAAAATATTTATTTTTATTAAATTTTCTACCCTGATGGGAAAATTTTAAAGTCGAAATTAAATTTTCTTCTAAGTGCAAATACTTTAATAAATATTTCATTTTAAGTTTGTAATTTTGTTGCTAATTATTTCAAACCAATTTAAACCGTAACCACTAATTTGTCAAGTTTGGATTGTTTTGAAATTCCTTTTAAGATACCATCCTTTTAAAAGGGAAGTTTCATTAAAAGGAACAGATTACTAATTATATCTACCTTACCTGCGCAAGTTGGTTTGAATTTTAATTTCAACTGTTTCGTAACACCCTAATAAATCTTTACATAAAATAAAATTACAAATTTCTACTTAATCTCGCTGAATATTATTTCTAACTGCAGCGTGTAAAAAGCAAAGTAAAACCGCACCTCAATAAGTTTTAATTAAATATTGCAATGAAAACTGAATACGTACTTTCAAAGAAAAGTCTAGTTTTCTTCAAGTCAGTTACTTTCTTTGAGTTTTGAAAAATAAAATTAGTCGTTAAAAAACTTAAAATTAGTAATCTGATTAAATTATTATAATTTGCTCACTTAAGTGCCCGTATCTCTGAAGATCAAACGAATAATGGGAGATTGGGATCACCGTCGTTTGAGTGGTCGCATAAAAAACTACATCCAATTCTTAATTATTTAAAAATAAAAACTTTTAAGTTCTGCTCGAGCGAAAGACCATCCCCTATCTCGTTTAATTTTAATTTTTACACAATACGTACTTGCTTCAGCTATGTGGAAAGAATTCTGGGCTGAAGTGCACTAATCCACTACAATCAGTAGATGACTCATAGTATTCAATAGATTATTCATGGCTGATGCTAGTTGAGTAAGAGACTATTAACAAGAGAAAGAAGAAGATGAAGCCAGGGCAGACTAAATTGAGAGGTTTTCTGGCGCGTGTGTGAGCGATGTGGAATTGACGACTGGTTTGGAAATCCTCAATGCCTAACCTGCGTTAATACTCTTTAGAGGATTGCCGGAGCGTAAATGGCTACCTTAAGTAATGTTCGAAAATGACCAATAAATTGTCAAAGATTTTGTTAAAAATGTTTGCCTTGGTCTTCTTGGCAATGTTAATCTATTGAAAATCTCTTAGCACATCTATTTTCAATTTTAAAACACGGATGAATTGATAATTAAAATACCCTTCAAATGAGGTGCGACAAGGCCCCTTTTAATATTAAAATTGCTTTGAATTTGAATTTTTAAAAATTCATTTTTTCTTCAAACGTCAAAAAAACGTTGATATTTTGTTACTGAATAAGTAATATTATTGAAGTTCTACTTTTTTATACTAGTTCAAAAAAGTGTACTTTTTACCTCCTAAGATGTAAAAGTAAATTCTAACCTTAGTTATTTACAAAAAATTGTAACATGAACTAGTATTTCTACTTATTTCTTTTACTAGATCATGAACGCGCGCTACACGTGCTTTCTATCTCTTCCCCCTTTTCTCCCACCCCTTTCTCTGACTGACTGAATATAATATGACAGATGACAGAGACATACTGACAGCTGTGATATTTAAATTGGATGACAGATTTGTTTACAGCTGAGATGACAGATAGAATGACATATTTAATGACAATGAATGTCAGATTACATGAGAGATATAATGACAGATATAATGAAAAATTTTATAACTAATTTCATGACATATTCGATGACAGAATGGATGACAGATTAAGAAACAGATTGACAGTTATGACAACTGAGATAACAGATAGAATCACAGACTAGCTGACAGATGGAATGATACATGAGCTGTCCGTTGGCACATTAAATAATAGATGAAATGACATATAGCGCGACAGATGCCCCCCTCCGTTCAATGACATATGACATGACAGAGGACCCTTACTGCCTCTAGTCTCTTTACCAATCTTTTCTCTCTTCTTCTCTATACCTCTCTCTATCCTACTCTCCCCACTTTATCTCTTTTTGCCTATATCTCTGTCTCTTTCGGACCTTACTGCGCATTCCCAATGACACTGTGTTTTTGTTATAGGATACTTTGTTCGTTACGTTTAATAATTAGTTATTTACAACTTTTTACATACTTTATGACAGCTGTCATATCTAAATTAAATGACAGATTTGTTTACAACTGATATGACAGATAGAATGACATATTTAATGACAAATGAATGTCATATTACATGGAGATTTAATGACAGATATAATGATAAATTTGATAAGAAATTTTATGACAAATTCGATGACAGAATAGATGACAAAGACTAAGAGACAGATGAAATAATACATGTTATGACAACTGAGCTGACAGATAGAATCACAGACTATCTGACAGATGGGTTGTAGATGAGCAGCTCCTTGTCATATTAAATGACAGATGAAATGACATATAGCATGACAGATGCCTCCCTCCGGTCAAGAACATATGGCATGACAGAAGACTCTTACTGCCTCTAGTCTTTCTACCAATCTTTTCTCTCTTCTTCTCTATACCTCTCTACGAGTATATCCTACTCTCCCCTCTTTATCTCTTTTTGCCTATATCTCTGACTCTTTCGGACCTTACTGCGCATTCCCTATAACAATGTGTTTTTGTTATAGGATAATTTGTTCGTTACGTTCTAATTAGTTATTTACAACTTTTTACACACTTTATGACAGCTGTCATATCTAAATTAAATGACAGATTTGTTTAAGCTAATATGACAGATGGAATGACAAATGAATATCATATTACATGAGAGATTTAATGACAGATATAATGATAAATTTGTTAAGAAATTTTATGACAAATTCGATGACAGAATGGATGACAAAGACTAAGAGACAGATGAAATAATACATGTTATGACAACTGAGCTAACAGATAGAATCATAGACTATCTGACAGATGGGTTGATAGATGAGCAGTCCCTTGTCATATTAAATGACACATGAAATGACATATAGCATGACAGATGCCCCCCTCCAGTCAATGACATATGGCATGACAGAGGACCCTTACTGCCTCTAGTCTCTCTACCAATCTCTTCTCTCTTCTTCTCTATACCTCTCTCTATCCTACTCTCTCCACTTTATCTCTTTTTGCCTATATCTCTGTCTCTTTCGGACCTTACTGCGCATTCCTAATGACAGTGTGTTTTTGTTAAAGATAATTTGTTCGTTACATTTTATAATTAGTTTTTTACAAGTTTTTACAAGTGAATTTAAAAAATTTTTGACAACTGAACTACAGTGTACTTGACAAGAGATGGCGCTTTATAAAAGTTATCTATTTTTAGTTTTAATTAATTTTTATGTGTGAAGAAAAAATATAGTGTTTGTGCGGAGTAAAAGTACTTTTTTTCGCTCTTCAGTAGTCAGACTCAACTTCGATTCATCTTACAGGACTCGACGAAAAAAGTGTCATTTTTACTCCTTATAAAACAAAATTCTATATTTTCAAAAAATGTCACTTGATAAAAAAATATCCCCACTTTTTATGGCTTCTGCACCTTGGGTGGTTGATTTGTTCAAAACTAATCGGGATAGAGGCAAAAAGACGCAAAAAGTTTAAACTTGTTCAATGTTGTTATTTTTAACATTTTTATTTATTTATTTTTAAAAGTAACATTTCTATTACACAAGTATAATAGAGCAATTTTTGCAGAACTTATTTGTTTTAAGAACAAGATTGCCGATTCATAAAGCTTTATAAAAGCTCATGGCATCCAATCAATCTTTCCTTTATTTACTTTTGTTGCTGTCGTCGTGATATTTTAACCTACAATAAATCCCCCAACTTTTATTCTCTGATAATTTCATTTATCCAACTTTTTTCCCAAATATCAGAAAATAATTTGATTAAAAATTCGTTTCAACTATTGAAACCTCTAAAATGTTAAGCTTTTTTTTGCTTTGGTGAAAAGCAAAGGTAGGGTTTTTTTACTTCTAGGAAAAGCTTAGTTGAATGTCAAGATAAACATAAAAGTAAAGTACTTATGAATGATATAAAAACAGAGTTTAGGTAAAAGGAAATCTCATCGAGGTTCAAGAATACTTGATGAAAGCGAACCATTTACTTAAAATAAATTCCCAAAACTAATAAAGAGTTGCAATTAAATTAAGCGCTGAACACACATAACTGGTTGTTATTAAAAAAAATATTTCCACTTTTCCGAATTTTTCCTTGTTACGATGTTACCAGACTTTCTAAAAACTCCATTGTGTTGTCTTTATTTTTCAGTTGTTTGAAAGGTTCCTTTCATTCGTTTCTTTTTTATTATAGCATAAATTTTCTTTTTTTTTCTTTCAGATTTCAGCTTAGCTTTTTTATTGATCCTAAATACGTACATATTAAATCTTTATGTTGTTCTCATAAGTTGGATACTTCGGGTTGTTGTGTGAGTCAGTTTAGTTATTAACCTGTTGCAGGAAGCACTTGTAGTAAGTTGAACTTCCTAACATTTCACTGGCATAAATTTATGTTTTTATTTTTTGAACAAAAGCCATGTTTGCTCTAGTGAACAAATAGAACCAACTTTCATACAATGTTTTGACTAAATTATTAATTTAAATAGCTAATTTTGGATTTTGTTTTTAAGGTTATTGTACGTCTAGACGTGTTCTTTCAGGGTTTTTGATCATATCATAACCTTAAACTTAAGCCCTTGAGTATGCGAGTGTCGTCACTTTTTATTGTGACGTGGGCTCATCGTTGTCTCACACGTAGCCAAATCCGACATCTCGTCCAAAGCTGACAGGATTAAAGGAAAGGTTCATCTTTTTACTGAAAATTTTATGCAAATCTTGACACTTGAATGGAAATTCAATTTTTAATACTATCGATCGAATTCTCCATATTTTTGGTGGCAAAATAAAACTTCTTAAAAGCCCTTCCTTACCAATTATTCATCCAAATGCATCCTAATTATTTTGAGTTGGCAGTTTGACAGTGTTAAAAGCAAAGTTGCACATGTAAACTCTCAAACTTAGAGTTTCAGCTTCAATATCTATCCCACCACTGACCATTACCACAGCTTTGAAAAGATAACTTTGTTTTCAACATTTGATTAAATCTTCTTAGCTTTATTTTTGTCTATAAAATCCCAGTGAAAAATCGAATCCTACTGCAGAACTATTGTCTGACCGCAACCGCTGCTATTTGAGAACAATAAGCCACAATTAATTTTTAATATGATGTTCACAAACGTAAGAAGAATAATTTGAACCTGTTGAAAACTAGGAAGAGTTATTAGTCGTATTGTTTATCCAAGGTTGCCACTAGCCGCTTTCAAACAACTCCAGTGCCTCTCTTTTGGGATTATCTTTCATTTAGGGATTGAGTTGGATGGTTTCCCAGCCATCCATTCTTCACAATTTATCTATACTTCCAATAGTTTACAATAAATTATGAGATTTTACTATAGCGCATAATTTATTTATCGGTGCTCTGTGTAGACTTTGTGTACAAAATATGTTATGTGTCGCAAATCGCAAGAGATTTTCATTACTTATCTCTATTGCAAATCGAATTAAAAACTTTTTCTGACGTTTAGGTTTACAGATAAACGTGTCACTAATTAAACAATTGAGAAACAAAATTATCACTTATGCCCGGTTGCATAAAAGAAAATTATATTTTAATCCCAGAATTAGATTTATAATTCTTTGATATGGCAACGTTACATAATGTTATGTCAAAGTTTGACGTTTGTAAATAAATAATAAAATCTGTGGTTAAGTTCTTTTTGTGTTGAATTGTAAAAACAATAACGTCAAACTCACGTGGTCACGTGGTTGGTGGCATTCCCACCAACGGTTATCTTATATTTGATTTGACAGGTGTATGGATTTTCTAATTCAATTAACGGTTTACAAACGTCAAGCTTTGACCTTTTTATTTATCTATGTATTGTGTAACTTAACCATATCTATGGATCATAAATCTAAATTCTTGGATTAAAATATAATTCTCTTTTATACAACCGGGCATTAATGAAACAAAAGATTATTATGTAGTTAGGATCCATAGGATTTCCTATGGAGTTAGAATACTATTATTGTAGGGAGTCGAAATGGGAAAACCAGATGCAAAAGGCTCTCCGAAATATAAAATATTTTAACATTTTTTATAAAAATCAATACTAATGGAGTCACCAGCAAACAAATGACTGTACAGAGGCTACTATTTTTCAATATTATAAGTTAATGGATGTGTTTCAAAGAAATGTGAGAAAGAAAAGACATTAAAGAATTGAAAGGCATGAAATCTGAATTTTATGCTATGCACACGATGGTGTATGTTCGTTGCTGCAAAAGAAGATGATATTCAACACCTTCTTTTCCAATTCATAAAATATGTAGAAAAGCTCATGATAGCATCAAGATCCGAAGCAAAATATACGCTAACCTAACTTAACATTCCATCATTAAGATTACAATTCTTAGAGTGTGGGTAAACTAAAGTTTGAGTGCACCTAGGTGGTACACGTCTCCTTCTTATAGCTCTTCTCGCCTCTTAAGTTCTGAATTCATCCCAACCTTTGGATTAACCTAAGGATACTGCAGGACCAAGTGTCACTGAAACTGTATTTGCCTAATGTGCACCCTCTGATTTGCGCCAACGCAGGGAAAGTATCTGGTGCTGCAACTAGAGCTATCAGCAACACTCATTCTGTATAGATACTTATTTCAGTGCTTCCCAAAAGGTGTGCTACGAAAATAGCCAAATGTACCCCGTAATCGAAATCGGGTTATTTTGGGCGCATTTTTGCAATATCGCAATTTGCCCAATTAAAAAAAGTCAAATTTTTAACATCAAAATGCCGGCCAATATAACGATTGTCTCATTTTGTGGTTTTTTCCTTATAACTTGGGCGGTAATTATTATTATAAAAATTTCAAAACGACAGTGCACGGTTAAAATATAGGCCTTTCGTCTTAACCTAATCGATTTTTAAAATTATTTCGAAATTGTCTACCTTTGAGAAGCCAAAGTATGTAAAAATTTTGAAATAGATTTTCTCAAAAGTTGTTTCAGCCTTTTTATTCATTTTTAGATAGGATATAGATATTGCCGTTCTCTATCGAATGCCATGCATTTTATTCCTGAAAAATTTTCAGGACCGGAGTTATGATTTTTTGAATAAAAAAACACAATTTCAAAGAAGAAAAAACTGGAGGTTACAGGATAGGTAATGGTGGGCTTCTAAGCATTTTTCTCTTTTTTTCCTTTAGTTCACAAAAAGCTGCATTTATTTAAGTGAACTGCTTGAAGGAAGAGTGTTCTGATTTCATTTAGTTTCCATGAAATGGCGAACGAGCTTAGGCTCTTTGTCTTAAAAACTTTTCAACGGCTCCACGATATCTCCTATAAATTTTAAATACTTTTAATAAATTTCAACTTCTTTTGTGACATTGTTTTAATCTAAATCTAAATACCACTATGTACTCTTTTATGACGAGGGTAGCTTAAGTAGACACTTTTATGATAATACTCCAGGGAAATGCCATTTTACGTCTCATTGTGCTTGAAAAACGTCAAATGCTCAATAAAATTATAAAATGTAATTTTCTTTAACAAGGTTATAATTAACTCTGTCAAAATGGGTTTACGATAATTTCGAGATCAGAGGGCACGTTAAGCCAACGATTCATATTAATAATAAGTTAAAAATAAAAATTTATTTTGTCCATATGGCAAAATATGTATGAACCAACGTCAATATTTTAAAGAAATGAATTTCCTTCCTGTCCTGTTCCTTGTAGTCCTACTGTCTGTAAGCCCGTCTGTCAGCCTTACCAATATGTTCAGTCTAAGACTGGTTCTGATTGTATTTCAGAAAAATCTCCCCACTAAAAGAAGGTAAAAATTGTTAAAAATTTTAAAGTGAGATAAATTAAAAAATAACCAAAGATATAAATATTTTAAGGGTTGAAAATAAATAACAAAACAGTATATTTTAAAAGTCGCATTATAGTAGGGAAGCACTGATAAAAATACTTTAGGGCTGTTTTTATAGTAAACAGAAAATATCTCAAGCAAATATTAGCTCTAAACACAACAGCTTTTCGTACGGTTTACTAATTAATAATGTATTAAAACCATTATAAGCTCGTTATAATTGAGTATACGAAACTAAAATATAAAGAGATTGGAATCTGGAAATAAAATAAAGGAATAAATCAACGACGATCTGTTTAAACTACCCCAAAAACGGAAAAGCAACACCATCAAAGTTTGTTCGTTCCTTCCAAAAAGTTTACTTTATGTAAAAGGGAAAATGTAATAAAACTTATGTTAACTTCTTTAATAAATATTTGACATATAACATACAATGCCTAGTTAGTTGAAAAATTTGTTTTCGAAACCGTTAAAAATTTAAAACTTTAATTTTTAGTGTGAGTTGAGTATAGTGAGCCATTATGTGCTTATAAAGGCTCATAAAATACCCTCCTATCGCTATAACTTATGAGAAAAGTTGAATAGGAATTTTCCCTTATAACGCAAATATCTTTTATTTGAACTCAACTTTACTTCATCAAGTGCGATTTTATAAAATTACGATCATTTTATTTCGCTAAAAGTTTTTAATATTAAATTCTTAAAAAGCGAGCTGTGAAGTATGTTGTATCAAATAGAGCTTAAATTGAACCCTTTTCAAACTACCCACGCCCACTCACATACTGGTTATAATATGTAAGTACATAAAGGAATAATCTGTAAGTAATTTTCCAAGTCATAAACTACAACAAGTAGCAAATTTTACCCTTATACAATATCGATACGAAGTTCAATTTGTTGCCTCTTATGTTAAACTATTCAAATGCATTTATATGTACAAGGGTCACTTTCCTATTATTCGCAACTGCTTACTGAAACAAATCTAGGCTGTCTTATAGAACAATAAATTCGACCAAATTCCATTTTCGATAAGATTTAGTAGAGGAAAAAATAAATATATGAAAATCTCGCATCCGAGTATTAAAATTCTGCACCAAACTTTTTCTTACTTTTGCTCTTTTATTGTTTATTGTTTTTCGTTTGGGTGTATTTTAAACCATAAATCGTATAAATAGTATTACATGGTGTAGTTTAAAGTGAGTGTATTCAAAATCAATTTTTGTAATATACAGGGTGTACATTTTCTTAAATGCTTATAGTCTAGTCAACGGGCGTCCAAAATAATTGTGTAGGAGGACATGGAAGAGAGTAAAATGTCATTTTTCAGAAAGGGGGGGTAGAAAAGTCCCGTTTTTAGGGGTTTTCGCTTATATATCAAAAACGGTGGGTCGTAAAAAAAATCTATCGCCCCTCATAACCCCTATTTTTGAAGTTTTTTAAATGAATGCTTTTCTGATGTTTTAATTAGTTTTATTAGCTAGCCCCTCATCTTTGGAACCCAGGCCCGTAATAGTTTCACTACGCCACTGTTTTGGGGAGAATACGAAGAGAACGATATAGAAATAGGAGCTAAAGAGGGGAAAAGAGATGAATATAATATAAACAAGGGCTATGAGGGGAGGATATAAAGAGAAGGATATAGAGAGATAGGGGATAAAGAAGGAAAACGATGTGAATATAATATAAATACAAATACGAAGAAAAATATATAGGAAGAGGGGATAAAGAGTGGAAAAGAAGGCAATATAAAATAAATGCGTTACAAAACGTAATTCATACTCAAAAGCTAGAGGCGCACCTAAAAAACACGAATGATGATGAACACCTAATAAATTCTTGAAAAGAGTTTGGAACACGACTTTATGAGGAATGATGACATGATGAGTCCGTGGAGATTTTGGATGCAGATGCTATGAAATATTAAATTTTCAGAAAATATCACTCAAACCGGTTATCAATATAGTTTGTATGGGGACCTTTACATTCATTAGGTTGGAATTTTGTCTCTTGCAATTTTTCTTGGAGTCCTTTTCCCTTCCCAAAAGACCTTTCTCTAATTTCATTTTCTATCTATGTGGGCTTTGGCAGTCGTTTATTTCTAGGTTTCTATTTGTGGTTAATTGTGTAACACTGGATGGCTTCCCAGACAAGTTTAAGTGTTTTTTTGGAATTATTTTGGAATTTCCAGCGCCATATCTTATGTCGCAATTGTACCTCATCCATTCGTCTCATGGAGCCGCATTAAAGTTTATTCTCCAGCCTTCCAATGTCAGAGACAGACTGGCCAGGTTTGTAGGTGTACAATTCTCTAACCTAACCATACTCGACCCTAACCTAACCTATTTTAGAGGTTTAGGGGAACATTTTATAGACGCCTCTTGCTGGATCTACGCACGGGGATGTGTAGGAGTCGCCAAGGAAGTTAATCGCCCTGGTCTGGTGTTACCCACTGATCCTTTTCTTCTTTTTTCTACAATCCACTCGCGAATCCCCTTTTGCATTTTTTCGATGTAGGTTTGTCAGGAGCTCTTTGCTCTCTCCTCAATGTTGCCATTCCGGTCTTATTCTTAGCGCCGTCTATTCTGGCGTAACCTAACCAAGCCTAAACTTCAAGATCTTCAAAGTTCTTAAAGATCTTCAAAAGACACCTGACTACCGGCTCAAACCCCTCCTCTGCATCAGTAGTTTGGAGATTCTAACACTACTGTAAGCATTGTTTCAGGGTTTCCGTGTAGGTACTGATTTAACTTTATTTGCTCGCTTTTGCGCTCTCTTGCACTTTACTTCTCTAATCATCTTTATATATTATAGGTAGGCCAACTTGTATGAACTGGATGACCTGCCTCGTCACAGTTTACGCGTTTTACGTGGTTCAATTCCTTGTTTTATTGGTTAAGGCTGTGGTAAAAAATGAGGCATTGAAAACTCCATCCAATAATCATCCCAGATCGTTTTAACGATAGCGTATTTTCTTTGCCATTTGTTGGGTGTTTTTCGGTAACCGTAATAGTTTACCAATTCCAATACTAGTGAGTATTGTAATTGAGACCTTATAAAGACCTAATTGATCGCGTTTTGTGCTGTAAGGCCTCTAGGTCCTTTATGAAGATAGTTTCGAGTGCCACCTTATCTGTAGCTCTCACACCACGATTCATCATCTTCTCCCCAAGAGTTTTTAAAGTTTCTCGATTCTTTGGGTTTCACTGCGATTAAGGAGATGCCCCTTTCCTTTGTTTCTTTGACGTTTTTGACTTGAACACCGTGTTTGCTGACATTTACTACCTTCTTCTAAATCTTCTATTCTTCCTCATTTCCTTCTATTCTAACAAGGTTTTCCTGTTCTTTTCTTTTTTATTTTATAACGTTTAACTTTTCTATATCGAGAGCAGTCGTAGTAGCAAGCTTTATCATTTTTTTTTCTTGTCATTTCTCCAAGATACCTTGCTAGAAGCTCTGGAAGTTGTTCAGTTACGTAATTTTCACCTTGTTCTGTATTGTTCTATGTTAGAAATTTTGATTTTCCTTTCATTAACCTAATGTTTTAAGTACGATATCTCTATATCCTGAAAATTAGTGGTCTTTTTAGGGGTACTGGGTTCAAATTACAGCTGTTGTCGAGGGGGCAAATAAAACTAATCCGACTCTGTTTATTATAAGATCTAGGATATCTATGTTCACCTCCATCATTTCTCTAACTGTGTTAGAGGTATAATCCTCCGTAACATGGGAATTATGAAGCAATTTCCAACAACAAAAAAAAATAATTTTCATATTTGAAAATCATTTGACAACTGTAAAAAATCTTAATGCCTCAAAAGGTTTTATATCTTTCGCTAAAATTTTATTTTTTCCCCAGCGACTCGTGTCACAAGTTATTTACCTGTGGTAATTCTATTTAGTTCAACTTAAAAAAAACTTATTTATAACTTCGTCTAAAATATCATTTAATATTTTTTGTTTTATTTATTTTCGTTTAGAGACAACAACTATACCAGGTACATTCTTATTGTTAAACTTGAAGTGTTCTATATAATTCGTATTTTCCTTTGGGACTCTTTATACATCCAAGCGTCTTATTCGCTTGTAAGGAAATTGTTTTGGATCTTTTGTTGCAAAATTCACTACGTTATTCGTGTGCTGTTTTAGAACAATTTTTATCTAGTAAATTTTTAATTGACGTTCGTGTGTAAAAACTTTTAAATTTAAAGAGTTTTAAATTTTGCTAAATTTTTAATTTAATCTGAAAGGTTATTGAAGGCGATAAAATATAAAAAAGTGATGATTTTCAGGATTTTTCACAAGTGCGAATTTCATCTCATGAATGTATTTTAATTTCAGACGCGTTTATTTATATTATTTATAGGGGTCTTTCGACTACTGCGTTCCTTAACAAATATTTACCACTAACATACATTTCTATTTAAGTCGAGTACTATAACTATTCATCTTATAAAGGTATATTTATAGTAGAAACCTAGTTATCCCTGGAGTAGGAGAATACCTAGACACTTTTATTACACCCTTGTGCAATTTGTGTCACTTTGGGGCATTATCTTAAATATATGGCAATTTTTACTAGTCTTTATACGTAAGTTCCTTATGTATAATAACATTATTATCACTCCAAGAAACTCACGACGTAATCAAATAAATTTTGAAAATGATTAAGAAATTGTCTACACGTCTACACCTTAAATCTCCTGTTGAAATCAAAATCTAAAGCGTTAACTAAGTTGCGGGTTTTTCTTTCGTATAGAATAGAAAATTAAACCTGTCAATGTCGATTGATTGATTTGTATTACAAAATTCGCCGAGTTGCTAAAGAAATAAATGTGAGGGAAATCTCTAATTTTAATTTAAGATTAATTAACTTACTTTTGCTCATTTTTCTAGTATTTAAATAAAAAAACGGTCAAATTAGTGTCGTAGATCAGCTAACTAGTTTCGGGAGAAATAATGAGCAAAAAGTTTTTCTTGAAAGGGCACAAAGAGAGACATGCGAATGCTCGAGTAGACGGATAAACGAACGCAAGTGTAGGCAACCAATCATACATGCGAGTAGATCGACAGGTGAACACGCCACAAAACTACTAGACTAGCGCACTCTCAGACATTTTGGCTACAAAACATGACAATGGCATGACAATGGCGATTATTTCAGAAAGAAATTTAAATTTAAAAATTTATCAATTTAAATTTGTTTCTGGAAATCTAATTTATAAGCAGGGGAGCTACCTACAGAAGCACCAGTAAATTGCTTCGAGTGGCAATTTCCCACCCTTAGGCAATTTCAGTAATCCCAATAGTATATTACAAACTGAAACACACTGTAAAGTGTTTTCATCAATTTAACCAACACAACTGTTGGAATTAGCAGTTACATGAATTGATAAGTAATAAATTTACACCAAATTAATTAAATCATTGTGGCGTTATAATCATAAATAAATAACAAATTACTCTCAACGTCTAATTTTTTGAGAGAATTTAATGTAAATATTTTAAATCGAATGCGTCTTATATGTATAATTTGAAAATCCACGAAATTAATTTAAATTTGAATAATGCTTTGTGTAAACATTAAACAACGGATCAAAAATGAAATATCTCTAGAGAAAATTACTATATCAAATTCTGTCAGATTAAAATCTTAAAGATTACATAAACGTTAATCTGTTTTTGTTTAATCTACTTTTGTTTATATTAAACACATTATTAATAGTCAATTAGGCGACTTCTAAATACATCGAGTGTACGTAATAAGCCCTGGAGGTAGTTTACTTTTGATCAACCCCTTTTATAATACCACCAACTTGTGTATTGAACTTTGAATTATAATTAATTATTAATTTCAAAATTTGTTTCTCCTTTTTTTTGAAAAAATATCCAAACTCAATTAAGTAATTTAAGGTTAACCTTGTAATGTCGTAATAATATATTTTAACATTGATTCATAAATTCGTGTTAGTTTCCACCTTACACCTATTGGATGCGTGCTTGACTATCATTTACTTTAGTTCCATCTAAGTACTTTTATTTTCTGTTTTAAAATCTAGAAAAATAATTCTCAGGTTAATTTCATGACCCACAAAATATATACCGAGTGTAGAATAGATTTTGGTACATATTTTCCTAAATAGTGAATATAGTGAAGCACAATTTTCTCGATAACTATTACCATTAGATTATTCAGAAGAAAATTCACACAACTTGAAATCAAAGAAGTCATGGTAAGGTTAGTCAGATGTAAAGTGTACAAACGGAAAGACGGTCACAAACCTAGTGTTTTTTCATAGGTCCATCGGTGATCGTGCCAGCCCGTCGAGCCCACAGACCTCGTGTTAAAGTAGCAGTTTTGTAGAGTTTTCGCGATGAACAGGGCGCAACTTTTGGCAGTGGTAGCGTTTTGTTATATTCAGCTTTTAAATAATGTCAAAATAAGACAAGAAGACGACCGTGAATTTAAACTAGCACGTTGGAAGGAAATCTCTACACACCTGATTTAATCACGAAGCACCGATATCAACACGAAGAAAATCATGGGCCAATGAAAAAACACGAGATCTGTGGTCCCGAAAAATGCAGACTAAAGGCTCCTGTTCACACACAGGCTTGCCTTACGGCTTGCCTGTGCAGGCGGCCTGCACAGGCAAACCAGAAGGCAAGCCGGAACTATACTTTGTTTCCACACGTACAGACTTACCTTCCGGTTTGGTCTGTGCAGGCCGCCTGCACAGTCTACACCTGAGCTATTACTTTGCATCCACACTTATCGGTCCGCCCATGCAAATTTTAAAGCAACCCTTAAAGTTGGACAGGCCAGTTCAAAGCCCCCACAGACCGCCTGAATGATGTCCACACACTCCGGTGTGACCTGTGACCTGTACAGGCGAATTTAAAGTCTGAATGCTGTCCACACGCTCCGGACAGGCGGCCTCCAAGGCCAAGCCGGAAGGTAAGCATGTGTGTGAAGACGAGCCTTAAACAATGTTTCTGGGACTTTTTGTTTACGTCACTGTCTATAAGAATTTATAAATGTTAAAAAAGCAGCCACTTTGACGAAGATTACACATAGGAGGACACAAACAGAAGAAAAACTATTTAAAATTCACTAAAGACATGCTTTACCAAGGAATACCCAAATAACCCCAGATGTCATGAATGCGACAAAGATGGACATCAAGTCGGCACAAATACGTCTCTCTTCAATTGCGGTGGCAGCAGCCTGAGAAAGAAAAGATAAAAGCAGAAGAAAACGAAGACAACAGTGATAAAGGTATAGTAGGAAAATCTTAACAGATACAGGACTACCGAGAGGACTACAAAAGCTGAGTTCAAGATCATAAAGTAGTTTTGAGACAGCGAGTGAGTAAAATGAAAGAGTGTCTTAAAACGTACTTAGGAAGGGGCAATGAGACAGATGATTGAGAAGAGAGAAGATAACTTGGTAAAAAGCTAAGATATAACATAAGAAGCGAAGTACGATAAGAACATTAGAACATGGGTATTGGATAACCATTAATAATGGATGTGGGATGGGTGTTATATGCCAAATCGCATAGATGAGGCTTTAGAGAGTAAGTTTTAACTCAAGTCTAAAGTGGTGACCCCGACGGGATTATCGTTGTGCGAGTAGG
Organism: Malthinus seriepunctatus; assembly: GCA_963924605.1. Lineage (NCBI taxonomy): Eukaryota > Metazoa > Arthropoda > Insecta > Coleoptera > Cantharidae > Malthinus > Malthinus seriepunctatus. Next base: position 19,764,602 of record OZ004602.1, on the reverse strand, counting down.
CCACTCGCACAAACCTAACATTAAAACGCTAGCGCTTGCACATTAGCGTTGAATTCGTTATTATCTTGTCGTAAGTGGAAAGCGTTGCGTCGAAACTTACACGAAACACTAAAGTGATGACCCCGACGTGATTGTAGTTGCGCGAGTAGGCCACTCCCACGAAAGCAACATCGCAGCGTTAGCGGTTGCGCACTAGTGCCGAATGCGTTATTATGTTGTCAGTGGAAACGACCGGTGCCCACAGAGCGTAGTCGAAACAGAAAGAAACAGAAAGAAAAAGGTTACAAAAGAAATGTAAACGAGTGTACCGACTAAGTACAATCTCTTAATAAGACTCAACCACTTGGGTTCCTTCCAGATCCGTAGTCGTCCTTCTTATAAGAGAGATCAATAATTTTGGGACTACATGGGCGGAAAGGAGTAATTCTGATATCACTAGTCCTCTCCTTTCGATCAAAAAGTTCCTAAGGGAGAAATCAATGGTCTAAGGAACTTCATATATTAGGACATTCATATATTCATATGACATTCAGACATTCATATATACTTCATATATTCCATCACACTAGTCCCCTCTCTTAGATCTGAGCGGTCCTAAAAGAGAGCGAACAGTAGTCTTGAGAAGCCGCAAGAGAACTTTTTTAACCAGATCACTAGTCCTCTGCCCTAGATCAAAATAGTCCTAAGAGAGAGATTAATGGCCCTGGGAACTACACAGTTAAGGACACCCCTCTGAGCACTAGTCCTCTATCTTAGAACAGAACGATCCTTAAAAAAAGCGACTAGTAGTGATGAGAAGACGCAAGAGAACTTCTTCAACCAGATCACTAGTTCTCTCCCTAGATCAACATAGTCCTAAAGGAGCGATCAATGGTATGGTCTTGGGAATTTCACACATAATAATACCTTCTAGAGTACTAGTCATCTCTCTTAGATCAGGTCACTCCTAAAAGAAAGGTCCTGAGAAGGCGCTAGAGAATTTCTTCAACCAGATCACTAGTCCTCTCCCCTAGATCAAAATAGTCCTAAGGAAGAAATCAATGGTATGGTCTTGGGAACTTCACAGATTATGACACCTTCTAGAGCACCAGTCCTCTCTCTTAAATCAGGCCACTCCTATGAGAAAGCGAGCAGTGATCCTGAGAATGCGCTAGAGAACTTCTTCAACCAGATCACTAGTTCTCTCCCTAGATCAACATAGTCCTAAAGGAGAGATTAATGGTATGGTCTTGGGAACTTTACAGATAATGACACCTTCTAGAGTACTAGTCCTCTCTCTTAGATCAGGCCACTCCTAAAAGAAAGCGAGTAGTGGTCCTGAGAAGGCGCTAGAGAACTTCTTCAACCAGATAACTAGTCCTCTCCCCTAGATCAAAATAGTCCTAAGGAAGAGATCAATGGTATAGTCTTGAGAACTTCACAGATAATGACACCTTCTAGAGCACCAGTCCTCTCTCTTAAATCAGGACACTCCTAAAAGAAAGCGAGCAGTGGTCCTGAGAAGGCGCTAGATAATTTCTTCAACCAGATCACTAGTCCTCTCCCCTAGATCAAAATAGTCCTAAGGAAGAAATCAATGGTATGGTCTTGGGAACTTCACAGATTATGACACCTTCTAGAGCACCAGTCCTCTCTCTTAAATCAGGCCACTCCTAAGAGAAAGCGAGCAGTGGTCCTGAGAAGGCGCTAGAGAACTTCTTCAACCAGATCACTAGTTCTCTCCCTAGATCAACATAGTCCTAAAGGAGAGATTAATGGTATGGTCTTGGGAACTTTACAGATAATGACACCTTCTAGAGTACTAGTCCTCTCTCTTAGATCAGGCCACTCCTAAAAGAAAGCGAGTAGTGGTCCTGAGAAGGCGCTAGAGAACTTCTTCAACCAGATAACTAGTCCTCTCCCCTAGATCAAAATAGTCCTAAGGAAGAGATCAATGGTATAGTCTTGAGAACTTCACAGATAATGACACCTTCTAGAGCACCAGTCCTCTCTCTTAAATCAGGACACTCCTAAAAGAAAGCGAGCAGTGGTCCTGAGAAGGCGCTAGATAATTTCTTCAACCAGATCACTAGTCCTCTCCCCTAGATCAAAATAGTCCTAAGGAAGAAATCAATGGTATGGTCTTGGGAACTTCACAGATTATGACACCTTCTAGAGCACCAGTCCTCTCTCTTAAATCAGGCCACTCCTAAGAGAAAGCGAGCAGTGGTCCTGAGAAGGCGCTAGAGAACTTCTTCAACCAGATCACTAGTTCTCTCCCTAGATCAACATAGTCCTAAAGGAGAGATTAATGGTATGGTCTTGGGAACTTTACAGATAATGACACCTTCTAGAGTACTAGTCCTCTCTCTTAGATCAGGCCACTCCTAAAAGAAAGCGAGTAGTGGTCCTGAGAAGGCGCTAGAGAACTTCTTCAACCAGATAACTAGTCCTCTCCCCTAGATCAAAATAGTCCTAAGGAAGAGATCAATGGTATAGTCTTGGGAACTTCACAGATAATGACACCTTCTAGAGCACCAGTCCTCTCCCTTAAATCAGGACACTCCTAAAAGAAAGCGAGCAGTGGTCCTGAGAAGGCGCTAGAGAATTTCTTCAACCAGATCACTAGTCCTCTCCCCTAGATCAAAATAGTCCTAAGGAAGAAATCAATGGTATGGTCTTGGGAACTTCACAGATTATGACACCTTCTAGAGCACCAGTCCTCTCTCTTAAATCAGGCCACTCCTAAGAGAAAGCGAGCAGTGGTCCTGAGAAGGCGCTAGAGAACTTCTTCAACCAGATCACTAGTTCTCTCCCTAGATCAACATAGTCCTAAAGGAGAGATTAATGGTATGGTCTTGGGAACTTCACAGATTATGACACCTTCTAGAGCACCAGTCCTCTCTCTTAAATCAGGCCACTCCTAAGAGAAAGCGAGCAGTGGTCCTGAGAAGGCGCTAGAGAACTTCTTCAACCAGATCACTAGTTCTCTCCCTAGATCAACATAGTCCTAAAGGAGAGATTAATGGTATGGTCTTGGGAACTTTACAGATAATGACACCTTCTAGAGTACTAGTCCTCTCTCTTAGATCAGGCCACTCCTAAAAGAAAGCGAGTAGTGGTCCTGAGAAGGCGCTAGAGAACTTCTTCAACCAGATAACTAGTCCTCTCCCCTAGATCAAAATAGTCCTAAGGAAGAGATCAATGGTATAGTCTTGGGAACTTCACAGATAATGACACCTTCTAGAGCACCAGTCCTCTCTCTTAAATCAGGACACTCCTAAAAGAAAGCGAGCAGTGGTCCTGAGAAGGCGCTAGAGAACTTCTTCAACCAGATCACTAGTCCTCTCCCCTAGATCAAAATAGTTTTAAGAAAGAGATCAATGGTTAGTCTTGGGAACTTCACAGATAAAAACACTTTCTGACTAGTCCTCTCTCGTAGATTAGACCGGTCTTAAAAGAAGCAACCAGTAGTCTTGAGAAGGCGCAAGAGAATTTCTTAAACCAGATCACTAGTTCTATCCCCTAGATCAAAATAGTCCAGAGAGAGAGAGAGAGAGAGAGAGAGAAAGAGAGAGATCAATGGTCTTAAGAACTTCACAAATAATGACACCCCCAGAGCAGTAGTCCTCTCTCTCTCTCTTAGATCTGAACGGTCTTAAAGAGAGAGAGCGACCAGTAGTTCTGAGAAGGCGCAAGAGAACTTTTTCAACTAGATCACTAGTCGTCTCTCCTAAATCAAAATAGTTCTAAGGTAGAAATCACTAGCCCAAAAGGGACACAGACGAAACAACAGACTGGTCGTATCTCTAATCAAAATAGTCATAAGAGAGAAAAATACCATATATGTTTTTCTTCGTTTTTAAAATCCTTTTGTTAAATAAATTTAAAGGAGAAATGTTGAACCTTTTTTTAATGATTTATGATAGGCCCCCACAGTAAAAGGCAAAGAGTCAAGCTTTTATTACTTTCTTATATTTTTTTATGCACTATACCAGGGTGATCGCTAACCTCAAATGGGAAAATGGAAAAGTCAATATTTACAAAAACGTGCCATTTCCCTAAAGTAACAAAAGTCTTTGCTTCAGTCGACTTTGAGTGAGTCAATAAAGATTGTTGATTACTCTTTTAATAACTGTTTGTTTGATTTTAACATTTAATATCTGAGAATATTATGAAATACAACCACATGAGTAACGATCTCAGCGACGTTGCCAAATTTATGTTTTTTTAATCTATAACAAACTTCCCTTTTTAAATGGATCATTCTGTATAACGAAACATTCTTAAAACGAACTCTTGGCTGTAGTTCAAACGTTTGACAATCATTATCTACTGTATTTTATTTTCCATAGTAGCTATTTTTCATGTTTATTTAGAGTTTGGGTTGTACATTTTGTATAAAATCATCTTTCGTTCTAAAGATACATTTATCAACCCTTACATTGCTAAACTCGTCTTGACGAACACGTTTTAAAAATGCAACAATATGCAAAACGTCTTTATCAATTATAGAGTATGATAAATGTGGCAACACCGTAGTAATCATTAGCAGGTTCGTTGTGCTTCGTAATCTCTTAGTACCAAACATCATCGAAGTAAATAATGAAATTTTCTTGAACATTTTATGACCACACTGTTGTACGACTGTACGTATTTGATTTACAAAATAAACTTTAACGATTCGCCCAATTTGTTCTTCAAAAAGCAAATTGATATTGTAAACTAATAATAAGCAATCGAATTATTATTAATTTGTATCGGCAAGTTATTGATTATTAACTTGTTTAGTAGACTACTGTTATATTAATGCGTCATTTCTACTCAAATCCATAAATTATAGAGCTTAATAAATGAAAGGGTGCGCTGTAATTTGATTTATTCCAGTATGTTAATAGAGGTTGTTATAGTTGTCTCGTTTCTATATGTATTTGGTGCACATAATAAATAATAGTAAATGACAAAATATTTTCCCCTTTATTTTAAGTAGGTAGGTATAATCCATTAAAAGTACTATTAATATTAATCTTGGAAATATTATCCCAATTTTTTTATAATTACATAAAGGATTACCTGTGGGAAGGGAAAGGTCAATGGAAAAAAAAGTTACATAATGATAATGGCATATTGTTCTTATTTATTGAGTTTGGATACTAAAGTAATTGTATATTTACTGATGACATCAAATAGATACACTCAAACTAATCAATAAATAGGCCTTTATCGTTGATTTTTAGGGTAGGTATAGATTTTCTGTTAAAGCTCTTAAGGTGGGATTTTTTTCAACTCAAAATAGTAGATCAAATATCGCCTTGACATCAAGAGTAGAGAGAAAAAAAAATTCTAATACAAAAAAGCTTCACCCTATACTTTGTCCACCAAACAGATGCAGCTAAGCCATTCCCCATAAATTTGTCAAATAAGGTTCGACCAATAGAAAAATTCTATTCGAATATCGCGTGCTTTTTTTGGGAATGGCTTAGCTGCTTATGTTCGGTGGACAGAGATTAGTGAGTAGTGACAAAACAAGACAACAGAAGGTCTACTCGATTCAAGTGGCTTTTCACTAAAATCCCATACCGGAAGAAACTTAAATCGTTGTGCAAAACACATAAAATACCCCTTAAAGGTGAATACAACCCCAATTGTCTTGAGGAAATTTCAAAATTTCTATTAATTGGTGTGACCACTGCGGCAATGATATTTGGTGTTGAAATGATTGGATCTGGAAGGTAAGGTGCTCCCTAGACAATAGATAGTTACAACTGCATTAAACCTTTTCATAATTGGCTCTCTGGATCAATATTGGAGACCTCAGCTCGTAATACAATTGCACCATCCTTATTCGTTCTGCATCGTTAATCACGCCCATTTTGTAAATTTTATCTATTTACTACCAATTATTTTGAACAAATAATAACTTAAATATAATTAAAAAATATCGCAAATGTTAAAATTAATATTTGGTAGCCTAAGGACTTGCCTTATTTGTTCCTAGTTCCACAACCATACAGATAGCTAGATCAATGTGAGTTGTTTATATTTTGGTTATTTTCTACACTATTTTCTATTTACAAAGTAAATTTTCATCGTAATGAATATTTTAGTAAAGAATCATTACTTTTATTTACATTCTAAACAGGAAAATCTATAAAGTAAATTTGATTTAATTATTTTTAAAATGAATTACATTTGAACAAACATTCAAATGTTATTTTTACCATCATATTATGCTTTATCAAATAATCTAAAAATAAATTTAATACCACTGGTGATGGTGATAATGTATTTTTGTTGTTATTGTAAACATCACATATAAATCCCCAAATTAACAATAAAGCAGTTAAGCGTATAATTCCAAACATAATGGGCCACTACAAAAACTCAATCACCCCTTCTCCTACAAGATAAATAATGTCTTATTTTTTTTCGAAAATATTTTTACATTTTTAGTTTAATGGCTTATTTTATTTATTTATTTAGGACACGAACAAACAAATTATTTCTACCAATTAAGACCACATAACAGGTTACTTACGACCAATAGCTTAACGTACCCTCGAAGTATTAATAAAAACAAACTTAGTCCTGAAACAGGCCTTGACTTCTGGTTTGGCCTGTCCACTGTGCAGGCTCCAGTATGGCCTGTGCAGGCCGCCTGAACAATTGGCACACGCTCCAGTTTGGTCTGTGCAGACCCAGTTATGCTCATAAGCAGGTTACTTTCGACCAATGGCTTAATGTGCCCTCGAAGTACTAATAACAATAAAATGATAAGGCCCGTCTACAAACACAGGCCTTGCCTTCTGGTTTGGACTGTACACTGTGCAGGCGGCCTGATCGCTGTCCAGACGCTCCGGTATGACCTGTTCAGGCCGCCTGAATAAAGTTCACGCTCCAGTTTGGCCTCTGTAGGCCCAATTATGCTCATAAGCAGGTTACTTTCGGCCAGAACGTGCCCTCGAAGTATTAATAAAAACAAACTTAGTCCTGAAACAGGCCTTGACATCTGGTTTGGCCTGTCCACTGTGCAGGCTCCAGTGTGGCCTGTGCAGGCCGCCTGAACAATTGGCACACGCTCCAGTTTGGTCTGTGCAGACCCAGTTATGCTCATAAGCAGGTTACTTTCGACCAATGGCTTAACCCATTAACGCCTAGCGTTGCCATATGGCAACAAGAAACACCTTTGTCTTAAAGACAAGGTAAAAACTTTGAGGAGCTTATGATAACTAAGGTTTCTTGGAATTGTTTGGATGATAATGTATACAATGAGATAAAATATTCGCATTTTTGTTTATGCAACTCAGTTGTAATAAAATTTGTGTTGTAAGTGGAGTGTTTTATTATTAGAAAAAATTATGGATCTTCGATTTGCGTAAGTATTATTTTGATAGGAAAAAAGTTTTTTTTAAGTAGTCTAAGTTGATGTTTGCATAGTATATAGTTAAGATATTATTCTAAAAAAAATGGAATAATATAAAACACCATCCTATCAAATTACAACTACAAAAAGTTTGGCGTTGCCGTATGGCAACGCTAGGCGTTTGAACTCAGTAAATTGATACATTTCACTTATTTTCAATTTTAGACCAGGATTTTCATTGGCCGATGCAATGGCCATGTTAGACGACGGTGATGAATCTTATAACATTTTTGTTGAACCACCAGATCCTCACGTCCATACGGACGAAGACTCCGGGCAAGAGGATGGTGGACGGTTGATAGACAATTTAGGCCCTCGACAATTACGTGCGCCTGCCGAGATTTGTTTGCCTAACAACCAAAGGTTAGGTTCAAACTACGAAGGCGTGCAGTCGTCTTCTTCAACTTCTCCAAATTGCTCTTCCAAAGCAGCCCCAAGTACTAGTGAAACAGCGTGGATGGAAAATAGAAAGAAGAATAAAAAAAAATTTAAGTGGGTACGAGGAGCGGATTTTGACATCTCGAGGCCAAGCGTTTTTCCTAAACCAGACTACTCAAAGTATTCCAACCATTCAATTGTACAAATTTTTGAAGAATTTATAGATGATGAATTTATTCAACATTTGGTAGTAGAAAGTAACAGATATTATGCACTCTTTAAAAATTGCCCTGATCCGCAAATAACAGCTGAGGAAATACACTGCTTCATAGCCATTTTGATCGTAAGTGGCTATAATAATTTGCCCTCAAAAAGGCATTATTGGGATGCAAGTAACGACATGCGAAATGACGCTGTATCTCAGGCAATGAGGCGTGATAGATTTCTACAAATCTGTCGGTTCATCCATTGTGCTGACAACACTCAAATTGATAACACAGACAAGCTTGGAAAATACGACCTATAATGGAAAAACTGAAAAAGAAATTTGTTGGAAATTTTGTTCCTGAAGAGAACTTGGCATTATGACGAAAGTATGGTGAAGTATTTTGGTAGACACGGCTGCAAGCAGTTCATACGTGGTAAACCTATTCGGTTTGGATATAAGGTGAGGTCTAAATAAATAATTGGAAAATGTTTGTTTTATACTTTTTTCTTTTTAAAGGTTTGGAGTTTGAACACAAAATGTGGATACTTAGTGAATTTCGAACTGTACCAAGGACAAAATTCAAAGTCAAATACGAATTATGACGCTTTGTTTGGTAAAGCAGCTAGTCCTTTATTAGTATTACTTGATGAAATGCCCACTACAAAGAAAAAACTACCTTTTCATATGGACAATTTATTTAAAAGTTCCGCATTATTTTCCTTTATGAAATTTCGGGGTTACGCCTGCTGTGGGAACTATTCGTCAAAATAGGATTTGTGCTAATTTTTGTTGTTTCTTGTTGTTCTTTTGTCATTTTATCAAATAAAGAATATTTCATAATTTGACCACTTAATCGCCTAGCGTTGCCATATGGCAACATCAATTATCTCTGTACCCATAATAAATAAAAATTTTTTTTGAATTTTTATATATATTTTGTGAACTAGAGATCAAGTTTTATAAAAATGAACAAAAAAAAACTTAAAAAATTAATTCCGGCGTTAATGGGTTAATGTGCCCTCGAAGTACTAATAACAATAAAATGATAAGACCCGTCTACAAACACAGGCCTTGCCTTCTGGTTTGGACTGTGTACTGTACAGGCGGCCTGGACACTGTACAGGCGGCCTGGACGCTGTCCAGACGCTCCGGTATGGCCTCTCTAGGCCGCCTGAATAAAGTTCACACGCTCCAGTTTGGCCTCTGTAGGCCCAATTATGCTCATAAGCAGGTTACTTTCGACCAATGGCTGAATGTGACCTCGAACTACTAACAATAACAAAGTGATAAGGCCCGTCCACACACACAGGCCTTGACTTCTGGTTTGTCCACTCTGCAGGTGGTCTGAACGCTGTCCAGAAGCTCCAGTATGGCCTGTGCAGGCCGCCTGAACAATTTGCACACGCTCCAGTTTGGTCTGTGCAGACCCAGTTATGCTCATAAGCAAGTTACTTTCGACAAGTGGCTTAATGTGACCTCGAAGTACTAACTATAACAAAGTGATAAGGCCCGTCCACACACACAGGCCTTTACTTCTGGTTTGGCCTGTCCACTCTGCAGGTGGTCTGAACGCTGTCCAGAAGCTCCAGTATGGCCATTGTAGGCCGCCTGAACAATTGGCACAAGCTCCAGTTTGGTCTGTGCAGACTCAGTTATGCTCATAAGCAGGTTACTTTCGACAAGTGGCTTAATGTGCTCTCGAAGTACTAATAACCACAAAATTATAAAGCCCGTCCACACACACAGGTCGTGACTTCTGGTTTGGCCTGTCCACTGTGCAGGCTGCCTGAACGCTGTTCAGAAGCTCCAGTATGGCCTGTGCAGGCCACCTGAACAATGTGCACAAGCTCCAGTTTGGCCTGTGCACACCCAATTATGCTCATAAGCAGGTTACTTTCGACCAATGGCTTAATGTGCCCTCGAAGTACTAATAACAATAAAATGATAAGGCCCGTCTACAAACACAGGCCTTGCCTTCTGGTTTGGACTGTACACTGTGCAGGCGGCCTGATCGCTGTCCAGACGCTCCGGTATGACCTGTTCAGGCCGCCTGAATAAAGTTCACGCTCCAGTTTGGCCTCTGTAGGCCCAATTATGCTCATAAGCAGGTTACTTTCGGCCAGAACGTGCCCTCGAAGTATTAATAAAAACAAACTTAGTCCTGAAACAGGCCTTGACATCTGGTTTGGCCTGTCCACTGTGCAGGCTCCAGTGTGGCCTGTGCAGGCCGCCTGAACAATTGGCACACGCTCCAGTTTGGTCTGTGCAGACCCAATTATGCTCATAAGCAGGTTACTTTCGACCAATGGCTTAATGTGCCCTCGAAGTACTAATAACAATAAAATGATAAGGCCCGTCTACAAAGGCCTTGCCTTCTGGTTTGGCCTGTGCACTGTGCAGGCGGCCTGAACGCTGTCCAGACGCTCCGGTATGGCCTGTGCAGGACGCCTGAACAATGTCCACATTCAGGACCAATTATGCCCATAAGCAGGTCAGGCCTCACACTCAGTTACACTCAGGTCTTGCTTTCCGGTTTTGCCTGTGCATGCGGCTTGAACGTTGTCTAGATGCTCCGGTTTGGCCTGAGTGCGGCCTGCACAGGGCCACAAACCGCATGGCAAGCCAGTATGTGTAGCGCCGCCATTTAAGGCCCGTCCACACACACAGGCTTGTCTTCCGAGCCGTTGCAGCTAGCTGAAGAGTTTGTTCTAACGTTAAACGGTGTGTCCTACGTATTACTTAATTTCCTCACTTTTAACCTTCGTAATACCGATTGGGGTCGAAATGGACCCCACTGCCTGTTTTTGGCTTGCCATTTTGGTAATAATTTTGGGACTTTGTTCTTTTATTTAATCTGTAACTAAAAAGTAGACATTCGATAATATTGAGTACTATTAGGCACTTACTCTGTTGACTAATAATGGAGTAGTACGTACGCTCTACGTAGAGCAAAAAAAATTTTTTATAACGCTGGAAAAATTAAGTGAAACTGACGTATCAAAATTAAATCGATATCTATATCGTAAATTTTTAGTACCTAGTGAATTTTTAAATCGTGAAAATTTGAAAAAGTGCGTAATTGCTTACACTTTTACTGTACCGGATGACAACATAATGCATCTGAGACATAAATTCATTTTATTTATTAAATTATATCAAATTTTCTTTTCAAAAATCTAAAATTTTGAGGAACAATATTTAGAATTTCAAAAGAGCTATCAAATGATACCGAACTCGACATTTTATCACATCGACGCTAAGCGTCGCGACGTTCAACTTTTCTATATCTTATAAGAACCTGTTGTTTTTTTTGCATAAAATTACTCAGTTGGTTTGTCTAAATTCGAACACCAAACGAGAAGGTTGTACTTTTTAGGTTATGTTATGTTATTACGTTATGTTAATTATGTTACTTTATGTTATTTTTGACGATGAAAAATTACGTAAAACTTAGTTTTTCAAGTTATAGAAATCCAAGTTCTTTAAAAAAAATTAAATTAGTTATCAAGAAGGCAAAAGAAACATAATTTTTTTTTATAATTTAATTTTTTTTTATAATTTAATTTTTTTTAGCAACTTTTCCTTTAAAATTAAGACTTGATTTATTCTAATTATTAAGGCGAATCTGATGCTCGTAGTCAAATTTCAGCCACCCTGTAAAAATAAAATTTCTCATAGCGTTTTCAAATATGAGATATTTTCTTTAAAATACAAACATAGAGAGCACGTTTATTCAGAAAACGAAGAAAAATAGAAATTTCACAGCTTTGAAAAGAAAATGATATAATAAATAAAATGAACTTAAATAGGGGGCGCTTTGCGTTGTCATCCGGTACAGTAAAAGTGGATAAGCACATTTTCGAATTTTCACGATCTAAAATATTCACTACTAAAAATTTACGATATCGTAGATATCGATTTTAATTTTGATACAACGTTTTCACTTAATTTTTTCATCGTTATAAAAAAAATTTTAATTTAGCTATACGTACTAACTCCATTATTATTCAACAAAGTAAGTGCCATTTTACGTGTTCATGTACCTACATACGAAATTACAAAATTCTCTTTTCAAGTGTTTTGTGTTAAAGTAATTTGAATATTTGTAGTGTGCACTTTAAACAAACCATCAAAATGCATTAATGTTTTGCAGTTAGCTGTTTAGCATGTTATTCATATTCACCCTCGAAAAGGAAATAAAAATAAGTTTTATTACTTTTTGAGATTATTAAAGTTTAATTATTATTATTAATCAATAATTTTTAAACGGAAAATTTTATGGAAATATTTATCATAATAATTTTGTCCTGGACACCTCTGGGGTATTATTTCGTCACAGTTGTTAATTTTCTATATATCAAGTTACCCTCTGTTTTTAGTTTTATTTATAAGTTTTTCAGATTTATTTTTACACCTATCACTTTTTTATTTTTATAAAAATATAAAAACCTTTCTCCTTATACAATATTTTTTCGCTTGTGTGCTGCAATAGTCTTACCGATCGCCCTATGAGTTGACAATAAATAAATATTCCATACGTTTTGTCAATATTTGTTTCAAACATAGTGCGGATATAACGTTAATAGAAAATATTTTTCAAGTGTAGAAAATTTATACAGGAAACCTGGCCGTCATAAAAAAACAACAATATTTCTACACCCCCAAGCTATAAATAAAGTTAGGTCAAAATTTAATTAACCTTTGATTGCACAACCTGGGCTTTGGAAGCCCGACAAGGTTTTACTTTTATTGTTAATGTCCAAAGCACACAAAAGTGACCTATTATAGATACTAAAATGCCAAAAATTCAAATAATGCATACCTAACAGAGATTACACACTATACACACTTTGCTATTTTGAGCTAATTTTAGGCATTTTCATATCAAATTTTAGCCGTTTTAAAACGTGGAAAATTAGTTTTATTTATAGTTTCAGATGTAGAATTTTATGCCCTACAACTTTTATTACAAGCTTTTTTGGATAAAATAATTAGGAAAGCACGAAATTACGAAAGTGTGATTTTACATATTAAATGCGTGATGGCAGGCTTTGGTATGTAAAGCCTAGACTTAAAATTCCGAATTTTATTCAGTCGTCTCTTAATATAGGAGCAAATCTAAAAGTGGTTTTAAGTACTCTTACCATGAAGGTGAATATTAATTTCGGATAATACAATAATGGGATATCCACCGCATGAACGGAATTTACTACAAATGTCGCTATTTTGAACTAATTTTAGGCATTTTCATATCAAATTTTAGCCGTTTTAAAAAGTGGAAAATTAGTTTTATTTATAGTTTCAGATGTAGAATTTTATGCCCTACAACTTTTATTACAAGCTTTTTTGGATAAAATAATTAGGAAAGCACGAAATTACGAAAGTGTGATTTTACATATTAAATGCGTGATGGCAGGCTTTGGTATGTAAAGCCTAGACTTAAAATTCCGAATTTTATTCAGTCGTCTCTTAATATAGGAGCAAATCTAAAAGTGGTTTTAAGTACTCTTACCATGAAGGTGAATATTAATTTCGGATAATACAATAATGGGGTATCCACCGCATGAACGGAATTTACTACAAATGTCGCTATTTTGAACTAATTTTAGGCATTTTCATATCAAATTTTAGCCGTTTTAAAAAGTGGAAAATTAGTTTTATTTATAGTTTCAGATGTAGAATTTTATGCCCTACAACTTTTATTACAAGCTTTTTTGGATAAAATAATTAGGAAAGCACGAAATTACGAAAGTGTGATTTTACATATTAAATGCGTGATGGCAGGCTTTGGTATGTAAAGCCTAGACTTAAAATTCCGAATTTTATTCAGTCGTCTCTTAATATAGGAGAAAATCTAAAAGTGGTTTTAAGTACTCCTACCATGAAGGTGAATATTAATTTCGGATAATACAATAATGGGGTAACCACCGCATGAACGGAATTTACTACTAATGTCGCTATTTTGAGCTAATTTTAGGCATTTTCATATCAAATTTTAGCCGTTTTAAAAAGTGGAAAATTAGTTTTATTTATAGTTTCAGATGTAGAATTTTATGCCCTACAACTTTTATTACAAGCTTTTTTGGATAAAATAATTAGGAAAGCACGAAATTACGAAAGTGTGATTTTACATATTAAATGCGTGATGGCAGGCTTTGGTATGTAAAGCCTAGACTTAAAATTCCGAATTTTATTCAGTCGTCTCTTAATATAGGAGCAAATCTAAAAGTGGTTTTAAGTACTCTTACCATGACGGTGAATATTAATTTCGGATAATACAATAATGGGGTAACCACCGCATGAACGGAATTTACTACTAATGTCGCTATTTTGAGCTAATTTTAAGCATTTTCATATCAAATTTTAGCCGTTTTAAAAAGTGGAAAATTAGTTTTATTTATAGTTTCAGATGTAGAATTTTATGCCCTACAACTTTTATTACAAGCTTTTTTGGATAAAATAATTAGGAAAGCACGAAATTACGAAAGTGTGATTTTACATATTAAATACGTGATGGCAGGCTTTGGTATGTAAAGCCTAGACTTAAAATTCCGAATTTTATTCAGTCGTCTCTTAATATAGGAGCAAATCTAAAAGTGGTTTTAAGTACTCTTACCATGAAGGTGAATATTAATTTCGGATAATACAATAATGGGGTATCCACCGCATGAACGGAATTTACTACAAATGTCGCTATTTTGAGCTAATTTTAGGCATTTTCATATTCAATTTTAGCCGTTTCGAGCCCGGAAAATTCATTTTGTTTATAGGTTCAGATGCAGAATTTTATGCCTACAACTTTTATTTAAAGCTTTTTTGGATAAAATAATTAGGAAAGTAGGAAACTATGAAAGTGTGATGTTACATATTAAATGCCTGTTGGCAGACTTTGGTGTGTACAACATAAACTTAAATTTCAGAATTTTATTAAGTCGTCTCCTAATATAGGAGCAGATCTAAAAGTGGTTTTAAGTGCTCTTGCCATGAAGGTGAATATTAATTTCGGATAATACAATAATGGGGTAACCACCCCATGAGCGGAATTTACTACGAATGTCGCTATTTTGAGCTAATTTTAGGCATATTCATATCCAATTTTAGCCGTTTTAGAGCGCGAAAAATTAATTTTCTTTATTGATTAAGATGTAGAATTTTATGCTCTACAACTTTCATTCTAAGCCTTTTTGGCTAAAATAATTAGGTAAGCAGGAAATTACGAAAGTGTGATCTTACATGTTAAATTCCTGATGGGTTTGAAAAAACCTTTTAAAATTCAGAATTTTATTCAGTTGTCTCTTAATGTAGGAGCAGATCTAAAAGTGGTTTCAAGTGCTCTTGCCATGATAAGGATTATTAATATCGAATAATACAATAATGGGATAACCCCCCCCCCCATGTACGGATATTCCGGGATAAACTGCAACTAATAGTTGAACAAACATGGACGAAAACCCAGAAGCACTTCTATTTATCCAATTGCGATAAAAAAATACTTAAAAAACTTACACATCAGTGCTTAATCTTTGATTAAAAAATATAATGTTCTTTTGTGTCACAAGCACAGCTTGTGGATTGACGAGATCCTAGTTATTACTTATTACGTTACATAAACTTCTGAAATTGTTTACACTTAAATAAATTTCAATTAAAATTATTTTTTTCAGTCGAAAATAAAAAGAGAAAAACCTTGATTCGTCCGTTTCAAAAAGATATAAAAAAACTGTAAAATTAAGATTATTTTTGAAAATTTAAATAAAATTGTAATTTATATGCATTTTACGTTTTTCATCACCTTACAATTTGAATTTTTAAATGGAAAAACTATTAAAGTAAATACGCTTTGCAATTGAAAATTTTCCTGGTTTTAAAATCTTCAAAAATTTATAAATTATAAATAGTCCGGTCTCGGCCATTTTAGTTACACTTTTAAACGTCAAAATGACATTTGTATGGAAGAGTCGATAAAACAGTGTCCTAAACGCTCCTTTATATCTCTGTCGATTTTAGGACCTTAGACAGAGATAGAGAATATGCATATGGGCATTTTCTCTTCTTCTATTAAATTTATTATTTTATTTCAATTATTTCATTTATTCTATTATTAATTGTTAATGCTATCTCTTATTACAAGTCTGCATAAACGTCTTAAAGCGCCAATTTCCAAAACTTTTGTCTTTCTCCATTTGCTTTTGTTAATCTCCACACTTCCGCTCCATATAGGTTGCTATTATGCTATTGTATTGTGTTTGTATGTAGTTAATTTTCCACTTTTTGTTGTAGTACAAATTATTAATTATAAAGTCGTACTTTGATCTCGTCGATTCGAGTCGAGAGAATTTCGTTAATTTGAAAAAAAATTGAAATGCTGTTGTAGTGGTATTTTATTCCGCGAATAATTAATCTAATTGTTGAAATAAAATTAAGTTAATGTTAATTAACTTTGTATGTAATTTTAAAACAGTCGTCAATTAGCACAATATCCTTATTTAGAACGAGACAAAAATATACAATTATTTAAAAAAAATGTAAATTTAAATCTCACTTTTATGAATTTTTGTCGCTCGAAAGGAAAATTCTTAAATTATAAAAACGTTCCCTCTTTAATTTCCACACTTAAATTTACAATTCGCGAGATAAAATCTCGGAAAATGTTTAAAAAATTGCCAAGATTGAAACACGTAACCTTATTTTTCTAATTTTGATGTGAAGGTTACAAAGATTGGTGTTAGTTTGATGTGTTAAATTTTGAATTTACCGCTTAATAAATAATTGAAATACCTATGATCCAAGATACGTTTGTGGCTATAACTTCAGTACACTTTCAGTGTCCGCGAGGTCCATAAAATATTTATTACAAAGACCTCGAGCAGCTAAAACATCATTATCCCAAATAAACTAGTCAACTTAGGTTTTAAACTCTCCGAGAAATTTATTAACACGCCAGTGCTCGCTACGGTGGCACCATGCCAGAGGGTTTCGTAAAAATTAACAAACATTTTTCTCGTTAAAGTCAGTTGGCTGAGCTTTAAGATATGCTTTCCCAACTACACTAGCAATAATTTCAATAAGATATAATTACCTAAATTAATTATTAAGTGTTATATTTTAACTACCAAACACAAAAACCACAGCGCGTCGAGCCGCTTGCTAGTAGACTAGCATTAACATTGACACTGCATCGACATCGACAAGTAGGCCAACAACTAACTAGACAAACCCTTAGAAAGTGCATTTCTATGCGCGAGCACTACAGGGTTAACTGTAATAGTTCAAAACACCCAGTTTTTTATAACGTTAAACGTTTAGCTGATACGTGTAATATTAAAAAAAATTGTTGTACTATACAATCTGTAATTCCGTATCAATATTTACGACGTTTTTAATATTTATAAGCTACTTTTGTGCCCATAATTTCCTTACTTATACATAACTCATAAGCTTATAAAACTTAACAAATTGGGTATGTCAAATAATAATTATACAGGATGTCTCAGGGGCAACACGAAATACTTAACATTTAGGTAATAACCCATTACTCTGAAGACGAGGTGGGAATAAGCTTCAAAATGGAACTATTAAATTTTAACTGCTTTGAAATTCAACTTAAATTAATGCCACGAGCCACGAATCAAATTACGATGCACAAATTAAACAAAATTTTCAAAAACCGAGTGTGTATTACAGAAATTATAATGAAAGCTTAAGTAATTGAAACAAAAAAACTTACCTTTATCAAGTTGTTGAAGTGGGGTTCACTCGAAACTTTATTTCAAAAATCCAAAAGGCACAAAACACTGAAACAAAAATAAAGAGACTGTAATTACACTAAATTTTGAAGTTAATTATTTTTAATTATTTAAATATTTTACAAATTTAAAGGCAGATTTGTAAATAAATGAATAAAAACTAAAAGTTCTTGGTTCTAACGACATTATCAACAAAATCATCAATTTTCCTACCAGATTTTGTCAATTCATTTTACTTTATTCTTTTTAGTTTTTGGGATATCCGCCCGCAAAAATCGTTATTGTATAGAAAAAATTGTTAACTTTAATAATATAGAAGAGGAAATTTAATGCTCTACAATTTTCTTTCTAAAGACTTTTACTGTAAAACGAACGGCTGAGGTGTTACAAGCAAAAGTTTGATGAAAAACGTGGGGCATATTTTTTTTTAATACTCGGACATTAGCGATGTTTGCGGGCTGATATCTCAAAAACTATAAGTAATAGAGAAAAAAGTAATAGAAACGATCTTGTAGGAAATTTAATAAGCTTTCATTTTTATAAGAATAAATTTTTCTCTAAAACAAACCGTTTTTGGGATACAAGGGAAAACCTCAATAACAGAACCTCTCCGCCAACTCCCGCCCTTACCATTATACGAGTAGCTAGGACCGGGAGCTTTCAGTATTTTTACCTCATAACTACTCCTTTAACTACTTTAAGGGTGTTATTTAGTGAAAAAAAAATCTATTCTATAAACCTTTCATTGACTAACCCTAGTTCTAAATGTGGAACACACTCCGTATATGCATGATGAGCATACGCTTAAAGCATCAAAATCTACCAAAAATTGACGTCAATTCTTGTTATTTAAGCATCAACAAAACAAATTATTGATTTTCATATAAAATAAGTTCTCGACAAACACCGTTAAACCATAATATTAATATTATCTGAATAGAGTTAATACCGCACGTATCGCGTATATAATATAATTTATGTACATTAAACGACAATCTTCGTTTAAAATTGCTCTAAGATGCCTCACATTTCTTACAGAATTATTTAATACACCTCAATGATGTGTATCGGTGATAGCAAAGCTGATGGTGAATTAATTGATGGGTCTTTTGCTTGTATAAGCTGTATCTAAAGAGACGCAGTAATTATTAGAGCTTTGAAGTTAAAGTAAAATTGTGGTCTATTACGTCTTTTACAGCGTCTGTTGTTAAGCGTCTGGTAAATAATTAAAACTGGAAATATTGTAGAATTAATTGAAATATTAAATAAACACATAAATTTCAACTCGAAGCACCGTAGCTTCACGAGACAATAATCTTCGGAGAGAATCTTAGACATTTGAATCGTTTTAAGTCTCGGAAAATTCCAAATATATTGCAGTAAAAGATTAAAGCTTACAATTTAGACTTTTATAATAATGTAGGTCTGAGTGTGGATCTGCATGTGAATCAGCCTCTATAACGTGATGTCCTTAAAACTTCAGAAGGCGTACAAAGACTATAAATGATACTGAATACGAATACACGAACAGCCTTTGCTTCGACTTGAGGGTCTGTAAATTCTATACAGTTTTCTGATGTCTTCCTATAAATACGATATTCTCATCATCTTACGTTCAAGCCTACAAACGTTTGAAATTCGTCCAAGCGCTCTCCCTATCTGTTGCTTTCACCGTCCCAAATTTAGACGTTTATATACAAATGTACAAAGAAGGCATTAACGATATTAATTTTTGTTGCTTTTAATATTAGTAAAACTAAATAACGTCTTGTTAAGTAGTTTGTACTTTGTGGCAACTAAATATAGCATCTCTGATTTCTTGTTAGCAGCTTCCGCCGTTAATCACCCCTGAAGCTAAACCCAAACATAACTAATTCACGACATCGCAGTTTGGAAGATAACGTATGTGAGGTCGGTTGTTTTATTGTAGAGCACTTATCATCACTATGGTCTTTATAGTTTATTTTGAGTTAACGTCAAAGTTAGTCTACATAACAGACCGCTTTTTACATAACTTTTAGGTAGTTTTTACTGTGTATTTTGTTTTTTTATTGTTATTGGCTTGCCTTTTAAAATATTTGTCGATCATTTTGGTAATTTTTGTAGTAATTTCATCGTGGAACTAACTGTGGCGAACTGACGGTAATAGTATTTTAAAAATGTTAAAATACATGAGAGCTTTTGGGGTACAAAAGTTCTGCCGGCTCTTTGCCGACCTCCTACCGGTTCACTGCCTGCTATCTGCCGGTTATCTGCCGGCTATCTGCCGGCTCTCTGCCGGCTTTCTGCAGGCTTTCTGCCGGCCTTCTACCAGCCTTCAACCAGCTCTTTAACGACTCTCAACCTGTTCTCCGCCGGCTTCTTAAAATTAGCAGGCTCTCTGCAGGCTCACTGCAGGCTCTCTGCAGGCTCACTGCAAACTCTCTGCAGGCTCAGTGCAAGCTCTCTGCAGGCTATCTGTAGGCTCTCAGTCGACTATCTGTCTGCTCTCTGCCGAATATTTCTATCTCTCTCTATCGGCTCTCTATCTACTATCTATAGGTTCTCTATCGTCTCTCTATCTACTTTCTGTAGCCACTCTATAGTCTCTCAGTCGTCTCCCTGTCTTCCCTCTGCCGTCTCTGTGCCGGACCTATGCCGTCTCCACCTTCTCTCTGCCGTCTCTGTGTCGTCTCTTTACCGTCTCTCTGCAGGCTCTCTGCCGGCCTTTTGCCGGCTCCGTGCCGGCCTACTGCCGGCTTTCTGCCGGTTCTCTGACGGCCTTCAACCGGCTCTTTGTTGACCCTCTACCTGCTCTCTGCTGGCTTCTTGCAGTTTGCAGGTTCTCTGCAGGCTTACTGCAAGCTACCTGTAGGCTCACAACGACTATTTTTCTGCTCTCTGTCGAATATCTGTAGGCTCTCGATCTACTATCTATAGGTCCTATATTGGCTCTCTATCTACTCTCTGTAGCTTCTCTGTAGTCTTCCTGTCTTTCCTCTGCCGTCTCTGTGCTGGCCCTGTGCCGTCTCTACCATCTCTCTGCCGTCTCTGTGCTATCTCTCTACCGTCTCTCTGCAGGACCACTGCAGGCTCTCTGCCGGTTCCCTGCCGGCTTTCTGCCGGTTTTCTACCGGCCTTCTGTCGGCCTACAACCGACTCTTTGTTGACTCTCTACCTGCTCTCTGTCCGCTCCTTGAAGTTAGCAGGCTCTCTGCAGGCTCACTGCAGGCTCTCTGCAGGCTATCTGTAGGCTCTCAGTCGACTATTCGTCTGCTCTCTACCCAATATATGTAGGCTCTCTATCTACTATCTATAGTTTCTCTATCGTCTTTCTCTATAGCCTCTCTGTCGTCTCCCTGTCTCGGCGCCGGCCCTGTGCCGTCTCCACCTTCCTTCTGCCGTCTCTTTATCGTCTCTCTGCAGGCTCTCTGCCGGCCTTTGCCGGCTCCGTGCCGGCCTACTGCCGGCTTTCTGCCGCTTCTCTGACGGCGTCCAACCGGCTCTTTGTTGACTCTCTACCTGCTCTCTGCTGGCTTCTTGCAGTTTGCAGGTTCTCTGCAGCTTTACTGCAAGCTACCTGTATGCTCTCAACGACTATTTTTCTGCTCTTTGTCGAATATCTGTAGGCTCTCTATTTACTATCTATAGGTCCTTTATCGACTCTCTATCTACTCTCAGTAGCTTCTCTGTAGTCTCCCTGTCTTTTCTCTGCCGTCTCTGTGCTGACCCTGTGCCGTCTCTACCATCTCTCTGTCGTCTCTCTGTGCTATCTCTCTACCGTCTCTCTGCAGGATAACTGCAGGCTCCCTGCCGGCCTTCTGCCGGTTTTCTACCGACCTATCTGTAGGCCTTCAGTCGACTATTTGTCGACATATCTACCATCTATAGTTTCTGTATCGTCTTTCTATCTACTTTCTGTAGCCTCTCTATAGCCTCTCTGTCGTCTCCCTGTCTCGGTGCAGGCCCTGTGCCGTCTCTACCGTCTCTGTGCCGTCTCTCTGCAGGCTCTCTACCGGTTCTCTGCCGGCTCTCTGCTGGCTCTCTGTCGGCTCTCTTCCGGTTCTCTGCCGGATTTCTGCCGGCCCTCAACTGGCTCTTTGTTGACTCTCTACCTGCTCTGTGCCACCTTCTAGCAGTTTGCAGGTTCTCTGCAGGCTTACTGCAGGCTACCTGTAGGCTCTCAGTCGACTATTTGTCTGCTCTCTGTCGAATGTCTGTAGGCTATCTATCTACTACTCTTAGGTTCTTCATCGGCTCCCTATCTACTCTCTGTAACTTCTCTGTAGTCTCTCTGTCGTCCCTCTGTCGTCTATCTGTCTTCCCTCTCCCGGCCCTGTATCGTCTCTGTGCCGGCCCTGTGCCGTCTTTGTACCGTCTCTATTTCGTCTCTCTGTCGGCTCTCTGTAAGCTCTCTGACGGCTTTCTGCCTGTTCTCTGCCAACCTCCTGCCGGTTTTCTGTCGGCGCTCTGCCGGCTTTCTACCGGCTATCTACCGAACTTATACTGGCTCTTTGCCGGCTCTCTGTCAGCTCCTTGCAGTTTGCAGGCTCTCTGCAGGCTATCTGTAGACTCTCAGTCGACTATCTGTCTGCTCTCTGCCGAATATCTGTCGGCTCTCTATCGACTCTCTAGCGGCTTCCTGCCGGCTTTGTATAGGCTCTTTTTAGGCTCTCTATTTGTTCTCTGTAGGCTCTCTGAAGGTTTTCTGTAGGCTCTCTCTCGGTTCCCTGTAAGCTATCTGTTGGCAATCTACTTTCTATTACCAACTCAAAATAGAAAAAATCCAGTATGTACCATTTCAAGAAGAATTTTTATCAATAGTTCCAAAAGTTATTGATCTCTAAATTTTATTGGTGCCCTTTGTATATTTAGTCTAAAATAAAAATGTTGTAGGGCATATTTAGCTTTTAAAAAATTTTCACAAATTCGTTCAATTTTCTAGTACTAGGTAGTCAAATGTCATTCGAAAGAGTTTTTTTTTGCTATAACTCGCTAAATATTGATCTTACGATAATATTAGTTCATAAAAAAATATTAGCCATAAAATTCTCTACAATTTTGATAAAAAAGAATTTTTTAGTATGAGTGTTGGTTTTTGCGCAATAGCGAGATGTGCTAGAGGGTTGTTCGCTTTTGTATGGTACAGCGCAGCGCTAGAAGCGCTCAAGGTACAGTTAGCCTCACAATTAATGGCCACCCTGGCTGTACGTTTAGCACAAATTGTGAATGTAACCATCATAACACCCCATACTTAAATTGAGAGGTAATTTTAGTTTGCCAACAAGTAGTAAATCAACAACCTCCCCTTCTGTCCTTTCGTCGTTGTTTGCAAATAACTACCCTGGCCAATAGTTGTGAGGCTGGTTGTACATGAGGACGAAAATCGCCGTAGTTTTTTAGTTTTCATCACATAGAAATTAAAAAATAGACACTTTAAGGTACTTGATTTGAGCTTTCGAATACATATTTTTAATTAATTTTTTTATAATTTATTGTTGACCTCAAAAGCGCTTTTGAAATCGAAAAACCATTTCTCGACTTTTTGCAATATTTATCGAAACTATAAAAATAAGTTAAAAGTTTACGAAAAATATTAAATTTTAAAGCCTCAAGGGGTAAGACACTTTTTATTAAAGTTTATGTGTTTGCGTACCTCGCAGCAATTTTGCAAAGTAACGTCCTTTCAGTAGTTTACGTTACTAATTGCGACTCGAGGCGCTAAATTCTATGTTTCATAGTCTTACAAGAGCCAAACAAATTAGCATAGAGTTTGTTCAAGAAAGACCATGTTATATCAGTCATTAAATGTAAAACCATAAAAATTTTGCATACCAAACCTAAATATCCTTACATTGTGTTACAAATTAAAACTTGAAACTTTTATTGGAGTTGTACTACATTTTTATAGGTATTAAAAAAAACCTTAAAGTACCCAGGATAATTGGAAAGAAAATTGTTATCTGTGGGTAGTTTTCTCGTCTGACAAATAGGTAAATTAAAGGGTGGAAAATTTAACAAAAATTTAACTACACGGCTCGTTTAGAACAGTCGTTCTC
Source organism: Malthinus seriepunctatus (assembly GCA_963924605.1). Lineage (NCBI taxonomy): Eukaryota > Metazoa > Arthropoda > Insecta > Coleoptera > Cantharidae > Malthinus > Malthinus seriepunctatus. The sequence continues at coordinate 19,740,830 of OZ004602.1, read as the reverse complement.
ATTAGACGTTTTAAATAATGAATTCGTTTCGGAAAACCTTAATTTTAGTGAAAAGTCGTGTGCCCTCTATTTAACTTACTAAAAATCCTCTAAATTACGACATATGCTAATCAAGCCATCTTGAAATATGTCACTAGTTTTTTCAGCTGTTCACCTTCTCACAAATAATTATAAGGGATACTTTTTGTATCCCTTATAATACTGGAGTTTTTTCAGAATTAGCTCTTTGTTATGTTGTATTTTGATCTATGTGGGTACTATGAAATTGAAACTAATTATTTAACAAGTTCAAACAAACAGCTTAATTGGGAGAGAGGGAATTTAAAAATCAATTTTTCACATTTAACCCCCTATATTTGATATACTACTTAAACAACTTCTTTAACTAGATAATATACGCGCGCAATTGAGTTCGTTTAAGTACTTAAAAGGTTTTGGCTTTAAATTTACAGTATATCTTTATACCGTGACATTACACAATTATGGCAATTAACCTTGCCATCAAGTAAAGTACTTGATTGGTAAATGCTTTGGCTGTATACATACAACCAAAAACAAATTTAGGATGCGCAAATCCTTTAAATAGCTTCGAGTAGATTTATATCTACAACAAGTAACGCATTACGCTTAAACACGTAATTATTTTTAAAAAAAGTACTAATCTAATATGTGAATTTAACCCATAAAATTTAAATTTATTGTTATTACATTCAATAGATCACAAGACTTATCTTTAGTAGGTATTCAATTTAATTTTAGATTAGCTATTAAATTAGCTTAATTTAGACTAAGTTTATACATAAAGTTATAATCGAATTTTTTTTCAAAATAAATACGCTTTTAAACGCCTGTTTAAAATAATTTTATAAATCGTAATGATGTTGGTGTGCAATTACCCTTATCTAAAGTGCAAACCCGCCTTAATGCATGCACGCATTAAACGTAATGTTGAAAAATTATTCCTGTCAGTTTTTGTTCTATCCGCAAGAAAAGGTTGAAACTTTCAATAAAGGAAATTTAAAAAAAGCTCAAAATGTACTTATTGAAATATGAGTAATACGCCTACTTTGCTATTGAATTTTTTTTAAAGTGGTAAGAGGCTCCTATTGTAGTCGAATACTATCGTAATCAATTTGTTATTGAAAAAGAGAAAAAAAACACTTAAAGTTCATCCACTTGTGGATGGATTCTCCATTTACCTATTTATAGCTTAAAAACCTTCACTAGCTCTTTTATGGAATGCCTGGTTTACATGGTGCCAGTCGACTTGCCATCCTAGATGTATAATAGCCAATAATCCAGTAATTGGTGTACTAACTGGCTTTGCTGATTTTATTACCACTTGTAATCAGGATGAGTTGGTACTGATGAGAATAGCCAGTTAGTGCCTAATCAGTTAGAAAGAAACTCATCACTCATCAGATCTAAGAAAGAGGACTAGCGCTTTAAGAGGTGTCCTCATCTGTGAAGTTCTCAGGACCATTGATCTTTCCCTTAGGACCGTATTAATCTTAGGGAGATGAGTAGTGATCTCAGGATCAACACGTTCGATCCGCGTCGTTTCAGAATTATTGATCGGAGGACTACAACAGATCTAGAAGAAGCCCAAGTGGTCGAATTTTATTAAGAAATTTACCAGGTAAACATAGCTTTACCGCCTGCATTGGTTAGACTCTAGTCAAGTTGATTAGCTCGCCAGACTTTTTCCGTATACAGCTGGCTTAATTAACTGATTTTATTACCACTTGCAATCAGAATGAATTGGTACTGGTGAGAATAGTCAGTTAATGCCTAATCAGTTCTCTCTAAGCTCTAAGAAAGAATACTAGTGCTCTTGGAGATGCCCTTATCTGTGAAGTACCATTGATCTCTCCCTTAGGACTATATTAATCTTAGGGAGATGACTAGTGATCTCATGATTACCCCGTTTAATCCGTGTCGTTTCAGAACTATTGATGGGAGAACTACAGATCTAGACGGAACCCAAGTGGTCGCATCTTATTAAGAGATGTACCAGATAAACACAGCTTTACCGCCTGCATTGGTTAGACTCTAGTCAATTTCACTAGCTCGCCAGACTTCTTCCGTATAAACCTGGTTTAATTAACCGATTTTATTACCACTTATAATCAGGATGAGTTGATACTGGTGAGAAGAGTCAGTTAATGCCCTAATCAGTTAGAAAGAAACTCATCAGATCCAAGAAAGAGAAGTAGTGCTCTGGGAGTTGCCCTTATATGTGAAGTTCTCAGGACCATTGATAACTCCTTTAGGACTATATTAATCTTAAGGGGTCACTAGTGACCTTAGAATTACCCCGTTCTATCCGTGTCGTTCCAGAACTATTGATGGGAGGACTACAGATCTGAAAGGAACCCAAGTGGTCGCATCTTATTAAGAGATGTACCAGATAAACACAGCTTTACCGCCTGCATTGATTAGACTCTAGTCAAGTTGACTAGCTCGTCCGACTTCTTCCGTATACAGCTGGCTTAATTAACTAATTTTATTACCACTTGCAATCAGGATGAGTTGGACTGATAAGAATAGCCAGTTAGTGCCTGATCAGTTAGAAAGAAACTCATCAGATCTAAGAAAGAGAAGTAGTGCTCTGGGAGGTGCTCTTATCTGTGAAGTTCTTAGTACCATTGATAACATGATAATTCCTTTAGGATTATATTAATCTTAGGGAGATGACTAGTGACCTCAGGATTACCTCGTTCCATCCGGGTCGTTCTAGAACTATTGATGAGGGGACTACAGATCTGTAAGAAATTCAAGTGGTCCGTTAAGAGATTGTATTTACCAGGTAAACACAGTTTTAAATCATGCATTGGTTAGGGCAGCCGTAGTAAAGCCTGATGATTTGGAACAGGCTTAACGCTAAAGCCAAGAACCGCACCTATCACCTTGCCTCCACACGTACAGATTTTTACTACTGTTCGCTTCGATTCCACTGTGCAGACCCAGTCTGGTCTGGAGAGCCTAAGCGTTTGTATAGGCCTTAACTGCGTAAGCAAGCCAGATCTACGATTTTGTCTCCACACCTGCAGGCTTTTAAACCTCCTACAAACGCTTAGGCTTTTACTTCGGCAGGACTGTGCAGACAAAATATGACCAGGTTAGCCGGAACTACGATTTTGCCACGGGTGTGCCAAAGTAAAAGTCTGCGTAGGCACGTCGCTTATCACATCCCTTCCACCTACTACACAGGCAGACAACCTGAATGAAGTACAGACGCTCCAGCTCCGGTTTGACTTACGTGCAGACTGGGAATGACGTCTGCACACGTGCAGGCTTTTAAACCAGCTACCAGTGCTCAGGCTTTTACTACGACTGGGGCTGTACAAGTCAAAATTACGCAGTCAAGTTGTCACAGGTGTGCCATAGTAAAAGGCTGAGCATTTGTAACGGGTTTATAACTGCGCGGGCAAGTAGAAACTATTACTTTTCCATCATCCTTGCAGACTTGTGCAGTGTACAGGCTAAAACTTCTCAGGCCGCCTAAACGATCTACAGAGATACTCTAATTTGTCAGTCTGCACAAGCGTACCGTTATACAAGCCTGAGCGTTAGTAGCGACCTTTAGGTACGATAACGATAATTTTTGTTTTTAATTTTACCATTCGTGACCTGTTGAAAAAACAATTAAAAACTAAATTATCGTAAAAACACTATTGTTTTACATTCTTTTGCTGTTTTACTATCTCACACCATCGCCAATGAATTTTGTAATTCTCTACCACCGAATAACGTCAATCTTCTAAACGCTATTTTAATTTGTTTAAATTTCAACGTTGCTTTCCGGTCAAGTTTCCTCTTTATACTTCGTAGGTATTTTATTTTGTGCAATAATAATAAATTAGAGAACGGAGTTTATGCATTTTATACATTTGTCAATTGTCGTAGGAGAACGATTAAACTCTGTATACAGGCAAATCACACCCTTTCAAGTCGATTAAGACCAATTAAGTTTAGCATATTTGACACAATTGTGCATATTTCGCAATATTTTGCATATTTTTGCATATATTTAAGGGAAATTTGCTAGAAAGAGGTAACGGTACGAACGAAAGTGGTCAACTCGACAACACAATTATGTGCGAAAATTACCTACTTCGTTTTAAATACGTCATTTGTATTAATATACAATAACAGTTGAAAACTAATAGCGGTTTTCCAATACTAATTTTTCAAATTTTGTTTAAAAATTAGTCGGCTGCGTAGCGCATAAAGTTTGACGCTAAACTATTGCTTTGCATAATACAGCACCGTTGAGAGTTTAAATGTACGCTTATCTAAGTAATTTTAATCGCCAGCTTTTTGAAAGAATTGTAAACTTTCATTTTCAAATTTCATCGCTAGTAATTTTAAATGCTACTCTTTGTTACATAAAATTATTGTTTTGTTTTACCTGTGACATAAACACTCAAAAACAAAGAGTAAAAAATTACTTTTAGAACATTGTGTTCAAGTCAGAGCTCTTGTAGAAATAGAAATATCATCAATGGAGATTGACTTTTATATAGAAGGCAATTGTTCTTAAATTGATTTTTGTACAAGAAATTGAAAGCTTTCTAAAATGTGTGTTATTGATCTACATTTAACAGACAGTAATTACAGTGAAATAAGTAACAATGAAAATTAACCAACAGGTGAATAGATATTATTTTAACGCAAAACCCAAAGGAATTTTCTCAACACAATTTTCTTGTTTGAGATATGTTGAAAATTAGGGTTTAAACGGACAATAAAGAAGTTAAGTGAGACAGTTTTTGTTTTTGGGTGAGAAGTTTCAATTCCCGATAGCTTAAGCTCAAAAAGTATAGAAATAATGACTGTTTACCAATTTACTTCTTTAAACTTTGCTTTTCAATCATTTATGTAATGTGTAAGTTTTGAGCAACTCTTGAACACTCGAAAACGTTTCAAAACCTTTTAGAACAATTTAAAATCCTCAACAGTTATCTAGTAATTTAAATGTTTATAAAAACACTTGAGAACCTTATAAAAATGCTTTTTGAATGCTTATAAAAACCTTCTAAAATCATTAAAAATTCTCTAGCACTCTCTAATACAATTTGAAAAAAAAAAAACTCAAAAATCCTCTAGAACTTTCTACACGAATTTCAAGCTGTTGCTTGCCTGAATGCTTTAAAACGTTCAAGAACAATCTAAGGCTGTTCTAAAACCTTCTATGTTTAAAAAGCTTCTAGGGACGTTTTAAAACCTTATAAAAAATATAAAACCCTCAAAAACATTCTAGAACGATTTTTAACCTGTTAGAATGCTTTAGAACTTTCAATGATAATTATTGACATATCGCTGTTTTAGAACTTTCTATACTTTAAAACGTTGCTTTAGAACTGTCAAGAACAATCTATCGCCGTTTTAAAACCTTATATGCTTTAATTACATCTAAAAATGCTTTAGAACGATTCTAAAAATATAAAACTCTCAAGAACATTCTAGAACGATTAAACGATGAACCTGTTAGAATGGTTTATAGCTTCCAATAACAATTATTAATATACATATCGCTGTTTTAGAACTTTCTATGCTTTAAAACGTTATGAAAACGCTTTAGACCCTTCTAGAGGAATCTAAAATTGTCGAGAACGTTCTAGTATGATTTTCAACCTTTTAGTATGCTTTAGAGCTTTCTAAAAGATTAAAAAATCCTCTAGAACTTTCTTTAGAGCTGTCAAGAACAATCTATCGCCGTTTTAGAACATTATATGCTTGAACTACTTCTAGAAACGCTTTGAAACCTTCTAAAAAATATAAAACCATCAAGAACATTCTTGAACGATTTTAAACCTGTTAGAATGCTTTATAACTTCCAAAACAATTGCTAATATATTGCTGTTTTAGAACTTTCTATGCTCTAAAACGTTATAAAAACGCTTTAGACCCTTCTAGAAGAATCTAAAATTGTCGAGAACGTTCTAGTATGATTTTCAACATGTTAGTATGCTTTAGAACTTTCTAAAAGATTAAAAATTCCTCTAGAACTTGCTTTAGAGCTGTCAAGAACAATCTATCGCCGTTTTAGAACATTATATACTTGAACTACTTCTAGAAACGATATGGAACCTTCTAAAAAATATAAAACTCTCAAGAACATTCTAGAACGATTTTAAACCTCTTAGAATGCTTTATAACTCCCAAAACAATTATTAATATATCGCTATTTTAGAACTTTCTATACTTTAAAACGTTATAAAAACGCTTTAGACCCTTCTAGAAGAATCTAAAATTGTCGAGAACGTTCCAGTATGATTTTCAACATGTTAGTATGCTTTAGAACTTTCTAAAAGATTAAAAAATCTTCTAGAACTTGCTTTAGAGCTGTCAAGAACAATCTATCACCGTTTTAGAACATTATATGCTTGAACTACTTCTAAAAACGTTTTGGAACCTTCTAAAAAATATAAAATCATCAAGAACATTCTAGAACGATTTTAAACCTGTTAGAATGCTTTATAACTTCCAAAACAATTGTTAATATATCGCTGTTTTAGAACTTTCTATGCTTTAAAATGTTATAAAAACGCTTTAGACCCTTCTAGAAGAATCTAAAATTGTCGAGAACGTTCCAGTATGATTTTCAACATGTTAGTATGCTTTAGAACTTTCTAAAAGATTAAAAAATCTTCTAGAACTTGCTTTAGAGCTGTCAAGAACAATCTATCGCCGTTTTAGAACATTATATGCTTGAACTACTTCTAAAAACGTTTTGGAACCTTCTAAAAAATATAAAATCATCAAGAACATTCTAGAACGATTTTAAACCTGTTAGAATGCTTTATAACTTCCAAAACAATTGTTAATACATTGCTGTTTTAGAACTTTCTATGCTTTAAAACGTTATAAAAACGCTTTAGACCCTTCTAGAAGAATCTAAAATTGTCGAGAACGTTCTAGTATGATTTTCAACATGTTAGTATGCTTTAGAACTTTCTAAAAGATTAAAAAATCTTCTAGAACTTGCTTTAGAGCTGTCAAGAACAATCTATCACCGTTTTAGAACATTATATCCTTGAACTACTTCTAAAAACGTTTTGGAACCTTCTAAAAAATATAAAATCATCAAGAACATTCTAGAACGATTTTAAACCTGTTAGAATGCTTTATAACTTCCAAAACAATTGTTAATACATTGCTGTTTTAGAACTTTCTATGCTTTAAAACGTTATAAAAACGCTTTAGAACCTTCTAGAAATATATAAAAATACCTCAAGAACATTCTAGCACGATTTTGAACCTGTGAAGCGCTAAAATTCTTTGAATAAATTTTTCATGTTTTAGGTTAGAATGCTTCTGAAATACGTGTTTATTGAAGAAACTATTTCTTCAAGAAACATGTAAACAAACAAAATCAAATTTTTCTTATAATAAAATAAAATTTAAATTAAAATTTTGTTACACGATGTAATCGATAAGCTAAGCGACAAGAGAAAAAAATTGACAATTAATTAAAAACTGTTTCACAAAAAAAATCTAAAATTTGTAGTTAAGAGGTTTAGCTTTTAATCGACAGGTTATCGATTTAACAAACACACTTTTCCAAACGCCTAAATTCTATGCATTGCTCAATTTTTAATACCTAACGATTGGAATTTATAAAATGATGGACGTATTTATCCAGTTATCGTAGGTTCTAATTTTTTACAAAAAGCAATTTATTCGTTTCCTATTTAAGTGCTATTCACCACATTTACGTAATACATAGCGAATAAAACAATGTATTTAAGTACCTAAATTGAATAATTTTTAGTTTACCCAAAAACTTGATGATTGGTCCTATACAAGGTTAGTGAAAAGTGCCTTTTAATCAGCTAACCCGCGCTAACGTCATCAGTCATTATCATTATCATTACAATAATTATTTATGAAATTGAGACATAAAAAGCGAGCTAGACGGCAAAAGACAACCATGAGTCTTGGCAGCACAATCGTTTGGTCCTTCGAGCCGGATATGTAGTTGGAATTTTTAACTGGATTAGAGTAAAGTATACTCTAAGTAAAGATTATCTTTGATGTATTTTCTAATAAATCACTATTTAATATTAAAAATTTAAAAATTTTATTTATTATCTCCATTTTGTTACTTATGTATGGGTATACTATTCTTACTTGAATTAGATTTTCACATTTGGTACAAACTTGCACGTCGCTTGCTAAATATAGTACGTACATTTCCATTTTCATGAATTAATAATAGTATCAATAGTACAAAAGATTGTAAACTCAATCGACCTAATCGACCCATCTAAATAAAATTTTACCTATAGCATTTCTAATTCGAGCCATTAAAAGGATATTTTCATTAAAAACATTAGCATGTGATGTGTTTATTTATAAATAAAAATGCACTTTGTAACCCATTAAATTGTACTCATTCATTATTAGTTGCATTACAAGCATAAAATGTACATTTTTAAAAAATTAAGACCTAATTTTGTTACATAACCATAAAATTACATCCTTTGTACAAAGCGCGCTTCTCCACGTAATAATTAAAGTTTATAAATGTAATTACGTATTAATTATAAACAATAACTAGTTAAATCAAGTTAGCGTATGTATGCTATATGGTAACTTGAACTTGTGATGCAATTAACACTTATGCAGGGTGCAGGGTGTTTCCGGATGGAGTTCACATTGGGGAAACTGTACACAGAAGTTAATATGCGGATTAGCCCCGCTTGTGTCAAATTTGATAATTTTGAAGGTCCTCTTGAAGTAACTGGGAAATGGCCGGCTTCAGATAAAATGTTTTCTCTTTGGTTTCAATGACAAAAAATGTTTAGTAGGGTCGTTTTTATTTATATAATTTGAAATTAGAGTTGTCTCGCTCTCTGAATATTTTCCTTTTATTCGTTATAAGTCCCAGGGGGGGGGGGGGGGCAATATACCCTGTTAGTCTAGCTAACGAAAGGGTTATAGAGGACTGGAAAAAAATAAAACTTTTTTGTCAGATATGTGTTTGGAGTATTTAGGAGAGAAAAATATTAAAAGTTCCCCGATGCTAGCTATATAGTTAAGAAAGGGTGAAGGTGGACTTTTTCGCTTATATCTCAAAAACAGTGGGCCCTACGAAAAAAAATATTCTTATAAAAATGAAAGCTTATCTAATTTCCTACAAAATTATTTCTATTCGTTTTTTCTTTATTTCTTATATTTTCCGAGATATCCGCTCGCAAAAGGTGTTAATATTTTTAAAAAATTGCCTGTGGTAATTTATTAGTAACCGACGAGTAAACGACACAGGGCTGTATGTGTCTGAGTTTGTTGTATCAATTTTAATAAATAGGCAGAGGGGCGCAGGAAAGCAGAAAGGTAGACACTAGACAGATGTGATGGATGGATAGATGGATGGATGAAAGAATGGAAATTAGGAAGTGTGGTATCCGCCAATCAATATTTGAGTTCAGAACAAATTTTAGTGTTAATGGTTAAACTTAAATTATTCCAATGTTCCATAAATTGGTATCAAATAGCTTTTTGTAAAACCTTGCGTGTTAACAAGTTTAATAATTTGGGTAATTGTAAGAAAATTTGCACAATTTAATCGTCTTTGTAATGATAGGTTTAGAAGGTATGGGAAGTACTTGCAAATACAGTTCTTTTTTGTATTGCAATCTTGGTAATAACTCTTTTAGTAATTTAATAGTCATTATCGTTAACCCCAAAATGCACAATCTCTCGAATACGGAAATTTACATAAATCGGGGGCTTCGCAGACCCTAAAGCGATAATCAAGTTTAAGAGTGCGCACTGCTTGAATCAAATTATTGCTAACCATCAGTCATCACCATAGCGTCAAATCTCAAGAACAATGTTAATAATGACAATATCCCCAGACCGGTTAGTGCTAGGTACATAGAATCTATACAATTTTGGTTCCAAATTCTACGAAAACCTCTAACATGCCAACATATTATACAAGGTGTTTAATTTAAAAAACACAAGTTTGTGTCGGCTTTCATTTGTGAATCATCGATGTATGTACCTAAATATTTTGAAAATGTATAGTATATCTTTAATATAAAAATGGCGCAAAATCCAAAACAGGCGGTAAGAGGGCGTGTAAATATAAAAAATTTAAGATGACCATAAAAAAATAGATAGAAAATATGGGAGTGTCAAAATCGCTAGAAATGGGGCGAGACAATCTGGAACGGAAATGACGTTGCAGCTGGGAGAAATAAACTAAAGAAGGGGTCCTTAGATTCAACTGTAATAGTAGTAATAGCTTTTAAAAGGCGCTTATATTTTCTTAATGGAGCCCCCTGTTCAAAACTAATTATGGAGACCCTAAATTTATGTGAAATTTTACGTAAATAAAGGGGCTTCTTACCTTCCAAATGAGGCTCTAGTTTACTTACTTATTCAGAAGGTAAGAAGTCCCTTCTTTATTTATAATTGCAGATGAATGTCAGACCCCTATATTTAGTTTTGAACATGGAACTCCTAATCAGAAGGTAAGAAGCCCCTTCTTTACTTGTAATTGCAGTTAAATGTAGGACCTCCATTCAGTAGGTAAGAATCCCTTTCTTTACTTAAAATTGCATATCTTTAATATAAAAATGGCGCAAAATTCAAAACTAGCGGTAAGAGGGCGTGTAAATATAAAAAATTTAAGATGACCATAAAAAAATAGAAAATATGGGAGTGTCAAAATCGCTAGAAATTAGGCGAGACAATCTGGAACGGAAATGACGTTGCAGCTGGGAGAAATAAACTAAAGAAGGGGTCCTTAGATTCAACTGTAATAGTAGTAATAGCTTTTAAAAGGCGCTTATATTTTCTTAATGGAGCCCCCTGTTCAAAACTAATTATGGAGACCCTAAATTTATGTGAAATTATACGTAAAGAAGGGGCTTCTTACCTTCCAAATGAGACTCTAGTTTACTTGCCCATTCAGAAGGTAAGAAGTCGGACTTCTTTACTTATAATTGCAGTTAAATGTAGGACCCCCATTCAGTAGGTAAGAAGCCCCTCCTTTACTTAAAATTGCATATCTTTAATATAAAATTGGCGCAAAATTCTAAACTGGCGGTAAGAGGGCGTGTAAATATAAAAACTTTAAGATGACCATAAAAAATAGAAAATATGGGAGTGTCAAAATCGCTAGAAATGGGGCGAGACAATCTGGAACGGAAATGACGTTGCAGCTGGAAGAAATAAACTAAAGAAGGGGTCCTTAGATTCAATTGTAACAGTAGTAATAACTTTTAAAAGGCGCTTCTATTTTCTTAATAGAGCCCCCTGTTCAAAACTAATTATGGAGACCCTAAATTTATGTGAAATTATACGTAAAGAAGGGGCTTCTTACCTTCCAAATGAGGCTCTAGTTTACTTACCCATTCAGAAGGTAAGAAGTCCCTTCTTTACTTATAATTGCAGATGAATGTCAGACCCCTATATTTAGTTTTGAACATGGAACTCCTAATCAGAAGGTAAGAAGCCCCTTCTTTACTTATAATTGCAGATAAATGTAGGACGGACATTCAGTAGGTAAGAAGCCCTTTCTTTACTTAAAATTGCAGATGAATGTAAGGTCCCTATATTTAGTTTCGAACATGAGCTCCCCTTTCAGAAGGTAAGAAGCTTTTTCTTTACTTATAATTGCAAATGAATGTAAGGCCCCTATAATTTTCAACATGGGTCCTATATTTAGAAGGTAAGAAGCCATTTTAAAAGTTTAAAGCCCCTTTCTTTACTGGCTATTACAGTTGAATGTAAGACCTCCTTCTTTGACTTAATTCTTAGCTGTGACGTCATTTCTGTTCCAGATTGTCTCGTCTCGTTTTCGGCAATTTTTACATCCCCCTATTTAAATTTCTACTAATAGTTTTGACTACAATTTTGAATTTTTAAATTGGTACGCCTATAATTTAAATTTCCCACCTATTTTTTTAAAGGTTATCTTAAAGTTTTTAAATATAACGCCCCCATACCGCCAATTTGGAATTTCGCGCCATTTTTATCAGCTGTGTATAGATAATATACTACTATGTAGATGTAGATCCAGTGATACTACCATGCCAAAATATCTACTATTGTTGAACCATGTAAATGCCTGAAAGGCCCGCTATATGGAAATGCAAAATATTGATGAACAAATATTATTTTAAATTCAACAGTTGGGCAATACGTTTTCCAAAAATATACTGTTACTCTTAAAATAAATATACCTCTAATAATGTTTGTAAACCATTAATTTATTTTTGTTTGTAAACTCAAAGTGAGAAATAACTTAATTGTTACCTTCATTATAATTGACAATTTAAATTACTATAAATGGTAATTTTGTTAAATCTACATCTACAATTATGAAATCTCCTCTTTGATTTTTGCATAATTTGAATAATGACGCCATATCATGCTATTGCCCTTAAGTGTGGTTTATTTAACAAGAAGTACTACGTTCAAGAGTTCCTTTTCAAGGGAGTTGAACCCTCTCGTTCTCGTTATTATCTCATTTTCTAAAGCATTGTTTTAAAAATTTATCATTTAATGCAATTTTTGTTAAACGTGAGTTAAAAGCATCTCGCTATGACTAAAAACGATAAAATTGTAAGATAAAATTTCATTAAAAGCTAAAGTTTGGTTTTAGTTATTTACTTAAAATTAGGGATTAAACCTCCGTTTAATTTAGTTTAAGTTAAAATTGACAAAATGACATGTCTCTTTAGTTCAATCAAGAATTTAGAGAAACTTGCTGTGTACGTCATTAAGTCGGATTTGTATCTAAACAGATTGGGCTCTGCATAGCTTAGAGAAGGTAAATAAGAAAATCCTAAGTAGGTATGGTGAGACAGATAGGGATTTGCAATTCCAATTTTCTAGCATAAAATCTTACGCTGCATTACCCTTATATGCTTATTATGGGAAAGTAATTTAAATCATTTTTATACGTACTATTTAATTTGAATTAGGGAATAATCTTAAAAATAAATTGATATACAGGGTGGTCAAGTACAGATGATCGCCCCTGAGTACGTTGAGAATCAGAATAGTATATTATTGTTTTAAATGAAGTACAAGTGTCTTGTTTTTTACGATTCAGTAGGTTTAACCGACGATGCGAAGCGGAGTCTAAATACTGACGATCAAAAAATTCAATTTAAGCTCAATTATTTCTTCTAATGCCCAAACCTTGATTTTCTTTCGTTTTACTACAAAACTCATAATACAAAAGAAATATCTGGTTAGTTACATTAAATTTAAAATGGCGGTCAATATAACGACTTGCTCATTTTGTAGTTTTTTCCTTATAACATAGTAATTATTATTACAAAAATTTATTTCAAAACGGTGATGTAAAGCCAAAATATAAGGCTTTCGTCCTAATCTAATCAACTAATAAAATTGTTTTAAAGTTGCCCACCTTTAAAGGGTACAAGTTAGGAAAAATTTCGAAACGGATTTTCCCAAAATGGGCTAAGGCCCTTTTTTTAATTTTTGGGTATCTTATAGACATCTTAGTTCTCTATCGAATGCCGTGCGTTTTATTAATTAGAAATTTCCAGGACCGGAGTTATTATATTTTGAAAGTCACCATTTCAAAATCCTATTTAAAGCAAAATTTTGAAAATTGATACAGATATTAATTCCATGAATATCTATTATTTGAAACTATTTTTCGTTAACAAAATGCTTCCGGTTAAACCGGAAATGAGAACAACTTTCTTAATTTAAATAGAACACTCTCTGTATATTTTCCAATATTTTGAAAGCCTCCGGTTTAACCGGTTTAACCAACAATGGGCTAACTTTCTTAAAGGCTTATGCTTGAAAATAGCTTTAATATGTGCGAAAAGCCCTCTGTTATGAACATTGGACAATCAGAGTTTTCCAAATACTCTTAAAAACGTAAGTAAAATTTGTACCTTTAACGTTCGTGACAAAACCATTTAAGTATCCATTAAAAATATGTTTTTATTTGAAAGAAAAGGTAAGACAAAAATCATATTTTGCATACGCACGATATCATGGTGGTGGTTGGTTTGTTGAAGAAAATTGAGGTTGTAGAACTTGAAGGTGCATATAAAACAAAAAGTTAAAAGGCGTCAAAATCAATATTTTTGTCGGTCACGTAAAAATACGTTTACATTAGAAATATATGAAAAATTCTTGTAGAAAGATTGATGAGGTACAAGTATTGTGACAGATGTGGACAACGATCGAACCTGTCATTTTTTACATTTGGGAAAACAAATATCCTCTATTTTAGGGAAAAAAAGTGAAATATTAAATTTAATTTTTAAACGTAAGTCTGGAGTTCGTTAAAAAGTTTGTATTTTTTCCCAAATGTGCATTAACCCTTCCTAACAGGCAGTTTCAATTAAATTGCGTTCGTTTTCACTCTTGTAAAAATGGACGTTTTACATTGAAAAGAAAAGTTTTTAAAATGTTCTAAATTAAAAATAAAAACACTATTAAAAATTTTTTTTTAACTCAATAAAAACAATTTAAAATTTTCCACATGTCGTATAAAGTTGAAGGAAACAAATCGTTTTTTTCAAAACAGTGGACGCTTTGTAAAACTAAATAAAACATTGAAAATTATATTTATAAATGTAACAGAATGTTAGAAAAACATGTTTAATGTGTTTTCGGAAAGTTTAGCGTTTACAACTCAAAGGATTGTATCAAAATTTGTATTGCAAATTTGTTCCGGTATTTAGATTTGAAAAAAAAATTTTAAACAAAATTGTTTATAGTGTGAAATGTTAACATATTGTTGCATAATTCAAAATGCAAGGTACATTAAGCTCTATTCAAGCTTTAATGCACACTTTTAGCTTTTATGATGCCTTGTTGTGATGGGATTTTTGCTAAACGCTTCCTGTAACTCTACACGTTTTATAAATTGCATTTTGTGAAAAATTCTAAAAGTAAACAACTGAACACTAAAAATATTTAACAAATACTCCCAGTTAGATAAAAATCAGGTAGCCCCTACCACATTTTGTGACGTCGTAACTCATAGGCCACGCCCCTTGTCTAATCAGGAAGTTAGTCTCTCCCATCACTTTTGTGCGCGAAATTTAAATTTTTTGGTCTTTAAAACGAAATCCTCTGTAATGTTTCAACTAATTAATGCACAATTTACAGTTGGCATCCCTTTAATGTCTCCGAGCAGTTCGATCTCTAAGAGCAAATAAATTATCCTTCTGTTGGTAGCGCTATCAGTCCTAGTACTAATAGGTGGGATAATTTTAAATTTCTCATTATCTGCTGATGCAGTAAAATGTTTGGCAAACGTTGGACAATGTTGGCCATTATTGGACACACAAAAATTTTAAAAATAAGAAATTAAATACGTAAGCAAGTGGTTAATAATAAATTTCAAAACATTGAGTTGAACCACGACCCCAAATAAAAATTTTTATAGGTTGGCTAATGTTGGACAATGTTGGCTAATATTGGGCACACCAAAATTCTAAAAATAAGGAATGAAATACGTAAAAATACGTAAGTCATTAATAATAAATTTCAAAACATTGACTTGAACTACGACCCCAAATAAACATTTTTATAGGTAGGTGATTATATGAGTCTACATTTTTCATTTGTAAATAAATAAAATTGAGGAAATTGATATTCGATATTGTTAAATACATTTATTTGAAACGATTCTAAACACGCAAAATTTTCTATAGGTATATAATAATTTTTTCTTCTTGGTATTTTTTGAAGATTCTTTTTTATTTTTTATTTTTTGTCAATTTTTTCTCGTGTAAATTGTGCTATTAATATTACAACTAGTTTGCAAAAGTTGTTATTATTTGATATTATTATTAAAAACAGACGGTGTTTGTCGATTTTTTACTTTCTTTAGTTACAAATACAAACATAACATGATAATGCTTTTTTACAGGCTATTGGGATTTTATGGTAGGTACTTGGAAACATTTTTACTCACAGTGAGTAATAGTGAGCACATATGTTCTGAAATTTTCAAATTTACATTTAGTAAATTCCGCAATTCATTGTGATCGTAAAGTATTCTAGCTATTATTTATCTAATCCTAAATAAACTTTACGAAAATAGGTAAAACAGCATCACCTTTTGTCTCTAACGTGAAATAGTTGAAAGAGGAAAAATAATGATGTATAATATTATGTACAAAATTAAATAGAACGCATGTCCTATTTAATTTTGGATCGAGGTACAACCAAATTTAAATGCTTATACCATAACCATAGCCAAATTCATTGACTGAAAACTTTGTGGATAGAGCAACTCTAGGTGGTAATATTTCGAGTTGGCAGGACGAAGCTAATGCGCCAGAACGTACACGTGATCGCTCAAATACTTTTATTGGTTCATATAGATAATTTTATGCTCTAAAATTTTTGTTAAAGGTAAAATAACTCTAAGATCATTTTTAAAGGAGCTAGAGTCGGAAGAGACACCCCATGTTGTAAAAATCGGCTTAATATAAATTTCTTTACTTTTAATTAATTTTAATAGATTAATGATGGCAATTAGGACATATCCTTTCATTGGTTCAGAGAGATAATTTTATGCTCTACAATTTTTATCAGAAGTAAAATAACTCTTGGATCACTCTTGAAGGGGCTAGAGTGGGGAGAGACAACGTATGTTGTAAAAATCGGTTTAATACAAATTTCTTTACTTTTAATTTATTTTAATAGATTAATGATGGCAATTAAGTCAGATTATTTTATTGGTTCAAATAAATAATTTTATGCTCTACAATTCTTGTAAGAAGTATAATTACTCTCAGGTCACTCTTGAAGGAGCTAGAGTGGGGAGAGACAACGCATGTTGTAAAAATCGGCTTAATACAAATTTATTTACTTTTAATTTATTTTAATAGGTTAATGATGACAATTAAGACAGATCATTTTATTGGTTCAGATAGATAATTTTATGCTCTACAATTTTTGTCAGGAGTAAAATAACTCTTAGATCACTCTTGAAGGAGCTAGAGTGGGGAGAGACAACGCATGTTGTAAAAATCGGCTTAATACAAATTTCTTTACTTTTAATTTATTTTAATAGATTAATGATGGCAATTAAGACAGATCCTTTACTGGCTCAGATAGATAATTTTATGCTCTACAATTATTGTTAGAGGTAAATTACTTCCAGATCACTCCTTAAGGAGCTACAGTAGCGAGAGATACCGCATGTTGTACGCTTGCATCTGGAGAGAATGCTAAACATTCGTCAAGCATCAACACGTTGCCATTCAAGTTTGTTCAGCAAAAACAATCGGCGTTGTGTGGACTCAGCATTATATTATGGTCTCAGCTCACCTAATCCCCACTCAACATTAAATTTTAATAAAACCCTTAATGATTTATTTTAATTAATAATAAATTGGACACACTGTCAAAATTAATATAAAGATGTTCGACATTTAAGCAATAAATCCGAGTGCTAATTAGTAATTAAATTTGATATTGCTATGTAGATCATGGTATTAATATTCGGTCGTTACCTGTTTACATTGCGCGATTACAAAATTTCTAATGTTTAATTTAGTTAATTAATTTTCTTCGATTATACACAAAAATTTCAAATATAAAAAAAAGCTCTTTTTTTCATCCCCAATTTTTTCTCTCATTTTCTTTTAACTAGATATTTTATAAATCAATCAAACATTTTTTCGCTAAGTATCTTAAGACGTTTTCAATTAATTAAGAGACGTTATGTATTTTTTTCATTCCGTTGAATCAACTCGGAATTATATTTTATCAACCGTACAAATTTTTTTCTCAAATTCCACAAACAATTAATTAAAATTGTATTCTAGTTGTGTAATAGTAATTTTAGAATTATTTATTAATTACGGTCGAGGAATACGTTTGATTGTGTGTGGCTAACAAATTTAATTCCAAAATGTGTTAACGCGTTAAACATGAAAGTGGATGAATATTTTACATTTCAATTAGATGTATGAATTAAATATTTATGTCTTTATAAATTGTTACGTCAAAAAATTTGTTTGTATACCTATATGTTTATGTTTATTCAATACTCGAGTATCAATAAAATTATTGAAATCGAATGTCAGGGTTGTTAATAAATAAAGAGGAAATTGCTGGTAATTTCAAGTCCATGGTAGCAGAAATTAGCGTCTTTTTTTTGCGTTTTTTCGATATTGTGCTTTGAAATGCATGATAAGCAGTCAATTGCTATTGCTGAAGACGATCTTAAGTCGGAAAAAAAATCTTTGGAGGTTTGGGGGTTGATTTATTAGCCCTTTGCCTGAATAATTGCTATCATGACTCACAGTACTAAATTTCTCACCCAGAGATGGATCCGAAAGGCTCAGAGGGCTATAAATAAGGGGTATTATTATTGTTTTGGAGAACACTAGGTAAAAACATCCCAAATCCACCCCTGTCAATTGATATCTATTCTTATACATTTTTTTTTTCAATTTTCTATTAGCTACATTAGTGTAATATTGTTTGATTAATAATTCAAGGCTAAACAACGAACTAAAATAACCATTAAGTTTTATAAATAGTATTCATATTGTAAATAAAAGCATTTAAAAGAAAACTTTATAAAATTTTCAATAACTTTTGTGTTATTGTAAAAAAATTCAATTGGTAAAAAAATGCTTGAAAAGAACTAAATTGTAACAGATGGGTTTTTACTTGTCGTTATTTAAATACAAACTGGTGGAAATACGTGAAACTTTCTACTTCATAAACAAAGAGTTTCTAAAGCTAAAGTAACACTTTTCATCTACTTTTAATTTTACAAAAGTTTTTTAATTTTAGTAACCATTACTTGAATATTAATTTTTATAATTATTTTTACTTTATTTTGTAGAAATATTATAAAAGGAAATTAATTGGAAAATTTTCCCACAACAGAAAATTACATTATAACATTTTCTTTAATGTTTATATTTTCTTTTTTGCAAACAAAAAATTCAACGAACTCTACTTGTCTCCTTAACAAGTATTTGTCGTAAAAAGCATGACAAGGTGTAACAACCGGAAAATCTAAAAATTTTCTATATTTTCAATATCTCAATAAAGTTTAAAAGGCGTATTTGTATTTAAAATAAATATTTGTAAACTTATTTTGTATTCGCTTTATTTTTATTTAAATTTGTTTAAATAATTGAAACTATTACCGTTCGTTCCATATAGGCTCAGTAAAAATCCTAAACTATTTCTATAGTCTCATATAAGCAGAATGCCCTGAAAGCTCTGTTTGTGGTTGATATCGTCATTAATGCGCCCTATCTTCAGCTTGAGCAACGCGTCGTTAGAAACCTCCGGTCGTAACATCAGCGTTTCATTTGGCGCCCAACGTGTGGCCACACGAACGATTTCGTAGGCGTGTTAGGAACGGGGACAAGTGAGACGACTGATTAAGACACAATTACTCTACTTAGCAGAATCCGAAAGATATCTGTCTAGATCAAATGGATGTGTCCTTAACCTAGGACTTTCAGTCTTGAGCAACTAGACTGTTCTCCTACGACGTTTCTCCAGCTAGTAGCACCTGACGAGACCCTTGCCGCAGAAAGTAATATGTCGTAATAAAAGGCGTGGTTTTCTATTTCTACATTTAGTGAAAGGCCTTCGAAGCCCGACTTACATAAATTTCTCTATCTGAAAAGTTAAGTCTTTTAGAATTGCAATATGTTCAACAACCACTTACTGAAAGATGATGTTTAATTTTTTTTATTATTCCCACGCTTGTAAATAAAAGTACAAAAAATGTTAGAATCACTAAAATAACGTAAATCGAGTAACCCTATACCTACCACGGTTAAAGGTTTTAAAACTCGACTATTTATGGTAATATGACGTTACTTGCCAAGTCGGAAAAATTCGTTGATTTAACTACGCTTCAATAAAACTCTGAATAATAAATTGTATTGCAAGTGCCGATAAATCAATAAAAGACGTCTAAAATTGCAATGATAATTTAAACATTTTTTAATAAAGATAGATGGATCAATCACAATCGTAATTGAAAATTCAAAAATTTATCGAAAGGTGTCTACTCATTTTCCCTACACTGAAAAAAGTTCCACATAAAGTTTTTACATTAAAAAGCGATTTTTATAAAAAAAAATCCACCCTTATAAATTACACTAAAATTAATAACGCTACAAAGCATCAAAATAAATTGCTACTCTGCCGGCGAAGCCTGCAGGTTTAATAAGAGAGCTTTAAAATATAAAAACTATTTAAGCAGATGATATACCTACAAGCTACAAGTCTTGAACAGTATCTGTCTTTAACGATAAAATTAATAGGCCTGAAGTTGTAAGAGGCTTTAAATTATTATACTAACCCCAACATTTTCAAGCCTATTATTTATTATTCTAAATACGCTCTTACAATAATTTGATTATTAAGGGTCGTTTACTGCAAAATTTCAGTTTGTGGGAAAAAAAATTATGTAGTTAAGCAAAACATCCAAACTTTTCAGTTTGGATTAATTAATTAACTATATTCCAAAAGTTTGCTAGTAAATTGTACATCCGCGATGCAGAGTTGAAGCAAAAAATTAAATAATTCTGGAGCAAATATGTACCGGATGAGTTAAAATAGTTTAGTGCACAAACTCATAGATAAATAAATTCTGTACAATTTTTATTTGAAATAATTTTTTCTTACGTCAGTACTTCAGAAGATATCAATCTTCAAAGCTGAACTGACAAATTCTTCACTAAAAATACTCCTCTAAAGATTATTTTGCATGAAACTTCAAAAATAGATTATTATTGACAATTTTTGTTATACAGACGTATAAACAATTGAATTCTCTGTAATTTGCATCTAAAATAATTTTTTCTCACGTCAGTACTTCAAAAGATATCAATATTCAAAGCTGAACTGAAAAATTCTTCACTAAAAATACTCCTCTAAAGATTATTTTGCATGAAACTTCAAAAATAGATTATTATTGACAATTTTTGTTATACAAACGTATAAACAATTGAATTCTCTGTAATTTACATCTAAAATAATTTTTTCTCACGTCAGTACTTCAAAAGATATCAATCTTCAAAGCTGAACTGAAAAATTCTTCACTAAAAATACTCCTCTAAGGATTATTTTGCATGGAACTTTAAAAATTGATTATTATTAACAACTTTTGTTATACAAACATTTAGATAACTGAATTTTCTATAACTTTCAATTGAAATAAATTTTGCTCACGTAAATACATCAAAAGATATCGATGAAAATAATCATCTAAGGCTTATTTTGGGTGGGACTTCTAAAATACATTTTTACCAACTTTGCAATACTTTTGAGGATTGGTTTAAATTGTATGTGGTAGTACCACCTTTAATTAATATCTTTAAATCTATAATTAATCGTTAAGTTTAAAATCATTAAGACTGTCTTCTTGTACTAATTACGACGAGGGCCGAAGGCGCGAGCCCGGTGTTTAAAATTTACGTAGCCTACGCCTCTTATTATAATTGTAACATGCAAAAAATGTGAAAGCCATTATTATAAGCAAATTAAATTAAACGAATTACAACTAAAAACGCCTACATAAACAAAACACTTATTATTAAAATTATTATCTTAATTACATCCAGACTAAACTTTGCTTTAAGCCATAAGTGACCTTATAAAATATCCATGCATTATGCAATGGTAGAAACAAATTTAAATTTTTCATTGAAAATGATATTTGTCGCAGTATATTATAGTTTTATTTGTTTTCAAAATATTAATAAAGTAATAAAAATATATAAAATAGAAGTAATTTATTCGTGAATGGTATTCGGGTCAAGTGTAATTTTATTATAATTATTAGGTTTTATTTAGAAAAAAAAAACAATAATTAAGGTAGGTATTCAATAAATAATTAGATTTGTTTCAAAATCTTTTCTATAACTCGAACCATTAGGGTAAGTGAAAAGTACGTAGTGGTTACGTTTATTATTCAAAGGGGGTGTTCGCAACTCTCTTAAACAGCCATAGACCGAAACACACAATTCTAAAGATAAATACCTTCAAGCAGGCTCGTTTATAGAGACAATTGTTAAAATAATTCTATATCAACAATAGGGGGGGGGAAATTGATGGAATTAAAAAATTTTCCAATAGTTTTCGAGATTTTCCAAGTTTTTCAAAACAATTTTTTTTTAATTTTAGAAAATTGCTGAAGTACCTTGATTTCAAAAGACTATTTCTTCCTTTCATTTTTACATACAGTGTGTCCCAGAATGGGGTTGCTAAGAGGAAAAAATATTTAATTTTGATTTCTCAGAAAATTTTATTCTTTAAAAACGTTTTTATTGCTTTCAAAACCCCAATTAAGCAAAAACATCAAAAACTAGTTTTCAAGTAAAGAAGTTATTTCGGTAAATTTTTACAGAAAAAGCTCCATAGCTGTTTTATTTGAAAATCTATTTTTGATATTTTTACATATTTGGAAGTTTGAAAACAATTAAAACTTTTTTTAAAGAATAAAATGTTCAGAGAGTTGATAAATAAAAATTTTCCTCTTTTGGCAACCCCATCCTCGGACATACTGTATTTAAGGACTACCATGTAGATTAATTTATTATAAAAATAATTGCCAACTATTATAGAAAGCCCACTAGAATATTTGTTGTATTTTGTTATGTTTCAAATAGTTTTGAAACCGCAGCGGAATAATTGTTAACACTACGCATAACTTTCAACAGCTTTTCAACTAAAATTGAAATTGAAAAGTTTCCTCTTCGCTATTCGTTTTGTCTTTAATTTAGCTCAACAATTAATTATTTCAACAATGATTTCAAACATCCGCTTTTCCAGTTTGCAACTGCAACGGTAAAACAGTACCTATAGTATGAATAAACTTACTTTAGATTCACTTTCAATATTTTTTTAACTGAATTGTTTTATCTGTCCATGACTGGGATCTTGTAATAATTATTAGCGTATTGCTACGCTACGCTAAACTACTTACGAGTTACGAGTTTACTTTTACAAGTTTAATTACAAGGGGTAGGGAACCCCTCTCCAAAAAACTTTTAGAATTTTATAGGAGAAGGGTAAAGGTAAGTAGTTTAGCGTAGCATAGCAATACGCTAATTAGTTACAGGATCCCAGCCCATGTTCGTTAGTGGTTAGTCTTTATGTTTGTCTGTTCGCCTTAAATTTAATTTTATTTGTAAGTGCGCTGGTTGTCGAAATAGAACGCCCGTTATTTCGATAGCGCTATAAAGGTCTCTGACGAGGTCTCTGACGAACTGAGCCTGTTTAGAGACTCTATTTAGATATGAAGGGAAGGGCTAGAAATCTGGGAAGAGAAAACCTCTCTCCAGGATATTTCCTCTTTTTATCAAGACTGTTTTGATCGGTGGGTAAAAAAGGGCCACCTCTTTATCCCCATAAACATCTGTATCTTTTTCTCAGGACTATCTTGGTATAATGGAGGGGGAGGTATAGGCACAGGGGTATAGGAGCTATAGGTAAAAGAGCATGACCAACATTTAATACAATAATTTTGTTTGGAGGGTCGGTGTTTTATTTGGTGGTCTAGTTACAACCGTTCTACGACCAAGAGCGAAGTTTAAGGGGGTAAACTTTAAAACCTAAGCTTTGAATCGCGCACTAACGCCAGAATTACATCATTATTTCGTATAATGATGCACGTATTTGTCCAGATGTCAGTTTACCATTATTATCTCTTTGCCATCTGTGTGCTTGCCCATTACACGCCCGTGCGTCCGTTAGTTGTGATTTCAATGTTTAAAATCAACAGCAACAGTACCTTCTAGTGGTGGTTAACGTGATGTTAATTGACGTGTGAGCCACGTAAGAAGATTTAAGCAAACGTCCCTGCGGTCCCAAGCCTACGATAGCACTATAAAGGTCTCTAGATAACTGAGAGTGTTTAGAGACGGTATTTGGATCTGAAGGGGAGAGCTAGAAATTTTGGAAGAGTAAACTTCTCTCCAGGATATTTGCTCTTTTTATCAAAACTGTTTTGATCGGGGATAGGGGGGTAGAAATCTAAAAAGGGTCTCTTTGTTACTCTAGACCACTGGATCTTTCTCTCTCAAGACTCTCTTGATATAATGGGGGGGTTATAGGTGTAATAAAAGAGCATCCTGAACGTTTAATAAAACACTTTTGTTTGGAGAGTGGGTGTTTTATTTGGTGTACTAAATACAACCCTTCTACGACTAAGAGCGAAGCTAATGGGGTTTTAAATTTAAAACCCAAGTTGTGAATCGCGTACCAACGCCAGAATTACATAATTTTTTTTAATAATGGAAATACTGTTTAAATCCAATAAAAATATGTCATGGCGAATAAATATGTGGAGCGGTAGCTTTAATTTTAAGACAGTCGTTAAATCTCTCTAGTGTGGGAGTCCATAACGGAAATAGAAAATGCTTCGCATTTTAAATAAAACTAGATAGGTACAATCTAATAAACCATTATTTTTTAATATTTCCAGATCTCGTTTTGTTCAATAAAAGCCATACTTCCATTACATATTATATGTAACTCCCATGCGGAAGTTATGACAAATATCGACTTTAAAGCTAATTATTTAGAATGAAATATTTTTCCACAAAACTGCAGTAAAATAAATTGAAAGTTGGATCAGAGTCAAAATTATATCCATTTACTTGGAGAAAAATCTTAAAAGTTTATAGTAGATATAGGTATGTTTATGTTTATGTACTTCGTAAAAATTGAGAAACTCCATTTTTCACTTAATGTTCCATCGCATCACTATAAATCGCTCTAAATAAAACACTACTCATTTTTAAACGACATCATTGTCAGTACTATTTACGTTTACATCAATAACTTATTTTGTTAGCCTCGATGCAAATTACGGTTTCAAAAAAGCTTTTAGAGCTCTCCCTACGAAAATGTACAATTTTACCTATTTTGCTTGCTCGCGATACACGACGAAGTCGATGAGTAAGATTTGCAACGATGTTGAAATATTTGCAAAAAAAATTGTCGAGACTTTTATACGAAGCTTTATATTTTTATAACCTAAAACAAACAAGAGGTGAAAAAATCAACAAATACAGGGTGGTGTGTTTATTGTGTGAACAGGCGATTGCTCTTTAACCATTAAAGATATCAAAACCAATTTTGGCATGGGAACAGACATACATTTAAGCTATGTTTAAAAAATATTTACGTACATACAGGTTGATTCACAACAAGATACTTAGCAAAGCTTGTATTTTTTAAATAGACCACCCTGTATATTTTTGCATATTAGGATTCCCCGCGACATTTAGAACCAAAATTGTATATGGTCTTATGCCCCTATTACTAATCGTTCTGGAGATATTTCCATTTTAATGCCGAAGGAAAGCTACTTTTGGAACCCGATTCCAGGGCTGTAATCAGGATTGTTCAAATCTCTTTGTACCATAACCGACTATAGATAATAGTCGACTTACAAAATGAGTGGTCAATTTTTCGAAAAAGCATATTATACATAAGTATACATTATACATTGTTACTTAATTTTTCTCGCTTTTTACTGGAACACCCTGTATATTTTTTTAGATTTGAATTCTTCATAAATTCAAGTTACTAAGTAATGTTAAGACAAACTGTTCTTGAGGTATTGACGCTTTTATGGATATGACACATAACATCATTCTAGTCGGGGAAGCACCGATGGTTTTTAATACTCGCTAACTATTTTTTTGTATTAACAAACATTATAAATAATATTTTTATATCAATTAAGATTAATGGTTACACTATTGTTTTTCAATATTTAATTTTTATTGTTGAAAATGCATTAAAAAGAAAAATGAAGCTTTCCGAAAACTGTTATAGATATTTATTTTTGATACAATCTATAGATATTTTGTTTTTATTCTTGTTTATTTTGTTTCTATAAATCATTTTATTTCTAGCGTTTTCTACAAATAGTCGATCAATTGCATTTTCTGTTTCATCATTGTCTGGATTTCAAGTCAAACAATTTGTCCCTTTTTCCCAACTTTTTTTTTATTATTTCAGTTTTAATCAATCACAAAAAAACATGAAAAAAACAATCAATATTTTAAATTATTCAAAACGTTTTTATGTAGGTATACTGCGTAAGTAATAAAAAAATTTTAATAAAATCGCCACTGTAAAATCTTTCCCTATTCCTTTCACATTTCGTAAAAGAGCATCGCAGCTCAAAGTTCGTCATAAATTTACCTAAAAACTTTTTTTTTCACAACTTATTATAAAAATCTTTCGCTTTTCTTTTCAATTTTTACTTTTGAATGCTTTCCTTTAATAAAAAATACTTAAATTGTCTCGAGAAAGAAAATTAATTGCTCTCTTTTTTAACACAATTTTAATCACTTGTAAAATGCGGAAAATTGTGGATTATAAAAAAAAGTAAGCCTATTGCGCCTTAGGATAATTGAGTGACATTTTATTTATTTCGGATGATCCACGTGAAACAGAACGCCCTAGAGCCATAAAATGACATGAAAATAGCACTGAATTTTTATTAATTTCGATGTTTTGACAGCTGTCAAAGTCATATGACTAACATTATTTAACCGTTTAAATATTTTCCTTTTGCACTCATGTGCAAGTGCAAGAGATCAATCACTGTGATAAAAGGTTTTACTATTAAAAAAATACCAAATGACAAAAATAAGAAAAAAGTGGAAAATATCTGCATAAAAATGGCAAAACATAAATTTTAAAACACTGCACCATAACTCTCTGCAGCACTAATGATCCCGGTTATCGATGCACACACACCATTTATTACAAAAAGAAAAATTTAGTTCTTCATAATAGTAGGAGAATTAGTTAAAAAACTATTATAAACTCCACTTTCTTGAACAAAATGTGTTTATAATTTTCAGCACAATTACGAAACTTTCCTTGTGTTCACTTGACATACATAACTTTTTCAATTTTTATTTTCAAATTCAGTTTTTACAGTTTTTACAACTTCCCGCTCAAGTTTTATTATTGTGTTTCAGCAGAAAAATAGTGATAAATGAAAAACTCTTAAGATCCACTACATTGTTGATAAAATATGACTCGGCACTCATGTCGTTGCTTTTTGTAAATTTTCTCAATGCCATAACGTCATTAATATATCCGCGTACTGAAAGATGTAAAAAAAGCTCATAAATACAAAGATTGCTACTCTGTTGAAGAGATTTACTGAAAACTCCTTTGTTCTATTTGGCCTACTCGATTACAATCAGTATAAGCAGTCTCATCAATATTAGGCTAAGTAAGCTGCAGCTTAAAGAGTCTCAATATCCAATAATTTAGTTCGGAGAGTACCGCTGAAATTATAAAATTTTTCATCCCTCTTGTATTTAGTTTATGTAAAAGTTACCCACTGACCTTCAATCCTCAACCCCTATGCCAGTTCGATTAATTTCAATATTTACACTACCGGCTCTAAAAATATGAAGAGCAATTAATTTTTACACCCTTCCAAATGCGTTTAAAAAATCAATTGTTAACGTAATGAAGCGATCGAGTGAACGAGTAAAAATGATCACTTTATATCGTATAAGCGAGAAAATTTGTGCGGAATGTCGTACCGTTTATTTAAAACAGTATTTAAATTGATGTATCGCTTGACGGTTTTGCATAACCGACTACACAGGGTGGCCATTGAATTCGAACCATCCCTAAATGATTTATTTATTTAATGACATTTTTTGGCCTTATTAAAGGACTAATAAATTGTAACCGGTAAAACCGGAAACTGTACTGTAACAGTTTTTTTATATTTCAGTTCTGTAATACAGCTATTACGACACCGAAAACAGTTTCGTAATATCTGAAGGCGTGTCTAAAAAGTGTAGTCAAATTTATTTTTTTCGAAGTTGGTATGGTTTTTAACGGAAACGATATTGTAGAAAACTACGGATGGCTCAATCATTTCGTCGAGTTTACATGATCTGTCACAGGGTCGGATTGGACAGGTCGGCAATGCCGACGGGACCAAATACTCTTTGGGGCCAAAAAATGCTTTTTGGGGCCAAATGAGGCCAGTCCGACTCTGATCTGTCATTATCATTGGCTATCATGATCTCTCCTTATAAGAGGGAGTATAAGCAACCATTTCTATTGGAGAAATAGACCGGAAATCGCTATATTTAAAAAACCATTGCGATCCAAATTATTAGTAAAATCAAAACTAAGACCGGGGCGTTCATGGGGCTAGCCTAGCGTACCCGAATCAAAATTTTTGCGTCGTTTGACAAATTTCGATTTTTTGGCCAATAGAGACCTATAAAAAAAATTCCATCGCTTCGATTGGTTTGAAATTTGAGGAGGGGATACTTAGGGCTGTTTCTTAAATAACTGTAAATTTTAAAACTCCAGCAATTAAACGATATAGAAGATTAAAAATTTTCCTTAAAAAGTATCGATTTTCACCCATTTACGCCTCCCCCACGCCTCCCCCTCGCATCTATTTGAAAATTTAACCTCTAGAAATCATAACACATACTATAATAGACAGTGTTATAAATAGAATCAAGTCGGCACTTCGTGCCTCCCCGGAGCAACTTCGATGCTGTAATATAAGAATTAATGACTCTTTCCTGGTAGAGTAGTGAATAGGTACTTCTTTATTCAATGATCAGTATATTATAAACAGAAGTACCAACCAACAAAAAATAACCTCAATTTAAAAATTTGAAATTTGTTACAATTTTTGATTTAAAAGGCCGAAATATAAAAAATATTGCATGATATTTGTGTTAAAAATGATTTTATTTTCTTCGTGGAGTTACTCCACTTGCTTCGCTCATTTGGTAAACTTCTCCACTCACAAAATAAAACGTCCTTTTTAACACGTATTTCATAAACTACTATTATTTACAACTGTCATATAATGTCCATTTATTCAAAAATAATTTCTTGCTTTATGCAAAATTTATCAAAACTACATACTTAGTTGTAAATAAAATATTGTATTTAACTCGCATAATGGATAAATTACACTTGAATGAATCAAGCACTCGCCACATTACAACATCAAAGTCAACATAATATTAATTTGCTCCGCCCACAATTTTTTTTGACGAATCACACTTGAGTATAAATTTTATGTTTTCTCAAAGGACAAATTGACAAGGGATATCTCGAAAACTCTAAAGAAGGAGAAAAAATAAATACAACTAATCTTGTAGAAAATTTAATGAGCTTTCATTTTACTAAGGTTAATTTTTTTCCTAGAACCCACTGTTTTCGAGTTATGAGCGGAAATACCAAACACGGGACTTTACCACCTCTTTCCTACCTTATCCATATACTGCAATAATTTTTTATGCTGACGAGCCGTGGGAATGCGCAGATACCTAAATTGGTATTTATCCCCACCAACGCAGTAGTCAACGTATGTAAATTATTAAAAGGGCGTGGCCAAATCTTCGCGAAATTATCCCCACTGCTCCTCAAGTTAAATTATTTTAGCTGTAGCTAGAACTGGTCTACGCTTGTCATTGCCAACCTATTTAATAATTGAAAACATCACTATCAAAGCTTAATTTTTGACCTCTGCGCTTCGCGCCTCGTTTAACTATCTCAACTCTCAACAAAACTAAACTCGTCATTTATCTATGAATTTTACATGTTATGGCGGATCATATTTTTCAATATTATTCGACTTCGCTTATTTCGAGAAACTAATTCCTAAACCTGAAACCAGATGATTTAAAACGTTTTTTCATGCCAATCAGAGGCCTAATAGTTTTCGCGTGATGCCATTACAAAAAAATAATATTTTCTACTTCTAAAGAGGAGCTTTACTTGCTACGCTGGCTACGCTCCAATGCAAATTATTAAAGAATTTGCTGCGACCTAAACTGGATGTAATAACCCTCCAGTGTTCTTAAATTTATCTGATAATTGGAGTCGCTCCATGCAGCTTGCAATTTCCAAAACAAGGCTGCATAAGATAAAAAAACATGTTTTTCAGGCCTGATCATCAATGTTTCAGGCACTGTTGAGCCTTAGGCTGTGAAACCCTCTTCATAAATTAAGATTGAAGTATTAAAAACAAATGACTAACACTAACATAATTTTTGAAGCCGTACCAAATTTGTTTTAATTAAAATAAAACGCGATGACATGTGTATTTTTTCAAACAAATTCGAAAACGACAGCCACTTAAATTTGACAAGAAAAAACAATTAATTACAATGAATGTAGGTGTAACCAGCCATTCATCACTAAATCGACTATTTGCAAACTTATTACACTAAAATTTAATGACAAAATTTCCGTCGGTTGAAGGTCAATTCGTTATAATTGGAAAATAAAAAAAAAGTTAATTAACTCAAAAAACTTTTTTTTAACTAATCAAAAGCTCTACATCGAGTCATCGAGAGCTTTATCAAAATCTTGTTAAAAAAACTTGGCTGATTGTCGATATTTTCATAACACAATCTTTTTGTATTCAAAGTGCTTAAACTCGTCGATTTTTTTTAACGATTTAAAACTGAACTAATGAAAAGTTTTTTTTTTCTTCAAACAATCGCCGCTTTTCACAAACTGAAAAGCGTTAATAAATATGGGGAAAAAAGAATTTTATTCCGGATGTTGTGGAAATTGAACGGAAAAATAAGCAGGAAGTTTAGTACGTTTTGTTGAAAATCTGAATATACTTCAAGAACTATCCGACAAGATTGCTTTGGAGAAACTTTTACCTAACCGTCTAAGCATACTATTACAAGTTTGTATAATGGTGGTTTACACGTTAACAAGCTACAAGAGTGCAAGACATAAATTTAGATTTATTTAAAATAAATTAAACTCTTGTAACTAATACTGCTTATAAATGAATGCCAAATGTTATGAATGAAATAAAAATATATCATTAGTCATTTTGAACATTTAAAATTGTGTTAATGACAAATTTTAAAAGGACCGAAGCTTTAGAAACAAATTTTGTTTCGTTTGATGTTCTTAAATTTATTTTTTTCGTGTAGGTGGTGGCAATTACCACCAAGTTAAAAAATTACATCAAATATCAAATAGGGGCCCAGACGAACCCCAGCTACTTTCGGCTCTAGACTATCAATATTCTGTAATATTATGGTCTATTCTTGTTGTCTGGAGCTTTAGGAAGACTCTAAACCCAACCGCGTTTTAGCAGGTTAATTAAAACAACTTCTATCACATCTTAACTGATTTTAACTGTAATTAAACATTTTTAAACCCTGGAGGGCATTATAGCGAAATGTTATCAAACCGGTGTCAAGCGATTCGTTTCGGTGTCAGCAACAATATTCAAGCATAATATTACCCCTACACAATAGTTAGTTTTTGAGCAAAAGCAAAAAAACAGAGAATTTTCATCCTTTCTTTCTTTTTATTATGTAAAACTTGGCGACTTACCTCATCAGATTGAATCCACAAGTCGCTATACAGGGTGTCCTGAAAACAAAGAAAACAATTAAAATTTTATAGGTACTAAAACCACCCCGAGCTTGCATACTTTGTTACTTTGGATGAGCCCAAAAAACCTTTTTTGACGTTGAAGTTTGCAATACCCCGCAAAAGTTTCCTTTTACTGTGTATAGTCACTGTTATTTTTTTCAAATTTAAACAAATATATATTCGGTCCTCTACCACCCCTTTAATAAATTTGCAAACAAAATTTCAAAATGAAAATTACAATACCAATCAAATGTTGTCTTTCAGTGTTGCGTAGTTACCTTATTTTTCTTATTAATATCTTAAGCTCTTCTACCGTCGTTTTTAAAAAATTTAGAACAAAACTAGGAGCTATTATCATCACTAGAGCACGGATTCTAAGCTTCTTGCCTATGGCTTTAAATCATAAGTAGAACAAATTCTTTTTGGATCTTTGAGTTTTTCAAAAATTTAAGTGATTTAAGTCAATGTTGATAATGCTTATTTTGCTTTTTTTCAAATATTTGCTTAAAAGACACGTTAGTGCTTTTTTGAGCTTTTTTTTTCAAAGTTTGGTGATTTTTAAATTAATTTTCTATTGAATTTTGAATAATTTTGATAAACTTAGATAATTCGTGTTTTTTCAGTGTTTTAAATCTCTAGCCCCCACCCCCGCACACCTAAACAGAGTTCCCATTATATCGGTTGAGGTAGAGAGAAAGATTTTCGGTTTAGAAATACGCTTACAACAGACTACAATCTTTTTCAATAAATGATTTCTAAAATATACTATATTAATTAATTTATTTTCAAACTCAATTTTGGATTTTCAGTGCTTTTTAAGAGCTTTTTTTGACTTTTTAAAAACTTTTATTAGTTTTTTTAAGCGCTTATTTTGAAATAATAAATGCTTATAAATCCGGGCTCTAATCATCACATTTCACCGCAAATACGGCATTTTATTATAAAATTTACAAATCTGAAATTCCCTAATCCTGGAAATTACTGAACGGGGGAGTGTCAGTACCTATTGGCAGCGACAATTTAATATTGTAAGTTGTGGATAATCAAAATAAGTAAAAAACTAATATTAAATTCCTAAACTATAGTTAATGAACTTCTTAATTTGTTATTTATTAATTAAAATAAGAACAGATATAATAATTACTCATAGGGTCATACGTTATGCTTTCGCTAAGAAATCAAAGAACTCGCGTTAATGGGTGTATTAAATTGGTTAACTAAAAGAATGTACTCACCAAAATTACAAAAAAATGTCAAATTTAGTAACAAAATACCACGGTCCCGATCACAACGCGTTCGAACTTGCACTAAAGAATTTGATTTTATTTGATCAATTAAATTAAAATCGTTATCACTTTACAACGTTCGACCAAATGTGCATACGAAAGTTATCGCATAAAGCACAAGGTATTTATTTTAAATTGTTTTCGAATTTTATTTTCTAAAAAATTATACAGGATGATAAAAATTAACTTAGCACCCTTCTCTCTTCTTAACCATCCTATAATTATTCAACTTCTTATTTTAGAACGAAATTTAAAAGTAAGTAGTAAAAGTGTTCTAACATTTTTGAAATTAGTTGAAAACGTTATTCAAAATGGCTATATAAAACAAAAGATTGCTGATTTTTACAAAAATTAAAAGTTAAAGAATAATGTCTTTACCAAAATCATAATCTCAACAAAACAACTATTTTCTTGTTACTTATCAACTCTTAACTTTCGGGAAGGCCAATACTATTTTACTACCCCTATTATTTTAATAATAATAAATGAGCTTTATTCAAAAATAAAAATAAAAATTTCAAAACTTCTTATTAAGTAATGCACCATTCTTCTACTTCATTATAAAGTTTGAAAACTGGAACAGAGTATAATGGTGTTTTTACCTTATAAATTAATGTACTTAAAAAAATTAATACGGAGGAGGTTTTATTCACGGCTGCCGTTTAATGAGAAGAACACACGCAATTGAAAAAAATTACAAAACGGAAAAACGAACTAAGTACTTAAGTGATGGAATTTCCTCGTTTGTTTTTAAAATGAAAAAAAAAAGAACAACCAAGTGTGAAATTACATGATTGAAAAAAAAAGAAAAAATTATGAATAATATAATATTAACATAACAAAAACGTGTATGTAGTAGGTATGTAGCAAATCTAAATATACTTTATTTACATGAATTAATTAAAACACACACCTTGGGAGAATAAAGTGCTAACGTATAGCCCTCATTTGTGTTATTTCAAAGTTGTAGTGACAGAAGCACTATACGTCATGCAATCCTTTAAACCCTCGGGGAAAAACTATTTCTTAATGTTTACTATGCCCGTTTTCCAGTTGAACTGTTTCTCATTAATCTATAGCATTGCAGTATACAGGGTGATTAAAAATCGACTTCTATAGCATCGTTACGATTTTTCTGAACATTGGAAAAAATAAGAAAATTGTCATTTTAATTTTAGCTTTTTTTGTATCTTCAATTTTATATAATTTTTTTAATTCGTATGAATATTTCTAAAGAAAGTCACTTTTTGAGGCGACTTCGAAGCCTTATTTTGATGCATTACATCGCTGTATAAATATATTATGATGTGAACTTAATAACATGCTTTTACTATATTATAAGTAAGTTAAAAACACTTTAAACAAGTGTCTTCAAAGTAATAATGCAAACACATTGTAATTGAATGTTACTGTCAATTATGTTCAATTCTGCACCATCATGACATATGACGACACGTTGACATGTTCAGTATTCACGTCTCAATTTACTACACTTGCAGTATGTAATTGTATTGCAAGTTCAATAAAGTGACAATTCAATTGCAATAATACACAACAATTTAATAAAACTTGTTTTCAAAGTTATTAAACAATAATATTAAATAATAAAAAATTAAACAAAAGTATAAATAGTATATTGTTTTATTAGGAGTGAAAGTGTCACTTTTTTTAAACGAGGTAGTAGAACTTGTCAGACAACAACTACTGGCGAGCCAAAAAAAGTTGAATGTATAAAACATTTTATTTTTTCTCCAAAGAAAAACGTAAAACTAAAAATTTTGAATTTTGAAAAAGCGCTATCGCTTGTCAATTACTTGTAGTTCAATTGCCAAATATTGTATAATAACTTGTAATAACTAATAACTTGTAAAAAGAAGCTAATTATTAAACGCAACGAACAAAATTGTAAAGGAAAATTAAAAAAACATTTACTTTTTAACATTACAAATACTTTTTTTTAAGAAAACATTTTTTAAGTTACAAAAATAAAAATTATGTTGGGTTAAGATTTACTTTGTCTGCCTAGAGAGAGAGAAAAGTACTTTATCTAACGACTTTTACAGCCAAGGCTGGAAAGGTTAACTTCACCCTTACAATATTAAGTGATACAAAGTCGACTTCTGTCGACGCGACGAAGAAAAATTTTTTTTTCAATCATTATTTATACAGGGTGGTGAAAAAGGTGATTTTCTTTAAATGCCTATAACTTTTTTATTAATCAAAATAATTTCAATTTTTAAAAAAGAGATAATAGGCACTACTAAAACTAATAAATTAAATAAACAAAAGAATTTTTTTATAAGCCCGTTTTGGAGATATGATGCAAAGTTACATTTTTTTAAATACAAACCTAACCTCAATTTTACGTTGCTGCAAAGCTAATTTCTTTCTCTGTTCAAAAATATACGTTTTTAAATTTTTAAATTTTTTTAATTTTTTAGTATTTTTTTATGAATTTTTTTACACTTTTGTTTGATATTCTTATGTTTAATTTCAATTGTTTTTTTTTAATCGATTGTTTCAAGGGATATTTGATTAAAAAAAATTTTTTTAACTTTAAATAACAAATTTATTATTTAATTTTATGTTACCAAACAAGAATTTGGAAAATTAAGCCTATCAACTTTTATATTTTTGAAAAGAGAAAAAAAATAGATATGCAATAACATAACATTAATACTAGGTTTGCATTTAAAAAAATATAACTTTGCTACATATCTCCAAAACGGCTTAATAAAAAAATTGTTTTGTATATTACATTTATAGGTTTTAGTAGTGCCTATTATCCTTTTTTTAAAAATTATAATTATCTTGATTAATAAAAAAGGTATAGGCATTTAAAGAAAATGAACTTTTTTAGTTTTTTGTAAATATTTAGAGTGCTAATAATATTTTTCAAAAAACAAAAGTAGGATCGAGTTGGCCATGAAAGAGGCTACATTTGGTGTCATTTAACCGACTTCGTATCTCTTACAGTTTACGAGATACCCATGGTGAGCATGCTAAGTGGGACACCCGTTATTGTTTTTAGTGGAGTAGAAATAGAGTTGAAAATTAAAATTTGTGCTAATAGAAATATTATGATCTAACTTCACAGCAATGACATTTGATTTGATGTAACAACAAAATATTTACTTCAAAGTCGCTCAAGCAGTTTTTAAAATATTTGTAAACAAATTCTTTTTGTTTGTTAGCCTGTCAGAACCAGTTTCATTTTATTTTTCAAATTCAGAAACACACGGCTATGAAAAAATGCCTGTAGCTATGGAAACACTTGAGATTGTAAGCGATTAAGCCTCTTGTTAGAAAGATATGAGACATACAAAGAACGGACTAATATAAATATGATTGGTGGACAAAGGAGAAGTAGTTAGAAGTGAAGAGACAGTCAACAAAACTACTGCTATGCTATTTTAGCAACTACGCAAAAGAACATGAGATGAGAAGCCTTAGAACACAAAACATCCCGATGGAGGGTTAGCAACCATTGCCTGTAAGAGAAAATGCGACGGAAATGACATTTTAGAAGTCTTTCGTCGAGTTTACATAATCATTGGCTGTCATGATCTTTCCTGATAAGTGGGAGTATAAGCAACCATTTCTATTGGAGAAATTGACCGGAAATCGCTATATTCACTCGTCCATTATTAGCTAAATGATTCTTTCCTGGTAGAATAGGAGGTATTTCTTTGTTCAATGTACGAAGCAGATACAAAAATTAAACTATCGCAATTTTCTGTCCGCTCGCCCGTGAACGAACAGGAAATTAAAACGGACATTGAATTAAAAAGCGCTTTACTATCAGGAAGGAACTTTACATCTAATAATATGTAATCGCGATGGAAGTTCAAAATGGCGTTTTTTTCTCCTATGTGCAACAGTTGCCATCACTCCTGATGGACTATCAAAAAACTATTCTAAGGTTTTTGTCTGTCTACCCTGTTCATCAGTTCATAAGTCCATCTACTTACTCGTCCACCTCTAGCTCTGGTGGAAACATTTTAAATAAATTTATTCTTTTGATCTACTCAAGAATTTTTGTTTTTTCATTTTTTATACTGTCACATTCTCAAGTCTGTAGTCTTACAGTTTTTTAAACGATTTTACGGTTAATTCAGCAGTCTATCGTGGGTCTGCTCGTTTTCAGTGCGCCACTGAATAATTATTATAAAAAACACATTTCACTGCTTTACGCGATATTATACAATTAACTAAAACAGCAAGGGTAAGACAAAGTTGAGCAATGTTTTTCTTACATGTAACCCTCAAGGTATTATAAGTAAACATTAACAAATAAACAACGTACAGCGCAATGTCTGTCTTAGAGCTTTGCAAGTTTCGAAAAATGTTAGTAAAGGAGTAACAAGTAATGAAAAGGAACTAGTAAACAGCAACACCAGACACGCAGACGATAATTTACAGGAGAAACTTTACATTTCATACTCATCTATCTTAATGCTGCAATTCTGAGCACTATCGTAAGGCTCGTAACTTGTTATCGTAGCAACCGTAAGGACTTACGTGTAGATGTGCAATTCTATGCGTATCGTATCTCATTACGATGGCTACGATCACTTGTAAATATTTACAGTTTCACGTAAATCTTACGTTGAGATATTAGTTGTCTGTAACGTTACGGTTTGTAAGTTTTTCGGATATATTAATAAATAGAAACATCCATATATTATATACCGGACGTTAAATTGAAGAAAAATACAACAGAAACCCGCACGCAAGTGGTAAGAAGATACGTAAGATATGTTTCCAACCCATTTGGTCTTCCTCCTTCAAATTTCAATCAAACGTATAGATTAGACCACTGGTTTGTTGTATATGTAATTCAAAGGATTGAATCTCATTGCAGTCCATCAAATTCAAGAATTCCCTTGCACATTCAAATCCCAACGGTGTTAACTTCTTAAAAACTGGCTCATTACAAAATTGTGTTAGAGTAAACTTCTCCATTTCTCTATGTCAAACTCTTTACTCCTTAGTCAGTTTAATTGAAACTTTATTATCAGAATATGTTAAGTTTTCTTCTACTGCAGAAGAACAAAGTGGAGTTAAGCAAAGATGTTACATGTTATGAACAGTGGGATAGCAGTGATGTTTAGCTCTAATTGATAGAACGCTCATGTTGAAATCAAAGCTCGACTTGCTGCTGATGAACATTATCTTCCGTTTGTACCTACGTTTATGTGTATTAACATATAGAGGAAAGGCATTCTGGTATTCAATAAATGTAATACTTATTTCTGATTATAATTGTAAGATTATCGCACACCCTGCATGTCCCAGGCGTTAATTGTGTCAAAATTAAGAAAGTGAAAAAGAACAAACGCATATTGAGAACAGAACGGTTGCTCATTAAAACCACGATTTGAAGTATGTGATTAGAACTATAACCTTAAACGAATCTTAAAAGTCGACATAAAAGTCAAAATGACAGTTTGTTACGAGTGCTGTACCGCATTTTATTAATAGAGTCTAGTAGTTACGATATTTGGTACAAATGTAGGCACAGAATTGCAATTTCCTAAAAACTGTAAAGTCATCTGTAACTCGGTTGTTTACGTTCGTATCGTAAGCAACGATTTTATGATTTTACGGTTTTCTTACAGATTTGCTTAGAATTGCAGCATTAGGTTGCAAACAACACTGCGTTAACTGAGTTTGTTTTTCGAAAAGCAATTCAAAGGTGTGTACTTAAAAAGCACCAACCTTCAAAGAGTTATTAAGTTTAATAAGGCAGCTGGAATCATACCACAAAATTCGAAACAAAAATTAAATATTTAATAAGTGAATTGCAAGTAATTGACAAAAGATGGCGCATTTTACTTTTTACGTTTTCATTAAGTTTAGATGTTTTTGGAAAAGATAACCGATTTTATTTGGAGTCAAAGTTAATTGGTAGGACTCGATCGTCACTTCGTCAGTAGATATAAGACTCAGCTCCGCCTCGTCTGTTAAACCTACTGATTTGTCAAAAAAATTACACGTTTACTCCTTATAAAACAATACACTATTATTAAAATGCAATAAAATGCAAAAGCTGTATATACTTCATATTCAGCCACCCAGTCACAACCAATTTCCTAGATGTAGGTACCTACTGTGAACACACGAGGTGCTCCGGATATTAATCACAAACGTGCATTCTCCAAATACTGAATTTTGTGTAGGTATCTCACAAGTCTTAGCAAAATCGATAATACATCGCAATAATTTCAATGAGACGCAAATTTTTGAAATATCTTTATTTAAATGGCTTATAAAAACTCTT
Source organism: Malthinus seriepunctatus (assembly GCA_963924605.1). Taxonomy (NCBI): domain Eukaryota; kingdom Metazoa; phylum Arthropoda; class Insecta; order Coleoptera; family Cantharidae; genus Malthinus; species Malthinus seriepunctatus. Next base: position 19,701,857 of record OZ004602.1, on the reverse strand, counting down.
TTCTATAGAATAATTTATTATAAATATGAGACTTGAACCAGAGCTTCTGTCCATTATCAATGTCCATTAAAACGTGATTTATAGCTCAATATTTTGAAAATAACTCAAAAAGTATCAACTTTAGCTGAAAATTTATATTTACTTTTTTTGAAGCTTATAAAATTACTTTTAATTCCGCTTTCTTTCTGTCTCCGAAGGAAATATTAACAGAGAGTTTGTTGGGTACATTTGATAAGCGGTTGATTAAAATTAAAACTATTAACCTTCAATGAGCTATAAAAATTGTACTTATATTACTTTTACTTGACGTTGTACATTACGTAAATCAAATTTAAATTATTTTATAAATTATTTATGGTATTAATTATTTAAATACGTTTATTGTTTACCTAAAATTAATAATAAAGTTAATATTATAAGAAAAATCAAAGCGCAGTGCACTAAGAGACGTTGGTGAGAACCTTAGCAATTAAGACTTATTCGAATGAAGCCAGATTTAAGTCAGTTTGCGCGTTTTGAAAATTGTTACTCTTCTTTTACTACTAGTAGCAGTGGTAGTAGCGGAACGGGTATCAAACGAAATTAAAGGAAATTTTATAAGCTACAAAAAGTCTCTGAAAGAATTTTTCGTTAAACCAAATAGTTTTTGAGTTATTTGCAAAACAATACACAACCGATTTCATCTTGACTCTGTCACCGAGATGTGCGGTGTACGGTTTGAAAATTTGTTTTTAGAACTTTCGATACTTAATTTTCATTTTTGTGAGCCACACCTTCTTCAAGTGCTTTCATATCCGTCTCCTACTAGCTTCTATAGAAAATTATTTCAATTCCAATGTGAAAACTCAACAAACCGAGAACAGGGAACGGACAAGGATAACCAAATATCTTTTATAATAATTTGTGTCTAATTGGAAATCTGCGAATAAAAAGTTACGCAAAAAATGGTAAAAAATCTCTTATACAAGTTTACTTAATTTAGGTAATTGTGCATTCACAAGGTTGTAAAATATATAGAGTTACTGCTGATAAATATAAACAACTTATTCATCATCATTAATTATAAATAAAATAACATCTCTTTTTTTCCTAATAATTGGATCTCACTGTTACATACAAAATAGTAAAGAATGTTTTATTTTTCATATAAATTATCACAGTAGAACAAACAAAAAATAAGTAATACATTTTCAAAGTCTTTCAAAGGTGAGTTGTTTTAATAAACGATGAAAAAATCTAAGGTTGAGGTCGTTTTAAAAATAAAAGATTTAAATTAATTTAATTTTTGTTTAACCTTTCGATTGTTATTAATTGCTCTCGTTTTTGTTAACTAACAAAAAATTTTAAATAAATTCCCAGATACTCCATCGAGATGGCTTCCGTCAGATCATCGCAATTTATGCGGTTAGGCGAAAGAACTTTAAATGAATTTTTTCTCAAATTTTTTTTAATTAAATGTCATAAATAATGGAGTCAACGAAGCAAAATTTTTCCTGATTTTGGTCAATATATTGTAGTGGCAATTTCATTTTCTAAACATCTAAACTATGACTATAATAGTCCAGTCAAGGAACGCGCAAAAAGGGGTTGTACTAGAGCACATGGAAGAAGGTGGAATTTTTTTCTTCAGAAATGTGTTTAGAGTAGTTAGGAAGTAAAAATACCATAAGTCCCCAGACCTAGCCATGTAGTTAAGGGAGGAAGGGAGGTAGGTAGTGGAAAGGTCTCGTTTTTGGGATTTTTGCTTCTATCTCGAAAACGATGAGTCATAAGAAAATTATTATTCTTAGCAAAATAAAAGGTTATTAAATTTACTACAAGACTGTTTTTATTCTTTTATTCTGTTCCTTATAGTTTTTGAGATACTGGCCACAAAAGTCGTTATTGCTACAAAATTTTTCTCAAAATATTTTTAGAGGTCATCAACAGATACTGACGATTCCGTGTCCTTAAGTAAGTAGCTAGTTCATAAAATAGCTCCCACGTGTTTTATTATGATCATTTATCATCAGCAGTGCTACGAAGTATAATGATTGACAGGTCAATTTCTATTTTGGACGAACTCGAATATGTGACAGTGAATGCCACTTGATTTATTTTTTTTGTAATTTTTTAATCACATAAGCAGTATTTACTATACTAGTTTAAGTTTAAACCGTTTAAACCTATAGATATTTAATTAAATTTAGAAATTTCTACAAAAACTAAAATATGTAGTATTAACCAAAAAAAAATTAAATAACACGAGGATAACAATCTAATATGTTATTATTTCTACTGTCATATATAATTTAAACTAATAGAGGAAAATATAAAATCGATAATAAATAGGACAAGCTGATGGTTCTGGTAGTATTTCTATTTATCATAAAATGTACCAAAACCATTAATATGAATTTTATAAATATAAAATGTGTGTTGTTTAATAGAAAATTTTCGAATTTTCCAATATCGACATTTTAATTATATTGAAGCAAATACCAACATTTCTCTACAACCGAGGCACAATATCGCAAGCATTTTGTGTACTGATTTTTTATTTCTAAAATTATTATTAAATTGTTTTATGTGCCTAATCTGTTATTTTCTCTTTGTATAAACGCACCCCGCAATTAATACCCGTTGGCGTCAAAAGTATAAATTCGTTCTACAAAGGCAAAATTTGATAAATCCCCATCTCTGAAAATTAAAACAATATTTCAAACTTCACAAGGAATCGAAATATTAAAAAATATATAGTGTGTTCTAGTTGAAAAAACTACATTTCGAGTCAAGTAGTCAGCAATAATTACTGCTCGGCTCGCTGCTCGGCGTAAAATTTTAATTGACGTTTAATGGAACATCCTCTATATTGTTGTTGTTGTCCAAAAAAATTTTTACAGCCTATATTAATAAAATTACTTGACCCGTATTTCAGGATTTTGCTGAAAACAATTTAATTGTTTAAATAGTTTTAACATGCTCGCCCCCCCCCCAACTTGAATTAATTGGAAAAAATATCATTTTGTTCCTTATTCTCTTATCAGTTCAATTGGCCTTTTCCCACTAATTAGGCTCTTATTTCTTATATGAAATATGTCATTGCCTTCTTTCAACCTTACTCTATCAGGAATTATAAATATTGGGGATATCAACCGGATATTAAAGTCGCTAACCGTTACGAGCGGAATGTCTAAATATCAACTTTCCCGCCCATTCGTTAGAAAGCGCCCTTTTAAAGCGAAATGATTTAATCATTTTCAAATGACTATAACTCGTAATTTTTACACGGAACACCCTGTATTTTATCATTTGGATACGTTCCTTATTATATTATCTTTAAGTTTTATTAAAGGTGCCCTATGCCCAAAACTCATAATTTCTAATTTTTAGAGCATTTTGTAAAATTTCTTCCTTCCACCCTGTATATTTAAATTTATATCTCTAAACCAAACAATTAAAAATTTATAGCTGCAAGCTTTTAGCATAACAATTGGATGTAGAAATTCCAAAGACGATAATTAATTTTACTAAGTATAAATAAGTGGAATCGTATTATTGTAATTATAATATAAATTGTATAAATGCAGAATTAGTTATAAAAACAATACAAAGTAAAATCTATTTACAAAATGTTGTAATTTATCCTAATTTAGCCCTTTAACAAAAATAAATAACAAATTAAACTTTTAAATTTTTAAACAAATACAACCAAAACGATATTTATTTACTAAAATAAATCTAAATAAATTTTTACGTAAAAAATATAAAACTCTTATTTTTATATTGTTTATAATATTTATCTTTATTATTAAACAAATAATCAGAATTAAATCCAATTTTTTCTAATATGTACTCAAAAGAGCGTGTATAAATTCTAATTACGTTTAATGTTATTTTAAATACAAGGCCGCCTTGCGTACGAAATAAAAATACAATTTTTAGCAAAACATTTCTGCAAGTCAGTACGTACGTCGTGCATTCTTCATTTAAACGAGCATCCCAAAAGGTAATATAAAACCATAGGTAGTAGAGGTAGGTATAAAGTTGTAAGTACCTAATGTAAACTAAATAATATTTACATATTAAGTAGCTACTGACATCCCACCATAATAATTCCTTTTGAGGAAGTAAAGTTTTAGCTTTACTTTGACTTTATGCATCTCAAGTTTTAATGTTTCATTTTTTTTTTAAATCTCATTAGGCAACTTTAGCAACTTTTCCATATAGTTTCTTATATGCTGCACGTGTAATGAAACTTGATGTAAATCTGTAAGTAGACTGGGACAAAGTCATCAAGAGAAATTAGGGCGGAAGTTCACGCCTAAGATAAGATAAAAAATATTTCACTTATAATCACATAATTTAAATTAACAAAAATTTAAAAATAACTTACAGTATCTAAGTCTGAATAGACATGTGGAAAAGGCTAGCGGAAGATGCTACACGTACGTTAGTGTGAAACCTTGTATAAGAAGAGTTAGGTAAAAGAGATTGACCGGAAAAGCTCTTTTAAGATAGAATTCACAAAGTGAAGCTGTAGGAAATGTTTTATACAATGTTATAAGATAAAATTACTATTCGAAAATAATAACACTTTTAACAAAATTATTTCTGTCCCATTGAACCAAATTGAACTGAGCTAGTTACAATGCAAACCTACTTCTAAAAGAGCACTACAGAGTGATTTTTTTAATAATAACAATGGAATTTCAGAAACCGCTTAAAAAATTTAAAATGGTTACCAAGAAAATGCAAAAAAACTGAAAAGTGGAAATTTTTCGACTGTAGTTTGAAAATGGTTTATTTAAAAAAAAATTCGAGCAAAAATATTTTAGAGGGTCTAAAGAGCTATCAAACGATACCAAACTCGACATTTTATCAGATCGACGCTAGGCGTCGCGACGTTCAGCTTTCTATATTCTTATCGAGACTTATTGTTTTTTTACATAAAATTACTCAGTTGCCTCGTCTACATTTTTTACAAAAAAAAATAATAGATATTCGTAAGAAAATAAAAAGTTGAACGTCACGACGCTTAGCGTCGATGTGATAAAATGTCGAGGTTAGTATCGTTTGATAGCTCTTTTGACTCCCTTAAGCATTTTTGCTAAAAACAATTTCTAAAGTACGGTTAAACAAGGTGTCTCCAAGAAATGTATCGCCAAACACAGCGACCTCTGTTTCAACTTTCCCCATTTTAAATTCTTATCTGCTTCTTTAGTATGCTACAACGTTGTAACCGTAAGGCAATAAATATAACGATACCAGACATCCGCACACTCGAATAGCACAGTTAAAACGCTACCATTGTCTAATGAATAATGGTAATTATTTAATAGACAGCAATTATCAACAGGTAGTTAGTTGATTGACTTGTGACGTCAATCAACTCTAAAGGTTATATCCAAAGTTTATTTGTCACAATTGATGTTATTATTAACAAAACCTGAAATTGGCCCCATTTTTCGTACTTTTATTACTTGCAACTTTAATATTGTTCAAGGTTATTTCAAATTTTTTGAAAGTAATAAACAAACTTGGGAAAAACTCTAACATACCTATAGCAATAATTATAAACTAGACAATGACTATAAGTTTAATAAACCTTATTTGTAAAGGAATATTAGCAAAATAGGTATGAAAATCGTAGGAAAATATCACAAAAAAATTTCCTTGCTGTTATCACAAAAAGATTAATTTTTTATTTCAGTAATAAAAACACATGGATCATAGAGAATGCGCAGTAAAGTCCGAAAGAGACAGAAATTTACAGACAAAAAAGAGAGTGGGAAAAGTAGAATAGAGATTGGTTTAGAGAAATGAGGAGTGGGGGGTAATCTGTTACCATAGTTACCATGTGTAAATGCTGTCATCTGACACCATATGGCAATGTCAGCGAGGGGTTCAAATGTTACCCAACATATGTCAGTGTCTTAGTCATCTGTCACCATATGTCAATTTCATCTGTCATTTCATATGTCAAGAGTAGATATCTATCATCCCATTTGTCAACCCATCTGTCATCACATCTGCCATTTCAGAAAATGATTTAGAGGGGAGTATTATATGCCAATCTGTCAACATGTGGGGGGGAGGTAATCTGTCACCATACTTATTATATTGTCAATCTGCCACCATGGGGGGGGTCATCAGTCATGCCATATGTCATTTCATATGTCAGGAGGAGTTATCTATCATTACATTTGTCAACCCATCTGTCATCACATCTGTCATCCCATATATCATTTCAGAGATTGGCTTAGAGGGGAGAGAGGGTAATCAGTCACCATACTTATTATATGTAAATCTGTCACCATTGGGGAGGGGGGCATCATTCGTGCCATATATTATTTTATATGTCAGGGGAGTCATCTGTTAACGCATATGTCATGCCATTTGGCATACAGATTGCTGTTATCACAAAGACTAATTTTTGATAATACATAAAAACAACATAGGTTTTTTAACATAGGTTTTTAAACAGCAAAAAATAAAAAGTTATTTTGAACCACTCTCTGTATCGATTTCATTTTAAAGCTTATTTTGTCTATGAAATTAATTATTAAAGACAGACAGACAAGCAGCCAGGCCGACAGACAGTCAACAAGACAAACGAACTTTTAATTAAGTTCAAGTACATTTTTGGACTATTGGTGGTTATGGATTTTTGGTGGTCTCAAAACATGCAGAAATTTAATTTAAGGTAAGAAATCGTACTACAACTAATGTAGTATCAGAAAAGAATAGAAAAAAAAATAAAATTCAAATGCTACTAATTTTTAGAATAATTATTATTTATTTAAGGGCCATGATTATAAACTACAAATAAAGTTTAACTCGAGAATAAAATTAGTCTTTTTTAGACATGGCAACGTTGCAACGTTACAATGTCAAAGTTCGACGTTTGAATATAAAGACAACACAAAAAGAACTTAACCTCAAATTTTAATATTTATATTCAAACATCAAACTTGACATCGGAACGTGGCTACGTTGCCACGTCTAAAAAAGATAAATTTTATTCTCGAGATAAACTTTATTTGTCGTTTATAATCACGGCCCTAAGTAGATTATTTATTTTTAAAAGTACTAATTAACTTGAAAGTATCTACATATTTCCTTTAGTCCCTTCGTGAAGTAGAAAATGACCATTTTTCAACGACCTCTATAATAGCATATACCTGTATACCTACTATACCTACGGGTTGTTGAAATGTATTTGCCAATTCCACTTCTGTTAGGCAATAGAAAAGAGATCTGTCAACAAACATATGAAAAACAGCTTACTTTATATATCTTTGTAAATATTAAACAAACAAAAAAGTGAATTATATTTACCCTTTGTTCTTTGGGGACCCCTTATGACGCCTTTATTTTTACTTTTGACAATGTTTTAGTAATTATTCACGTGGGATAATTTAGCATAATTTAAATTATATACAGGGTTTCCCACGAGTCATAAGAAATAATTTTATTAAGGGTTGTTTTAGAAACTATGCTTCAGCTGCTAATTTTAAAGTGTGCTTTTCTGAAACGGATAAGGAGCTTAAGAGATCTTAATTTTATAAAATACCATCTTGTTAATTTCTATTTGCATAAATAATAATAAGCGGTTGCTATGGAAGAAATACGTACGCTAACTACGATTACTCTTAGGGCCTTTCTCAAACAGCCATTTGCTATTTCAATAGAGAATTTAAACTCGCATCTTAAAAGCCACTTTTAAATGCTATCATATTTCCTGTAAAGATTTAACACAATTCCCGCATCGTGACCAGTCGAGGATTTAAAAAAACTACCCCTAAAGACACGCAACTCCCTTATGAAACACTTCATGTTAACATCAACGTAAAAATAAAAATCACTTTATAAATTATTTATAAAACACTCTAGGTACTAATTTTTTCAAAACGAGCCCTTAATATTAATGACGTCTAATCAATCTACCCTTAATATTCTACTAATTTAAGAAAGTTTTCTTCGAGTGATTTAATTAAAAACTAATTAAGTAATTTTAAATTGTCCTTCAGCTATATTTAATCTGCTTGTCGGTTTCTTTGCGTATATTAAATTTATAGTTAAAACAAGTGATCTATGAAGAAATTAACGTTTAATTAATAAATTAACCTACCAATTAGTTTATAGAATTATACAATAAAACAAAATAAAGTTCGTTTGAAATATTATAACTTTTTAAAATTTTCAAGTTTAGAGATAAAAACGCCCTCAGGTAAAGTTTAATTAACCCATACTAAATTTTATTTACATAAACAGTTAGTTTAATTATTTATTGTTTATATTTTGACATTAATCGTATTAGTTTTGCAATAAAAATTTTTGTTTCAATATTATTAGGTACAGTCAGCCTCACAATTAATGGCCACCCTGGCTATACGTTTAGCACGAATCGTGAATGTAACCGTCATAACACCCCCTACTTAAATTGAGGGGTAACTTTATGTTTCCAACAAGTAGTAAATCCACAATCTTCTCTTCTTTCCTTTTGTCGTTGTTGGCAATAACCACCCTGGCGTATAGCCAGGGTGACCAATAATTGTGAGGCTGACATACATACAGAGTGATGCGAAAATATTAGATTTTCACAAAATAATATTTCGAAAAAACAATTACCCTGAGCGTTATATCGTTATAAATGGAGCTTCAATTAGATTTTCTACCGTTTTACTATGCACCGGCTTTAACATTTTTTAAATTGGGTCGGAATTGAATCGACAATTCACTTTGGAATTTTATTTTAATGGTACAAATAGGTAGGTACAAAGTGAAGTTGTAACGTCAGTATCGCAACTTCAACAATTGTGAACTTTTAAAAAATATACAGGGTGGGGAAAAAGTAACGCAACAAGGCTATACATTGAAATACATGCAGTCGAAAAATAAAACCCTAACTTTTAGGCTACAAGAAGCAGAGACATGTGGCGCTTCCAATATTCCAAAATGAGCAGTTCAAGGTCACGACGAACAAGTGAAGCACTTTTAGCCTAGTAACTTTTCTTTTAAATAGCGACTCGAATCTTAGCAACCTTACTTATAATAACAATTAATTTTTCGATTTCCGCACCTATTCTTCGGAAGGCACGTTAAGCCATAGGTCTTCTAATGATAGTTTAGAGCGTTTAGACTAATTCCCCTGCCTAACTAATTACACATTGTAAACCTGTAGTAGGTATTTGGATGATCTGATATGGGAAAATGTTACAGATCGTAGGAATAGTCGACGCCGGGATAGTGGTTGGATGGGTGACCATCTTAATTATTACTATCATGCAGTTGGCCGTGCTTCGGAGGGCACGTTAAGCTGTCGGTCCAAGCTTCCATGTAATTAGGCCGTAGGCCTGTTTGGTAGTCTATAACCTTAAATAAATAAATATCCTCAAGTGAAGTGGCTCCCGTACCTGTACTACCTATAATGCTCCTAACAGTTGTTATTATTCAGAATCAGGAATCTACGCATAGTATATTTACTGCAGATAAGAAGTATTTGTATACAAAATCCTTGGTTAAAAATTATGTAAATTGCAGGTAGATTCAACCAAGGATATATTATACAAATATTTTTTATAAGCAACTGAAAATGACTCAGCTCCGACAGAGAAGTATGAAATCTCAAACTTAAAATTTTCTAATTATATACCTACGAAGTAACCGTAACAAACTAGTAGCATGTTTTATGAACCTAAGTAATGTGTCAGAATGCGATAGCATGATAACTTCTCTCTCATAATCTCGCCCTTAAGAAGAAGAACAAAAAAATTAAAAAAGCACTTAAAAACGGTGGTTTAAATCTCTTTAGGTAATTTTAACTTGGGCTGATCTAGAAAGTGGTGAACGGGCCTCTCCGGGTCATAGGGATTTAACATGTAAAATCATACTTTTGTGCTTTCTTGCTTCCCAGTTTATTTTAGAAATAAAAATCTTGAAATAATAGTTTTAGAGCATAGAATTCTGCATCTAAAAATCAATAAAAAAACATTTGGATGCTTTATATTTTATAACTCCAGAAATGTAATTTGAAAATGTCGAAAATTGGTAGAAAACCAATGTCCCAAGGCCCTATTTTGCTAGTTTTTGAAATTTTCAAATTAAATTTCATACATTATAAAGCATCCAAAATTAATTTTGTCTCTTGATTTAGATGCAGAATTTTCTGCTCTAAAACTTTTATTTTAAGATTTTTTTTCTAAAATAAATTGGGTAACAGAAAATCGCACTAAAGTATGATTTTACATGTTAAATTCCTATGACCGAGAGTTCCGGGCACCACCCTGTATAACCTTATCTGATACGTCTCTAACACAGTGATTATCAAAGTTTTTTTTTAAGTAACACGGTACCCTTCCACAAAATACGAAGTTTAAGCCGCGATCACTGTCGTTAAATTATTTACGTGATCACTATCGTGCGAGCATTTCGCTAACATGTATTGTATTACAATTTTTGCTGACGAAATTAATTTTTTATACTTAACTAGTAAGTATATTACATACAAAAAAATATCTAAACAATTAAAGCATTGAAACTGATATTTATTTTAATTTAAATAAAAAAAAATTATTAAAATTACGCGAAAGTAGTCCCTATGTCGTCACCCGTTAACACGTAAATCTTACATTTTTTCAACTAAAATGCTCATTTAGGGCTGTTTACCGTCTACCCACTTTCAAACTCGGTTTGTTCTAAAGAAGATCATACCACTGAAGGGAAGCATATCTCGAAGATCTACAACCATGCTTTTGTCAATAAAAAGATATTAGCAAAAATTAAGAAATGTTAGGGTTTTGCTAACCTGGATAGGATAGCGATCGCGGGTTAAGTACCCTGTCTTGATAAAAGAGTTTAAATTATTTTTTATAGATTCACAAAAGGTCTCATATTGCAAATGTTTTTAGTTGAGAAGGTATAAAAATCAAAATAAATTTCGTAACTCCGCGGCACCCTTTTGATCTGCCAAAAGCACCCTGCTTGAAAAATACTGCTCTAACCTATCATAATTGCGATGAAGCTAACCTAGGTTAACCTAAGTTTTGTGAACACTCTCTACGTTTGGAAATAATAGAAACAAGTTAGGTTAGGATAGAGTAGGTTATGTTAGGTCAGATTAGATTATGTTAAGTTAGATTAGGTTATGCTGAAACTAATGGCGAGAGCAAATCCTGCTGGGAAGGGATTAGGTTATGTTAGGTTAGATCAGGATAAATTATGTTAGGTTAGGTGAGATTAGGTTATGCTGAAACTAATAGCGAGAGCAAATCCTGATGGGAATGAATTAAGTTATATTAGGCTAGGTCAGAATAAGTCATGTTAGGTCAGATTAGGTTATGCTGGAACTAATGGCAAGTGCAAATGCGGCTTTGGAAAGTGGCTTCCAACTTTCGTCTAAAAAACTGCTGTAGCATTACTGGGATACAGTGCCATCCCATAAATTTTGTACTAGCTGGGTAAACAATATCCTCCAGATAGTACGGCGAGTAAAACTGTGATTAAGGGACTTTGCGACAATGGCAACAGGAGGGGAATCAATCATCACAAGGTCGACTTACGGCAGGTAAGCCATGAATACGGTAGAATTAACTATTATTTAACCCAGGTTATAAGTGGAAATTGCCTAGAAAACGGTGCCAAAATAGATAGAGGTACCTGTTACTAATGCGAAGAGAGCAACGTTGCAGAACACACCGTCTTCTGCTCTCGAAGATAGATAGAGACTAGCGAAACATTTAGTACGGATTTGACATCCGCAAATGTGGTCCACAACTTGCAGAAAGATCAAAAAAGATGGCATGCTGTAGATTCAATTTTTCCAAAAAAGAGGCTGGGCTTGAGCTTCATTTCTATTGCCGAAATATTCTTTGACATAACTTCTTTTCCCAATAAATATTTCCACTAAAAGCTCTTGTCATCAATTCTCTTTCTGGGTTCATCCTCTCTTGACATTCTCAACACTTCATCTACAATGCATACTCGTTATTTTCTAAGTACTCTCGAAATCATCCTTTTCCACCCTGAACATCCTTCTCAACTTCCTCTTATCTATCGATACCCATTCTACACGTCAATTATCATCCAAGGGTCCTCTATACCTTAAGCACAACCTTAACGTTTTCTCTAGGCTCTTGACACATTCTTTTTACCACACATACGACATTTCTTTATAATAGACAAATCCACTACATCTTTGAGCTTCAGCCTTCAACATGCCTACTAGAATAGTCCCAACGAAAGAAAAGCCAACCACGTGACCAAATCTGGGCTAGGTGTCATGGCTTCAGAACCCAGTGGCGACATCGACAGTATAAAAGTACAGCACAACTTCAACGGTAATCAAGTGGTGGGCTTTTCTTTCGTTATTCGTACTCTACATCTATTTCATAACGTTTAACCTAAAAAAATTGAGTTTGGCTATAAGTAAAATTTTTAATTGGATGTCCAAAGATGTCTACATTAGTATACCTCTTCAGAGACGAAACGAGATTTCTACGACGCCTAATTTGAATAATAGTAATTACTAGAACCGAGCTTGTTTCCAGTGCTGCTGTATTTTTATTTTTTTACTAACGGCATGTATTGTTTGTTTTATTAAAGAGAGAAGAAGAGATAGCTAAATTGCAACTTTTAAGTCGTACAATAGAATTTGTATGAACAAATATTCCAAGTGTCCTTTTAGAGCTCTAGTGACTACAATTTTCGTTGTGTACGAGTGTTGAAACAGTTTTAGAAACAAAAATAGAGAAATTTTAATTTACTTTATTCTTCTCTCACAACAATTTTATTTGCAAAGCAATTTAGATTACCAATAGTAATTTAAACTGAATTCAAAGTTGTTACATTTAGCAAATAGAAAAAGTTCGATGCACTTTCAATTTAGCTCCTTTTTCCCTTCCATTATTGTTTTTCAATCAATATTATGCAATTGGCGTAGTTTTTCAATTTCGTTTTTTAAATTAAAGAAAAGTAAATGAGAAAAGTGGAAGATTTTTTTACTTTTTAGCTTTAAACAAAAGTAAAGGAAATGGTTTTGTGTTTTGTGATGTTTGTTGTATTCATGGGAACTTAACAAAAGGTACCCAAACCCTTTACGTATCCTTGAGTTTCACAACACTCGTATATTAGAAAAATTCGTTAAGTAGTTTGTTTTCTATTTACCTAAGTGAAAATTTCTATTAAAAAATATTTAAAAAAAAAATATCGATTAAATTCGTTATTAAAATTCAGTTTAATGAACAAACATTGAGTGAGGTAAAAAATTTAAATGATGCTGTGAGCGTGTCGTAGCTGCTGATGGAAAATTTGTTTACAGGATTATTAATTTGCTTCCTCGTTGAAAATATTCAGCGCGTGCTATTAAACGTATCCCTCTGGTGATATCGACCCCCTAAAAAATATTTTACATCGTTGGAACTACTTATGTAATTGATTCCGATATCAAAAGCTAACCTCGTCAACTCACACCTGCTCCAACTCCAATAAAAGGAAATGAAATTCGTACAAGTTTTGACAGTTATTGTCAGACAAAAATAACTTTTTAGAGCGCACACCTACAAAATGCTATTTCGGAATTAATATTTGTAATTCTTTACTTAAAATGTAGTTGCTTTGTTTAAAATTACTTCGTTATTAAAACAAAATTAACATCCATTACCATAATACATTGTTCGTAAAAATATGCGGTATGAAATTTAATACATCGAAAAACAGAAAAACTGAATTCAATTATCGTTGTGGTATTGCGATTTTTTCCCTAGAAAATAAATAGACGCCTGGGGAATATTTCGGATGAACTTAAAATGTTGTAAAAAATTTAAACGTATCGAGGGTCTTCCGAAAGGATAATATAAGCGTGCAGAGCTAATAGATAGAATTAAGACACAAGAGAGGGAGTCCAGAGCCAACCGATACGATCTAAAAGTGTCCAGAACCAAAACCAACACGAAACGCCGAAAATCAACATGAAGTGTCAAAGATTAATAAAGAATATTAAGGTCGTAAAAGAGAGTGTTCAAGATATTGTACAGAAATAGAGAGAGACCATACAAAAAAAATAAAGAATAAGCCTTAGTTTTGAAATCGACAAGAAGTGTATATTACCAATAGAAAAGACTAAAGGCTTAAAAAGAGTATAAAAATGTGCTGAAGCCGTGGAGAGAGTGAAGATTATCAAGACTGTGTTGAAGCTGAACCAAAAGTGTAGAAGTTGTACAGGGTGTCTTCATGGGCCCAATAATACTTGCTGAAGCATTTCAAAGTGAGAACGTTCCTTACAATGCTCAGGAAGTGGAACGACGCGCGTTCGTTCGCTGTCGGGAAAAATCAGAAAACTACAGAACTACAGATTTGCAGATGTTGAAGCATAGGGAAATTTGTGACGATTTTGGCATGATGAAAAAGGTTTTATTATAAAATAATGATACTAGAAAAATTATTGACAATCAAAATTTGTGCTTTTTGTTTTATGAAAAACCTAACTCAACCTAAAATAACCTAATATCACTTATTTTTACCTAATACCTAACCTAACTTCACATATTATAACCTAACCTAACCTTATCTATTTGAATCTAACCTAACCTCAATTATTCTAATCTTACTTTAACCGTATTTTATTTATCGCCAGTAAAAACTTTGTTTCATAATATACAAGATTCACAGATTTTTGGTTACCTAAGTTTGGAGTTAAATTATAGGTTGGCTTGAACGAAGTTCAGATGGGTTAGTCCAGTGATTCAAAATCTTTTTTGGTCAGTGACCCCCATCTAAAAGTCACACGTAAAGTGCTTGCCATATATCTCAGCGACCTTAAATGCACAAAAGAGAAAGTGAGAAAGCTGTAGAAAAAGACTCTAACACGAAAGAGCATTCCAGGTAATCGGTAATAACACCTGACAAAGTCAGAATCGGAGCTCAAAGTTCAGATCATCTTTCGTTAAAAGTAAACGTTATTCAATCTAACCTAACCTCACTAATCCTTATCTAACCTAACGGTTTTTTATTTTTCAATCATAAAAATATTTTTTTTATAATTTCCAAGAGTTAAGCTTAATTCTCAGCTATCCGAAACCGTCGTATACGACGATACGAAAGTTTTCCTATTGGTGGAAACGACGGTTTCGGATAGCTGAGAATTAAGCTTTACAGGTTATTTTATGTTGGTTTAACTTTTAGTCGTGTTAGGTTAGCTTGGACGAACGTCGGATAGGTTAGAGCCGTAACCGTGGTAATGGCAATGGTAGATTATATAATACGTTAGTTCAAGTTACAGTAAAAATGAACTGGAAAGGTACGCGAAGGGTTTTGCTTACTTTCCACCGAGACTAAGCATAATTCGATATAATGTAACCTAACCTCAATTATCCTAACCTAACTGTTAGTTTTTAGTAAAGTTAGGTTAGATTGGACGAACATTGAATAGGTTAGGCAATAGTATCTTACATGCGCTAGCTCATATCAAAGTTAAACTGACGTGAAAAGGTACTCGGAGAGGTGCACTCCTCTTAATCATTACTCAACCTAACCTAACTCTTCTGACCTAACCTCTTATCTAGATAGAACGTATATTTATTATTTTAAAAGATAACATTCTTAGTGCTAATCGAAAGAATCAAAGTCATGATTGTCCTAATCCTTTGAGATCCCTAATTTCAATCTAACCTAACCTCACACTAATCCTTATCTAACCTAACGGTTTTTTATTTTTCAATCATAAAAATATTTATTTTATAATTTCCAAAAGTTACAGGTTATGTTGGTTTAACTTTTAGTCGTGTTAGGTTAGCTTGGACGAACGTCGGAGAGGTTAGAGCCCTAACCGTGGTAATAGCAATGGTAGATTAGATATACGTTAGTTCAAGTTACAGTAAAAATGAACTGGAGAGGTATTCGAAGGGTTTTGCTTGCTTTTCACCAAGAGTAAGCATAATTCGATATAATGTAACCTAACCTCAATTATCCTAACCTGTTAGTTTTTAGTAAAGTTAGGTTAGATTGGACGAACATCGGATAGGTTAGAGCCACAACCGTGGTAATGGCATTGGTAGATTAGATATACGTTAGTTCAAGTTACAGTAAAAATGAACTGGAAAGGTATTCGAAGGGTTTTGCTTGCTTTTCACCGAGAGTAAGCATAATTCGATATAATGTAACCTAACCTCAATTATCCTAACATAACTGTTAGTTTTTAGTAAAGTTAAGTTAGATTGGACGAACATCGGATAGGTTACAGCCCTAACCGTGGTAATGGCAATGGTTGATTAGATATACGTTAGTTCAAGTTACAGTAAAAATGAACTGGAAAGGTATTCGAAGGGTTTTGCTTGCTTTTCACCGAGAGTAAGCATAATTCGATATAATGTATCCTAACCTCAATTATCCTAACCTAACTGTTAGTTTTTAGTAAAGTTAGGTTAGATTGGACGAACATCGAATAGGTTAGGTGAAAAGGCACTCGGAGAGGTGCGCTCCTCTTAATCATTACTCAACCTAACCTAACTCTTCTGACCTAACCTCTTATCTAGATAGACCGTATATTTGTTATTTTAAAAAAGATAACATTCTTAGTGCTAATCGAAAGAATCAAAGTTATGATTATCCTAATCCTTTGAGATCCCTAATTTTTTCACAGAAATCCCAATCTTGCGCTCTTCGCCACTATGAGACTTGCATGTCTTCTCTTTGTATTTGCTTCAAGATGATGCACTTAAATGGTTAACAAGCCTCCATTTTAGTATTTTAGCTCCTGCTCTTCGATCTTTTACGCCAGTTTTTTGTTTTATCCAAGTATTGATTCCTCTAAAGTGCTCTAAAGTATTCAGTTTTAACGAGTGGTCACCCCATCGAGATTCGATGAAGTATTTGAAGTTATGAATACGTTAGAATAATGAAACTGATTAAGGACCGTTCCAGAGCAGTACCTCTGTATTATACGAGTATAGTATAAACCCGAAGGCAACCCTAATCTAAACCAGCCCTTATAACAATGCTGAGAAAAACAGTGTCTTGAATCCTGCCCATCATCATTTGTCTTTTCAAATAAAAATTTTCCAAACCTACTTTAAATACTATAGAAATTTAAATTTTTGAAAATAAAATTTATTATGCAAAATAGGAATAAAATTCTATTGATAACAAAAGTTAATAGAATGCTAATGTATTTTTTTTATTTAAAAGATATGTTTCAAGTTTACGCCTCATTTTACATTGAAATCAGTTAACGTAAAACTAACATTATACATAAAAATAAGTAGAAAGAAAGCACTATAAATTTAAGTTTTAAATAGCGTTGCAGCTACCTTTTTACATTTAAACGACTTAACGTTGCATTAAAGAAATAAACAAAAGAATAACTAACAAGAGCATTTTGTAAGTTTATAAAGCTTTGAGCTCATGTGTTTTAATTATTTATTACTTCATCCCATAAAATCCTCAAACGTAAAATTATAAGACTGAAAATACTTCTGGATAGTAATAATAGGTAAGTGGGTTGAACAACAAGGGTGAATTTTTAAATGTAAAAGTTGTAGAAATTACTAAAATTGCATAAGGATTTCAGAAAAGTGGAATTTTGTTAAATATTCAAAGAGGAAAAATTTTGAATTTGTGCATGTTAAGGAATAAATTATTAACACTTGAAATACCTTTTCAAAAAGAAAGGACGTCAGTTTATTTTAGCTTAAATGTTACGTCCACCTTACTTAAGCTAATTTATACCTAAAGCGGGCCTTACATGACAGCTTCTACAAGCCAGCTTTCGTTTCTAAGCCAATAGAAACCTTGCATTTCCAGCGTCAGACGCTAAAAGTTGGTTCAAGTTTATCTTCTATTGGTTTGAAAATAAAAACTGGCTTCTAAAAGCTGTCGTGTAAGGCCCGCTTAACGTGGAGCTTATTATTTGAGTCAAATTTGGTTAGTCTAACATAACCTAACTTATTCTGAACTAACCTAACCTAATATTATTAAACTTGTCTTATAGCAGACTTTTCTAAGAGTTAGTAGTCGTTGGCAAAAGTTTCGAGCAAAGTTTTAACTCTAATACAATAGCTTTGATGGAGTTAACACAAGTAAAAATGTGGTTCGGTAAGATTTTATAATAAAAAGTTAGATAAGCAAACCCCAAATGGCCTAAAATATTACTAAGGTGATTCCAGATCGCTCTTAGCTTATGGTAAAGAGCCTGTAGAAATATCAACTACCTCCCAAGATGAATCCGACGCTCTCCGGCGATACGACGGTCGGAGGTCTTCTGAAGACTTCCCCTCCACACTCAACAAAAATGTTATTAGATGAGGCTAACTTGGTCAAATGGATAAGTTACAAATAACTTCTATACAGTAGAAATTTTTTTTTATTATTTCTAAAAGTTACAGACTTTCTTAAAAATAATGTTGACAAACAAATTAGGTTAGCTTCAGTTAAGTTGGGATAGGTTAGGTCACAGTAAACAACGGTAATTTAGATAAGTTTGCAATCCACTGTAAAATATCATATCTAGAGGTTACCTTGATTAGATAAATATGAGACGAGTTATGACTACGTTTGGCAGCGCTTAAGACTATACATGTGGCAACAACTCCCAAACGTGACGTAGTACCTATTAAACATCGTGTTCATTTTAGATATTTTTAGTTTAATATTTTTTAGAATTTTTAATTTAACGCAATTCTATTCTAATCCAACTCAACCTAACCTAACCTAAATTAAACCATGCAACCCAACAGTAACCTAACATAACCCAACTCAACCCAACCTAACCTAACTTAACCCATGAAACCTAACACCAACCTAACCTAACCTTTATTTTTTTTTACGGAGGTAGGCTTTTCCGAGAACCTTTCGAAGTGAAGTGGATTTACTAGATTGGTCGATATGTTAGACGATCAGACAGATGATTCTAATACGTATTGAGCGCACCACAAATGCAATTCACTGTAAGTACATAAACTGACTGAAATGAAACGTGATCGATTTAACCTAACCCAACTCTACCCAACCTAACCTAACTCAACCCAACCTAACCTAACTTAACCCATGAAACTCAACACTAACCTAACATAACCCAACTCAACCCAACCTAACCTAACTTAACCCATGAACCCAAACACTAACCTAACTTAACCTAACCCAATCTAACCTAACCTCATTTTTAGGAAAGAAGGAGAAAACCCTCACTTCCCAATCTCATGATGTTTCTTACCACACTTTCTTCAACCGCACGACGCGCCGTACGCGTCTTTGTGCACTATTTGGAGCACACAAAAGTTGAATAGTCAGGAGCTTTTTGTAGAGATGGTTTTCAAACACTACAGCTCCAGTTAGGGCCTAGATTATAAAGAAGTAGACTAGATGTTTAATAAATGTCACGATTCATCGCTAGTTGGTTTACCATTCGTCGTCCCATTTTGCAATCAATATTTGTTTAGATCAATCTTTGAGCTGTTCATACGTTGCCGTTCTATCCTTGATTTTTAGTTTTACGGGTGAAATACCAGCTATTGCCTAAAAAGCAGTGGTTGCGTGGTTGGTTATGTGCGAGATACCGATGTTGAGTCCGCTTTTTGCTGTCTTATGGCCCACGGATGTTGGGTATTATGCTGGCCATCAGAGCCATGAGTGTTTTATTGACTTTGTTGCATGTTTTCCTTATATGGGTCTTTCTTCTGAGGTCAAGAACTTGTTGACTGTGGATTATTTTGCCTCCCATGTCCATTTCTCTAAGCTTTCTTCCTCCAGCGAGAATTTATCGTACGGACTTTTATATTTCCAGCTGTCCCAACCTTACTTAACCTAACCTACCCTAACGCTCTTGAAGGCTATTTGCTTCAATTCTTTTGCCACCCATGCCTCAACCAAGCTATCGCTTTTTTTATTAGTTTTTTGGTACAACGCTTAATCGACATCAACACCAAAGGACTAAAACCAGCCCAATCAGTTTTTTTGTCACCAGCAAAGAAGAACTATGGGGTTTCATTGTTGACTGGAAAATTTTTAAGTGCGGTTAGGTTAGCTCAAGTGAAGTTAATATAGGTTAGGTGATGTTAGCTGAGTACGAGCTCAAAATGAAGAGAGATGAGGTGAATATAATTTGGAAATACTTGAAATACCTCTTCAAAGGATTTCGTTGGTTGTCGAGTAAATTCATTTCAACTAAATCTAATTCAAATTGGGTCAAAATAACTAGACTTATGAATCACCTTATACATAATTAAATAGCTAAAACATGTTAATTTATGCAGATATGCATTGAGCGCTATAAGCTTGTGATTTTTATTTACTATTACAAGATAAATCCGTTGCATAATTGCATAATATTGGCTTCTCATTGCCGATTTTACCAAATGTTTTTATTTTATTGATGGACTATGAAATTTATTACAATGGAATTTAAATATTCGTGCTATGCTGCTAGAACTTTGAATTTTATGAGAAGCGAATTGTCCTCTCGAATATAAACTTGTTAGCATTTTGTTAGTATTACCACTCTCACAAAGAGTTTTCGAGCAAATATAACTTCACACATCGTAAGTTAGAATTTATTTTGTTCCTTTATAAAACCTTAGAAATTGAATCTTCAAAAGAAACCAGTCAAAACAATCGGTTGATCTATAGGTGCTCAAAGAACTCTTGCTCTTTTTGAAAAAAAAATCCATCTTTCTAAGCAAATTCGTTATTACCATAAAAGAAAGAGATAAAAAAATAAATTAAATTGTGGACCTGTGCAAAAATTGAGAGGTAATCAAATATCAAATGCACACCGAAAAGGGCTATTCGTTATTATTATTTTTATAACTGAAGCTTGAGCTTTTAAAAAGCTGTGCTGCAGGCGTGCAGGGATATAAAAACACAAAGTTGAGGTTTTGTACTTACTTTTCATGACAGCTAACTTCCATCAAAAATATAAAATTTATGCAAATTTAATACTTTTATTGAAATATTCCTTATTTTTTTTTAAATCAGTTATTTTATTACACCGCAAGGTGTCACTTTTATTTAAATTTATTTAAGTGTAAACGGCCTTGAAACTGTGATTAGTTTAAAACTTATTTGTTTATAAAATCAATTCGCACATCAACTTTCTTTTAATTAATTAATTTTAATCAAATTACGATAAAAATTGTTTTTAAACGGGCGCTCGTTTTTATTTTAATAAAAGAAAAGCGCACGCTTTTTTTTTAATTTCGTCAACGTTTTGAAAATAATTCTAAAAGCGGTGATTTTTGTCTTCTTTTCACTTTTTTTTATAATCGGCAATTAATCTTTTAGTGTTGAGTCTTTCTTTCAAATTACCATTCAGTTTACTGTTCTTAAAAACTGCATTAATTGCCATTAGTACACGGCCTTTTTTTTAAAAAAAGCGCTTTTTAGTTAAAAACCGCTATTGTGCGCTTCCGAGAGGTTTAATTAAATTTTTTTTTTACATTTTAACATCGATTAAAACACAACTTTAAAGTGTCATACACAGTGCAATATAATTTTTAAACTAAAAACTATTTTTAAAAAATTAATTTTTTTAAAAGTTGGAAAAAATTATTTTTAATATTCAGAAAGCGCGACGCTTGGTGTTTAAAACACAATAGTGATAAACTGATAAACAGTATCGTGTTAGCTACGCGCGCGTCTACAGCCGACTGTTTTATGCCTTGACCGAGTACCATGTTTTTGATCTTGCGCGGTTTTCGTCCATTTTGTAAAATACTGAAATATTAAGATTAATGTATAAAATACTTAAACAATGTAACCGTATAAAATTTTTTTAAATCCACCTCGCTACCCAAATGTCCTTTCGCTTAAAAACAAAAGAAAAAAAATAACAAAAAGGTAGCCTAAAAACGACTTCTTTGTAACTTCCTCTCGCATGATTTTACTTGTGAAAAAAAGTTAATTATAAACAAATAACATTTATCTAAATGAACTTATGTAATTTAAAAATTATAATTAGCATAAATTTAATGAGTAGTGTTGCTTATAGATAAGTCAGAAATAAAACAAACAAAAGACTATTAGAGATTATGCAACTTTTTAATAATCTACTCTAATAAAATAATTACAACATCAAGAACGTTGGCTTATTCTTTAAATATATAAATGTATAGGAATAAATAATAAGTGGTTAGTTTTCAATTTTTGTTGATTGTTGATCAATCGTTAGAAAATCCTTGGGAAATGTCAGTTATTTGTATAAGATGTGAATAACTGCTCATCCTGAATTCACTTTATAATTCGCTAAAAATCCCCACAATTACCTTAAATTAGCTGCTATTTGAAAAGAAATTTATTTTATTGGATAATCAGTAATCAGTATATCCATAATTCTTATTTTCTTTCCTAAATAGACCCCCTTTTGTTACCAACTTTTAAGATTCATTATAAGGTTCTTTCAGGATGGTTACGCTAAGGTCAAGGTAAAAGCGATTTCTAAATCACAAAAGTGGAGATTCGAGATCGCTTAGTTTCCAATATCTCAGTTAAAATTTTCTTCTGAAAAGCCAACTCTATAAAACTTTACACCAAGGGCTGGAATATCCGTGAAACGCATGAAGCGCGCGCTTCAGAGCCCGGTGTTGAGAAGGGCCCAGAGGAAAGGAAAAAACTCAAAAAGCCTGAACTCGAAAACGGTGGGTCCTAGGGAAAAAAATTTCATTAAGCCAAATGGAAGCTTATCAAATTCCCTACAAGAATGTTCCTATTTATTTTTTCTTTGTCCCTTATAGATTTGTTTTTTGCTTCGCATAAAATAGTAAAGGAAATTTAGTGCTTTACAACTTCTTTTCTGAAGACTTTTACTGTAAAACGAAGGGCTGATGTGCTAGAGGCAAAAGTTTCACGAAAAACTTAAGACAAAAATTTGTTTCATCCTTAACAATTTTTGCGGGCTAATATCTCGAAAACTAAAAAAATAGAGAAAAAATTAATACAAACAATCTTGTGGGAAATTTGGTAAGCTCTCATTTTGCTAAGAATAATATTCTCCCTACGGTCTACTACTTTCGAGATATAAGCGAAAACCCCCAAAACAGGACGATTTCACCTCCCTTTCTCTCTTAGCCATTTAGTTAGTCTCGGAAACTTTTAGTATTTTAATTTTTTTACCTCTCAATCCAAGCACATTTATGAAAAATAAATTCACCTTTTTCCATGTTCTTCAGGCATAACACCTTCGACTAGACCTAGAGTATAAACTAACATTTGTTTTGTGAACTGCAGTGTATTTTTGGATGGGCCCGAAAATTATTAGCGCATCGGGCTCCAACGTTCGTTGATCCGGGCCTGTTCACACCTACAACATCGGTTTAAAGCTGGCGCTAATACAATTTTTAAAATCAATTCCATAGAGAACTAGGTTACAACTAACCCTAAGATGGCACGATTAATTTATTCGAGATAATGGAGTCATCTTAACTCTTCAAACAAAGTAAGCGATATTGGACTCTGTTGAGAAATTTTGTAGAAACAACTCTAATTTTCAAGAAATTGTTCTTACTTTGCTAGGGGGACTTTACATAGGTTAGGTAAGACTAAACGACTATAGGTTAGCTAAGTCAAAATACCTTGGAGTGTGGCTAAAACGTAACGGAAGGTTTACTATACAGGGTGATTTTTTTAAGTGGTACTAACATTGGGATCTCGGAAATCGTAAGAGTTACGAGGTTGGTTAGATTAGTAAAAAGTTGCATATTTTAATGATCTTTAAGAATCCGTTTAAAAAATTCAAAAATTCAAAATGGTTTCCGAGATAATGCAGAAAAACTGAAAATTTGCAATTTTGTTTTTCGACTGTAGTTTCAAAATGGAGTACTTTAGAAAAAAAATTTTGGGCAAAATTTTAAGGAGATCAGAAAAGCTATCAAACGATACCAAACTCGACTTTTTATCACATCGACGCTAGGCGTCGCGACGTACAACTTTTCATTTTTTTATGGGGGACCTATCACTTTTTTAACAAATATTACTCAGTAGGCTTGTCTAAATTCGGATACCAAACGACAACATTCTATCTTGTACTTTTCTTAATTTTCACAACTTTTCAGGTTATGTTATGTTACGTTATGTTAATATTTTACTTTATTATAATATTTACGTTATTTTTTACGATAAAAAATGACGAAAAAATTTAGTTTTTAAATTTTTAGAAAAGTAATTTGAGCTGGAAATAAAAATAAATCAAATTATTATTTATTTATTAAATCTTAGTAATGAAATTTTATTTCTTGAATAAATTACTTTTCTAAAAATTTAAAAACTAAGTTTTAGTCGTTATTTTTTATCGTAAAAAATAACCTAAAGTAAAATATTAACATAACATAACATAACCTGAAAAGTTGTGAAAATTAAGAAAACTTCAAGATAGGAAGCTGTCGTTTGGTATCCGAATTTAGATAAGCCTACTGAGTAATATTTGCAAAAAAAATAATATGTCCCCCATAAGAAAATGAAAAGTTGAACGTCGCGACGCTTCGCGTCGATGAGATAAAAAGTCGAGTTTGGTATCGTTTGATAGCTTTTTTGATCTCCTAAAAATATTTCTTAAAATTTTTTTTTTAAAGTACGCCATTTTGAAACTACAGTCGAAAAACGAAATTGCCAATTTTTTGTTTTTCAGCATTATCTCGGAAGCCATTTTGAATTTTGAAATTTTCTAAACGGATTCTTAAAGATCATCAAAATATGCAACTTTTTGCTAATTTAACCAGCCTCGTAACTATTACGGTTTCCGAGATCCCAATGTTAGTACCACTTAAAAAAATCACCCTGTATAGCAAATTACTAAGACTATTTTCAAAGCCGAAAAGGCGTTGAGCAATTGTCGATCTCCTAGGCTCGGGCTACAGAAGATGGAGCATCCTGGATCAGTTACTCCCTCACTCGTCCCAAACGCCATTCTAGTTTGATCGAATACCTTGAAATATGAGAGGTACCGGTAAAAATTGGTAGTGGCACAACAAGGAAAGTTGACGATTAGAACTACATAGGCCAACCGAACAGTAGCTATTTATAATATCCTAGTCCACTATAGGGCTACACTAGCTGAAGAGAGAAAATAAATTTGGGAAGAAAGATGAGCACATGGGCAGGTCACTGTTCCCTAAATAAAAACATACACAGTATTGAAGTCTGTGATGATCTGATGATCCTAGATGTATAGACTGTGTGGAAAAGAGGAATCCGCCCAACATATTTTTATGGCAGTGCCCTGTTTTTGTAGCACTGAGACTCAAAACAGTGAATGCCGCTTACCCAAAACCAGCAGACATATAAAAAAGTCAGCCCTGTAGGCTAGCAATCTTCTTTGAGGAAGCGGAACTAGGTCTGGGTCTATAATCCCTTTGGATAACACTTTGTTTTGGTCTAAGTTTTGGGACTTCTAACAGAACCCTTTGAGAAGAAAAAAGATGGAAATCAGAAGGGAGACAAAAATTACTCAAAACCTGGCAGAACATCAAGTGGTCTATATTCTCTTCAGAAACGGTAAGACTAATCATTGACAAAGAATGCCAGAACGTGGATAAACTCTATAAAGGATATATAGAGATAGAGCATGACACCTGTTGAGCCGGACCGTGGCTTCCACTGCAACCGTACAAGCAATGTTGGACTTTAGTGCCCTTCAGAACACAGAGCAGCTCCAAGTAGTTGTGATCAATTGCTCATTGTTTCTCTTTCTTTATGTATTTCGACACGTAGACAGAGAGAAACTATGAACAATCTACCAACTGTTAGGAGCTAATCTGTGTTCTGAACTGGAGCAGTGAGTAATGATGGGCCCCCGTTGCGGGATAAAGAGCAGCGACCGCAGAAATGGCATATGGTGAATTCAGGCCGCTTTAAACATAAGGGCCGTTTTAGATGAACTAAATGCCGTACTAACTTGTTAGTACAGAATCAACTAAAGGGGCAGAAGCACGGGAATTTAAGCTTTAACGTCGTGCGTAGAAATTTCAAGAACGGCCGTACACGACGTTAAAACTTAGATTCCCGTGCTTTTGCTCCTTGAATTGATTCAGAACTAACAAGTTAGTACGACATTTAGTCTATGTAAAACGGTTCTAAGACAAGGAATGGATTTTAGTCACTAGTGAATCTATCAGGGGCGATTGCCCTCATCTTCCCTCTTATTGAACTATTAGGTGTTTTAATCAATAAATAAATTATTTATAAAACATGCAACGTCGTAGGTAGAGCATGCCTCTAGAATAGTTTTACGTTTCACCCCTTAAAAATTTCCCTCTCCCCTTTCCTTAAATTTTTAGAATTAACCCTAAGACACCACGTTTTTACATTTAAGTGAGTAGCTAGATGAAAGTTCAATAAATAGCAATCTTGAATTTTTCATCAATTGATTTATTTTTCAACCTGTAAGTACGTACATTTTCAAACAAAAAATTATCGCTTTGGAGCCATATACGTTAAGATAATATATGAAGTTGTTTAATATTATTTGTAACATAAAAATTTCAGAACCGACTCAAAACAACGATAAAGAAAGTACGTGATTGTTGAGAGACATTTTCAGAGGTGCCATAAAATAGTTTTTGTGCAAGAAATGTAAAATTTAGCAATCATCGTTACGTATCGATTAAGTGAGAAATTGGCTCAACTTTACGTTAAATTGCGAATTGCGATTATAATTTAGTACTAATCAAGAAGCTATTACAGCACGCTCGATTTAACGTAGTTCAATATTGAAAAATCAAGTGTAAATTGCATTAAGGTCATTTATGATGACCCCTTCAAACCGCAGCTTGTTAAACATGCAATTGGAATTTATCCTATTACGTATTGCTAATCATTTCATTTGCACTACAAATTTATGACTTCTTTTATTCTCGTAGACATTTAACTTAACCCTCGTGCCTTATTCGAATCGATTTTAGTTCATTTACTAGGCGAAAACTTTCTAACTTTTTTTTTAAATTGTTCAGTATTTCATCTATAACATTCAAACTGTATTGAAAATTAGAAAATTTAAAAATTCAAAATGGTTACCGAGTTATCGCCAAAAAACTGAAAATTTAGTTTTTTTACTGTAGTTTAAAAATGGTTTACTTTAGAAAAAAAATGCTTTAATAATTTATTTATGAAATCAAAAGAGCTATCAGATGATACCAAACTCGACATTTTATCATATCGACGCTAGGCGTCGCGACGTTCAACTTTTTATTTTCTTACGAAAATCCGTTGTTTTTTCTTTAGAATTGCCCAGTTAACTTGTCTAAATTTTTCGGCACCAAAAACAATAAGTATCCATAAAAAAATAAAACTTTGAACGTCGCGACGCTTGACGTCGATGTGATAAAAAGCCGAGTTTAGTGTCGTTTGATAGCTCTTTCGTTTTTCTACATAAAAATTTAATTTATTTTAATTCAAATTTTTACTGAAATCATTTAGTTTCTATTACCCCAAAAGTAGCGATAATTTTCTTTTTTAATAAGATCTTATTATTTTAGTCCAGTGGTACGACACTGAATTGCGTTTTTGAGTTCAACTTAGATTTTTTGGGCCCTCTGGTGCACTCTTAACATTGTTATGCTTGTCGTCATGAAAGCGCATTTTCTAGTAAGTAGAAGGTGAATGATGAATGACTTCCTTGTACTTTCTGCAAAGTCAACCTTATGCGGATTTATTACTTCTAGATGACACAAGTAAAACTTTGTGAAAACTGAGAACTTATTTATAGAAAGGGAATCTATTTTAACGACACGACAGCAGATATCTATGTAACTTTTTAAAAATTGAGAAAAATTCTTTTTGTGAAAAACTTTATATCTTGATATTTCATCTTTAATCCTTTATAGCTTGTCTATTAACCTCGAATTATAAGAAAATAGAAGACGTATTACGATATGGACTTGAACCAAATAGTTAATGTACTCGAATATCTTTACTGGCGGCAGTGGCGACTTTATCATTGGCACAATAACCATAAAATTGGAAACAAATTAGAACGTTTCATTAACTTCGAACTAAAAACAGGATTTAATTTGGTGATTTTTTTTATAAAAAAAAATAAAATTTTAAACCAGCAATTAATTCTAGTAATTTGTTAGATTAAACTTGAGCTTTAATTCTTATGGGTTGCATGCGAGTCTAAAGTAAGCAATTAATATGAGCACTTATACAAAGGAAATAACTGAAAGACCTCTTGATAACAATTTCACACTTTATCTACAAAAAAAATTAATTATATTAATCTTCTACTTTTAAAGAAATGTATTACGAGTAAAAGTTTATAGAGAAAATAAAGTTAAAAAATTTTAATCGCCTTCAAGTGGCTGTTTAAAATGCTTCTACTTGTGGAATTTAAAAATTTTTTCCAAAAAAAAGATTTAAAAATAATTTGAGTGGCACACAACAGTTTAAATGTTTAAAACAAAAAGAATACAATAGCATTGCTCGTAATAAATATCATTAAAAATTTATAATGGTATAAAAATCACGTTATTTGTTCCTTCTTAATTTAATAATACACTGCAAAAGCTCTTGAAACTGTTTGTTTAATACGTAAAATACGTATTTAATAATTTTATTAGTCTAGCCAGTCTAGCTGTCTATTGCTTGTCGTTTGTCTGTTGTCTGTCTATTACCTATCGTCTATATGTGATAAAAATTAAATTTTCAGAAGGGGGATTAAAATTTCAAATTGTATAAATTAGGACTAACGTATACTGTGTCGGTTAAGGGATTGATGACTCACGTCTGTTTTTTAGTAAAAAAATATCTTTCTTGCTACGTTTTTTCTTGTCTTAGCGATTTTTGAAAGAAAACATAATTTTGAAATATACTGACGTTAGCGTTGAAAAGCTCTGTATAAGAAGACAGTATAAGTAGGTGCTTTAATCGAAACAGCAATAATTTGCAGCTGTATTTCATTGCTTTTTCTCAATAAATAATTTATTGTTAACTGTAGTTAAAAATACATTTGATTTTACAATAAACGTCAGTTAATTAAACTAATTAGCACAATTTTCTTAAATCAACCACAACCGCACACACAAAAATGTAAAATTAAATGAATAAGATAAATATTGTAAGAGGTCTCAAGTTGAAAGGCATAACCTTAAATTCAAACTGTGATAAGATTTTTATTGATTTAGAATACGCCTTTTTTTACGTGAACCTTCTTTTATTTTCTATTAACATCGAAATTGGGGTTTATTTGAAATATTGCAATAAAGAAATGATAAGCATCGGACAAATTTGATCAATAATTTACTGGAATTTTTTTAACAAACATAAATTTTGAATTATTGGAGGTCCTTTTAAATCAAATGAATTTGAATAAAATAGGAAAAGGTTGTTGAAATTTTTATTCAAAGTCTCTCAAATAATAGATATGGGGAAATCGATAATAAAATTGAAGAGATACACTTTTTAGTGCTTAAATAACTAATAAGTATGCTTTAAAATCGGAAATTTATGTTAGAAATTTTTTTTAATATATTCGAAACTGCCTCGTACAAATACAATATACAAATAATGGATATTAATTAAAATTGAATTGAATAAACCTCTTGGCTCTTGTCTAATTTAAATAAATCTCGTCTATAAATATTTACTTTAATTTAGATAAATCAATCTCAATTAATCTTATTGCAATCACAATCTAATACGATTATTAATAAAAATTGATATCACACAAATAATAATAATTTTATTAATAGATACGTTTGACTTTGAGTTGTTATTTTATTTATTAATTTTCCTCACAAATATTAAATTTCTATCTAAAGGCCACCTTTCTCAATTAAATTTTAATACATTATAATCAATAAAATATTCATCTTTTTTATATTTTATTAAAGTTTATAAATTTTATACAGGGTCTTCCAATAATAGATCATCTAAGATTACTTTACATTATATATTTCAATACATGGCCGATTATTTATCACAGAGCTTTTGATGTCATTCTTTGCCAATTACCAAAAACTCAACGCATGAGTAGATAAAAGCTAACAAAATGAAACATTTTTATTCATTGTAACTTTACTGAATACACATACTACAAATAATTGTAAAAGTTTAAAAAACGCCGATAATACTGTATAATTGATCATTGTGCCTCTCAGCTGGAGGTTAATTAATTGTTTTGACTATAACAAACAAAGTAGCTATACAAAACGGGCTTCATTGCAATAACAAAAACTTTAGTCTATGTATTGTATAGCAACAATGTCTACAATAATATTCGATCACGTTATCGCTGCTGAGGATAGCTTTTCCGATATTCTAGTAACAGTGTCATACAAGCACTAGAGGAGTAGAAATAAATTTGAAAGAAAAATTACTCCCTTTGGCAATTTTCTGTTTGACTATTGTTGAGAATAATTATGTCATTAATAACTCCAGACCCCGAATATTCGACGTTCTGTTCTTACACTTAGACTTAGTAGTGCTATTAGCATTAGAACCAGTGTACTAATTCACATAAAGCTGAATCCTTTGCTATTGTGTAGTATTTGTAGCCCTTATTATCATACTAAAAGCCCCCACACCTCCGAGGGGGAAAATTGGATTTCAATGTCAAAAATTGCACTTTTTTTCGTATTTATGCGATTATCTCGAAAACTATGTAGTCAACAAAACATTATAAATTTTTATAATTTTTCACTGGTTTCACAGGTTTTCCCCTCGGAGGAGTGGTAGCTTTAGTATGATAATAATAACTATATGTACTTAAAAGCCCATCAAGTTCATCAAGATCATCCTGCAATGGTTATGCAGAAGTTAGACATACCAGTGGTAGACAGTCATCCAGTATTTGGCATGGTATTGGGTATTGGTCATCCAGTATCGGGCTTCGCCCTCGTCCAAAATTACTGATAACTCGGCCTTCGGCTTTGCCGATATTTAGATCAAACAGTTCGTGGATAATTTTCGATGAAAAAGCTCTTTGAATAAGTGTTAAAATCTATAGGTAAATTAAAATAATTTGAGTTGTAAAAACCTTAAAAATAAAGAAAGTACACACAACGATTCCACAGAGCTCGAGCTTTGCTCTCGCCAAAACTTAGTCACAACTCGGCCTTCGGTCTCCCGATATCTTAGTCTCATTTGAGCTGTCTCACCATGGGCAACTCGCTTATTTGAAGAGGTAGAAAGGAGGTTAAATAGGGACAAAGTTACCAAATATGGTTACTAACAATAATCTGCTATGAAAATTAGCCTACTTTTCTTATCTTCGCAATTATTTAAAAAAACTGAAATTTGCGAATTTCGTTTTTGATCTATAACTTCCTTATTCTTTGAAATATTAAAAATCTGAAAACACATTTTAAGACAACTTTTTATGACGCATATTAATCCATAGAGAAATATTTTGTATAACGTTTCGGTTCTTCGTAACCATCATCAACTTTGTTTTTCTTATGGACGCCATATTTGATTTTTACAGCAAAAGAAAGACAAGAAATTACTGAATGCAATGATATAAGATACTTTATACTTTAGATTATCTTAAAGTAGATGAAATCAAGATATTATTATTTTTGAATGCATTATGAAACATTATCTAAGTTGGCATTGGAAATTAATTATTTTTGTGAAATAAACTGAAAATTGAGATTTAGCAGAATAAGCATTTGCTAATTGAGTTTACAAAAATAATAACAATACTGCACTAGTGATACTAGAGAATATTTTTGAAAGAAATTCTCTTAGACTGCGTTATAAACATCTAAAAAACTCCAAATTCAGAAATAAAGTGAGTCGAAAAGATCGATATTTTGAAACATAATCGAATTCCAATTGACAGGTATTGACAAGAAGTGACTGGTAACAGTTTGTATTTCAATTGTTTATTTGCTTTTCCAAAGCTTACATAAAATGGACATAAATGTATTCCAAAACATTATTATCTTGATTTAATCCTATTTAACCTCCGCATGGGCACATAATTTTTTTGCACTAGTAGACAGGAGTTACATTTGTAAAGATTTTGGAATAACTCGAATAAAGGTCGAGTTTGTGTCACTCAATATGTAAGGGTGAAGTTTAATTTCCCCGCCTAGACAGGAAAAGTTGTCAGCAAAGTACTTTTCTCTGTCTAGACCATTGAATAAATAGCCGTTACTCTACCAGGAAAGAGCATGCCAGGTAATCGTATGTGAATGCAAAGGTTGTGTAAATATAGCGATTTCCTGTCAATTTCTCCAATAGAAATGGTTGCTTACACTCCCTGTTATGAACCCATGGTCTCATAACGTCTCATCTCATAATAGTCTCATCTATACGTAGGATACGATTTTTCGTTGAGACATACAATCAAAACCGATTTAATCAAAGTGTGCCGATCATTTTGAAATGTTGTATAAGAACCTATTAAGTTGACTGACAGCTCTTGACAGTATCAAAAAAATGACAGACCAACTATTAACACAATTTGACACAATTGTAAAAAGCCGCTACTTAGAGCCATTTCCACCAATTCCAGTTAAATTTAAAAGTATCAAAAACATAATTTTTTTTTACATTTTTGAAAAGACCTCCAAAGTTGATCACTTACTCAAAAACATTTCAAAATCGAAACAGCGGAGTTATTCAAAAGAAAGCCAAAAAGTCCAAAACTTGCAAATAAAAGTAGGTATCAAAAACATATTTTTTTGCAGTTTTGAAAAGATCTCAAAAATTTGATCACTGACTCAAAAGTATTTCAAAATCGGTGTAAAAACGGCGGAGTTATTCGAAAAAACCAATAAGCCAAAAAAATCATAACTTGCAAATAATAAACGTACAGTTGAATTTTTAAAAGACTACCGACACGTGACTACCTTGATATGTATAAATAAGGGTGAAAACGACTTATTTCGTGAGTTTAATTATTTAATTTAGTTAATACATTTATTGTTAATTATTATTAAATATTTACTTAGAAAATTTATAATTAAATTAATTATTTATTGAGTATTTTAAAAGTCACGTGTCGGTAGTCTTTTAAAAATGCAACTATATCAAAAACTTATTTTTTCAAATATTTTTTTGCATTTTCGAAAAGATTTCAAAAAGTTGATCTTTGAGCCGACAGCGTTTCAAAATTGGTTCAAAAACGTCAAAGTTATTCAAAAATTACAATTGAAATCTTTAAAAATGTAACTCCTGCCCATGCGAAAGGGTTAAGATAATCTAAAGTATAAAGTATCTTAAATCGTTGCATTCAGAAAATTTTTGTCTATCATATGACATAAATATCAAAGGGCGTCCATGAGAAAAAGCAAAGTTGATGATGGTTCCGAGAAACCGAAACGTTGTACAAAATATTTATCTACGGTTTAAGATGTGTCATAAAAAGTTGTCTTAAAAATGTGTTTTTAAGTTTTAATATTTCAAAAAATAAGAAAGTTATAGACCAAAAACGAAATTCGCAAAGTTTGGTTTTTGTTAAATAATTGCGAAGATAAGAAAATTAGGCTAATTTTCGTAGCAGACTATTGTTAGTAACCATATTTGGCAACTTTGTCCCTATTTAACCTCCTTTCTATCTCTTCAAATAAGCGAGTTACCCATGGTGAGACAGCTCAAGTGAGACACCCTGTATACATATTACTTACTAATTTAATCACATTACGAGTATTTGCGTCCGTGTTTTAGCGATATCTACTCACTTGTCATAATATTTATATTTTTATGCAGTTATCGTTTTAGCTATATTGGATAAAACTGATTTATTGATAAGCGGATTTGGATAATCAAGGAAGAAGTTTCAAGACGCACGACGATTTAAATGGATTCTTATACGTCTCTTTTCATATTTTCGCATTTTTCAATTTTTTTAGTTAAACACACATACCCATCATCAATAATTAAAGCTCAGGGTTGATTTATAATTAATAGGTACTGGGTGTTCTATTTAAAAACGTATCGAATTGGTAATTAGAAACGCCTTGATAATATTTTTTTTACAATATGTAATTAATGCTTTTTTAATTATATTTTTGAAGAATACATACAATAGGACTTTTGTGTATACTATGCTCCATAATCAACCCCTTTGTTAACGCAGTTTAAATCTAATCACGTTTAGTACTACTATCTACGTGTTTGAATGTTTCATAACAAAAATAAACTTTATAACTGGGTTCCATTATTAATGCCTTAATTAAATTTATCACTAATATTTAATGATATTTGTTTTGGAAATTATTAAATTTTAAGCTGTTATTATCTAAATTAAAACAACATTAGAAATTAGAAAATGTATTAAAAAGTTACATATACGTACATATTTTATTGTAATTATTGTAATTATTTACATTTTATATGAAACACGTTCTTGAATACCAAAAATATTTTCGGATATTATTAAATATTACGTGTAGTCTAAATATTTATAAAACTGTAAAGAAACTTCAATTTTCATTAGAAATGTAAAATAAAACATAGACGAAACAAAATAGTTATATAACTCATTTATTGATATCTTTCTAGTAAAAGGTTTAAAATATTCCAAGATGGCCTACTTTTTTATTAATGGTCCTTTAAGCTGGATGCATCAAGTAAATTCAATAGTTTTTGCGCGACAAAGGAGTGCCGCTAGTACCTATAATTTAATTGATACAAAAAACTTGCTCTGTTTGTTGTGTCTCTTTTTGTGCTAATTAAATGCTTCGTTAAGTATGATTAAAAATTAAATAATTTAAAAATTGCAATGATTCGATTATTTTAAAAAAAACTGACCGTTATGAAGTCATTACAGTGGTTAATTGTTAATTTAAAACTTCTTGTCAAGAAATCAAACAGAAGGACGAGTTTGAAATTGGGACAATAATTAATACGTTATAAGAAATTGGACTTTTTGGAAAAAATTTCAACGGACAGAATAAATGTACAACTACAATACCAGGGTGGTCCTTGTTTGTATAGGAAATTTAATATTTCGAAATATTAGGTCTTACCTCTCAAAATTTTTCCGTGTAACCTGATTGGAAAATCCTAAGACGCCCCTCAAAGGCCTTGACAGGAGATTTATTTATTAAAATTTAAAGTAATGTAGTGGTTGGAAGGTGGCAGTAAAATGTTTTACCAAACTTCAGGTGGATGTTCTTTACTTAAATTTAACTTACCCATATTTGTTTCTTAACCATAGCGCAAATAAATAGCGAACGGATAATAAGCATTAAATTTACTGTAAAGACAGTACCTACAGGTGGATCTAGATTTTATAAATATTTATTTGATTTTTGATAAGATTGACTAGTATTTTTTTGTCGTTCATCGTTTCATGTTACAAACGATTATTTGAATTATTGAACTTTGCTCGTATCTTTGTCAATGTACAACGTATTGCTGAGAGTAATTTTTAATAAGTATATGAGATTATTATGTGCCTGTAATTTTTATTTTTATTTCTCCTATTTCACGGTTTCGGGATCTTCGTACAATTGTGAGGTAAATCGCGTGGCGCCCTTTATCTTTAAAATTTCTACCTACGCCCGTCTCACTAATGCCCGTATTTATAGACAGATCTCAAGCACTTGCTCGGACTCAAGACCGAGACGGGGCCGGTTGCTATTGGTTTCTATTGTATTATACAATGAAAACCAATAGCAACCGGCCTCGTCTCAGTCTTGAGTACGAGCAAGTGCTTGAGATCTGTCTATAAATACGGGCATAAGTTGGCCGGCAACCTCACATTTGGTAATTTTGTTTTATTTTGTTTAATTTTGCATTTTGTTTCGTATAATTTCGCCACAAATCAGATTTTGAAATATTAGCAAAATACCGCCTATGGAGGGTTAGAATATTTTGACTTACTTTTTCTACCCTTGCGGTTAATGTAGGTACTCTGTGTAACAGGTCGAATAAGTCAAAGTGTTCATCGAGCAGAGTCTTATCCTTATATTTGGGTAATTTTCACCCATGCGCCAC
The DNA here is from genome assembly GCA_963924605.1 of Malthinus seriepunctatus. Taxonomy (NCBI): domain Eukaryota; kingdom Metazoa; phylum Arthropoda; class Insecta; order Coleoptera; family Cantharidae; genus Malthinus; species Malthinus seriepunctatus. The sequence continues at coordinate 19,666,007 of OZ004602.1, read as the reverse complement.
TATCGCTGTCAGTTAAATTTATAATTGAATCGATTTTCTATGCTAATATTAATTGTGTATTTATACTGTTTTATATTTATTTCATTTTAATGTTAGGTATAATAAACATTTAAAAATAACTAATTGAATTGAATTTAAAATAATATAAATTACCTCGATCTAAATATCTAAATAAATGAAGAAAAACTTTAATTTACATAGTAAATCGCCAGGTCATAAATTAAAACAGCCATATAAATTTAAATTTATGTCTAGTATTAAACAATAATTAAATATTATTTTAAATAATTAAAATTCGGTAGTAATACAGGCACTAAAAAATTATGTAACAAATAACAAAAATCACACCTTTATAGCTTCGAAATAAATTAATTAAAAAGAAAAGTGATTTAAAATTGCAGTGTGCATTGTAGGATTAAAACTTTTCTATTTTTCCACTCTTTTTTTGTTTCTTTTTCATATAACTTAACTAATCTATTTGATATTAAATGTTGTAACACACCGTAACTTAATTGAACGTCTATCAACTTGAATCACCTTCTTGAGGTCAAAACAAAATATTTCGTCTTTTTCCCACGTGGAAAATCTCGATATGAAACGTCCTTTTTCTTTCAACAAATAATGATTAAATATTATAAGAAAACCAACTTTTTTTAAAGCTTCATTTTTCCATTAACTTTCAAAGATTACTTTGATTCTAATCAATTAATACAAGTTCAACTGATCAGTTCAGAAGAAACGATGTTTAAGAAAGTAAAATAATTAAAAATGCAACAATCGCTTTTTTCAAAAGCCCTTTTAGGGATTTATAATAAATAAGCCGCTACCTTTTTTAATTGTTAATTTATTTTGCATTATTTAATATTCTTATATACAGTTTAAAGTTAAGGATAACATCAAAAGACTTTTAATTATATTATAAAGTTTATTGTCCTCTTTAAACTTTGAGATTAGTTCCGAGTTGAAAATAAAAATTTCAGTGAGCTTTTTCTTTTTCTAATGATTTTATAATGACTCGGAATTGTGGAAAATTATAAACATTTAGTAAAAAAGGAAACGTGTTGACCCATACTATTTTATGTTATGTCTTTTTTAATAGTGGGGAAAATTTTATTTTTAAATTAGGAAAAATTATGAAAACTTAAATTACAATTTGTTCATTTTTAAGGTTTTCACTTTAATAATTAAATAAATTGGTGGAAATTTTGTTTATGAGGCATTAGTAAAAAACATAAAAATTTTCCATTACTTAAAAGTGGCTTGAATAATCATTTAAATTTAATTTTTTTTAATTTGAATAACACATTTAAAAAAACATTTTAATTATCCGCGTACTATAAATCCAAAATAGAACCTTACAACCGTGTACATTGTACAAGAGTATAATGTGTCCCACGAGATGTGAGTTAACACAACTCTCTTTGTTATTAAGGACTGTAGAAACAAGAGTGATAAATAAATCGGCAAAGCAGTGCAGCTGATTCATAGTTCATCAAAATAGGACGACTTTTTGCTTCACGGGCAAGGTCAAGGCCATATGCATTAGCCTGACAATGCTAAAGCCTAGGCGCCTTTGGCAGAAAAAGCGCTAACTTCTAAAATTACTTGTTGTAGCAAAATAGCCCTAAATATTAGCATTTTGCACCAAATTTAAAAAAAAATTCCCTAAACGTCCCGGCGACGACAGTGGTACGCCACGACCCAACAAAATTCTCAGGTGGTAATTAAATAAGAGTCAAATCTGTATTAGTCAGGGGCGCCTAACAGACGTAATACGGCCCTGAGCAGGGTAGAACTGACCTTATTGGTAGGTCGACAATCGCCTACAGGACTAAACACTATTGATAGCCAATAGCACGAGCAGTTCGCATTGGTGGGTATAGAGATTGTTATTCACTAAAAACTCCTTCATAAGAGACCATCGTACCGTACCTGTGAGACCTCTCTTTCATTAAATCAGCTACTACCGGTAAAAGATGTTACACATATTTTTTTATGCCTCCTTTTTAGCAACCTCCGGTCACGAAACTCGACAGGGTTGCGCTGTAGGTACTCCATGTTATCTAGAGCAGCAGCTCTCAAAATGTGGTACGCGTACCATTGGTGATGCGCAGAGCTTCTCAAGGTGGTACGCAAGCCCCAAGCACAGATATGCAATAAGATAAAGTAACATGTTTGCGTCGAGTCGTCGAAGCTTGACTGTTGATTGTTGTTATTAAAATCGCCGTTTTTATAATTTTATAAATAATTAATGGAGGATCTGGTACACGACTGAGCCATAGTAGACATGAATGGTATGCCAAAAAAAAGTTTGAGATCCGCTGATGTAGAGAGTTACCGCTGCTAGTTTCATATACATTACAAGTAAGTATATTTGGCTCCAGGGAACACAAAAGGCTATAGAAAAACAAAACCTTGCTCTGAGAAGGCAAACATACTGCTAAACCTAAGCAGACTTCAACTGAGGACGGTAACAGCTCTTACTAACTGGTTACTGTCCCGTAAATAAAAACCTCCATACTATTGGAGTCTGTGATGATCCTAAATGTAGTGGCTGTGAGGATGAAGATGATTCCGCCCAAATTATTTTATGCCAGTGCCTTGCTTTTGCAGCACTGAGCCTCAGAACACTGGATGCCATCTACCCAAAACCAGCAAACATACAAAGAATCCATCCCTGTAGCCTAGTAACCTTCTTTGAAGAAAAGGGTCTAAGGATCGATCCATAAGCCCTCTCGATACACAAAGAGTCGTTTGGCCTAAGTGTTGAAGCCTGAATCAGGTCACCAAGGTTGGAAAAAAAGTATATTGGGATTAGACGAGCTACTATCAATGCCACATGAGTGGAAAAAGGCATGGCATATTCTGAGGGTCATTTCCCTCTGAACTTTGAGTAATCTCTATCCCTTTTATAGCAAAAATGGGTTGCACAGAGTATCACTGATTTCATTACTATGGCCATAATAGTTCTTGTTTTTATTCCACTGCCTCTAATCTTGACTCTTTCGACATGGCAACAACCACTATTTTCGCTTGTATTGCCAACATGGTTTCTGAAGCTACGGCTCTTGTCGAAAGTTAAGCCGAGGTACCTTTGTTTGTTCACTGGCGGCATGATAACACCCATAAGTTAGAAGTTTATAGATAAGAGCTTTCTTTTCTTCATGAGTTGTATAGCTTTCTTTTTTTGAGGGTTAGCTGAAGCTCATTGTTTTCCATCTAATTACTAATCTTTGCTATTTTCCATTACTTATTCCTCGTTTCTTGTCACCACCACCACCACTGGTCATCAGCGAAACCCACTAGTTTAATGACAAATTGGGATGTTCAATTCTTAATACCCTGTTATACATCACATTCCATGATAGGCATCCGAGGACGGATCCTTGGACACTCCACACTTCACCAGCGCAGTCAGCTAACTATGATGGATCGTTCGTGAAGATAGCGTTTCAACACACTCAGTAGATACGGATGGGGGTGTTTTCTTGCTTGGTCCAGAACACACTATTAAAGCATTACGCACGTCCATAGTTATCAGTTCACATATTCTTCGTTCTCCAGGTGTATTCCTTAGCCGAAATAGCTTATTGAACCATCTGGTAACCTAACCTACCCTAATGTTGTATAAAACAAAATAGAGCCTTTTGACTATTATGGAACAGCAAAATTTTATTTTTCTAAGAGCAAAATTCATTAACTAAAAATTAAATTAAGTGATTTACGCTACACTTAAAAGAAAAGTCAATGTACAGAGGATGTTGCACGTAAAATTTGCATGCTTAAATGCGTACATTATCTTTTTATGTATAAGACTAATGAATGTTGGCAATCGGTTTGTTTCTAAACTTTTTGAAGTTATTTATATTAGTGGTTGATTGACAATGTTTTAAGTTCCATATGTCTATTAATAACAAATGTATATTAACAACTCATCAAGTTATTTTAGTTTAAGGTGAGAAAATAAACTTGATCTACAATTTGAACTATAAAATAAATTAAAAATTTTTACAAATTTTCCATTTAACAATTATTCTTAATTACAAAAATATCAAAATTTGTTATATAAAAATACAAAGCTTTTACCTTGGGGTAGATTTAGGTTAAAAGATAAGATATATCGCCTGGAAACCAGAAGACCCAAACCTTAATACCTTTCTCATTATCAAAATTAATCTTTAATTTTAATCTGAGACTAATACTTTTACCTTCTCTACTTTGATTAGCGGTAGCACTTTCAATAACTGTCTCGACTCTTTTAATTAGGTTAATTACCTACGAAAATTCTTCGCACTGGATTTTGTGACATAATTGGTTAAAAATTTAATTTCTGAATCAGCATTTAGTGCAATTTTATAGGCAAGCGCAAATTTGTGACATATATGGACAATGAGCGTTCATTTTTGGGTCATACTGTATCTATAAACGTTTTACATCTTAACCATCTTAACCTTGAATTAAAACCAAAAGTGAAGATTTTATAATAAAGTTTGTTCAATTTAAAGGCACTTCTGAAAATTAACCTGTTGAAAAATCCGATTAGTCATCTTCCATTAATTATTATTTATAAGTTCACTTTAAATTACTCTCAAATAAGCAAAAAAATTACTTTTTACTACCTATATTATTTATTAGTGTGTAAAATTAAAATTTTCCAATCAAATCAATACCTTTATTAATTAAATATTGCATAATAGTCCAAGAGCTAACCAAAGGTAGAGTACCTACTTTACGTAGTCATAGTCAGTGTAAAATTTACTATCTAGCAGGCTATATTGGCTGCGTTACATTGGGGCGCTAGGCTAAGTTTGGGGAAAATTTCGAAAAACCATGTCCAGATGACATTTTTACCATATTAAACGTTATCTACAGTTGCCTCCACACGCGGATGCTCTCTGATCATCCAAAGTGTGTAATAAGTTTCCTGTGGTCACACAGTGATTTATTTTTCAGTTGATCCAAAAAATCCTCAAAAAGAGATTTCAAATTTCAGCGGGGAAAAAAGAGTCATTTTTTTAAAGAAATATCAGTTTAACGTTTCTTCTTTTAAGATTCTAAGGATATATTACAGCAACCAACGCAACGCCTGTAGAAACATTGGAGGATTTTTCCAAACTACCCTTAAACTAGATAATTTCTGGCAGTTTCTAACGCAGGGGTAACTATAAAAATTACAAAAATAATTAAATAGTATTTTATTTAGTTTCTAATATACGTTTCTAATTCTTAATGACCGATAACAACAGTCAACACTTATGGCTTTCTTGTTCTAAATATTTCTAAAAGTGTTTTTCTTTTGACTGTTTTCCTTTCCGGTGAAGGTAGTGCCTATCGACCACAAGCCATTTCTTAACTCAAAAACTGAAATTTAATATGTCTAGAAAAAATTGTTTAGAATAATTTTTGAACCAAAATTTGCCGTTATAAAAAACATAACCTCAAAATTTTAATAAATTTAAAAACCTAACTTTTTGCAGGAATTACTAGAAATGTTGTCTTGAAAAAGACGGTTTTCAGGCATTTGGCCAAAAATGAAACTTGTAAACAAGAATACCAAAAACTAACTGAAGAAACTGTCAATATGACAATATACGTCGAAAACTTGACATGGCTGCCAAATTAAAATACTTAGTCCCTAAGTACATGGTCTTGAAAGGAATAAACTTGAAGTTTGTAAGTGTGAAATTAAATTTTCTGATCATGTCAGTATTCTATTATTAATTTTCTGTTTACTAACAACTACTGAACATAACATTACCACGAAATTCTTGTACGTTTGACAGTCTAGTGGTACAGAGTGGTACCATTGATAATTGATGAAATTTGCGGGAAATTCAAATTTTTGAAAACTATTTCAGTTACACACTTAAGGTAGTTGCATACTGATAGGCGCGAAATCTAGCGGTGACTTGCTCGAATTAAGGTACGAGTGACATAGAGAAAGAAGGTCTGACATCACTGCATGAAATAATGACGGATAATAACTGTCATTGACTGTCAAAAACCGAATTTGGCCAATGAAAATTTCATAATTATTAACCTTTTTTAAAAATTTAAATATTCGCGTCATTTCAAATTATGCAGCGTTGCCGTTAGATTTTAGCTGCTGACATTTTCATACAAATTTAAGACTTTGGAGTGTTCTAACTTTTATACTAGACGGTCAATGTTTTTAAAATTTTGATAGAAGGTGTATAATGAACTATTTAATATTATATTAGTTTTTGAAACAAAACTGTCTATTGTGATAGAATTGGGAGCGAAATATAGGCCGAGTTTGAGCGTTTGTCCTATCTCACCTGTGTATAAGGGTCCAACTTTAAGAACTGATTACTCTGAAACTAAACGGACGATTTTGTTTAAATTTAAAATTTAAGTGTAAAATGCTTTTATCTACGTCTCTGCATAATTTTATTCAAAACTGTCTATTTTGATTTTTGTATGCAACTACCTTAAGCTGTTGAATAACACTTTACATATAAAAACCAAACAAAAAGAATAAAACAACAAAAGCTATACAATGTGACGATCTTTTTGCGCATTTTTAACACATTTTATACCATCAGGTTCCCTCTTAAAATGTCAAATCCCACTACATTCAAATACACACACATTGAAATTTTTCACAAGTAATCAATCATTCTATTCAAAATATTTTCTGCATGCAAAATTTTTATATTTAATCCGCATATGCATTTCATGACACAAACTTAACGATACTTCTGAAGCAACTCTCATATATCAGTGTTGAAAAGTTTAGTTGTTGTGAGTTTATTTTGTGTTGATGTTTAGAAATAATATATTCTTGAGTTGAGAAAGATTTTTTACTATTTTACAGCAGGGTCATTGTTGAATTTATACATATAAACTGTATGTTTTTGACAGTTAAAACGTATGTACTTTTTTTTGTAATACACATAAAATGGGATAGTAGGATCACTTACATAAAGAAACTATTTTTTTTTATTTTTTTTTCAAAAGAAATAATATCGTTGTAAAGTACAACTATAAAGAGATGTTTTTTCATTTTATTTCAATTTTGTATTCAAAGCTTAATAATTTTTCAATTCCAAACAGCTTTGAATAGATAATGCTATATGTACCTACTTATTCAGAGAGAATATTAAAATTAGTTACGATTAGCTTTTAATTAAAATTTATATCATAATGCTCAATTTTTTCTTATTATATTTTTATCCAAAGTCACCACACTCTACTTGGTTCTGACTGTTACGGTTCCTCGCCTTCTATACATTGTTTACCGACAAGATGTAGCTAAGCCACTCTACAAATTTCGGTCAAATAAGGTTGACGTATGTCAACTCTTGTGTAAGGTTGTAAACCGAATATTCAATATTCGACCAATAGAAAACTTCTATTTGAATATCGCGCGCTTTTTTTGGGAGTGGCTTAGCTGCATCTTGTCGGTGTATAGTGTATAGTCTATATTTTAATATTTTGCCTTACCTTCTCTACTTTGATTAGCGGTAGCACTTTCAATAACTGTCTCGACTCTTTTAATTAGGTTAATTACCTACGAAAATTCTTCGCACTGGATTTTGTGACATAATTGGTTAAAAATTTAATTTCTGAATCAGCATTTAGTGCAATTTTATAGGCAAGCGCAAATTTGTGACATATATGGACAATGAGCGTTCATTTTTGGGTCATACTGTATCTATAAACGTTTTACATCTTAACCATCTTAACCTTGAATTAAAACCAAAAGTGAAGATTTTATAATAAAGTTTGTTCAATTTAAAGGCACTTCTGAAAATTAACCTGTTGAAAAATCCGATTAGTCATCTTCCATTAATTATTATTTATAAGTTCACTTTAAATTACTCTCAAATAAGCAAAAAAATTACTTTTTACTACCTATATTATTTATTAGTGTGTAAAATTAAAATTTTCCAATCAAATCAATACCTTTATTAATTAAATATTGCATAATAGTCCAAGAGCTAACCAAAGGTAGAGTACCTACTTTACGTAGTCATAGTCAGTGTAAAATTTACTATCTAGCAGGCTATATTGGCTGCGTTACATTGGGGCGCTAGGCTAAGTTTGGGGAAAATTTCGAAAAACCATGTCCAGATGACATTTTTACCATATTAAACGTTATCTACAGTTGCCTCCACACGCGGATGCTCTCTGATCATCCAAAGTGTGTAATAAGTTTCCTGTGGTCACACAGTGATTTATTTTTCAGTTGATCCAAAAAATCCTCAAAAAGAGATTTCAAATTTCAGCGGGGAAAAAAGAGTCATTTTTTTAAAGAAATATCAGTTTAACGTTTCTTCTTTTAAGATTCTAAGGATATATTACAGCAACCAACGCAACGCCTGTAGAAACATTGGAGGATTTTTCCAAACTACCCTTAAACTAGATAATTTCTGGCAGTTTCTAACGCAGGGGTAACTATAAAAATTACAAAAATAATTAAATAGTATTTTATTTAGTTTCTAATATACGTTTCTAATTCTTAATGACCGATAACAACAGTCAACACTTATGGCTTTCTTGTTCTAAATATTTCTAAAAGTGTTTTTCTTTTGACTGTTTTCCTTTCCGGTGAAGGTAGTGCCTATCGACCACAAGCCATTTCTTAACTCAAAAACTGAAATTTAATATGTCTAGAAAAAATTGTTTAGAATAATTTTTGAACCAAAATTTGCCGTTATAAAAAACATAACCTCAAAATTTTAATAAATTTAAAAACCTAACTTTTTGCAGGAATTACTAGAAATGTTGTCTTGAAAAAGACGGTTTTCAGGCATTTGGCCAAAAATGAAACTTGTAAACAAGAATACCAAAAACTAACTGAAGAAACTGTCAATATGACAATATACGTCGAAAACTTGACATGGCTGCCAAATTAAAATACTTAGTCCCTAAGTACATGGTCTTGAAAGGAATAAACTTGAAGTTTGTAAGTGTGAAATTAAATTTTCTGATCATGTCAGTATTCTATTATTAATTTTCTGTTTACTAACAACTACTGAACATAACATTACCACGAAATTCTTGTACGTTTGACAGTCTAGTGGTACAGAGTGGTACCATTGATAATTGATGAAATTTGCGGGAAATTCAAATTTTTGAAAACTATTTCAGTTACACACTTAAGGTAGTTGCATACTGATAGGCGCGAAATCTAGCGGTGACTTGCTCGAATTAAGGTACGAGTGACATAGAGAAAGAAGGTCTGACATCACTGCATGAAATAATGACGGATAATAACTGTCATTGACTGTCAAAAACCGAATTTGGCCAATGAAAATTTCATAATTATTAACCTTTTTTAAAAATTTAAATATTCGCGTCATTTCAAATTATGCAGCGTTGCCGTTAGATTTTAGCTGCTGACATTTTCATACAAATTTAAGACTTTGGAGTGTTCTAACTTTTATACTAGACGGTCAATGTTTTTAAAATTTTGATAGAAGGTGTATAATGAACTATTTAATATTATATTAGTTTTTGAAACAAAACTGTCTATTGTGATAGAATTGGGAGCGAAATATAGGCCGAGTTTGAGCGTTTGTCCTATCTCACCTGTGTATAAGGGTCCAACTTTAAGAACTGATTACTCTGAAACTAAACGGACGATTTTGTTTAAATTTAAAATTTAAGTGTAAAATGCTTTTATCTACGTCTCTGCATAATTTTATTCAAAACTGTCTATTTTGATTTTTGTATGCAACTACCTTAAGCTGTTGAATAACACTTTACATATAAAAACCAAACAAAAAGAATAAAACAACAAAAGCTATACAATGTGACGATCTTTTTGCGCATTTTTAACACATTTTATACCATCAGGTTCCCTCTTAAAATGTCAAATCCCACTACATTCAAATACACACACATTGAAATTTTTCACAAGTAATCAATCATTCTATTCAAAATATTTTCTGCATGCAAAATTTTTATATTTAATCCGCATATGCATTTCATGACACAAACTTAACGATACTTCTGAAGCAACTCTCATATATCAGTGTTGAAAAGTTTAGTTGTTGTGAGTTTATTTTGTGTTGATGTTTAGAAATAATATATTCTTGAGTTGAGAAAGATTTTTTACTATTTTACAGCAGGGTCATTGTTGAATTTATACATATAAACTGTATGTTTTTGACAGTTAAAACGTATGTACTTTTTTTTGTAATACACATAAAATGGGATAGTAGGATCACTTACATAAAGAAACTATTTTTTTTTATTTTTTTTTCAAAAGAAATAATATCGTTGTAAAGTACAACTATAAAGAGATGTTTTTTCATTTTATTTCAATTTTGTATTCAAAGCTTAATAATTTTTCAATTCCAAACAGCTTTGAATAGATAATGCTATATGTACCTACTTATTCAGAGAGAATATTAAAATTAGTTACGATTAGCTTTTAATTAAAATTTATATCATAATGCTCAATTTTTTCTTATTATATTTTTATCCAAAGTCACCACACTCTACTTGGTTCTGACTGTTACGGTTCCTCGCCTTCTATACATTGTTTACCGACAAGATGTAGCTAAGCCACTCTACAAATTTCGGTCAAATAAGGTTGACGTATGTCAACTCTTGTGTAAGGTTGTAAACCGAATATTCAATATTCGACCAATAGAAAACTTCTATTTGAATATCGCGCGCTTTTTTTGGGAGTGGCTTAGCTGCATCTTGTCGGTGTATAGTGTATAGTCTATATTTTAATATTTTGCGAAATTCAAAGTTAAGTGTTATATTGAGTATCAATAATGTCACAATCAAATCAATTTATCTTAATCCCTTGAGCGGATTTAAATAAACACAGTTGGGTTATACAAATAAAATAATCTTTATTAACTCATACAGAGTCCATATTGGATTTTAACATTACTCTGATAAGTTATATTAGAAAATTAGATAAATTGTGTAAGGGTGCGTATTTACTTTCAAGAAACTGTTGTTTGCTTTTAGAAATAACTCCAGATAGTGGATTTATTTAAAAACAATGTACACAGGCTACACACACATGATACATGAATGCTCTGTATATTTAGGTACTTATGTGGAATTTCTAAGCAACATTTTGTATCTATGTGTAGTTAGCAATTAATATCTAATTTTGTAAGAGATTCATATGGTAATCGTAGAGATAACTGTACACCAGTGTTATTGATGTTAGATATAATCTTTCCCCAATTTATCGATTTAATATTATAATCCTCATGAATACTCAACAGTAGTCAATTTTAATAGGTGACAAATTTAATAAATTTATTCAATAAAATTAATTAACTTACTTAAAATTATTGAATTTAATCCATTCCTAACTTCCGTAATCAACTAAAATTTTATTTAATTGATTATCTATAATAAAACGATTTAACTTAATATAAACACCAAACTAAAAACAAATTATCGTTATAATTTGTTTGAAAATTTAAATTTGTCTAATTCTATTAAACTTTTAAGCTAATTGGCTTAGCACGGCCTATTCTTTATGAAAATGGTCTTCAATTTTAATGTTTGGTAGGTGTAAGTTGTGTTGCATAACCGCAACGACTTTTTAAGTTGGCCAAAAGCAAAAATCTCTAAATGTTTAATTTCTTTTGACCGGTTGCATAAAAGAGAATTTTATTTATAATCATTTGATATGGCAACGTTGCGCGTCTGTCAAAGTTTGACGTTTTTAAATAAACTAGCGGGTCACCCCCGTCGAAATTCGACTAAGTAGTTGTAGAGATGAATGTGTTAGAAAAATGAAATTTTCAAAAATTATTATAATGCACTTACTACCTACACCGATGATTGTTTGTTAATTTATTATTTTAAAAATATTTATGAAATTGGTAATTTGAAGAAAATAATTAGTGCTGACATGTCTGGGGGTCGACAGCTTCAATTTAAAAACAATAGCAGTCACCCCCGTCAAAATCGACGAAGTTTTTGAAGATATGAAGGAGCTATGACTATTTTATTAAAAAAATTAAGAAAACTAACCTTAAAGATAACTAAGCCAAAAAGGGCAACATAAAAAACCGTCTCAAAAATCCAAAATTTACAAAAGCACGAAACGTAATTAAAAATGCACGCACCAACCTGACCATATCGCGTAGTAGAAACGTACTGGTCGAATAAAAGTATTGAAAATTTTATCACCTCTACCAAATGTATAATGTGTGCCTTATCGTATAAAACCAAATACTATCTACATTTATTCTCATTTATAATTTTTAAAATTGGATTATTTTAAATTATAAAATTGATTATTTTATTATGTATATTATAAAATATAAAACAATGTATGAAATTAATAATTTTGAGAAAAAAATTAGTGGTGACATATCCGTGGGTCAAGAGCTTCAATTTAAAAAAAAATCATCAAAATCGGTCCAGTAGAAGTACGCTAAAATTAGCGGAAAAGAAAAGGCTTCGCGTTTTAAATATATGGATATTAAAATCTGAGGTTAAGTTTATTTATTGTGTAACATTGCCTTTTCTAAGGGTTACAAGTCTAATTCTCGGATTGAAATATAATTCTCTTTCATGCAAGGGCATTAGTTGTTCTTAATTTAAGTGACATTACAAATACATACGCAAAATGTATAGGAAATTTTGGTTAAATACGTACACCAACAGCGTTCAATAAGTTGCAAAAAAACCTGACTAAACGTTAATGAACCCAATGTATTTTTTCTTCCATATTTACACCCGGTTGCATAAAGGAGAACTATATTTTAATCCTATAATTAGATTTACAATCCTTTAATTTGGCAACGTTACACAATGTAATGTCCAATGGTCAATATAATGACCTGCTAGTATAAGTAACTCTAATGCCGGGTTTCATAAAAGAGAATTATATTTTAATCCGAGACTTAGATTTACAATCTTTAGATATGGCAATGTAATGTCGAAGTTTGACGTTTGTAAATAAATAAAATCTGAGGTTAAGTTCTTTTTGTATGGAATTGTCAAAACGTCAGACTTTGACGGATTCAAATATAATTCTCTTTTATGCAACCGAGCATTAGTGATGTAGTTGGAAAAATGAAAAAATCTTACTATAGTAATTTTCAACAACCCGAAGGGCCGACGTGCTAGCATAAGTAACACTAATTCCCGGTAGCATAAAAGAAGATTATATTTTAATCCGAGACTTAGATTTATAATTTTTAGATATGGCAATGTAATGTCAAAGTTTGACGTTTGTAAATAAATGAAATCTGAGGTCAAGTTCTTTTTGTATTGAATTGTGAAAACAAATGTTAAACTTTGACATTTTTATTTATTTTTTAATATTATGGAACTTTACCATTATCTCAGGATTATAAATCTAATTTTTGGATTCAAATATATTTCTCTTTTATGCAACCGCGCATTAGTGATATTGTTTAAAAAATCTCTGGTTATGGAGTTTTCAATTTTCAACGACCCGAAGGGTCGACCTGCTGGTATAAGTAACTCTAATGGCCGGTTGCATAAAAAACAATATTATATTTATAATCTTTAGATACGGCAATATCTATTGTGAAAACAAACGTCAAAATTTGTAACGATGCAGAATTTTATCCGGATGCTGGATTAAAATACCGATATGGTATTACAGCACCCTGGAAATTTTGCGTCGTTTTAATCAGCGAAGTGCCTGTTTTAACTCACTTTTGGTGTTGGACAATCTTCCCAAAGCCGGCCCTGGCGGAAATTTAAAATAATTTTTTATATTCCCTAGTTCAGTTTTTCAAGCCCTTTCGTTTAAGCCCAATCTTGAGAAGATTGGTGGAAAATTACCGCACTTTAATTTTATTTCAATTTTTATCATGGAATTAATTATCACCACGCAGCTGATTCTTCGCTAACTTTTTAAATATAATAGATAAAGCTACCGTTCTATTTTTAATGGAATCTAGGAGTCCTTTTTACCCTGTTTTAATTTTTGTTACCCTTATCAAGTGATTATTTACTTATCTAAATTTTTTAATTATTGAGTTGTAAAAGTTTTAAATCCTTAAAATTTAGTTAACGTTCACCTGTCGAATTAAGTTAAAGGAAAATTAGTTTTGTGGGTGTTATTGGGTGTAATTGAAGTTATAAATTAAAATGGATAACGTGTTAATTAACGTAAGTAATTAATAAATAATTATAAGTCACAGATGAATCTTTTTCGGCCGTTTTGGGCAACCCATGTTAATTTTTAGCAACTAATTTTATAATTTAATTTAATTGTACCACCCCTAGATAATTTTGAGCCTTTAATTAATTATTTTCTTAATTAATTTTTATTAACGTTAAAAATTTAAAATTCATTTTACAATAATAAATTTTAGACCGGCGTGATCAGGAATTTTGTGCGGTTACGATGGAACCCATCGTACCTTCGAGTTTCCCTTAATTAAAATTCTATTAAGTTAATTAAGAAAAATTATAACGTATAATTGATACTCCCTCTCTCATGTTGATTACATTTCAAGCGTTTTCATTGGTGCTCGAAATAAACCGAATTAAAACGGAAAAATTTTATAAATACAAGTACCGAAAAATGATGGGGGAAGTCTTCGTTCAGTTGTGAGACTGAACGGATGCGCGATTTAAGTTAATTGTCATAAATTGTATTTTGCTTAAAATTTTACCTGCGTTTATTAGCCAACGGCTAATCTTGATAATCAGCCAACATTCGTTATTAAATAATAAAGCCCTGTCCACACCTTGGGTGATCAGCTTTACTACTTGGTCGCAGTGGTCACTCCTTTCATAGAGTGGTCGCGTGGTCGGGTAGAAAGCGGGCACTATTAGTTTCTGGGACTCTGTGGTCTTTCTCGCAAGGGAAGGGTCTCGAGGTCTGGAAAACTACCAACCCTCTTAGTTTCCGGGACTCAGTGGTCTTTCTCGCAAGGGAAGGGTCTCGAGGTCTGGACAACTACCAACCCTCGTAGTTTCCGGGACTCAGTGGTCTTTCTCGCAAGGGAAAGGTCTCGAGGTCTGGGCAACTACCTTCTCTCTCTAGTTTCCGGGACTCAGTGGTCTTTCTCGCAAGGGAAGGGTCTCGAGGTCTGGAATACTACCTTCTCTCTCTAGTTTCCGGGACTCAGTGGTCTTTCTCGCAAGGGAAGGGTCTCGAGGTCTGGAATACTATCTTTTTCCTGCGTTCACCGGGACTCTGTGGTCTTGCTCGTCAGAGTAGGGTCTCGATGTCTAGTGTACGTCTTTCCTGTGTCCACTGGGACTCTGTGGTCTTGCTCGTCAGAGTGGGGTCTCGAGGTCTGGTGCACGGCTTCCTTGTGTCTACTGGGACTCAGTGGTCTTTCTCGTCAGAGAAGGGTCTCGAGGTCTGGTATACGATTTCCCTGTGTCCACTGGGACTCTGTGGTCTTGCTCGTCAGAGTGGGGTCTCGAGGTCTGGTGCACGGCTTCCTTGTGTCTACTGGGACTCAGTGGTCTTTCTCGTCAGAGAAGGGTCTCGAGGTCTGGTATACGATTTCCCTGTGTCCACTGGGACTCTGTGGTCTTGCTCGTCAGAGTGGGGTCTCGAGGTCTGGTGCACGGCTTCCTTGTGTCTACTGGGACTCAGTGGTCTTTCTCGTCAGAGAAGGGTCTCGAGGTCTGGTATACGACTTCCCTGCGTTCATTGGGACTCAGTGGTCTCACTCGTCAGAGTGGGGTCTCGAGGTCTGGGGAGCGACTTTACCGTGCGGCACTGGCCTCAGTGGTCACTCCCTAAAGAGTGGTCTCGTGGTCGGTCTTTCAGAGAGGGAATGCCAAGTACTGTCGAGTTAATTGATTAAGTTGTACTTGAAAGTTATTGTTTGTTGTATGTATTATTTCTAGTACTGAAAGTGTTCTTAATTTTTTTATTATATTGAATAAACATTTTATTTTTTTTCTACTGGTATATCTTGTGTTTTATTGAAACAAAAGAACCCTCCCTACTTCGACTGAGCTGCCTAAAAAGGGCGGCAGTTTCAGTGTTACAAATTGACATTTTTATTTATTTATTTTGTAATGTTTTTATGTATGTATAAGAATTATAACTCTAATTCTCGGATTAGAATATAATTCTCTTTTATGCAACCCGGCACAAAAGCTCTATGTATAAATTAATAATTATAATATTGAAATTTAATCAAGGGCCTGTTACTTTACTATCAAAATCCATATTTGCAAAAAAGTTATTAGACAGCCCTAACAAAAAGTTTCATAAATCATAACTTGGAGGAGTTCAAACGAAATACGAACAATGCAACCAAAGTGTTCACTAAAGCATAAAAACTGTTTTGTAAGTTGTAATTAACAATTCTGGTTTGAAGCTTACTCAGAAAGATATAATCGTTTATTTAGGTTAATGAAACTATTTAATATGCACGAAAAATTAAAACTTGAATTCCTCTTAAACATATTTTCTGTTTCGGTTAAGCTAGTTACGAGACGGTTATGAACTTTGTGTGTAAATGCTTTTTTAGCTTCTAAAAAATTATTTTGTAAAAACCCCTTTAAGGGTCTTAAAAGTCCTTTCAATTATAACTTATATTATTGCTTTAAAAGGTGGTTCACAACAATGATAATCAAATTCAAAAATTTTCACTCGTACATTAAGGGGGGGCACTAGATGATTCAAATATAAACTTGGAACGAGCACTAACCGTACATTTGGTTTCAAAAGTATTAGTGCGCTAACTACTTAAACCTTTATTTTTTCGTAGTTCCATAACCAAAAACTGAAGAAATTGAAGATTTAAAAATAATAATTGGAAACAAAAGGCTACTAAATTGTACTCAAAGCACAAAAAAGTACAAGCTAAGTTACCAAACTTTCGTCAACACCAACACATCAATATTGTAATTGTACTACTGTGTTAGGCAACGGTAAGTTCAACAAATGTTAAGCTGGACTCAACAATTTGATTCTTAGGGCTTTCGAAACTATGAAGCTGTAACTATTATAAACAATGAAATTGCTATATAACACAAGAAACATTTTACCAACTTGTTCAGTTGGGTGTATTTTGCTAAGTACATATTACGAGGTTAACCTAAATATTTTATAAAAAATTACAACATTTAAAGAGGATAATTAATAATATTAATTAAATTTTAATCTATTGCTTTAAGTGATTACACGTACTTGGATCTAATAAGATTTTTGATAATAAGCAAACACAGTGCAGGGATGAGATCGAATGAACGTCTTACGCTAATCACGTTAAGAGGGAACTACACATAGTACACATGGTGCTAATCTTAACGTCGCGTTTTAGGCAGAATTTATGACGAAGATACATGAAATAATGAAGTGATTACCCTCTGACGTTTTGCTTAGGAATAAGCGATAATTAACATTTTTCAGCAGTCTACGGAATGAAAACTTTACAATAACGTATAACACGTCTCGGCAAACATTTCAATATCAACTAACTCACGACCCAGTTATCACTGGAAGCATTGAATAAATAGATCCGGAAGGAGGGTTAGCAACCGTTGAAAGAAAAACTATAGATGACTCCTTCATTTCGTCGAGTTTACATTATCATTGACTGTCATGATCTTTCCTTATAAGTGGGAGTATAAGCAACCGTTTCTCTTGGAGAAATTGACCGGAACTCACTATATTTAGAAAACCATTGTGGTTCATATTATTAGCTAAATGGCTCTTTTCTGTTAGAATAGCGGCTATTTATTCAATAACTGGAAGCGAAACTTCAGACCGTCGTCTGCGTTGATCTGTAGTTGTTTGACACCACTCATTATAAAGTCAAACCAATCGCTCAAAATCGTGCGATGAAATATGCTGTTAAAATGCGGTAGATGGCTCCACTTCAGGGAACATAGGAATTTGTTTTACCGACAGTCAGTTAGACATCATACGCGCTATTTAATTTGATACTTATACTTTGTGGTAATTTGTGCAAATTTCATATCGACATTTGCGATACCAATCACAACACAGTTATGTACATGTCTCAATCTATGAGGGTGGGGGTGCAGTCGCTGTTATCTGAACGTACCTTCAAGTTTGTCGTTGTCAAATAGACAGTGACAGTATGATGACATTACTCCAGTTTAAAACATTTTATTACAGTTTCCATTGTTCCCTGATGCACTAGCGCCTCTAGTTGCAATTTATTGGATTGGTATGACTTTATAATAGCGTCAAACTACGACAGATCAACGCAGACGACACTTCAGACTAAAGTGAAGTTTTAGACATGTCATAATCTCTCATGCCATGGAAAACAAAATATTTATTTAAAATGTCAAACATTTTCTAATTTGTCAAATTTAAATTATTTTTGAAGTTTTAGATTATTTTTGGACCGAGACCCAAGGTCGAGTGTTTTCTAAGAAATTGCAGCATCAAAAATAAATAAAAGGGCTTTAATAAAAAGGAAAATTTTACTAGGGATCCAAATCTGTATAAAAATACAGGGTGTTCCTACCAAGGGGCCATTATTGCTGTATCTGTTTGATACTGAAGATACGAGCACGGTCTTATCTTTAAAACTAGATGTTCAATTGTTTTTTATTACGATGATCAACAAAAAAAAATTGAACATCGTAATTAGCGTTAAAAATTATGCTTTTTACTATTTAAGCATCTTTGTAGCTCCAATAATAAGAAAGTTAGCAATAGTGCCCAATTCGTTTAAAACAGCCTGTATAGGTGTATAGGTGGTTCATTTCTTTTCTACCTCAGTGTGTATAAGTATAACTGAGTTATTACTTTATGAAAACTTCCATTACGAGAAATAATATCAGAAATGCAAAACTTGAAGTTATAGAGCATTTAAAATTGCAAATTTAAAAATAACAATTATTTGAATATAGTGGAAATGCAAATGTAATAAAATTGAAAAAAATATTATTTTAATAAAACGTAGTTCGTAACAAAATTTTAAACCAAAACTAGCAGTTATATGACAGAATACCAATGCAAAACATCATCGGTCAAATGTTTGTGACATCGTTTATTCCAACAGCAATTCCGGGGATCTGTCCGGGAGCTTTACGTTAGCTCGAAGCTTTTGAATAAGTTATAAGCAGAATGCATTCGTTTGAGTGAGCAACGTTTTTGTTTACTTTTTACACGATTTTCTCGCTACCTACTTCGTTTCACTATCAGACGACATAAATAAATTTCTTTGATTCGTTGTACACCTTGATATTAAAATTAATAATTAAAATAATTTTCTGGTATAAAAATAAGAAAATTATAATCGATTTTAAGTTAAGGACAGATGAATTGATGATCCTCAAAAGGATAGTTTAATCTGTTCTATTCGGTTTGGACAGTCACTTACTGTTTTTATGTTGAAAACCCTTAATTGAATTACCAATTTAATGGTATATCAAAGCCTGAAGCTTTCATTTAGTTCACGGGTAATTTAATTTTGAATTGATTATATTTCGTTAACCAGATAATTTTAATAATACAAAAAAGGCACATAAATTAAAAGAAAAAAGTATTTCACCCTTATTTCTTTTATGAAAAAAATTGAAATTCTCAAAGTTGCCCCTTTGTTATTTTTTAACATTTTTCTTTTGATCCCCTTTATAAATGTCTTTCTTTTTAGAAGCAATTTTTAACAATTAGCTCATTCTAGAAGCTTTGTTTTTGACATTTTTATACATGAACATTTATGATCTGTAGAAGTTGCTAATGTTGGGTTTCAACAAAAAATTTAATTAAGCAAGAAAATTCAGTGATAATGTGGATTTGAACATTGGTAATGGAACTAAAAATATTGTTTTTTAAGGTAGTTAAAAATTATTGTGTCATAAATACATAGAATATTTCAAAATTTTCTTGTATTTGTCTGCCTAATGCAGGGCTGGATTGTCCAAGAAGTGCTCGCTTCAGGGCCCGGTATTATGGAGGACCCGGAAAAAAAGTAAAATAATAAATAAAACTTAATGCTCTACAACTTCCTTTCTGAAGACATTTACTGTAAAACGAAGGACTGAGGTGCTAGAGACAAAAGTTTGACGAAAAATGTGAGGCAATTTTTTTTCCATACATTAACGATTTTGTGGACGGGTATCTCAAAAACTATAAGGAATAGAAAAAAATAAATTTAAACAGTCTTGTAGGAAATTTAATAAGCTTTCGTTTTCCTCTGTATAATTTTTTCCCTTTGAAAAGATATAAACGAAAACCCAAAAAACGTGACCTTTCCACCCCCTCCCAATTTAGCCATATAACTAGGACCGGAGACTTTTAGTACTTTAACCTCCTCCTAACTACTCCAAACACATTACTGAAAGAAAAACCACTCTCTTCCACATCCTCTATAACTCCTTCGTTGACTAGACTAGAATTAACAGTTGAAATATTAAACTCATTTTTCAACAAAAAAAAATTAAACTTCTGGTTTAAGGGTACGTTATATCAAAAAAATTCTAAGAAAATAAAATTTAGACAATTTCATGGCAAACATTTCTTGTTTGAAATATATTTTGATAAAATGAATAATTTTCGAGATAAGTGCGATAAATAATATTTTAGCTCTCATTTTCCAAGATAGTAAACTTTTAGAATATCTCCTTCCCTTAGCCATTTAGCTAGGTGTCTTTAGGTTTTCTAAGTGGATGGTCACGTCAATGTACTGCATCTAGCACTGCCCCTAGCTCGCTAGCATCCACACTAAAATATAAATAAATCATCAGCGCTAAATGCGGTGCTAGGGGTAGTGCGAGGTGCAAAGCGGCGACTTGAGAATGTCACACAATTTATACAGAAATGCTTTTTCTAAAGCCTTTTTTGACAATTTTATTCTCTAGGAGATTCACACCGTTTCGGAATTAAATTAAAAGAATTTTTACGATCATTATTTCTACTTTTTCAAAGACTACGAAGTAAAGAGGAAAATTTTGCGTATATTTAGCATTCGGTTATTTAAAGGTTTTATATTTTAAACCGGCATACGTCATG
Organism: Malthinus seriepunctatus; assembly: GCA_963924605.1. NCBI lineage: Eukaryota > Metazoa > Arthropoda > Insecta > Coleoptera > Cantharidae > Malthinus > Malthinus seriepunctatus. The sequence goes on along the minus strand of OZ004602.1, from coordinate 19,645,099 downwards.
CACATTATAAAGAGCTAAACAGCTAAACCCAATTCACATTTCATCAAGATTTCTATTATTTTATACTCGAGTGTGCACTCGCTTTGACTAAAACAAGCAATAAAAGAGATCTAGAAACTCCAATTTATTTCAATATTAAATTACAACATGTTTTATACTTGTTAATAAAATATTATTTTTATTTTATTAAGCAATAAATTTTTAGGAACAATAAAGTAATTATTATATAGACATTATTGATTGCTTTTATTAACAATGATTACATTTGTTTGCTATTTCAATGCTTTAACCAGCTTAGTAAAGCCTGTAATAATTTTTGAATGAAAGTACCTAATTTTAAAAAAACTTCAGTTCGCGGTTGTTTTCTGACACGTGACTTTAAAACCCATAAATAATTAATTTAACTATAATTTTTTTGAATAAATAGTTCATAATACATGAACTAACTAAATTACATAATTAAACTCAATAAACAAGTCTTTTTCATCTTAATTTATAAACATTAATTGGTCACGTGTCAGAAAACATTCTTGAACTGAACTATAATTTTTATATATTTTCTTTTGAAAGACCAGAGCTTTTGATGTTATGTGCTATTAAAATTTGTATAAGAGGTAATTTTTATGTACAAAAATAATGCTAAATGAATATTGTTGACTATTTTCAAACGAAACTTGAATAAAAATGTTATAAACTTGATACCTGAGGGGTTATAAGTTATAAGTACATTCATACATACAGAGACTAATTGTGCTTTACTATTATCGCTCTTTTAGTACACCTTTGTTTAAATGACTACGTCAAATGAAATTTTCTTACACACATGCACATGCATTTAAGTTCTTTCATTAACAAATTTAATTAAAGGACTTTATAGTAATTATCCAACGGAGAATAAACAACGTAAATACTCGTAGAGCTATATTTAAAGTTTTTATTTTTTTATTTTGTTGGTGTTTGATAGAAAATAATTCTCTACATCATTTAACTCTTTCAACTCATAAAGTTGTACAACATATGTTCTTGCTACCCTAATAAAATTCGCAAATATTCGACTTCCTCACGTTGAAAGATACTTTGAAAAATATATCTGTTATTGTAAGAAATTGATTTAATTAATAAAAGCACTAAACGCTAAACGAGGCGTATAAAATATAAAACAATTATAGATCAATTGTGGAAAAGGTGAACCGATTACAACTTTAACACGGATAACCCCTTGAGAATTCTCTAAAACAGCTTTCGATTTTATTTCCTATATTTTTGTGATAACTCTTTAATTGCGTTGCAAGTGCAATTGTTTGGGTTTAATACAGATCAACGTACAATAATGCACTAAACACAAATTGAAAAATAAAATTGAAATTAACGAAAGCGAAATGTGGTGTGTCACCAGCGCCACCACCATAAAATACGTGCAAATTTTGCGGATTCCATACACACTATTCAAGCGTGAACTTTAACCTTAATGCACTCACGTGGATAGCATAAGTCAGCCATCAAACTTACTACAAGCTATAAGTAAGTTGTTTTTATTTGATGAATGTTAAAAACGTTTTTATCATGAAAATTTATAACGAAGGCAATCAGTTTATTAATGGTCGAGTTGCAGGGAGCAGTGAGACGTCAAAGTTTAAACTTTTCCAAAGTTTCGAACCGAGTGCATAATTTTAATAAGTTTGAAACCTTACGTATAACTTGCAAACAGTAACATGGTAAATTAAAATGAACATAATACACGTTAAGTTTTAATGTATATTCATAACTCATTACCTCGTTGACGTTAAATCTGAATATATCCAAAAGAACTTTTAGTTGTACAACGTGACAGAATTATTTTGCTAAGTTGATTTAGAAGACATTAGTGTAGTTTACTTACTAATCAGTTTCAATTCATGGTTTAACTCTCATAGTACATGAGTAAGTTCCTAAAACTTAAGTTTTAGCCTAACTATTACTAAATACTCTAGTGATTTAATTAAGTTTGTGTATAATTTTGCTTAGCTAATAAGCTTATTTTTGCACAAAATTTAACTTTTTTAGTGCGTCATCTTTTATTTGTTTGTAGCTTGTAACTAAAAAAGTATTAAATGTAACCTCCGGCGTAATGATTGATTCGTATATAAAGGTTTTCTGTCCACATACACACATCATATACTGACTATTTGACCGTATACCCACCCGATCAAGTGCAGTTTCAACCTGAATAAGATTACGATCCTCCTTTATGTACCTTAAGGGCTTCACAAGATTAGAGTTTCTATAATCGACTTTGGGAACCAATTTCCGATCTATTCGTTGTAATCTTGTCAACTGATGTAGTTAATAATAATATTTGACCCGATTTATTTAAATTGTTGTAGGGTTAAAAAATTTTAAAATATAGGTAATAGTGCATTATTGCAATCGTGTTTACGTAAATAGTACAGTACAGTTACTATAATTATTCTAAGTGTTAAATTATACAGCAGTAGTGTGCTTAAATTTTTAGTAAAAACTCTGATGTTGCCATAACAGGACTTTTCGATCCGTATTTTTTAAGCCTTATAATATAAAGATCCGGAAGGAAGGTTAGCCACCGTTGCTTATAAGAGAAAATGCGACGGAAACGTCATTTTGGAAAGCTATGGACGACTCATTATTTCTTCGAGTTTACATTATCATTGGCTGTGATGATCTTTCCTTATAAGTGGGAGTATAAGCAACCATTTCTATTGGAGAAATTAACCAGAAATCGCTATATTTAAACGTCCATTCCGATCCATATTATTAGCTAAATGGCTCTTTCCTGGTAGAGTAGCGGGAGTTATTTATTCAATGATTAAGGCTATTTGTTCGCTGAAGCATTTGAAATGAGAAAGTCAGTCTTGTTTCCGGAAATAGATATATGAAATATATGATATCATGTAACAGCTAATTTTTGGAGCTTTAATAGTATATTAAGTATGAAGAACGGTAAGGTTGGTTTACCGGTCAAAGACAATTGTCTGAGACCGGTAATCCTTAACGTTCGACATGCTTATAACGTTTTTTGTACGATCAGAGACAAAGAAATATAACGTTTTTTGTACGATCAGAGACAAAGAATACAAATGTCAAAAATGACATTTGTATTTTTTTATGAAATTAAGTAGCTTTGCTATATGAAAAGTCGACAACAAAAGTTATTTTATTTATAAGGAGACAAAGTGACGTTTTGTGTGACAAGACTGTGTTTGGCTGAAGAGCGAGCGTAGCGAGCGAGTCTGGCAATACAGGCGAGTCACACAAAACTACTTTGACTCCGTATAAAACATTATATTTTTTCTGCAAACGTAAAGCGTAAAACTGAAAATTTTGATTTTTAAAGAGCACCATCTCTGGTCAATTCCTTGTAGTTCAATTGTCAAATATTTTTTTAAATTAACTTAAATTTGTAAAAAATGCTAATTATTAAACACAACGAACTAATTATAAAGGAAAATATAAAAAACATTAAATTTTTTACATTACAAATGCTTAAAAAACATTTTTTACGTTAAAAAATAAAAATTATGTGCGGTTAAGATTTTACTTTTCCTGCCTAGACAGTAGAAAAGTACTTTTGTGACAATTTTTCCTGCCTCGGCGCGAAAGTTAAACTTCACCGTTACCTATTGAGTGACACAAAGGCGACTTTTTCTGACGTTTGAAGAAAAACGTTTTACCGTTCTAGAACAGTAAAAACACTTACCGTCGCGCATTATATCCTAACAACTGGTAAATTTAACATACCTACGTGAAAACATATGCAGTATAGCTTCAAATGACTGGTCGTACAAAAAGATATATTAAAATAGGCAGGGTGTTCTTAAAAAGTTGGGATATCTTTCTAACATCCGGTTTAACCGAAAGCGTTTTGTAAATCGAAAATAGTGTCAAATAATAGATATTTATGGAATTAATGTTTGTACTAATTTTAGAACTTTTATTATTATGACAAAGAAATTACCGACTTTTATAATTTTGACTTTCAAAAAATCATAACTCCGGTCCTGCCAATATTTAACTAACGAAACACATGGCATTCGATAGAGAACGACGATGTTCATACCTCTTTCAAAAATAAAAAAAAACGAGCTTAGCCGATTTTGAGAAAATCCATTTCAAAATGTTGACAAACTTTAGTCTCTTAACGGTCAAAAATTTTAAAAATTGAGCAATTCAGGAAGAAAGCCTTATATTATGGCTATACCAGCGGTCCGATCGAAGGAATCTCCGATTAGCATTTCCCTTTGAATAAATGTTACGAGATACTTAACTATTACTACTACCCTTTTAAAGATACTGCTTTAATGCCTATAAAATGCCTCAACTTATGATACCAAAACACTACATAACCCAACTTCTAGTTAAACCGGAAATGAGAAAATAAAATTTTTAAATTGACGTTCGGTAAATTTTTCATACTTGGAATGCTTGTAAAATTACCTTTATAAAGATATCCAACACTGGATATTTTCACTTCTGATTTATTCAAAAATGATGAAAAAATCGTTAATTAACCTAAATCATCCTGCATTAACGGTAGTTTATTTTAACTGTAGTTCATTCGCTTCGTAGTTTAGTTGCATCATCAATTAAAAAAATAACATATGTCAAAGTAAAGTAAAGTAAAGTAAAGTTACGTTTATCTAACCTCGATTTTAAAAGGTTGTGGCTAACGTCACAATGAAAAATAAAGGTAAAATTATTTAACAAAATATGAAGCGACGAAAGTTTTTTTTTTTGACGAAAGTGCCTGGTGTCTGCAAAAACACGTAACAACGCTTTTAGGGTAAACTTAAAGTATAAAAACACTTATCGACCTCGCTCATCAGTTCCAAAAAAAGACCAAAATGTGCAAAAATCATTCTAATGGTTGCCATTTTCAATTTAAAAAGTATGAAAAGAATTATTATTCTATACTAGCTAAGATAATACTATCTTATAGGCAATTTATAGCCTATAACTTAGGTCAAAATTTGCAAAAAGGCACTCAAAATAGTCCCTCATATTTTGGACCACCTTATAATTTATAAATATAAATATTTCTTTTAAAAGCTTGTTTTTCCTATGAAATTTTCTTAAAGTGTAAATCTAAAAAGAAATCAATAAAAAACAAAAAAATACAGCTTATTGAGATTTGAAGTAACGATCATCAGATCATGCGGATTTTAAGCACAATGGTTTACTCAATAACTATTTTTTTATTAAGTATTTCTCATTCTCATTTTCCAAGTTTCTCATTATTATGCTATATTATATTCTGTTTAGAAAAAAGTTTTCCACAAAATTATAAGAAAGCGCGGTTCCAGTTAAAAACATTCAATTTTAAGACTTTATTTTCAAGAGAAAATTATTAAATTTTTCAAAACAATTGAATAAATTACGCAAGTAATTTACATTAATTAGTTGGAAATTTTACTTTAGCAACTGATCATTTATTTTCAATTGTTTCTGTTAAAATAATTTAATGGAGATAAACAATCGTCGAATTAAAAAAAAAGTACATAACAAAAGAAACAATAAATATAGTTTATTTGCATTTAGCAAAAAAAAAGAGATTAAATTGAAAAATGTTTATTGTCAAATAATAATCATTTCTGTCGTTAATTCCATCAAACTCGTTAAATTTCAGTAATTTTGATTGCGTATTTTGGCGAATTAATGTTCGTTTTGTGTATTTGCCGGTGATTATTGAATTTGAATTATTATAATTTAGGAAGATTATATTGGAATTATTTTGCTCGTATAGATAATGTTGCAAGCTGCAATTCGAAATTAATAAGATAAGAACATAAGTCGCATGCATGCACAGATTGAATCTGTACTCAGATATGGGTTTCGCTAAGTTAGTTGCGAAGGTTGAACTGTTGAGATCTAAAATTAGAAGGAAAGACAGTATTATAGATGAAAGACAATCTTGCAAGATGACTTGTACCTACAGGGTGGGCAAATTTGGATGTTTTATAGATCCTGATGTCTAGAGACCGTAAAGTCTACTTTACGGGTGCGCCATCTATTGACATCTATGTGAAGTTCTTATTCTAAATAGGTAGGTAGCAATTTTACCTGACGTTTGAAAATATTTACTGCATAGATGACAGATATTATTTATTTACTGCACTATTATGCCAAAGCATTTGAGGTTATGTACAATTCATTTAAATATTGTAAAATTATGTATTCTAAAGTTTATTTAAGTTATTTATACTTATTTAAATATTGTTTGCAGTCAAATAAAAAATACCATACGACAAGGGGACATAGAATTTTTCAGTCTCAGGCGGTTGAGAATCTCGACTTACGCCTCGATTCGCAAAATCACCTTTGCCAGTGAAAAATCATTGTACGTCCTTGTATCACAATACACTATTATGTATTGAAAATCCTGTCTAATGTGATGAGCTTTTTGATAAGCTCTAAGAATTTCAAAGCCATCCCACCGTAGATGGTATCAGTATCACTATCAGCAAATATATTTGTTCATATTTGGCCATATATCTAATGGACAAAATGTCTGTCGAACAAGACACTACGAGCGAGCCTAAGAAACTACGGTTGCCAAAACCGGATTGGACAATTGTGTTATATTTCCTCAAACACTTAACGATGTAATCAACGATCCTTAAATTCTCCATGCATACTATTCGAATAACTGGCTCGTTATTATGTCATCAATTTAATGATTAATAATATGTTAACGAATTGTTTGGCTATTCTCTGAAATTTAGTTACTTGTTATTGAAATTGTTTTCTTGATACGTTTCAGTGAGGGTTTGATATACGAGTATATCTTTGTGCGTCTTGACCTGCGGGCTTTCTCCTATGACCTATATGCAAATAAAAAAATTTCTAAGCTCCAGAGAATTGTTTTTTTCTTCAATTTGTACAACATTTCAACTTCTGCATTTGATGTGGGTTCTAAATCGATACTTTAAAAAGAGAATTGTAATTATTAATAACTTTGCTAATAATTACAAATTTAGATTTAAATGGAAGTTGGGTGTTTTTTTGTGTCATTTCAGAGTGAGAAACTGCTAGTGATAATATTCGGAGAATTTGTTTGAATTTTTTTTTTAATTGAAATTGAAAGTTTAGATTTAGTTTTAGATCGAGTAGTTTAAAACATTTTCTAAAAGGATCTTAGACTGTACCGTAAGTAATGATTGAAATGGACTTGAAACTAAACTTAACAAACTTTTGAAACTACTCATATTGCAAAAACTAAGTACAGGAAATATAACTTCTGTATACTTATTGGAAAAATACTTTTTTACTTATTGTAGTATACTATAGTTGCTATAAGTAGTCAACAAACGCTTTAAAAAGGGGTGTAGAGAACATGGAAGAGGGTGGAATTTGTTTGGAGTATTTCGGAGGTTGGGTTTTTTGCTTATATCTAAAAAACGATGGGTCCTAGAGAAAAAATAATTCTTAATAAAATAAAAGGCTATTTTTCCTACAAGATTGTCTCTATGTGTTTTTTCTCTATTCCTTATGCTTTTTGAGATATCCGCCCACAAAAATCGTTAATGCATGGAAACTCCATACCAGTTGAAGATAAATAGTAAAGAAAATTTAATGTTCTATAAATTTTCTTAAGAGGGTTTTACTGTAAAACAAAAAACCGAAGTGCTAGAGACAAAATTTGCACGAAAAACGTGAGGCTAATTTTTTTTTCTATTTTAACGATATTTGGGGGCTTATATCTCAAAAACTATAAGGAACTGGAAAAAAATGAATAGAAACAATCTTGTAGAAAATTTAATAAACTTTTATTTTACTCAAAATATTTTTGTCCTAGAACCCACCGTCTTTTAGATATAATCAAAAATCCCAAAAACAGGACCATTTTACCCCCTTCCCACCTTTACCCATATAGCTAGAACCTTTTAGGGGCTTTTCAGTATTTTTACCTCCTAACTACTCTAAACACATTCCTGAAAAAAAAATTCCACCCTCTGCCATGTCCTCTATAACCTCTTCGTAGACTAGACCATGGTGTAAGACAAGGTGTACCCCATAAATTAGACTAAAGCAATAATTTTGTGTATCGATTATTACATTTTAACCAATTTTTAAAAAAATGTAACAATGATTTTGTGAATATTTTGTATTTACGTTAATAGCACTAATAAACTCGTTAAATTTTCTCTGTGGTTAATGCCTGGAAGCATCTGCACTTCTACATAAATAAGTAGTTGTTGCTTTTCCATACATTAACAAGTGGGGTAAATATTATTTTAGAGCTCTTGTTTGGGTTAATTAACGTAAGTTTACTACCCTGTCATTTACTCGTAACTCGTTATTTTATATTTCCCAAAGAAACTTCAATGTGGCCACAATGGGACTTTTTCATACGTATTAAAAACAAATTTTAACTGTTTCCAAAAATTAAAAAATATATAGTGTTCCTTACTTAAGGAAGTGTACTAAAGTGAGAATTGAAGAGAGTTACCACAAACGTTTTCTTTCGTTAAAACCTAAATTGGATGGTTTTGCAATATTTATTGCACGCTGTATAAAAGATTAAAGTGGTAAGAATTCAATTATTTTCCCATAATGAAACTCAAATCTCAAAATTCCTTCATTACATCTAAATTTATTGCTTTAGCTGAGCTTCCGTGAAAGAAAAAATACGTTTCTATTAAAATAAAGGAGAAAAACTCGAATATCTAAAATTGTTATTTACGCCTTTACAACCAATGTTCTTTATTTCTTTACAGTCTTTTCGTTCCTTGAAAAATAAATACACTGAAATATAAAAAAAAACAGAAACTAACAATGGAAATCATGTTGGCATATTTAAGAAGAAAAAAAAAGTTTAAGTGGATTTAAATGACTTTTGGAGGAGCGCTTGTTGTAGTGTTAGAGGAGGTATTATTCAAAAGTTTAAATTCTATATAAACTTTTTGATTTATTTGTATAGCGGTGCCAAAATTTTGGCTTTTGTATAGAAATTGAAAGACGATTCGGATCTTTAGTAATTGAACTTTTGGTTTAAAAGCAATTCCGTTTTACTTATTTTCATGTTTATTTTAATTTATTTAGTGAAATAAAACTTTATCAATTTATTTTTTTTTGTGCCTTTCTCTCGTATCGAACATCTCTAGTTGTTTATTTTGATTTATTTTACAACTTTTAAAGGATTGTTAAAGTGAATTTGAAGACAATTGTGATTATTTTAAATAAAAGATGATTGAATATTTTTGTTTTGAGATTTCTGAATCTTTTTTCCCCAATTGTTGATACAAGTTTACTAGAACAATCTACGTTGGGCGCCAATTATGTAACTATTATAGAACATCCTATATAATCAATTTTTTTTAAATGCTTTCTTCTAAAGCTATTCAGGCCCAAATATACATATACGGAAGTGTACTGGTTACACAATCGACTGATTAAAAATGTTGATGACAGAGATGCCATTGACTACCCCTTATAATACGAAGGGTGCTCGAAGTTGTGGACAATCTTGACGTCAGTATCAGGCGTAAAAAATTTGTCATACTGTCGAGCGATATATAGCTATACTCCAATTCCACAATTATAGAGAGTGACTCGTTCCTAATACGTGTTCACAAAATTGAGCAAACTATAGCGCGACCTCTATTGAGATAGATGCAGAAAACACGTACCGCTTTAATAGAATAACGTACTTTACTATAATTTGACAGAATTTGAACGAATTCAGGTAGTAGAAGACTTTTTTTGACGTTTATAGAAAAAAAGTTTTTCGACTGTAGTTTTAAAATGGTTCTCGTTAGAAAACAAATTTCGGGGATAATATTTAAGGGGTCAAAATACCTATCAAACGATACTAAACTCGACATTTTATCAAGTCGACGCTAGTCGTCGCGACGTTCACATTTTCATTTGCTTATGGGAAGCTATGACTTTTTTCAGAAAATTACAAAACTAGAACATTCTATCTTGTACTTTTTTTAATTTACACAACTTTTCTAGGATATGTTATGTTACGTTATGTTAATATGTTGTAAAAGTATGTTGCTTTTTACGATGAAAAATAGCGACAAAATTAAGTTTTTCAAGTTTTGGAAACTGAAGTTCATTCGAAGATACAAGCAAATCAAATTATTATTTATTAAATTATTGTAGTAATTAGTCGTTATTTTTCATCGTAAAAAATTACAGAAAGTAACAAATTAACATAACGTAACATAACATACCATATATCTACCATAGAAAAATTCTGTAAATTAAGAAAAGTACAACCTAGAAAGTTTCCGTTTGCTATCAGAATTTAGGCAAGCCAACTAAGTAATTTTCTACAAAATAAATAATAAGTCCCCACAAAAAAAGTTGAACGTCGCGACGGCTAGCGTCGATGTGATAAAATGTCGAGTTTAGTATCATTCCATAGCTCTTTTGATCTACTTTGACCTACTGCCTCACCAGGACTTCTTGACTATTGGAATCTAAAGAAAAACTTTGAGAGCTGTCGACTGGTAAATCCCCGAACTTTAGGACAATTTAATTTTTTCTCAGGGTTCCTTGTCTCATTTAATGACTATACACATAGATCTGAAGGCTACTGTTTTCGTCTTTGAGTCTTAGGATCTGAAAGGAATAATCCATATATTTCCACAGGATATTTAATCTGTTCTTCAGGATTATCTCGAACTAAGAGAAAAAATCTAGAGATCTTGAGCAGGTAGTCAGTCCATACTTGCTTAATTAGGAGTTTTAAGATCTTGTTCAGAACTATTTTGACCTGCAAGAAAATCTTTTTCTCGTTTGATAGCTCTTTTGGCCTCCTTAAAAGTATTCAGAATTTTTTTAAAGTCTACGATATTCAAACTAGAGTCGTAAAAGTAATTTTCCAATTTTCAGTTTCTTTTCCCATTTTCTCGATAACCATTTTGAGTTTTGAAATTTTCCAAACAGATTCTTGAAGCTCATCAAAATATGTTAATTTTTACTTTATTAAACAATCTCGTAACTCTTACCGTTTCCGAGATCCCAATGGTGCCACTTAAAAAGTAACCCTGTTTTATCTAGTTGCGTAAAGGATTCATTAAGTCACTCATTTATGTAAACGCCCACTTTCATCTTTTAAATTTCTACAATAATAGCCTGCTTTCAACTAAGGCAGTAAAAATATAAATTTTAAAGTACCACTAGATTGTATCTATTATTTCTATTTTGCATATTACATGTTTCTATTTGTGTGTCTATTTAGAAAAAGAAAAAAATTTTCTATATTATCAAAAACCATTCTACTCGCGGTATATTCCAAAGAAAATCTCATGTTACTTTATATAAATTGCTTTTTTTACATAATTATAGGGTTTGTTGATTCTAATAACCTAATATTTGTTTGTAAATTTATAAATAAATAAATAAATTGTCACGCAACACATTTCAAAAGTTTTGATTTTTTGACAAAATAATTTATTATAATATTATATGCAAACTTTTTTATCACGCAATAATTTTCATATGTATGTATTTATAATACACAATTCTTAAAACTTCAAAATTACATTAAACATAATCGTTCTATTAAGTCGATCTCCGTGTATAAAGTTTCTTTTCAATTTGCTATTAAAAGCAAAGATAAAATATAAATATACACATATAAAAAAAAAATAAACAAATACAGTGTATTGTATACACTATAATACAGTATACACCCTATGCTAGCGGTGGTGACCAGACCACTCGGTCATATGGATTTAACATACAAAATTATACTTTCGTAATTTCCTTCTTCCCAATTTATTTTTAAAAAAAATTATTCAAATAAACGTTTTAGAGCACAAAATTCTGCATCTAAATCGGTTACGAAAATTAATTTTAGATGCTTTATAAAGCCATAAATTGAATTTAAAAATTTCAAAAATTAACATAAATAGCGATTGCTTTGATTGCTAATATTCGAAATTTTCAACTTGAATTTCTAGCGTATAAAGCTTTCAAAATTATTTTGCTTATTGATATAGATGCAGAATTTTATGTTCGAAAACTATTATTTAAACATTTCTTTTGTAAAATCAATTGGAAAACAGGAAATTACCAAAGTATGATTTTACATGTTAAATCACTATGACCTAGAGGTCCAGTCACCACCCTGTAGTTTCAATTCAGAATTTCAGATTTTCACTTAAAAAAAAAAAACTAAAATGTATTTAGAAAAATACAGTGTGATGTGCCTGTATTTACATACCCACAGTCTAATATTGAGATAAATAAGGGTTAAATAAAACTTAATTATTAAAATCCTTTTCGGTTGTTTGTTCGAGTTTAAAAAAAACTTCAATTTATTCCGTTTAGTTCATTAATACATATTTAAAATAGGGCAAATAGGGTAATTATTAAACGTGGTGGTTTTATTACTTGTTCCCTTTTTCGCTCTCGCTCTCTCCCTTTATAATACCGCATTATACATTATCTTACAACCCCTATTATTTATTCATTATAAACACCCGCGTGCTAAATCCAAAAACAATTAATTTACTACTACTAAAGCTTTTATGAATTTTTTAAAGACCATTTTCTAAAAATCCTTTGCAAGATTAATTTTTTTTGCATTTAGAGGTTAGCAACCCTTACGTTTAGATTAATAGATATTATTGTTGGCAGATTTTCTATAAAGATGGGAGTGAAAAGAATCAAAGAAAATTAAAGGTCAAGAGTGTCTTAAAATTTAGAAATAAAATATTTTTGAAACTTGAATCAAGAGGCTCTCAGGACTTCTCTACCCTAAAAGTTTTTCAATATTAAAATTCTCCTGTATTATTAATTTAACGTCACAGTGCCATTTCGTACCTAATATTATATTATACGTTACAATTTTTATGCGTTACGCAAACCATGCATTTTAATGTTTGCTTTATAGATAACAACTCTTGCAATGTTGGTACAGTCAGCCTCACATTTAATGGCCACCCTGGCTATACGTTTGCACTAATTGTGAATGCAACCATCATAACACCCCCTACTTGAATTAAGGGGGAACTTTATTTTGCCATCAAGTTGTACATCAACAACCTTCCCTTCTGTCTTTTTGTCGTTGTTGGCTAATAACCACCCTGGCGTATACCCAGAGTGGCCAATAATTGTGAGGCTGACTGTACATGGGCCACCCTTACGTTTTATATACTTAGTTGGTGATTTACGTTTCTTGCAAGCGCATCAACTTGTTATATAACTTTCACATGACGTATGGTAATAGTGTTTTAAAAAAAGTTTATGAAAAATTCCTTCGCCTTTTCAACAAAATTTTCTAAGAAAAATATGTTAGCTTAAGAAAATGAAAACAGAACCGTATTTAACATATTTTGACATAGTGGAGTCGTAAAAGCATTTATTCGTCGGATTATTAATTCTAGAGATATTTTTCAGTAGCCAAATTATATAAAAATAATTGATAGAAATAAAAAAAAAGCTGGTTAATCCCATTTTTTAACTCTGCGGTATTGAGAGGTATTAATTTTCTAAAAACTAAAACGTGTAAACACGAAAACTCATCAATAAGAGTTTAATTAAATTTTAAATCAAAAACTGAATTTTTAAAATTACCAGACAATTTTATTTAATACCTGATTGAAATACAACTTTAATCTCCAATCACTTTTTTTTTACAAAAGCGCTCTAATTTTAACACCAACTTTAATTAATCTAAAACTATGGTGGTGCAAAAGCAATTTGATTAAAACGAATTCGTGTATAATCTACATCAATTGTAATGCGATTTTGGGGTATTAAGATGATGGAATAATTAAATAAAAGGCGTCCTTAATTACTATTCAATAGATAAGAATTTTAATAAAATGATAAAGTAATTTAGAAAAGAAAGAAAATTTAAATAAAAAAATAGTACAATACTCACACTTTTCTCCGCGTGAAACAATAGATTTTATCTTAAAATAAAAAAATTAATAAAAAATCATTTACACATGAAACATAAAAAATTGTGAAAAAGCGCCATCTCTTGTTAATTATATGTACCTACTTCAGTTGTCAAATATTTTTTTAATTCATTTTAACTTTTTCCAATCCAAGAAAAAGTTTTTATAATCGAGAAAAAAAAATAATAATAATAAAAATTTCTTTTTGCATTTCTAGATGTATTGAGTCACCCTAATTCTAAAAATGCAAAAAAAAATTTTTAGATTTTTTGAACCAAAATGTTAGGATATACAGCAAAAATATTTTATAGTGACGAGCTGAGGGGAAGCACAGATACCTAAATTGGTATTTTTCTCCTCTATGCAATAGTAATCGCCTAGTTAGGTACTTATAATTTAGTAGCCAATCATAGAATAGAATTTATTTTAAACCAATCGTGTTTAATGGAGGCGCTTCCCCTCAGCTCGTGACTATAAGATATTTTTGCTGTATGTATGTATCCCCCCCCCTAGAGCAAAACCTGCTGAACCGTGAAATTTGTTTTTAAGCACTTTAAAATTATTTTATCGGCAAAAATAGCTTCAATAAGAAATATAGGTTGTCCAAAAATAATGTGGTTATTTTAGGTGCATATTTGCAAATTTAGGCCACATTTATTTCTACTTAGCTATAAGATAGTACATTGTGAGCCCCAAATGAAAAAAAAATTTTTTTAATTGTTTTTTATTCAAAATGGCGGCCAATAGAACGATTGTCCCATTTTGTCGTTTTTCCCTTATAACTTGGCCGGTAATTATTATCATAAAAATATAAAAACGGCATTGTACAGCCAAAATATAGGGCTTTCGTTATAAATAAGTCGATTTTCAAAATTGTTTCAAAATTGGCTACCTTTAAGGGGTCAAAGTAGATCAAAATTTTGAAATAGGTTTTTCTCAAAATTTCCTCTTTCATATTTTTTCTTTTTCGGATATGTTACAGACAACGTAATTTTCTATCGAAATACAAATTTTTATCAAAATCGCTTGAGCCGTTTTGGAGTAATGATTTTTTAAATTTCGAAATTTTAAAAATCTATAATTTCTTATGTAATAAAAATGAAAACTTTAAAATGGATATATATATCAATCCCAGGATTATCTATTATTTGATACTATTTCCGGTTAATAAAACGCTTCCGGTTAAACCGGAAATTACAAAAATAACAAAATTTTTAGGAACACCCTATATATTTTTTAATATTTTGAAAGCTCGTAAAATTAGCTATTACATGATACTATACAATTTATATTTTGACTTCCGGTTTAACCGGAAATGGGATCAAATTACTTAATTTAAATGAAATACCTTGTATATTTTTAAATATTTTTAATGCTCGAAAAATTAGCTTTCTGAAAATATAAAATAATATATATTTTGAACTTCAATTTATGCCAAATTTTAAAAAAAATTAAATTAGTATTTCAGACAGTTTATGTCTAAAAATTCTGCTAACACACAGAAGTTATAGGTTCGATCCCGGACGAAAGTGCCCATAAGAAGAACTTTTACCTGTAGTATTTTTTTGTGAATTTCTTCACAAAAAAATAGAGAGTTTATAATTTAAAATTTTAAAATTAAATTTTAATAAAAATGAATATAAAATTATAATATTTGACGGACAGGAAAAAGTTCTTTGTATGGCCACATCCGTTGTTTTTAATTGTAAAAATAAACATAACAAACAAATAATAATAGGAAATTTAAAAAACCTTGACTTTTAAACATTGCAAACGCTTAGAAATATAATTTTTATGTTCTACAATTTGTTATAAATAAGTAAGGTTAGACTTTACTTTTTTAATTCCAACTTTACTTATTCAGTGACAAAATATGAACTTCTTTTGACATTTTAACAAAAAATAATTTAATTAAATACGGAACATGAGGAAAAAAGAAGATATTTTTTATTTGTAACTTTATTCATACTGTCTAAAATTGAAAAGATGTACAAAATAGATGATCTCTAATTTTCAAATACTTCCCACTTTATTTTATTACTTTCATGCTTTTTATACTTAAACGTTTAGATCTCTGTCGTATTATGCATAGCTACATCCTACATACTATGTCATTCGTTATTGATGAAAAACTTTTTTTTTATTCAAGTAATTTTCAATTTATATTTCAAATAAAAATGTTTCTGTTTATGAATAAAATTTTTTTGTAGGAAACAAATCAAAAATTTTTAATATTAGTATACAAGTCATTACGAGTTTAAAAAAAATATTTGGTGGAATAAACTGTAGTGAAAAGTCGTATTAACACTTAGAGTACCAAGAAAAAAACTATGCGAGAAGTACCAGCCGGGTCCAACGGACCCGAGTGTACATTAAACGCAATAATAATACGTGTAATTTCATTTTTTTGAAATTTTTTTTTAATTTTCGTTTTTAAGCATTTATTTTGTTTATATGTTGATAAAAAAAATTGATAATTCAATTTCACCCTTCTTGAATTTTGCTTATTTCACTATCACTCTGAGTATTTATTTCTACTATTAATGCGGTTTACACGTAAAATGATACTGCACTTTTGGTTAATGGAATAAAACTCGGCACATAGTTTACTGGAACCGTATAGGGTAATTTTTTGCAATGAGAATTAAAAAATATTCGATGGGGGCTGCTGTACACCCCCTTTAATGAGGGCTATACATGGCGAATACCTCAGCTACGTTGCACTTTTTGTTAATAAATGGAATGACACTCGATACATAATAGTTTACTGGAACCATATAGAGTAATTTTGTCCAATAAGACCAAATAAATATTCAAGGGGGTGCTCCACATCCCCTTTTTTCAAAATCTGATATTTACCGTACTTTCTTGTGAAAAGATCTGATATTGGCGGATATTGCCGTCATCTTGTCGTGAAAAGTATTGTTATAGTTTATCCATTTTTGGAACGAGAAATTGCCTTCTTAATCCTTATTATCTCATTAGCACCCTACTGTGTTGGGTACCAATAAAAGATGAGTAAAATCTTCGAGAAAAAGGTAAAAATGAATTTCTATGGTAAAAGCAGGTATATAAACCCTTTTAATGATTTCAATGCTTTTCACTTTACAAAAAATGTGCAAAATATCACATAATATTTAAATTAAATCTTTTTAAATTTCTTTTACATGAAGCATTAGAAGGGTTTATATACCTGCTTTTGGCATAGAAGTTCATTTTTACCCTTTTCTCGAAGATTTTACTCATCTTTTATTTTTACCCAATACAGTAGGGTGCTAATGAGATAATAAGGATTAAGAAGGCAATTTCTCGTTCCAAAAATGGATAAACTATACCCTACATTTTAAGGGTGTCGAATCGATCTGTGACCATTTGGAATCCATCTGAATAACTCCATGGCTTTATAATCGCCATTTTTGCCTCTATAGTGCTATTAAAAACAATCTTTCCAAAATTTTGAAATCATGCCAGTAAGGCATTGTTTATCAATATTTTTTTGTCTCATTGTACAGAATATGGTTCCAGTAAACTATCTACCAAGTTTCATTTCATTAACCAAAGGGGCAGTATCATTTTACTGAACCCCTTTTAGAAGAGGCGTTTACAACGCCGATGAGGAAAGTAAGGGTTTTGCACCCAAGGGGTGCTCAAACGAATTCGGTATGGTCACAGATCGTTTCAGCAGCCCCGAAATATACGGATTCATCCAAAATATTCAAAAAAATAACGACAATTCCATTAAATATAATCCATTTATATGTACGGGTCCGTCGGACCCTGCTGGTACGCTGCGCTGCTTTTTTTATTACATAGGGAAGGAAGTTGATTAAATGAAAAAAATTAGAAATAGTTATTCAAAATAGGAAGTTAGAAAAAGTCACAAAATAACAACTCACAATTTTCAAATTTGAATGAGAAAAACTGAATTGAAAGTGCGATTCGGGTCCGATGGACCCGGCTGGTACTCTAAGCGTTAAAAACATACTGAATATTCCCTACTTTACAGTAGATTGCTCAAATGGAATCGCAAACACATACATACAGGCATTGAATTAAAAATGTCGTTTACTCTATCAGGAAGTAGCATTACAGCTAATATTATAGACCTTGAGCCAATAAATAGTTAGGGTGGAAATGGTTGTTGCTACACTCTCTTATAACCTTATAAGAAAGGATCATTACAACAAATGATATGTGACTGGGATGGAAGTCCAAAATTGTTTATTTCAGTTGCACTTTCTTCTTTAAGACAACGATTGCTATCTCTCTTTCCTGAGATTTTATTTCCTAAACATACAGTCAACGTCGATGGTGTTATCTGTCGTACAAAAAAAGCTTAAAATACGTTTGCCTTGGATATAGTATCTTAACTTCATTCCAGTGAACTTTATCTACTAGGTACAGTCAGTCAGCCTCACATTTAATGGCCACCCTGGCTATACGTTTAGCACTAATTGAGGATGCAACCATCATAACACTCCCTACTTAAATTAAGGAGTAATTTTATTTTGCCAACACTTAGTAAATCAACAACCTCCCCTTCTGTCTTTTTGTCGCTGTTGGCTAATAACTACCCTGGCGTATAGCCAGGGTGGGCAATAATTGTGAGGCTGACTGTACATGTTATCGAGCATCGGAATGGAACTATATCTAGGCCACGACATGGCCTTTCGGGGCTCGTAGACCAAAGTATAAAACGTATTTCACCAAGTTAAGCTTTTCCAAAATTAACTATTTTTTGTTATCTTTAAATTATGGTATTGATGAGTATTCGAATCTATTTTGATCTTTCCGTTTTAAACTTGCTTTATATATTTGGATAAAAATGTATGGTTAATTAAACCAAGCATCAATGAAATGAGCACGTTTCCAGCACAAACAGCGGTAGTCTATTTGATTCAAATTGATCATTTAAATAGTGCTGTGGTCAACGTTATTCGTAGTGTGCTAATTGCAGAAATTCCAACAATTATTGTACAATGCTTTAAAAATCATGTTGAAAGGAAATTTTCTACAACAATTGTATTACTAACACACAGGCAATGGCTACGACTCTCGATCATAAAAATTTAAAATTTAAAATCATACTTTTGCAATTTCCTACTACTCTGTTTTTTTTACGCAAAATAGCTTTAAATAAAAGTTGTAGGACATAAAATTTTGCTTTTAAATCAATAAACAAAATTAATTTTTCAGTTTTTGTAACGATAGCAATAAGATGTGAAAATATCGAAAACTATCTAAGGTAAGGTGGGGTAAGTGCGAAAACGGGGTAAGTGAGAAACGGTTTTTGAATTTTCGCGCCTTTGCTGCAAACATCGTTTAGATTGGTTGATATAGTGAAGCACATATCTGGAGTAGTGATGTCCACGTACCGGACTTGTTTACGAACTCGCTTGGAATTTACCACACTTTTACTTAAACAACCTCGAAAATCGTTTTTGTGCAATCATTCCCAGTTTCCCGTGGTATTACTATGAATTAATAATGCGTTTAAAGATACGAAATGTATAAAATATAAGTTCAAATGTCTATTTTAATAAACAGTCTGAAATTATAGTCCACAGCAGTTAATATGGTATGCACCATTCCCACTTTCCCGGTAAAGCACAATATGCACCTAAATACAAATTGTGGGTCACCATTTCCACTTGCCCCGAGTACCAGGAAAGTGGGAACCCAGTTACTCAAATGCCAAATATTTTTTTTTAGTCGACAGGTAAAACCTGAAACATTCCACTTTCTATTAACGCCTACAAATACCACATACATCTCAAAGCTAAAACTTGAACTTTTTGGCAACTACCAGTTTTTGGATATTTAACGTTATATATTAACTATAAGAAAATCCGTGCGCACTTACCCCACCTTACCCTACTCCAAATTAGGGATTGCAGTGAGTTTTGAAAAACAATTTTAGTTCCAAATGTTTCATTATTCAGTTGAGTAAGCTTTGTAAGATGTTAAAAATTTGATAGAATCTCACAATTTAGTTTAGTTTTATTAAAATATGGCAGTCTAATTCAGAAAGTGAAAACAGATAACAAAATAGTAGATTTAAAGGCCGAGCCACACACACAGGCTTACCTTCCGGTTTGGCCTGTGCAGGCAGCCTGCACACTCTGCACAGGCCTAACAGGAACGTAAGCCTGTGTGTGTGGCGCGGCCTTTAGAAGTAGCATCCCATTCAGATAATTAATTAATAACCATAGCAATCCTTTGCAGCAGTTTTTTTATTTGTGAGGTTACAAAACAGATTATCTACATACATGTAATTAACTAATTATTAAACTAAATCCACAATACAAATAAAATAGTGCCACTAAGAGCATAAATAAATGCAGCATAAGCTGCGTAGTTATGCAAATAAACAAACAGCAAAAACTACTCATTTGCATATCACCCTTACTTGCTTGTACACAAAGAAATAAAATGGTTAACAATTGAATAATCAAATTAAATAGAAATTATCTTCGAATTACGTTACTGCAAAACATTTCCTAGGGTGCTATTTAAAAAAATTACCACAGGTCAAACGCATTCACCATCGTGGTAGAATATAAATTAAATTTACAGGAAAGTGGCTAATAAATTAATAATGATGATAAGATAAGAATTTTTTCTGTTAAAAACAGTATCGTAAAGACTAATAAGAGCTAAGAGACTAATAACTAATAAGAGACTTAACTGTCGTACTGTTTAGGGGATTTTTGTTTGTCAAGTTCGCGTCAAGTTGGCGTGACGTTTAACAAATGTCAAATATGTGCATTTTAAATTTTGTTTTTGTTTTTAATTACTTTAAATAATTATGTTCATTGTACATACATTATGCTTATGTAATTTTAATGTCACTTAAATTACTGACAACTCAGATTATATAAACAATTTAGAGACTTTTGTTTTGGCCAACTTAAAAGTCTTGGCGGGTATGCAACTAAATTCACACGAATTAATATACATGGTTTTTTGTTATAATCAACGCCAATGCCATTATAATCATTATTTCCTATACTTCCGATGGACCCTGTACATAAAAAGCTATTAGTGCTTCAATAGTCATTTTATTACCCATAACGAAGTGAATTTCAATTAACTTTAATTAACATATTGTTCAAATAACGTCTAATAATTTATGCACAATTTATAAAAAAATGTTATACGAAGGTATATTAAATTTATAATTTACATTAAAGCTCATCAAAAATAAAAATTTTTAAACATTTTGTAATAAAAGCTGAAATTATTACAACAAAAGTTTTTCATGAATCTAATAAAAAAAATTGTAAAACTGAATTATTCAAGCGATTCCACTAGATTTGACATTATTTTTTGTTGCTTTCAATTGTACTTCTAATTACAGGATCAAACAAAGTAGCTAAGCTCTTCCTCTACTAGAGGTCTATATTGTACAATAAAATAATAGAACAAATTGGAACAAAGAATCATTAGTTGACTTATTTATTTTATACGCTTTAGATGTCTTTTCTAAATGTCAATATAGCTCCTTAAGGACTACAATTACTTAAATTTTTAACCTCTATTATAAATTAAAGAGAATAAAATTTTCTTCTAGAAACATCCAAAAAGTTTGTTCCAACTGTCTTAATTGACCAGTGGGTACTAATAGAACAAAGAAAGAACCATCAGTTGACTTATTTTCATGCGCTTTCGATGTCTCTTCCAAATGTCAATATAGGTCCTTAAGGACTACAATTACACAAACTTGACCTCTATTATAAAATAATAAATAGGATAAAATTTTCTTTCAGATAAATCTAAGTTTGTTCCAACTGTCTTAATTGACCAGTAGGTACTAATAGAACAAAGAAAGAACCATCAGTTGACTTATTTTCATGCGCTTTCGATGTCTCTTCCAAATGTCAATATAGGTCCTTAAGGACTACAATTACACAAACTAGACCTCTATTATAAAATAAAGAGGACACAATTTTCTTTCAGATAAATGTAACAACTTTGTTCCAACTGTCTTAATTGACCAGTAGGTACTAATAGAACAAAGAAAGAACCATTAGTTGACTTATTTTCATACGCTTTCGATATCTCTTACAAAAGTCAATAAACGTCTTTAAGGACTACAATGACACAAACTTGACTTCTATTATAAATTAAAGAGGATAAAATTTTCTTTCAGATAAATCTAACAAGTTTGTTCCAACTGTCTTAATTGACCAGTAGGTACTAATAGAACAAAGAAAGAACCATGAGTTGATTTATTTTCATACGCTTTCGATATCTCTTCCAAATGTCAATATAGGTCCTTAAGGACTACAATTACACAAACTTGACCTCTATTATAAATTAAAGAGAATAAAATTTTCTTTCAAAAACATCCAAAAAGTTTTAACCAGTTACCTCGTTATGCAGAAATTACCACAAAAACGGCGATGGGGGTTTCTACTGAGCGACGATGGCAAAAAATAGAGCAATTATCGTTAGAAATTGGAAGGGCAAAACAAAACAGTGAGAAAATAAAAAGACCCATCCGCCTATACGACTGTTTTTAAACCAGGTGATCCGTACTCTGGTGGGTGATAGGCGAGAGGATGGATCATGGTGATTAAGTAATCACCTGCGTATCTCCTTCTGAATAGGTGAGAGTTCAATAGTAGGGGACCCTTAAAACGTCAAAAGAACAAATTGGAAAACATTTGGCGTACTGATAAGGGAACTAACAGATGACTGGAAAATTGTTATTAGATATTTATAAAAACGTAGATAGTACTTTATCTATTCGACAAACAGAAAATTTTGTAAATAAACATTTCTCACATTGAAACTGTTTTAGAATTCAAATACGTGCTTTAATTATGCAATTTTCTTTAGTCTGTCTAGAAATTTCCGTTTTAAACCCTTTTCACGAAAATATTTATTATCCACGCCTTTTCTTTATCAGCACAGACTTATAAGATGCACAAGTCGTCAACAAAGGATTCACAAGCACTACATAGTAATTTTCTCGATAATTTTTTTTTCATATACACAGCCAATCATATTTTACAATTTTCAGTCACATGTTCATTTTTATCCAATCACATAAAACTTCAACTGACAATCACCCTAGGGTAATTTTCAATTGCTCTGCCGACGCGATATCGTATAAAATTCAACGAATTGTCACTTTTGACGTTAAATTTAAATTAAAAAAAAATTATCTCGTTGAATATCCCTCGGGCATTGATGAATACTCATAATTTTGTCTATCTTTCAAGTACATTTTTTTTGGAAGAATCCCTCCGCTTCGCGTCGGGGTGTTTTTAAAAATGTACTTTCAAGATATGACAAAATTATTTCGGTTGTTATCAGTGCCCTAGGGTTATTACAGTTAAAAACTACTCAGGCAAATGAAAAAACAACGTACAAATGTATCAAAGTAAAATTAAAGGTCCTTTTCACTCGATGTGTCAGTAGACCATATTTCCAATTAAAATTTTTAAAGGTTCAGAAATTAAAGTAAGAAAGGTGTCCTTTCAGGTAAAAAAAATTGATGCGTTTTGCGTCATTTTAATAACTCTTCGAGTATCAAAGTAATTGGAGTAGAACCCACCCTATAAAGAGGTGTATGTAGTGTAGAATTCATAACGATTTTCCCACGTTTTAGCTTTTACAACCTTTTAAAGAATCATAATGTAAATTATAACGTGACAGCTGACAGCAGCTATGTAGTAGCGTAGTAAGTAAATATTATAAAAATTATGCTTTGCTAAGAAAATTATGCTCGAGTGTCGCAATATTTTTCCCTAAAATTCTTATCTAACCTGAAGTCTTGATGTAACTCAAAATAAAATGACATTTTTTAAGAGAGAAAAATTTCCTTTCGTAGAAAACGAATGCTTTTAAAATAAACTAAAAATAAATTATTTTGTAAACTTTTATAATTAAAATAATTTTAAAAGCCTTCCAACCTTATTACTCAAAACGTACACAAGTGAAAACGTAAAAGAGCAATTAATAATGATTTTTAGCTCATAAATCATTTCGTTTTTAGTCAAGTAACTAAAGATGTATTAACCTTTATTATATTATGCTCAGAAGCTCAGACAAATCTACTAGGTATAATAGTAGAAAGTAGATTTATTATACGTTAGAATTAAATAGGAAAAGTTTGATTCTCTTCCTTTTTTATATCTATAGGTTTTTATGTGATTGATTGCCAAGGTTATAGTGGTTTTAGTCGATCGTATCAAAATTCCTTTTATGTACGCTTATATTGATTTTTATAGCTGTATATAAAAGAATTTACTACTAATTGTTTATAAAGTGAAGTTTGAGAAGGAGCAGACAGAAATGGATTGGGTTCAAGGGATAGTTCACCGAAAACATTTGTTTAAATTTATTTTATTCCAATAATTGGATTCGAGTTTGAAAACGAAAAGAATTTTTTGTTACTTTTATAATCCCTATAATAAGTTATTATTTTTTTACTACGAAATTTACTTCTATTCTCTCTTACACCCCTATAGCTAATTTGAAGGGCCACAATTTGTATCGAATTGTGCTATTATCCAAGGAAATAAATAATGTAATTACTAATTAGTAATTTGCCCACTTGTGTTGTAGACTTGAAATAACCTACGCCATATTTATAACGAAATCTCGATATAAATAAATGAAATAACACAGGTTTAGATTGGACACTGGCCAGGTCGTTCTTAATACCATTTAATAATAAACCTAACCTAACCTAATCTAACTTAGCTTAACCTAACCTAACCTCTTTTTTCCTTTTTTATAGGTTTATGTATCTTTACGCAAGGGGGAGCGTGGGACTCACCAGGGAAGGTGGCGTTACCTCAATAACCCCTTTTCCTCCCTTAACCATAGTCGGGAGCAGTTATGATTATCGTTGTCACATCCAGTTCCATTCCCACCTTGGCATATGCTTCCCTTCTCGTCTTTTTTCACCTCGGACATTGGAAAAGTGTGGTTTCCACATCCTCTTCACAGTATTTACATCTCTCATTTTTGGCCCTCTTAATTCTCTTTAGATACCTTCCAAAGCTGCCATGTTCGGTCAGTAGCTGCCTTGTGAAGTACTATACCTGCTTGTGGTCGCACCTGATTCATGGTTCCAGTTCTGCTATCAGTCTCTTGGTCCATTGCCTCTTTTTTGAGCTCGGTGTCCAGCGTTCTTGCCACATGTCTATCGTTCGTTGTCTAAGTATTTTCCTTACATCAAGGGAATGCTCCTGTCCACTCTCATAAATCCGTCTCCTTTCATCCCAATAAGTCGATAGGTGGTGCGCCAGAGGTAATTTGCGTAACAACGCCATCTTTATCATCATTTTCCTTTGTATTTTTTCCAGGATCTTCCTGAAACCCTCTACTTTACCGGGGCTGCATACAGTAATATGGAGTTTATTATCTCTAGCATGACCGTTCTCTTTTTGCTTGTAGGTCCTCCTATGTTTGGCATCAAGCGACTAAGTGCTGCAACCTTTTCGGCTGCCTTGTTTGCTACTCTTGTTAGGTGATTCTTAAAAGAACCGTTGTCGTCCAGCATTACTTCAAGATATTTGATGGCTCTTTTAGGACCTATGTTCACACTTCTCGTGTTAAAACTGCTATCCCTTCCCTCCTTCTCTTCCCTGCCAGTACTTGGATTTCAGTTTTGTTTAATGCCAATTCCAATCCGTTAGCTCTCATTCATCTATCCACATCCTGGACTGTTTCATCCATCAGGTGCATTTAGCTCATCTTTGTTTTTGTTAACTCTTACTCGTTTGGTTCTTCTTAAGAGTGAATCGTAAAGTATGGTTCAAAGGGTCGGTTCTTAAACTGACCCCTGGGGTATTCCAGCTGTTATTTTCTTGCCTTCCTTTTCGTGCCATAGAATTTCTCGGTTGTTAAAGCAACTCCGTATGATGATTTTTAGGTACGGCGAAATACCTTTCTCTTTGCGCTACGATGCTCCATCTTGCTATGCTGAAGGCGTTTTTGACATTAAAGGTTATTATAACACACTATAGTCCTACTCTTCTTACTTTACATGCGGTTAGTATAGTCTGTGTATAGTCTGGATTGTTGACTTCTCTTTTCTAAATCCGTCCTGGTCCTCTGACAGTCCACCGTTTTGCTCAATCTCGGTTTATACTCAAGCTTTATCCATGTGTTCCAGCAGTTTGCACAATGTGTTCATTAGGCATAGTGGTCTAGAGGATGACGGCAGTTCCATTGGTTTACCTGCCTTTGGAATTATCACCAATCTTGCTATTTTCCATTGCGTGGAAAAACCTAACCTAATCAAACCTAATCTAACCTAACCTAACTTTTTTTAAAAAGAGATTGAGAGGAATCTTTTATAGACGACCCCTGCTTGATTAACGCAGGAGGTAGTGTGGAAGTCGCTAGGGAAGGTGGTCACCCTGATCTTATGTTACCCGCTAACCCCTTTTCTTCTCTTCACCATAGTCTAGAGCAGCCTGGAATCGCCTTCTCCGCATTACTTCAAACTGCTCTGGTAGAATTGGAGGTGTTCATCAGTTTATTGCTCGGACCATTGCTCTTTCGTCTTTTAATTGGAGTGAGACTTATTATCGATTCGAAAGCACTAATATGTTATTGACTCAAAACGTATCACAGAGTTTGTCTCAGTCTGCCATCATTTTACATCAGTTAATTTAGAGAACATCACGGTATCCTTCACAGTCCATCGCAGGTTTAAAGTAGCCCAACAGTACCTCGCTAACCCGTACTTTGCTATCATCATTTTCTTTTTGTTTCTTGGCTTCCTGGTTGAGCTATCCACTAAGAATCCTTGGAGCAGTTTGTTTAATTGTTGATTTCCCAGCTCCGTCCGTAACTCCCTTGGGTAATTTACTTTTATCTTACGACGTTTTCATTAATAAGAAATTTTTTGGTGTACGTTCCAATAACGTCCAATGTCATTGCGAGGTCGTCATCGATAGCTCAGTCTTTTTTGAGACAGTTAGGAACGCTTATCTATCCTCAAGCACCATAAAGCCATCAACACCCTCTTCTTTTCTTTCTTTGACTTAGAAGCTTAGTAAATAATCTGATTCGAAAATTCCGCCATCATTCACTTTTCGTCCAGCGTGCCGTTTCCTAATCAAATACCGTGTCGTGGCAGTTCATTACTACTTTCCCATTTGACTTTTAAATCACAAAGTCATCTTGTTGTCGGTCGATTAATCCCTTCTCCCTTTCTGCCTCCGGTTGCCGCGGTGTCTGGTGGGCTGCAACGGCGGATTGTTGATACTCAAAGCTAAGAGAAAAATATTTTGGCCGATACCATTGTTAAATTTAAAGAACAGCGGCTTATCATATGTATCAGCATGTTTATACGACAACTTCAGAGCTAAAAGTAAGTTGCCACACTAACCACAACGTAAATGGAAATTTTAACCCCGTCAATATGTCAAGTCGCTTTAAGTTTTGTGGTTTCAGGGTGTCCATCCGCTCCTATAGAAAAGCATAGGTTTAACCATAGTAACGTAGGTAGACAGTCAAAGACATAAAATGTTGAGTCAATCAATGGTGCAGGTCGAGCTTTACTCTTGTCAGTTAAATGTAAGGAACCTATTTCAAAATTAATTCGAAACGCAAACTCTGATGCTAGGTAAATGTTTGGTTTAATTTACCCTTTAGCACGAAACTAAGCAATAAATTTGTCCCAAACTATTAATAATAAATTAATTAATATCGAAGTGCAATTTTAATAATAATGTGGATAATTCGTGCAATTAATTACATTGTTAGGCAGTAATTGACTGTGACACGAACCAATAAAATGAAGAAACTAATAATATTATATCATAGTAATTTTCCTCTCTGAAATTCAATATTCATCAAAAAGCCCTGTTGATAATAATATTAATAATATTAAATTAAACGAATAATATTATCAAGAAGGGATGTTAAAGTGGTTCTCATTCAATACTTATTGAAAACGTTACCTCTAAACAGTCTAAACAATTCTCATTCCTTTTAATGACTTAAGAAAACTCTTTTTAAATGAAAATTCGCTATTGGAAATTTGTATTATAATTAATTTTTTTGTACAAAACGACTTGATCTCGATTTAAGAAAAAGTCTTCAACAAAACCTTTAATTTAACAAAAGAAGTAAATGAGACGGTTTTTATTGGACTTTTTATGTACAGGATGTTTCTGGAATTACATTTCTGTTATCGTCAACCCTTAATTGAAATTTTACTTTTGTATTTTATTTTGTCATTTCTGCCTGCATTATTTTAAATTTTGAAATAACATGTAAAATTATAAAAAAATTTATTTGTTTTTATACCAAGTACTCGTTTTAACGTATTTATACTCATCTAAGAAGCTGTACCTACACGTAATAAATTTCATTTTGTTGTATCAGAAGCCTTAACGCAATTGGCATCTCTCTAAAAACAAGGAATCAGTGTCCTCAGGGAATCACCTTTACTATTACATTACTACGCTTAAGCTAATATATTATTTTAAATTAAAAGAACGCGATATAACTTGTAGCAGGGCGATGCGATACTTAAATATCGACACACCAGCTATACAGGGTGGTTGATTTTTTACTGTCCAGCTAATATCTGCTGAAATATTGAAGATACTTAAAAAAGTTAAATTAGAAACTTTTCAAACACCTGCTCTACAAAATAGCGCAAACAATCTTTTTCCATGGCCTACTTGTTTGGCGGGAAAATATGTAACTTTGGTTTTTTAAATAGAACACCCTGTATATTTTTAGAGAATCGTATTCTAAATCAATTTCTCTTTACAACAATGTATCACAAGTACCATTTTGCTTTCTAATAATTATGCCCAATATTTCAAAAAAAGGAACAATATGAGGGTTGTAGTAACTCTTGATTAACATTAATTTATTTACTTTTTAACAAACTAAGAAATTTAGGAACAAACTTTAACACGTAATGTATTATAATGATTGTTCAGATTGTCCACCATGGAATTCAACAATTTTTGGCCCTCTTTGACTATGTTTTCTGCAACACTCAACCTAAAAAATTTTTTAATATTGGAAATAATTAGAAAGCAAAATTGTACTTGTGATACATCGTTGTAAAGAGAAATTGATTTAGAATATGATTCCCTAAAAATATACAGAGTGTTCTATTTAAAAAACCAAAGTTACATATTTTCCCGCCAAACAAGTACGCCATGGAAAAAAATTGTTTGCGCTATTTTGTAGACCAGGTGTTGTTTGAAAAGTTTCCAATTTAACTTTTTTAAGTATCTTCAATATTTCAGCAGATATTAGCTGGACAGTAAAAAACCAACCACCCTGTATAAAGTACAAGTTTGAAGAAATTAGTGCTTTTCTCGCATACTGTAGCGTAGAGATGTGGGGACGACCGCTAGCAAAGCATGAGCCGATGCTTACAATATCTTGGGGCTCATGGAGTCCACTGAGTCAGCAATTTTTTCTTGCAGATCAAAATAGTTCCGAACAAGATCCTAAAACTTCTAGTTAGGCAATTATGACTGACTGACTACCCTCTCAAGATCTCTAGTTCTTTTTCTTAAATTAAGTTTAGATGTCCTGTAGAAATAGAAATTATTCATTTCAGATCTTAAGACTCAAAGACGAAAAAGGTAGCCTTCAGATATATGTGTATAGTCATTTATTGAGATTAGGAAGCCATGAGAAAAGATTAAATTGTCTTAAAGTTCGGGGAATTGTCCAGTCCACAGCTTAAAAATTATTTATGTTCCCAATAGTCATAAAGCAAGATATAAGTTTCTTGCTGACGCAGTAGATCAAAGTAGATCAAAATAGCTATGAAACGATACTAAACTCGACATTTTATCACATCAACGCTTGATGTTGCGACGTTCAACTTTTCATTTTTTTGGGGAACTTATTATTGCTTTTTGCGCAGATAATTATTCGGATACTAAACGAGAACTTTTTATCTTACACTTTTCTTAATTTACACAACTTTTCTAGAATAAATGTTATTTTACGCTATGTTAATAATTATGTCACTTTATATTATTTTTTACGATGAAAGGTAACTACTAAAACTTAGTTTTTAAAGTTTTAGAAACGAAAGCTCATTAGAAAATAAAATTATATTAATTTAATAAATATTAGTTTATTACTTCTAATTAATACTTTCGTTATTTTTCATCGTAAAAAATAACATTGACATTACGGTTTATGTTATAAACCCTTGAAAAGTTAAGAAAATTAAGAATAGTGCAAGATTGAAAGTTCTCGATTAGTATGTGAAGTTAGACAAGTCAACTGAATAATTTTATTCAAAAAAAAAAAAAGTCCCCCCATACGAAAATGAAATGTAGAACGACGCGACGCCTAACGTCGATGTGATAAAATGTCGAGTTTAGTATCGTTTGATAGCTCTTTTGACCTCTTTTAATTTTCCCTTAAATTTTTTTTAGAAACTAAATTATTGACTTTCAGTTTTTTGTGTTTTTTCTTGTAGCAGGACGATGCGGTACTTAAATATCCACCCACACAACCGCTATAGTATAAAGTATTTGAAGAAATTAGTGCTTTTTTCTGGCATACTGTAGCGTTAGAGATGTTGGAACGACCGCTAGCAAAACATGAGCCGCTGCTTAAAATATCGTGGCGCTCATGGAACAACCTGTTCAAGTCCACTGCGTCCAAGTTTTTCTTGCAGCTTGCAGGTCAAAATAGTCCCAAACAAGATCCTAAAACTCTTAGTTAAGCAAGTATGAACTGACTACCTCCTCATGATCTCTAATTTTTTTCTCTTAGATCGAGATAGATCGAAGAAAATATTAAATATCCTGTGGAATAATATGGATTATTCCTTTCAGATACTAATGCCCGTTTGCACCGACGATTCTTAAAGTTAAGGCATTGCTTAATTTGACATTAGCATTTTTTAAGTCGAAATTGCGCTTCACCACGTTTCACCACGCGCACGAGAGTTCCTAAATAAGATAAACAAAGGTATCTGTATATCAATATCGAAATGGTTAATAATTTTTATGCATCGGGTTAGGAATTATTTTAGCGTTAGGCAGTTCTTATGTAAGCAATTGCTTAGGAACCGTCGGTGCAAACGGGCATAAGACTCAAAGACGAAAAAAGTAGCCTTCAGATCTATGTGTATAGTCATTCTATGAGACAAGGAAGCGCTGAGAAAAAATTAAATTGTCTTAAAGTTCGGGGATTTACCAGTCGACAGCTCTCAAATTTTTTCTTTAGATCCCAATAGTCAAGAAGTCCTGGTGAGACAGTACGTCAAAGTAGATCAAAAGAGCTATGAAATGATACTAAACTCGACATTTTATCACATCGACGCTAAGCGACGTTCAACTTTTCATTTCCGTAAGGGAAGCTATTGCTTTTTGTGCAGAAAATTATTCGGATACTAAAGGAGAACTTTCTAACTTGCACTTTTCTTAATCTATACAATTTTTCTAGGATAAATTATTTAATGTTATTTTACGTTATGTTAATATGTTACTTTATGTTATTTTTTACGATGCAAAATAACCACTACAACTTAGTTTTTAAAGTTTTAGAAACACAAGTTCATTAGAAAATAAAATTATATTATATATTATATTGAATAAATATTAATTTATTAATTTAGAATTTCGTTATTTGTCATTGTAAAAAATAACTTAGTGTAACATATTAACATAACGCAACATAAACTCTAGAAAAGTTGAGTAAAGTGCAAGATTAAAAGTTCTCGTTCTCGAATGTGAATTTATACAAGTCAACTGAGCATTTTATACAAAGAAACAATAGGTCCTCATAATAAAATGAAAAGTTGAATGTCGCGACGCCTAGCGTCGATGTGATAAAATGTCGAGTTTAGTATCGTTTGATAGCTCTTTTGACCTCCTTAAATTTATCCTTAAAATTTTTTTAGAAACTAAATTATTGACTTTCAGTTTTTTGTGTTCAAAAACTCATGACTTAAAAACTCACCCTGTATCCGTTTCAACCATCTAAACCTGACCTCGTTACAAAACTTTTTGACTACAATATTTTTGAATTTGGAATTTATTTATTTACTAAGGTGATTCATGCCAGTTAATTCTAGAGTTAATTTCTACAAAAAGGAAATCTTAAAATAATTACTTCAAAAATATTTCTTAACAATGGCTGCTCTCTAGACGTCAAAATACCATCGCACGCCACTGAACCGTACTTGTAAAACCCTTAACGCGTTTCAAACGCTACAAAAAGGGAACTTTTCGTCTTTAACAAAAAGATTTTAATTAAAGTCACAGTTGTTGAAAAAGTAATTGAAAACAATTACTTTCTCTCACCCTTTAATTTTCGAAAATTCTACCCACGAAGTAAATTCAATGGTGGAAGGTAATAGGTACTACGACCTTTAAAACTCACATACTTGATAATAACGAACTTTGGAGTTTTCTTCAACAAGTAAAGTTATTATGTCAAGTTGAAAAGTAAAACAAATATAACCGTAATTAAGAGGGTTGAACATATTTATTTTAACTGTTTATTTTACAATTTAAACCACAGTTTACTAGTTTAAGTCAACATTTTACGAGTTAAAACTTTTAACTTTTAACAAATTTTTTGCAATAATTAAAAAAAATTAGATTTGTTTTCTTTCGTACATTTTTAATAATAATTATCATACACAGTAAGTAAGGGAAGTAAATTTAAAAATTTTTCATTAAAATTCGCTTTTGATCTATTTTAATTTAAAAAACTTCTCAACATTTCAATATTAAATAATAAAATTATTAAAAAACCATCAAAATTTCAATTTGATTTTAATTTTGAGTTTATTTCTATTTATTGAATTTTGTTTTCAATTCATATTCAAACTGTGGATACGCGCGTTTAAAATTTAAGTCACGTAACAAAAATGCGTAGATTTTCTCTTTCAACTCAGTTCAGTTAAGTAAATTCAATACGTTTATTAAAAGAGTATATAATACCGAATTCACACTGTAAAAAAAGCACCAAATATTTTGACAAAAATTTTGATAAAACTGGTTTTTACAGTGTGCTCGGCTATATTTACGAAGTTTTTATAAAAACTGTATTTATGAGATTATGCGTCTGCACGTAAATATTTTGACGTGACGTCACATTAATAGAAACGATTCTATTTCTTTTTATGAAAAGACGAGTTCCATTGGTTGTTGATGCGAGCGTGCGCCTTGCTCTGTTGTCTGGTAGCAGATTTTTTGTACTTAAATGCATTTCTTGGACCTTGGAGTTATGCAACCCATTTTACAATCAGTAATTTTTTTTTTACCAAATTATTACAGTGTGGTATACCCAAATAACGCCAAGTTTTTATAAAAATTTTCATGATTATATTTTAGGAATTTTTATGAAAAAAATACAATGTGGGACTGGCTTAAGGGTGACGGTGGTTAAAAAGCTCATTTTACGTAAACCTCTTCAGGAGGAGATTTGATCCCAGAACCATTATAGTAATTGCATTGACGTCTTCAGACTTCTTTAAGTTCAAACTCGTATTTTATTTATGTAAAACGATAAGACGATGCTTATGGATTCTTAATCGAGTGTATAAATAACTACCTACCATTCCTTGTATCGGAAATCAAAAATGAAAAAAATTATTTTCTATAACAACAACAAGAAAGTAATTAACTAATAAAATCTTCATTAATCAAATAATGAAGAATAAAAGTGATGGTTATTATATTTTTTCAATGTGACAAGGGATAGTAAGTGATATACCCATTACCCAATTCATACTATGTGTACAAAAAAACGGCCTATCTTATACGTCTGTTACATGCGAATATGCGAACGGGGAAGGAAATTCCAAAAGTGGAGACCTCAAATTATAAATAGGTAACAAATATCACTACGAGTATACTAACGTTAACAGTGTATCGAAAAGTACTCCTTTCTGTGAATAGTATTACATCAATACATCATTAAAGGAATAGCAACTATTGACCGAGTATCAAAATTTCAATAGAAGGATCTATTGGCAAACCGCTTAATTAATGTATTTTATGAAAACAAAGAAGTTATTAAATACTCAATGACAAATTATTTATTTTTAAATTTAATGTTACAGAATCAACTTAGATATAGACTAGACATATAGAGGGTGTTTAAAAGGTAAGGAATGTATTAATTATCTTCACTGAAAAAAATTTTTTGAAAAAAATATCGTATACGTTGATTTTTTAGATTTTGAATTGTGCCTTTTTTTCCACTAAAATAATTTATTTGAAGATTGGACATCTTTAACACTTGGTTTGAACATTTTTGGATTCTTTATAGAGAACTCATTTCAAAAACCTACACTTTATTTACCAAAATTGTTGATTACGTCCTAGCTTCAAAATAGATCGCCCTGTATAAACTATTTTAGTACCATAAAAAGCGCAATTCAAAATCTAAATCGACGTGTCTGAGCTTTTTTCTAATTGTTTTCATATTATGCTGAGATAATGATATATTACATACCTTTTGGACACCCCTATAAATACATGTGCACATTTACAGCCTGTACTATACAGCTCGTTATTAACTATTTTTGATGTAAACAATAACATAAATATTTTTATTTGTTTTTGCAGGTAAGATTCAATAATAGTTTTAGTTAGACAGTTTTATAGTGTTGGTAATACAAATAATTATTCTTATTTAGTATATTTTGTTGGTATATATATTTCAAAATAAATCTCTATTTCGCATAAATGGCGATTCAAATATAGTTCTTCTGTGACCATCTTATACTGACCTGTTGGCACTAAAGGTGGCAATTTTGTATCATCGATAATAAAGTTGCACACAAAATAATCGATATTCTGTAAAATAAATAAGTTTTAAATCATCATATTAATTTGAAAAGAAAACATACCTTCGGAAGGTAGAAGCTCTTTACATTACCACACTTTGTAAGTTCTTGTATTCCTCCAGCGTTAACAGTAAGAGCTTTTTGGGCATTTACCTGGAAACGCATAGGAAATAAACGATATTCATTGCTTGCAAATTTATACGCTTGTATTACAACCTAATTAGAAAAATAAAATTTAAATTTAAAAAATAAAATATTTTTAGTTTCCTCACTTCCAGTTTATTTTCCAAATCGACCTTCAAATTAAATGATGCATTTACAGCTGGAGTTGTCCGATTGTATTTAAAAGTAACAACATTCATATTATTAACAATGTCTTTATTAAAATTTACCAGTACTGTTCGCAAGTCCTTGATTTTATATTGATTTTGATGAAACTTTAAAAAACTTTGAAATAGTATGCTATTATAAAAACAATTAAAATCACCTTTGAAAGTATATCTAGGCTGATGGTACCACAAATGAACCATCCGAATATTAATAAAGATAATATTATCATTTTAACTATACGTCTTTATATTTTGGAAGTTAGCTGAAGAGTAATAACAACTATTATAAAGTTTAAATCAAAATGCTAAAAAAAGATCAGGCCTTAATTTTAGCTTTAAGATTGGGATTTATTAGATAAGAAATTCACTTTCTTGATAGAAAGTGATAAAAAATGCTACCATGACAACAATAATAAATTATTAAATTTTATTCTAAAAAGTGAACACATTTTAGTTAAAAAAATCAAAAATTTTTTTTTTGCATTTTTGGAATCAGTGAGACCCCAAACGTCGAGAAATTAAATAAAAAAATTATGATTTTTTCTGGATTTTCTTGACTTTTTTTGAAAACGACTTTTTTGCTGTTTTCAATCGTATCACGAAGACTACGGAAACGGACAGAAGGGGTTCTTTTGTTTTCAGATTTTAGTTTGACATAAGCCAGGGATAATTTTCTTCCATCTCTACTTCTGCAAATAAGCGAGCTTCCCACATTACTTTCTTATTTCTTTATTTCGGAGATTATTTTTATTTGAAACATTATTAGTGTTAATTTATGAAGGTAGGATGACTTTTGAGCACATTTAATTAGAATCTTCAAAACTTAAACACAAATATCTTAAAACTTACTTTTTGCTGATGATTCGTTTTTGCAGAGCGATATCCAATTTAGAATCAAATCTGGTAGCTGGATTGTCAGAGGTCGTCAGAGGCTGGTTAGTGTTGTTAGTTCTTAGAGTAATTTTGATCAAAAGTGCCCTATAAATCGGTAAATAAATTCTTGGGTGGGGACTACACTTTCAAACTATGTCACAATATTCAAAACAAGCTGAAAAAACCCTAACCTGTAATTTAATCAGATCACCATCAGAACACAATAATAAACAATATTAGCGTAACAAAGTGACAGGAAAACATTTAAATAATATATGGATATTTATAAAAAGAGTAGGTATATGTTTAAAATGAACAAATCAAAAACTCATTAACTTAACTGAAGCATACGATTAACGTCTACCTTGGACAAAAGGTCCTGATAAAAACGATAAATATCAAGTGCAATTGATATCAATGATAGAGTGTTTTAGAAAGATTTTTTAGTTCCAGGTGGACATTGGTCGTCTTTTGCCTCTCAATGTTTTCAGCCCATTTCTGACTGCTTTATTTATTTTTATAATATTAGTTGGATGCCGCTAAGAAATGCCTCGAACACGATTAAAAATATTTTCATAAGCACATCACTTCCAATTAAACCGAAAGTAATACTAACTTTCATATTTTCATATATAATACCACTAGAGATAAAATTTTGTCGGCAAAATTGTTCGATTGTTATGAAAGTTTGTTGCTTGATAATTTCGCGAATGACATTTGTCAAAAAATCACGAGCCGTACGGCGAGTGATTTTTAATTAAATGTCATGAGCGAAATTGTCAAAAAGAAACAAACTTGAATACTTACAAGAGAACAATTTTGCCTACCAAATTTTATCTTGAGTGGTATTCGACATGACTATTTTACGAGAGAAAAATTAAGTCTATTTTCACTTAAAAAACTTATTTTTTACTGCAAAACGCAATGCGATGCAAAAATGTCAGTTTGACAATGATTTAATTTCCAAGTTGACTTGAACGTTTAAAACGTCAAAAAAATTGTCGCTGAGATTCCATGTTGTTAGTTTTGCCAAGGTACTTGTTTTGTCACCTGAATACTTGATTTTATTGTCGCTATAATACACTCTAGTGAAATAGTCAATGGAATAATACCATTATTTTTGTATACAGTGTGTTCATGAAAACAGTTTACAATAGCTAACTTTTTTATTAGCGAAGATACGAATACGGTTAAATTAGTAAAGTTATAGTACTTGGTTTCCCGGTTTTAGTAATGTGGTTGAAAAAACTGAAAAAGATCTAGTTACCGAGATACATGAATATGTCACTTTTTTTTAAATGGAACACCCTATATATTTTAAGATATTTGAATTTCTCAAATATTTCTCTATATAAAAATATTAAGGCACTTTATCAAAATATTTAGAAATAACCGAGTTATAGCTCATTTTGTGGTCAAATATGCTGTGAGTTACCCAACCGTTCACGAAACAGTTTACAATAGGTAACTTTTTTATTTAAGAAGTTACAAATTCGGTTAAATTAGCGAAGTTGTAGTATTTTATCGTCTTCATTTAGCTGCGTATTTGGAAAATCGGAAAACGGCATAGTTATCGAGATATGCCAATATGTCACTTTTTTTTAAATTGAACATCCTGTATATTTTTGGATATTTGGATTCCCCAAACTTTTCTCTGTATAAAATATAAATTCACTTTATCAAAATATTTAGAAATAACAGAGTTATAGCGCATTCCGTTATTTTGTATAGGGTATTTTCCAATTTTTTAAATATCGATTATTGCTGCGTTATTGCATAGCAAAGTCGATTATCAATGACTTGGCCACACTAAAAATATGTTAATTAAAAAAGTTTTAATAAAAAGTGCTTTAGTAAAAGCATTATGCTGCAGGTTCAAAGTGAAAATTAAAACGGAAGTGACGTAGCTGGTCGTACCCATCACTTTGTTGCTTAGTTACATGTGTTAAATGTCAGTTAATGTGTAATCAAGGTTATAATAAGTTGGAGCTCATTAGTTGAATATTGACGAATATTGACAGCTACGACTCGTGACGTCATGCCGCTTTTATGCGGGAAACTTTATAGTTTGAATTTCAAATAATTTTTTTGGCAAAACCTACAGTCGCAATTTTTCTTTAATGTGGTTTTGAGATTACGTTATCAATAAGGTAACTTTCTAGATACATTTTAAAAAATTGGAAAATACCCTATTGTAGAAACAAAATTGTAGAGTGCCATTGAAAACAAGAGACTTTATAAGACTTCTTGTTTTCCATGGCAATCTACAATTTTGTATTATTTTGTAAGAATACAAAAGAACAGAATGCGCTATAACTCTGTTATTTCTAAATAGACTTTGTAAGACTTGAAGTCTCTTGTTTTCCATGGCACTCTACAATTTTGTATTCTTTTCTAAGAATAGAAAATAACAGAATGCGCTGTAACTCTGTCATTTCTAAATATTTTGATAAAGTGTTTTAATACTTTTATACCGAGAAAAGTTTGGGGAATCCAAATATTCAAAAATATACAGGGTGTTCAATTTAAAAAAAAGTGACATATTGGCATATCTCGGCAACTAGGCCGTTTTCCGATTTTCCAACTACCCAGCTAAATGAAGACGACAAAATACTACAACTTCGCTAATTTAACCGAATTTGTAATTTCATAAATAAAAAGTTAGCTATTGTAAACTGTTTCGTGAACGGTCGGGTAACTCACAGCATACTTGGCCACAAAATGAGCTGTAACTCGGTTATTTATAAATATTTTGATAAAGTACCTTAATACTTTTATACAGAGAAATGTTTGAGAAATCCAAATATCTAAAAATATATAGGGTGTTCTATTTAAAAAAAAAGTGACATATTTCTGTATCTCGGTAACTAGATCTTTTTCCGTTTTTTCAACTACATCACTAAAACCGGGAAAACAAGTACTATAACTTTACTAATTTAACCGTATTCGTATCTTCGCTAATAGAAAAGTTAGCTATTGTAAACTGTTTTCATGAACACACTGTATTTCTAAATTCTACGAAAAATTCAAAATCCAACTTTATGACATGTTCCTTTCTTTATAATTGCATACTCACGTTGTATGATAACAAGAGCTAAGCAATTTTCAGATATTTTTCTAGGATAAATTATATAAAAGATAAATTTATATAAAATAAAAAAAATAAAAAAAAACTCACTCAATATTTTTATTTCTTATCGAGTTAGTTTCTTCAAAGGTTAAGGGCACATTTACCCCATGATGCACAATACTGGCGGTGGTACCCTTTTCACAAGCTCTATATCTACACCCTCAATCCTAGCTAATTCCAAATTTGTATCTTCATATGTGTATTTTCATAAATGAAACTTAAAGTGATGTTCTGTTATTAATAAGGCCCGGATCTTAGGCAAAATGCCTATTTAGTTGGGTGTAAGGCACTGAGATGAAACTTACACATAAATTTGTTTCTCAAAAAATTAAGTCATATAAGCCGCATTTAATTTTGCGTAAATGCCTATTTTCCTATTTTACGCCTAAAACTCAAAATGCGTGCCTAAAATCATTAAGTAGTAAAAAGTTTAAGATGTAAAATCATACATTAAGTAGCCTAAAAATACATTTTTAAGTACCTATTTCAAACTATCTCGTACTTTTAAAAAGTTAGTGATTTAAAAAATTTTTTTTTTGTTCTTATCTTGACGTTTTGACTTCTTCTTCTGAAAATTGGTCAAAATATTTTCCACGTAAATATTTATTTTGCGTGTTGAAACTTCAAACATAAATACGTATCAGGACTCGGAAGCCAGAGTAAAATTTGCTTTTAAAAGAACTAATTTTTTTGACTATTTGTACCTGACTTTTAGGAAAAGCAAATAAATGAATTGAATCTTATCACATTTGCAACATAAAAAATTTATTTGAAAAATTAGAAAAATAATAATATTAATGTGGGTTTTATAGAAAACCCTATTTTAATAACTTAAGTCCAAATGACCAAATTAATTAATTAATTAATTAAAAATTAATTAATGTGGGTTTTATAGAAAACTATTAGTATTACTTAGAGTTAATGAATGAAATATCCATTTACCACTTAAATGAAGTTTGTCAACTCAACAATGCCGTTTATTGGTGTTAAAACATCTGTTTTGGAAAAAAGCCCTTTTATTTAAATATTTCTTTTCCTTTTCTTTGTACTTTTAAATGCATTTGCGACGTAAATCTCTTTGAAGTTTACTAAAAGCCGCCATCCCCACCGATAGTGTGTTTTGTACGTGCGAAATTATTTAAATTTGCGCCGCAAATATTTTTCTTGAATACAAAATACAACATTCAACACAAAAATTTGCGCCGCAAATATTTTTCTTGAATTCAACATTCAACGCAAATTTTTATTGGTATGGACCAATGATATAATAAGAACTAAAGTACTAGATACGCTGTAGACAGAGTCCAACTGACCGGACCGTCCAAGTGAGATAGAAAAGCGCCAGGCAAGAAACTGCTAGTCGGGACACGTGATGAAGGGATAAATCCCTTCGTCACGTGGTACAAAATACTACTGCGAGCTTACTCATACATGTGTTCGCTATGTTTCAATTGCCTCTCTCTAGTGGTCCTGGTCAATCCGCATTCAACTCAGCATACGGTACGGTGCATCTAGTTAGTATTATTATATCTTTGGTATGGACGCACAAATAAATAATTATACGTACATGGCTGGCGGTGGTACCCGGGTACCCACCTTGCTTTAATGCTGTTTTTGGACTGTTCGCAATTTTTTTTTTTAATTTTATAATCTTAGTAACTGTAGTAACTAATAACAATTCCAAATCCACGTTTGTTTTGTTTATATTAAATAAATAAATAAATAGAAAAGTATTTATTTTATTGTACGAAAATTTATATAAATTAAGAAAAAAAAATTTTTTCCAGAAAACGACTTTTAACTCACCCTGTATATCATTTTTAATATTTTATAAAATCGAAAAGGAAAATTTTTAATAATTTAAAAAAAAATGTTTATTCTTCTATATTTCCTATACAAATTCTGCAGTGGTACCCAGGTACCACCAGCCGCTCGTTAAAGGTGATTTTTCTTTAAGACAAAAAAAAATAACACCCCGTACCTCTAGACATTATGAAATTTTCAAAACATATGTAAAATGAAATAGTTGAAGTATTCCTAGAAATTCAAATTGATTTGACGTCGCAAAATTTAAATATTTCATATTTTATGCCTAAAAGGTACCCGGGTACCACCGTCAGCCACATAAGGGTTAAATAAAAATTATAACAAAAGAATAAAAAGAACACAATAAATTAGAGTGATAGGAAAGAAAATGGACAAAAAAATAATTTACGTAATAATAAGTCAAGCTTTAACTTATGATTGCATTTTTCTCCACTGGAGAGTGAAGAAAACAAAGCATTTTAACAGTAGTGAATGGAAGGAATTCTTGCTTTGCTACTAGATTTTTTGAATGATAATATGCTTAGCAACATCTTGCATTCTGCTTTTAATAACCAATTTCCTTCAATTTTGTGTGCCTAGACAAAAAGTACAATAGGTAGAGGAAGGGCAAAATTGGACGTTTTCATAGGGGAACTCGGTAACTGTAAGAGTTAGAGATAAACCGATGGCGTATCTTTACTTCTTTTTCTGAAAAACTAATGATGGTAAAATCAAAATCGAGCTATCTTCTATTTGTCTATAGTCCAAAATTTACGTAATTTTAATTTTGATAGATACCTCTCTTTATTTCTCCAAGTTTTTTAAAACTGTAAAGACGTTCTTAGAACACTTTTTGACATAAATTACAGTGGCGTAGTCAAAAAATAATTTTGGTTGTGCAATGTCGAGTTATTACACTAACCTATTTTTATTTTAAACAAATCATGGGCGGCAATGACTTTATTGAACAGACTATTTTTCCTCTTTTTAATGATATAAGGGTTGCTATACGAGTTTTTTAATTTGACTGACATATTAGGCATTAAAAACAGTGTTCACACCTTTAGACCAATAATCAAGACGGACACCGCACACATATGAATAGCTAGGTACAAAACTGTCGCCAATATACACAAGTGGGGGAAAGAGAGTAAAGCCGATTTCCTTCGTCGCGAAAATTGGGATCCAAATGCGTTTGGATCACGGATTCACTTATCATGGGCCAATGGGCGTGGTTATTTTTGAATGATGATTCAAAGTTTTTAGCGAAAGAAAGCGCCTTTTGTGATGTAAAACATAAACATTCCGTCTTCAGCATAGGCCGCCGGTATATTATGGTTTGGAAATCTGAAATATTAGTTAGAGAGGTTAGTTAGAAAAATAGAGGAAAGCTGAATTTTGTTCATCGAATAAGATTTTTCGATATGTAAAAATTCGTTACGTTACATCTTTGTACTACGAATACAAAACCGTCATCTGTATTTCAAAATTATAGACAACGCAAAAGGTGAAGCGAGGAGGACTCAGCAGTTTCTAAGTATATCTATATAACCTAGGAATTCATTTCTGAAAAATTCAGCTTTCCCCTAATTATTTCCTCTATTTTCCTTTATTTGAGTAGTTCCATAGTAGTTCAAAGACACTTCGATAAATCGGCCTTTAACTTTATTTCCTGTACATTTTCGGAAAAAATACATTAATAAAAAAATGTACGCATCAAATGATCTATCGACCGAAAAACAGATTATTTAAATCGGATTGTTACCTACGTACAGCGTAATCATATTCAGTCAAATCAGCCATCTTTAATTCCAAATTGTGGACAACGCAAGCGGTGGAGTGAAAGGTACGAACGAAAGAATTCGTTCCTGAAAAATTTCCGCTTTCCCTTAATTATTTCCTCTAATTTTCGTTACTTTCACTTTCACTTTCACATAAAATAAACTTTCACATTATATTATTAAATTATTATACTTACTACTTTTGCAGATTGAAAACACTTTTCCACCGCTCGGAAAAAAATATTTTTTTAACAAGACAAATACATTTCAACATACATAGGAACATATTTTCCTATTTACGTATCCAACGTATTTACTGATTCAGTGAAATGGTTTATTTGAATTTGAATAAAATCGAAAAAAAAAATGTTAAACATTTTATTCCTGTTTATGTACGCAAATACACACAAATTTAATTTTAAAAATTTTGTATTTTATTTTATTTGAAGTTTAGAACATAACTGGTACATCATCGGATACGTTTGGAAGTCTCGCGAGTGTGTTTATATTAACGATAAAAAATCCTTTTGGTGCGCGATCCTTATTTTGTCAATTCACGGCAATTTTGTTTTCAAAAAGTTTTTCGTTCGTGTCTCGAGAGACTTTAAATTGATAAAAAAAATGTATCCTAGATTTTAAAATATAACCAATAACTCTATAAAACGAATTAAGACTATCAAAGATAAATTTTATTTCATAATGGACTTAAAACTTAATTAAATAAAGTGCACTCCAGTAAACTACAAAATAAAAATAAAATAGTAAGTATACAAAATTAATTCATTTTACTCTTTAGTTCAGAAGTTGAAAATGAAGTAGTTTCTTTTAGTTTATTTTTCAGTCCAATAATAACAAATGTTGGAATATAAGAACGGTTATTTATTAAACCGTGAAAGTTGAGCGAATTGAGTTTTAATAATAAATTATTTAGCAGGTTTTATTTTTTTACTTATTTACTAAATAGAAACTTTACTTCTTCTTTACAAAATTTCATTTAAATGCCTTCATTTTTTATCCATTATCTTTCGAAAAATACAGGGTGTTCCATTTGAGATTCACAAGCTTTTTAAGTTTGAAATTTCCACTAAAAGTCACCACTTTGTGAACATCCTGTATATCATTAAAGAGAACGAGAAAAAGAAAAAGACATACACCTGACTATGACTTTACAACGAGACAACGTTTAAAGACAAATTTGAAAAATATTTAAAATATAGTATAGGTAACCAAAGCTAAAACTTAAAAAAAATGTAAATCAAATGAAAAATGCATCCTTCTGTTAAGAGTAGTTTAAAATAAAATTAAAAAATAAAAATAAAAATATATCCGTTTATTGTTAAAGCATCAAATACAATACTTGAATTTTTAATTACCTTTTGTTGTCTGCATCAGAAAAATTACAACAAAAGAAATTTAAAATTTCATTTTCTTTCCTATCCACAGCGTTTCATTACTGAAAGGGCAAAATAATAAAATACAACAATATCCAATAACTCAATAAGATTATTTAAATTCAATATCAGCGTCCTCTTAAATTTCCGTAACCTGATACTAATGGACTAAGCCTGTCCTCTATCATTATCGATCAACCGGAAGTTTAAACCGGAAAACGAAATCGTTCTCTCAAAAAGAAAAACCATAATATCATTCTGCGAGATACTATTATAAATAGTGAAGTAGTATGCAATTGTATTTTTTTTTAAATGAAATGTTCCTGAAAATGGCAAATTGGTCTTTAAAATACAAAGGAACTACAAGTGGCTCTTTTAAAAATTGTCGTTTAAATTTTGAGTTTCTCATAAAACTTTAGTGGAAAAATAGTTAATAAATTATTCCAATTTTTTTTCTCTTTATAGGGAAAGAATGGAGTAAAGGAAATTTATTATTTTTTGAATTTACATAAAATGTAAAATTGTATAATTTTATCTTATTATCTTTAAACAATATTGGCCTCAATACAAGATTTGCCTACAAAAATAATGAAACCATATATTATGAGAAATAATGATGGAGTTTATTATTTTCTATTTTGTGTAGGTAATAGATTCATATACTTATAAAAAATTTAGGCTTATTTTTTAAAAATATACACAAATAATATAGAAATAATGTAATTTTTACATAAATTTATTAAAGTGTAGTCAACGAACCAAAATTTACCCTGATTTTTGGACTTTTTTTGTAACAGAAATTTTTTTTCTTAATCGGTCGAAACCATTCCTGTAAGCTTGCGCATAAAATGTCTCAACCCAATTTTGTCCGGAAGGCACTTATTCTTCGACTTTAGTGTAAAATTTTGACTTTTTCGAGTTTTCGTTTTACTGTGTTTTGAATAACTTCGCTTG
The DNA here is from genome assembly GCA_963924605.1 of Malthinus seriepunctatus. Lineage (NCBI taxonomy): Eukaryota > Metazoa > Arthropoda > Insecta > Coleoptera > Cantharidae > Malthinus > Malthinus seriepunctatus. The sequence goes on along the minus strand of OZ004602.1, from coordinate 19,600,182 downwards.
TGTTGGTCAGATGGTGACCAAAATATTTTCATTTTGTTTGTAATAAATCTCTCTTTAAAACTGCCTGGGTTTCCTAATCTCTCTCTCTAATTTCCTAACCTAAAAAAAATCAAAATTGCCGTCATTGGTGGGTTGTAGTTTTTAATGTTATGGTATGAAATTTTAGGAAGTTGTAGCTGATATAGTAACAAACCTATGTTACAAGTTGGGTCCAAAAATATTAAGAACAACAGCTAAAATTTACATTTTGGTTAAAATTTTCTTTTTCATATTTGTTATGAGCAATTGATGGTATAGCAATAATTTTTCTCTTGAAATGTTGGAAATTTAATGATCTTTCAGATGGAAACAAAGACATTTTGGTTCGTTGACTACACTATTATTAAAATAAAATTTTTTAATTTGTGATGACAAACAAAATATAGCGCCATCTCTTGGTAAAATCTATTTCAAACGTCAAATGTCAGTATCGCCAACTGAAAACTTTAACCAATAAAATTCTCCAACCCGATTTTTTAAGAATCAATTTTTTAAATAAATCATTGCAAAATAGAAAAAATAATATAAATCACTTGTGTCACAAAGGCTTTTGTTGCTGTCAGCCATTTACAGACCTCGTTTCCACATTTTGAATTAAACAATGCCTGTGACATGTTAGTAGATTAGTAGTTAGTTGAATTAATTTTTTTTTTGGGAGATTTGAGCAATTTTTTCACGAATGTTTTTATTTTGGTTTCCTAATTATGGAAAAAATTTTCCCGGCTCAGGAGCAAGCGGAAACAGGGTAAAAATTGCCTACGTTTTTAGCAAAACTGCTAATTTTGACAATATCTTCGTTCACCTTGAAGATGGCAAAATAAAGAGCCATCTCTTGCTTGTCAATTATAGTTTAACTGTCAAATATTTTTAAAATTAACTTTAACATGTAAAAAAATCTAATTATTAAACGCAACGGACCTGGACCCACTGTCACTGTTTATGTTACTCCAGCTTTTTATTGCATATGTACTAAATATGAAAAATATCTTGAAAATAATTGTTAGGAATTAAAAAATAATATGCTCAACGAATTTTATAAGCTGTAATCTAATATTTAAAGGCAGAACAGCAAAATTAAATTTTAACAATTGACAGATATTGACATATAAATGCAAAGTACTGCGGTACTACGCAAGTGCAAACCTTCGCATAGATGGCGCAACGACTACGACTTGTAAATCGTGTAATTCATATTAACAAAACGTAATAAACCACAATTAATAGGACGATTACATCGGTTTCGTTACATAAATATCCGCTAGGTGCCGTCACGTCGAAGTTTGGTCAGTTTGGTATTACTGTTATATTGTGAGGTTATGTGTTTATTCTGTTGTGTGGTTTTCACGTGTGTTTGTATTCGTTAGTTCCAAAAGTGCGTAATTTTTGTTGAACTATGTCTGAAAATATAATAAATTTAAAAGAAAAGTTGAAGCAATTACGAGCTCGTTTTTTTTCCCGTTTTCGATTTACACATTTTAACACAGCAATTATACGGCATTTTCTTTAACAAATAACTAATTACGTCAATTACCAAACTTAAACGTGACTTAAACCAACTTACAGATAATTAAAGTTATATTTTTTTTAAAACGTACCAAACATCGACTTGAATGCCATCTACATGTAATCGTCCTATTATTAAAGAATATTTTTGACTAATATTTTGGAAACGTGTTTTATGCTTTTATTATTAAATTTGATGCAAATTTCAGGAAGATTGGGAACAAATTTTATCAAATTTGACAGAACAAATTATTTTGAATTATATGGTATATGAAATTGATAGCCAATTGCAAGGTCGCTTCAAATTCATGCATTAAACTTGCATTATAATATTCATGGTTTAACTATTTATTTATTAGTGTTGTAAAAACTTCTAAATTAAATGTTGTTTCATAAAATCATCCAATTCGAATATCGCATATCGCTAGTTGTCACTCAAAATGATTATCTGTCTAAAAATAATCTTCTCAATCTAATGTAAGACATTCATAATCAATGATAGTATCAGATTAAAAATGTTACATTAGATTTCGAAGATTATGTTCAGTAACAAATGCATTTTTCGTGACAACTCACGATATTGAGATAATTCACCTGGATGTCGCTGTATTACCTATGATAATTCGACTCTACTAAACTTTAATTTTTTTTCTTTACCGACACGCGACACGTGACTTTTAAAATACTCAATAAATAATTAATTTAATAATAAATCTTCGAAATAAATCTTAAATAATAATTAACTATAAATGTATTAACTAAATTAAATAATTAAACTCAGTAAATACGTCGTTTTCATCCTAATTCATACAGATTAAGATAGTCACGTGACTGTAAAGAAAAATAAATTCAAGTATATGTATATGTACAATGCATCCCAAAATTGAAAACTGCAATACACTGTTTTTTATTAGGTTATACGTTATACCGACTGAACACCATTACAGATCAATGAGTCTTTTGTTACCATCGCATACAAGATCTAATAAATCACAAAAGACAGCTTTACTTAAAACAATAATTAGGTACTCACTACTATTTAAAACCAACCCTCTATGCAGTAAGTAATGATTAAGACGAAATTTATGAGAGTGTAAAATGTTAGCAACCTTTTTACAACTCACTTAAATGTATTTTTCCTGTAAAATTACGTTTCATATCTTGCCAGTATTTATTATCGCCTTCAATGTTTTTTAATTTATAAAGGAAATTATTTGAGCCAAGTTGTGAAAAAGCTTCAAATTACACATTAAAAGAACTTTAATTTAAAATTTTTCGTTTAAAGAATTTGAAATTAAAATAACTTGCTTTTCTTTATTCTTACCTTAAAAAAGTTATTTTTAAAAAGATATTTAAATTAGTTTATTCTTACAATACACCTCAACACGTAATGGATTCTACAAAGCTGTCGACTTAAAAAATTATCACCATAGCGGCGGCCGTGGTCTACTTTATAGTCATTTCGTCTTATTCAAATTGGAAAAATGCATTACTTTAGCCTCTCGTACAAAGAGGATGGCTACTAACTAAATGGTTTTGTGTTTTAAAATAATTTTGTTTGGCAAAGAAGTGAGTTGTTTTTCCGGAAAATGTTATGTACAGTTAGCTTCATAATTATTGGTCACTCTGGCTATACGCCAGGGTGGTTATTAGTCAACAACGACAAAAGGGCAGAAGGGGAGGTTGTTGGTTTACTACTTGTTGGCAAAATAAAGTTAGCCCTCAATTTAGGTATGGGGTATTATGGTGATTACATACACAATTCGTGCTAAACGTATAGCTAGGGTGACCAAGGGCGAGTTTTCTCTGAATACGTTAATTTTATTCCTGACAAAAGAAACGCATATTTTGCACATAGAGACATAAAGACATCCATTGTCCATTCATTTTTAAGTCAGATGACCCGTTAAAAAATTTCAGGTTCACATTGCTGGAAATAAAGTTGATGATGGTTCAACAGAAACGAAACGTCGGGAGAGAAAAGCAACGTTGTCACGGTACTGCTATCACAAATTATAATGAAAAATTTAATTTATTCGTAGTAACTCAAAAATAATTTTTGAAAGCCACCTAGTGACCTAGTTACGCAACTTTTTCCCCATTTAACAATTTCGAGATCCCGATGCCATCTCATCTTCTATTGGACACAATATACGATCCTTCTGTACGATTTAAATCTTTACTTTGGTAAATGAAATTGAAACGTACCAAGATATTTACATCAAAAGAAAGATTTAAAGTTGGATTTGTTGAAATGTGATGACTTGGGGAAGTCTGTTTAACGTAAAGATATGTCTTAATTCGAGACATAACTTGAGAAAATCAAATTATTTTAAATAGTGTGTTCGTTTGCACAATCAAATGGCTTTAACCTACTTTTTGACTAAGTCAATATTTTTCTTATTCGTACAATTGAATTGTAATCAATTTAACTTTAGTTTAAAATATTGAAGACGAAAGAAAAGTATAGTATAAATAAAGATTAATCATAAATATATTAGAAAAGCTCTTGGGTTTGAGGGAAATGTTTTTAAATTTAATATAAAGTTGGTTTTTGCCAAAAAGAGATTTTTAAGCAATGCTAAAGATGATAAATGAAGCAAAAAAAATTGTTTGGGTTTATATTTAAAACTTTTAGAAATTAAGTTTACGGTAATGACTTTAAATCAATTTACGCTAAGTGAACTCAACTTAATGACAATTGAAATTATAATTATTGTTTGAAGATCTTTGTTCCTGTTTCGTGTTTCTTTGATAATAATGTTCTAGGTGATAATAAGTTTTCAAACACATTTACATTAATTACGTTACCTCATATAAGATTACTTCGTGCACAAAATACATAATTAATCCAAATAATCATTTTCAATAGTAATATGAATAATGCAGTCCTCTTTATTATGTTATTTCCGTTTCATACCTGTATTTAGGAATAGTTATTCTGCACCATACATACTTGATCCCGTTTCTTTGTGAGAAGAATTATTTTGTCCTAAACTTCGGCCTCTCTATTTATTTACTTCTCCGATCGCGGCGTCTGTCTGTGTGCCTTCACGCTGTACGGAATAAAAGTTTTTTTGTATAACTCGACTATATTGCCGGATTTGCTTTGCTATGCTACGCTCATCCGCCAAATACAGTCTCGCTACACAAAACGCAACTTTCCCTCTTAATAAAACAATATACTATTTACGCCATAATCTCTTGGTAAAATCTATTCAAAATTTGAATAAACGTCAACTGTTCAAGGAATCCGTAAAGTGCTTGTCATATCTTAAAGCGACCTTAAATACACAGAAGAGCAAGTGAAAAAGCTGTACAAAAAGACGCTCAAACATTGTTTTCACAATGGTTTTCATGTATACAGTGTTATTCAAATTCGAAGACCACCTTGTGGGGATCTCGGAAACTGTAAGAGATACAAAGTTGGTTAGAAGTGGGAAAAGTTGCGTAATTGGATAGTGAGTAATATTCAAAAACGAAAATTTAAAAGTTTCCATTACTTAGGTCCTGCGATTTCTGAAAAAAATCGAAATGTTGGAAAATCTTATTTACTTTTTTCTAAAGTTATTTTCATAGATATCAGGAAACTTATTATATTATATATTTATATTTATATATATAAATACTTATATTTCCACTTATTTACCTGAATTCAACAGCCGGTTGTTAAGTACTAGTACATCTGAGTCAGTTGTGGTTTTCATAGACTAAAGTATGGGTTATTATGTGTCAATTGCATAAACGAAAGTTGAAAAAACTTCAGTACTTTAAATGTAGTAGGGATTTTAAGAAAATGTCGTCGATATTTCCACTTCTCAACTGTATTAAATATAAAAAGTAAACTTGACATTGTAAGTAAATTATTGTAAGTGCATCAAAAAGTAGACTTATTTTCCTTCAAAATTAGTCATAGGTTTTTTTCAACTCGTTAAATATTAACGATCTTACAGAAATTTTTAAATGATAATATTTAAAAAAATAAAATTTTTAAAAAATCCAAAAATTTTAAGTCACTACGCTTTTATAAAATAATGTATAATCGATTTTTTATGCTGTAACTTTAAAAAATGATTCATACGGAACGATATGCCTTAAGGAAAAATTTCTAAAATAATTCATCCAACAAAATATCTGCAACTATTTAATAAATGGTACAAAGAAAATTTCATTAGCTGTTTAATAGTACAAGACGTAACAAAAGTAAATCAAAAATATATAAAAATGAAAGCCAAAATCTTCAGCTTCAAATTGAAATTATTTTTGTAATTTTATCATTGTTCGTCTAGGAGTAAAACAGTTTTTCGTCCATCGGCGTGCAATTATTTTGTACGACATTGATTCGCCTACTTAAAATTATTTTTGAAAACATATCTTTCTTAAAAGGAATTTTGTGGTTACACCATTGCTCTAACGAAAACTTTTTATAGAACATTTGTTTTGTAAAAATGCGTCATCTATAAAATTGTACTCTAGCCATTTTATGCTGGGTTGCACCCTTTCCGAGAAATTTACCCACAAACATTTTTTTCCTCTTCTAGTCCATTTATTCACGCGCGCGCCTGTGACCTAGCTCGGGACTCATCGGATTCTTAAAGTATAGGTACAAATTAACATATTAAGAAAGGTCTCAATACGGAGCTAATTTTGTTAGGCAAAATATCTAATTCTGTTGGACTAACAACAGTATCGTTCTGAAAGATGCGCCTTCATTTTTCGCAAGGAGTTATGAATCACCCTGTATATTAGATGTTTTATCTAGAAATATGTATAAGCGAAAAATGTTTCGCACTAAGAGTTCTAGGAAAATAATATGTTAATGGACATGATTTAAAAATAGTAAGCCACGCCAACTTCGAATCCAACATAAGGTATGTGATCATGTTTTGGTGAACCAGCTATCTAGATTAATATATAAGAAAAACGATAAGAACTGTATTTAAAATTAAACTAAGAGAAGGAATCACGTAAGGGTGTTTCTTAAAAGAACGTACACTTGCTGTTTAATGTTTTAGCGGAAACGGTTAAAAATTCTAAAAGAAAAACGGCTGGAGAAGAGTAAATACACCGTGAGTCAAAAAACCATTTGAACCCTTTGAATGGTTCCATATTGCAACCACCTTGGTATAAATACATATATTTCTACCAGTCTAGTAAGAGTTAGCTGGAACCATCTTAAGGTAGGTTGTGATAAAAATTATGAACTCTCCTTTACTTTTTTCACCTTCGGGTGGCTACAGTTACAGGATTGTGAATCTACAGCTTTAACTGTGATTATTTTCCAGTATAGTTGAAATCGCCTTACGGCTGTAAACAAACGGTCTTAGCTCAAGTTAAAAAATAGTATATTATGATACAAGGACGAAAAATGATGTTTCACTTCACGGGCGAAGGGCCTTTGCGAATCAAGGCGTAAGCCTATATTCGCAACCATCTGAACCTAAAAAGTTTTAAATCCGTGTGTCATACAGCATTTTTTATTCGACTCTAAATAATATTTAAATAAAAATAAAAAATTTTACTTGTTCAAAGCTTTCTAAGAACAATTTAGGAACATTTTTAACGCAACTGACAGCTGACAGAATTTGTTTAATTTGTAAGTGAATTAAGCATAAGTAACAAGTAAAGTATTATACATCACACGCCAGGTAACTGTTTTTACAGGCTGAAAGAGGTGACAGGCTCGCTAGTCATAATCCTCCTTGCGCCAATAAAAATAGTTTTACCTGGCTTGTAATGTTAAATACTATAATATTTAAATGAATTATACATAACCTCAAATTTTTTGGCATTAATAGTAGGAGTAAATATTTATAAACATCAGATAAAAATGTTACTTACCTATTTAGAATAAGAACTTCACATAAATGTCAATAGATGGCGCAACTATCTAAGTATAATAATTAAAGATCGTAAAGCCATAGTAACAAAATAAAAATAATAATATGTTGATCAAAAGATCGATTTTACGTCCAATATTCTAAACGTAAAGTATCGCTTTTTGATACATCATATCAGTTGAATAAAAAATTATATTTAATAATTTACTCCATGAAATAAAAAGATGAAAAAAATTTCCGATACCTACTCATAAATGTACAATTTCTTATAAAATTTAACGGAATATTACGAATTTCAAAATTATTAATATACATTTGACAGACTTTCTTTTCGTGACTTGTGCTTTTCTTTCATGTATAAGGCAAGCATTTCCAAAAATAAATATCCTTTTATTTATTTTTTCATAGTTTCATCATCTGGTTTACTAAATTAATAAGAAGCCTACAGACAACCTTTTATTCTGTTGACATATTTAAGATATTTAGGATAATTCACAATCGTTCATTAATTAAAATACTACTGCTACTGATGAGCCAAAGAAAGTACTTTTACTTCGCATGAAATATTTTATTTGTTCTTCAAATGAAAAAATTAATTAGAACTGAAAATAGAAGATTTTGAAAAAGCGCCATCTCTTGTCAGTTACTTGTAGTTCCATTGTCAAATATTTTTTAAAAACTTCTTTACATTATAATTTAAAAATGCTTTGAAATATTATTTTATGATACAATTTGTTGTAAAAGTAAGGTTAGAATTCTGTAAAAATAGTAAAAATAGAACTTTAACCTTACTTTTTCAGTAACAAAATGTCAACTTTTTTTGACGTTTGAAGATTATTTATTTTCAAAGCACTTGTTGTTTTAGTAAAACTGAAACTTTATTAATTCATTCAATACAAGCATATTCACTTAAGAGCAACGAAATTGGCAACCACATATAGTAGATGCGGGTTTTAATCGTTTTACAAACAGCAATCTATCTAAGGAAACTAAAATCCTTTTATCCTCTTATGCATCGCTTGTAATCTCACAAATTTATATCATCATAACCATATACCACGAAATTCTTTGATCTATGATTTTATTTGAGCATCGTTCTTTTTGAGCTCAAAATTTTAACATTATGCGTTATAAATAATAAAAATCAAAGTTAAAAAGGCATTTTAAAACTTTTGCTATCTTTGAGCAAAAATTAATTTTATATTTCCCATGATGTAGCTTTTACACGTTTCAACCGAGATAAATGGAGGCGGAGGTGATCTTTCTTTTGAAACTGTTTAACTGAAAATGTCGCGATTTTATAAATCGTACGAAATTATTATTTTATACCTAAAGCAACTAAAGTGAAGTTTTTTTAATCCCAAGTGTGAAGTTTGTTACCCGAGACGAAGTCAAGAGCAATAATTACATGAGGGATTAAAAGGCACTTTGGTCGCTTGTTGGTGTAAACAACACTTTTTGTTGAACTCTCGTTCTTTCATTTCGAAATAAACATTAATTTTGAAAAAAAATGAATATTTATTTGATTTACGAATGGATAGCTTTGAAAACAACAAAATGCAAATTTTCGCAAAAATAGGGAAAAGAACGCAAATTATAAATAAATGTTTAAAGAAGCGAAATGTGGGCCATTTTAATTTTTGTGCATAGGTTCAATCATAAATAGTTATGATAGGAAGTCTAACTTGTCCTGAAAATGGAAAAGCTTGACTTCTAAAAGCAGAAAGTGTGTTAAACAACTTCAGATGGGGATCTAACTAGGTAAATTACTATCGGTAGTTTGCTTGGCCTTCCGAAGGGTTGGAGACGTCAAAAATTTGTTTACATGAATGTACAGACACCAGGACCTTTGAAAATAAATTTATCCACTACATTATCTCGATATTTTTTACATTTCTTTACCTTCATTCGTTAAATGAGAAAGTATAAGAAGTAACTTAACAAACTTGTTTTGTGAACCCATTAATTAAGAAAAAAATTTAATTTCAAACTTGTAATTATTTTAAGTAAAACCGATGCAAAATTCGATACCAATTACTAAATTAATTGCATTTAAGATACGTCTTAGACATATGTTGCTTTCAGACACTTAAAATTAGCATGTACGTACGTACATAAACCTCACGTGCGTGCTGAGATCATGGCATAGAATGGCATAATTAAATTGTTATATGCAAAATGGGAGGTGGGGCATGTCACGTCAATTGCATTTTAAGTTCAAAAATTAAACATTAATTATGACGTTTTAAGCCCAGATTAATTTCGTAAAAATTTTACCGAAAAGGAACCTACGTAAATCGTGATTTTATACGTATTTACTTATTTCGTGCAAGATAATAGTTTTTTTGGCACGAATATTTAAAATTTTCAATTAAAGCTTTTTAAATATTTTAGTGCTTTTTAGGCGTCACAAAATAAATTGACTTTGATCTTGGAATATCAAGGTACTAAAATAACTTATGAAGTATAATTTTTTCCACTTATTAATATTAATAAGCAATTTTAAAATAAAACTACCAACATTTCTTAGTTTCGAGCATAAAATGTAAAGTAACGATCAACAAGACAATGGAACCCTTACTGCCTTACTGGATCCAAAAATTCTAAAAAAATTCATATAATGGTTTCAAAAGTCGCTGATTATAGCTTAATTCTCAGCTATCCGAAACCGTCTAAATACGACGATACGAAAGTTTTCCTATTGGTGGAATTTCGAAATTTCACCAATAAGAAAACTTTCGTATCGTCGTATACGACGGTTTCGGATAGCTGAGAATTAAGCTTATGAATACAAAGTTGTAATAATTGTAACATTTAAAATTAAAAATGGCGGGTCCAATATGGCAGACCGAAATTGAAATACTGTAGAAAATCAAAAAAAAAGTAAATTAAGCTTTTAAATAGTCGCCAATTTTGACTACGATGGTCAAGTTCAAAAATTTAAAATGGCGGATCCAAGATGGCCGACCAATAATGTTCAAAAACTTTATAACACCAACAAGAAAATTTGTAAATAGGATTTTTTAAGGTCGCTGATTACGACTGCGATGTTATAATTCAAAATGGCAGATACAATATGGCCGACCAAAGTTAAAATCCTGTATAAAATCAACAAGAAAAAATTCTAAACGAAGCTTTTTAAGATCGTCGATTTCAACTACGATGTTAAAGATTAAAAATTTTAAATGGTGGATCCAAGATGGCCGACCAACGTTTAAATATTTGATACCATCAACAAGAAAATTTGTAAAGAGGACCTTTTAAGGTTGTTACGGGCCAGGTAACGCTTTACCACATGTGAACGTAAGTTTATCTAAATGGACAAAAAATTGACCCGATGGCCGCGGTTTCGCTTGCAGAGGAGATGGTCGTGGGTTCCAAAATACCAAAATAAATGGTTCACTGATGTGTAATGCAAGCACACGACTATTAAGGGCGCCAGATAGTTTAAAATTTCTATCGGGCAACTTGACTTGACTCTTAAAACTCAACACAACTATCAAATTGAGCCGGCAACAAATAAACTTACTACGATGATTACAGACTAATGTCTCACACAAGATATATAACGCTTCGTCGATCAAAAACCCAAACGTAATCAATAACAATGGTTTAATAAACCTCAAACTATTAAATGCCAAAATAATTTGGATCACAATAATCTTAAATTGACGTAAAACAATGAAGCCAGAGTCGACAAATAACATTCGTCGAAAAATTCACAATAAATATAAATGGTAAATGGACAATACACAAACAATCTTAAAATTTAAATCAAACGCCAACGGCGTAACCACTAGGAGCGAATAACACTCAAGAAATAACTTACTTAATAAATAATATGGTCGTACGTACCCCAAAATTAATCGAAACTTTGTGTAGACGTAGCCTCACGGTTAGCAAAATAGGTAAACCAATATTATGTTTACAAAAAGAACGCTAAACAAACTTAACACCGACTACGTCTCCACAAAGCCCCAAACATATACACATAAATACACAAATACAAAATTTAACAGTATCGTCACTCTATACGACACGTGAGTAATTGCACCTCTGACGGCACAACCTCGATTAATGAAAATGTTATAATAAAATGTCGTAGTCGAACCAAAAAGGGTAAATGTTCTTGACTACAAACTTACTCGAACTTGGCGCACATAGAGCTTACGTGGATTCAACTCTATTGGTAGTTGTGTTGATCGCAAACTAAGTTGATAGTTTCCAAATGAACTTGAATTGTCACCACTTAATCGTCGGGTACTGTGAGCATGTAACGAACGTTGACAAAATTAACAGATGGCTCCCAGACTACCTCTCTACTGACGATCACCCAAAGCACAATCGACCAATCTCCAAATCGCAGATAATCCAGTCGGACGCACAATAAAAGGCGTAACGAGGCACTGGGAATTGAAGAAATGGCGACGAAGGATTACTGATAGCGACTCAACATGGATGCGAGCTCTTATCTTCAGCACGTGGGTAACGCTTGACACGTGGTGCGCAGTAAAACAATCCACATACGACAAGTAGCTCCAAACAGCGAGTAATCAAGGCCAAAATAACGTAGACAAGCAAACTCATACATTAACAATAACTAACACAAACAAGCAGCCTGTAACAAACGAAATGTGTTACACTCTAATATTCGCAAAAGGAAAAAAATAAACGTTCAAACAAGCTTACCTAGTGTAATATTTTTAATGGCGTTTTCAACCTGATCGAACACAGAAAATTAAAGCAAAACTAACATCCATCAATATAAATATCACCCAATACCATCAAAAATATGCTTTACTACCAAGTAATAACTAATCCCATTTAAGGGCAAATTGAATAAATATCAATCGAAAACACTACTTGGTTTCATAAAATATGTAGATGCGATCAGGCTGAAGGTAGATTTAAAAATGAACCAGAATGCAATGGTATCGATACAACCAAACTCCCTTCCACTCTCGAAGTACCAACTCAATCCAAATAACTAACTCACATTCGCGCCTAGATTCAAATATCATTCATACTAAACTCATGCACACAATAAATTAAAAACCGTTACAAGGTCGCTGATTACGGCTGCGTTGTTAAAATTTAAAATTTCAAAATGGCAGATCTAATGTGGTCGACCAAACTTGAAATACTGTAAAAAATCAACAAGAAAAGGTTGTTAAAAAAGCTATTTAAGGTGGCCGATTTTAACTACGATGTTGAACATTAAAGAATTCAAAATGGCGGATCCAAGATGGCCGGCTAACGTTCGAAAATTTAATACCATAACAAAAAAATTTGAAAAGAAGGCCTTTTAAGGTCGCTATAATTACGACTGCGTTGTTAAAATTTAAAATGGCGGATTCAATATGGCCGACCAAAGTTAAAATACTGTATCAAATCAACAAGAAAAGCTCGTTAGAAAAGCCATTTAAGGTCGCTGAAAAAAAAAATTCAAAATGGCGGATTAAAGATGGCCGACCAACATTTAGCAATTTTATAACATTAGCAATAAAATTTGTAAACAGAATTTTTTAGAGTCTCTGATTACAACTGCCACGTTAAAATTCCAAAATTCAAAATGGCGGATTCAATATTGTCGACCAGACTTGAAACACTGTATTAAATCAACAATAAAATGCTGTAAACGTTAAAGTTAAAAAAATAAATAAAAAAAAAATAAAAAAAATAAAAAATGGCGGTGTGGCGAAATTTTTCACAACAAAATGCAAAATAACTCAAACTTGACAAATGTGAGGTTGCCGGCCAACTTAGTGAGACGGGCGTAGGTAGAGATGTTCAAGATAACGGGCGCCACACGATTTACCCCACAATTGTCCGAAGATCCTGAAACCGCGAAAAAGGAAAACCAAAAAAATCACAATCACACGATAATCTCATATACTTATTAAAAATTTCTATCAATAATAATTACATTGACAAAATATACGAGCAAAACTCATAAACTCAAATAATGATCGATGTAACATAAAACGATGAACAACTGATTACAAAATACATAAAAATTGCTAAGTCAATCTTATCAAAAAAAAATCAAGTAAATGTTTATGAAATCTAGATCGGTACTAATGGCCACCTGTACTGTCTTTACAGTAAATTTAATAATTAATTAATAATAAATTGTAACCGTATTCAATGTAACAATAATTTTAAATAAACGTGATTGAACTAAAAACAAATGTTTCAATCAAATAAAATTTAAGGTCACAGACTACGAGGTACACAAAAATATTAACTTATCTGAAGATGTAAGATGAACGATCTTGCAACTTGAAGCCCAAAAATAGTCCGAAATTCCAATAACAGCTGGAGAACTCTTGCAACTCCTAGCTGACGGCGAAACGAAAACGATAAGATTGAAATTACTATTTTAACAAACAACGGTACGCATAAATACTTTTGCGTAATCCAATCCGTAAAATGATTCGTTACTAATCCATACAAACTATGCATAAGAACCATACGTAAAACATGTGTCAAAAACTATTCTCAAAACATGTGTGTCATAAGAATCATAAGAAGCGTACAAAAAAAAAACCCTAAAAGGAAATAAATAGAATAGAAACAATAAATTCAACAGTAACCAACATACCTTATTGATAAGGGTTTTTTCCTATTTACAAAATCTGGTGTAAAAATCCCAAAATAGGTGGATACACAAATCCAAATGAATTTCCGAGTCAAAATCCCCGAAGGCAATAAAAACTTCTAATACCAAAAAAACAACGATAAGTTTTTAATTAATACGACTACGAAAACTCCACCACGATTTTTATGATGTTGAAAAATGGATTCCTCTCACAATGACAATCCAATTGCGAATCCCAAAATGGACCCCCTTATCAGAAAATAGTAGGTAGAAAGGAAACCGAGAATTTTAAAAATAACTATAACAATACTAAAGTTACAATAAACAAACACTAGAGGTAGGTAGAAGTTAGAAACAGAATTAAAATTATAGAAATGAAATTAAGATGAAAAATAAACGTTACAGCGGATCCAAAATGGCCGACCAACTTCCAAACATTTTATAACATAAACAATTAAATTTGTAAACAAAATTTTTTTAAATCGCTGATTACGACTGCGATGTTAAAGTTGAAAAATCCAAAATGGCGGATCCAAGATGAACGATTAAAATCAAAAATATCAACTTTGTGATACAATATTCATATTTAATATCTGAGCTTCTATGAACATTAGAATCAACTTTTTCCTTTAACATTTTTAATTTTTTCTCATTTAACTAGTATAGTATACTCTTATTATCATTTAACTTTTTCTTATTTTCTAAACACTCGCGCGTTGCATAAGAGACGCCCTTCATATTATAACAAAATCAAAAAGAGAAAATTTATTTAAATACAATTAAACAATAGTTTTAATTAATTTAATAAATTTTCTTCCTTAATAATTTAGGCGTCGTTTAAAGAATCTGTGATGCTTACACTGCCAACATTTGGTTAAGTGAAGCCTTAAAATCTCAAATGAGTAAATTCCAACATGTAAAGTTGTCGAGTTACAAATTAGTAAACCACCAAGTAGACATTTATTTGTATAATTCATAAAGCTCAAGAATAGAACTAAATCTTCATACTTAGTATATCGAATAGTAAACGTTTTAATCTATTAAGTCAACAAATTCGGCTTAAATAGAAACCAAAACATAAACTAGAGGAAATCTTGTTTAAATTTTCTACATTGCATTCCCTAACAAAATTAACCTTTTAACTTCTTCCTTATCTTAATCTAAAACTAAACCATCCTTATTTAGATGTTTTGTTGTGCGAATATACGATTTTAAAGTAAATGCAATAAATTAGTTTAAGTAGAATAACCTTTGACTCCCTTTCTCCTTTATAATTTATTTAATTTAATTAAGAATACGTTATTTACTTATACTTTAGCACACTCCTGTTTCTCAACCAGGGTGCCGCAAGAAGATTAAAGAGGTGTCGTGTGGATCTACAAAGTTTCACTTTTCGTACCTTCACGAGAAAATATTTGAAATAAATACCTTTTTGTAAACAAATAATTTTAATTTTTCTAAGGGGAGGGTAAAACTGAAGTTTCAATTTCTCTGCAACGCAGAGAAAATTTAGTCTTACCTAATCCGTTTCTTTAAAACTATAAATAAATTATAGCTACTGAACAGACTATAGTGTATACAGTCTGTAGTGTATAGGGTAAAACCGGTAGAGATGGCGCACCTTTTTTATTTTTGTGATAAAATATTAAATAGTCAAAATCAATAGTTTTATAAGGCATCTTGTTAACGTATACGAGTCCAAGTTTAGAAAAAGAGCCGCTTGCGGCGAGTTTTCTAAAGTACGAGTACTTTAACAAGCCTTATGAAACGTGTTATCTGTACTATTTTTTCTATTTCGGTATTTTATTAAAAATTAAATTTTTTTTTAAAGATTTTTCATGTGATAGGAATTTTATTTGTTAATGGTGGGAACACTGAATGCCATCTGTCACGTCAACCTTGCTTCTATTATTCATAGATGTCGCTGTATTAATTATTATATAATCTATTGTTGACATCTTATCTTGTCTAATTATGTAAAAAATAAAAACAATACTCAAAAATGTTGTAAAAGCATAATTTGAAGTAATTAACAAACCAAATTATTAAAATATTCCACTGCGCCATCTCACCCAAGGCACCATCTCTTCCGCTTTTACCCTACAGTATCCTAATTACTCTGATCGAAATTAGAGTTTAGAAAGGAATACATTCTCAAGTTTATACGTCGGTCTTTATTCGAAACAATGTTTGTGACCTACTGGGGTTACTAATTATTATCATGTAACTAACTGAGTGTATTGTATAGTCTAGACTCTAGATCTAGACTGCACTATTATATTACTATACACAATGTGAATGTATAGACATACGTATTGACTTTTACTGAAGTTAAGAGCTATAACAATATCTTAGCCTTCAGGATAATTCATGAGTTTCTGAAGTTTAAATTTGAAAATATTAGAAAAATGAAAATCTCCGGTAATTAACAGTTTCATTAAAATTTTAATTGATCTACAATTATTCAAAGTCAAATATCCTTAAGGTATTAATTAAAATTTTAATACTTTAATACGTAAACTTATAAAACTCAAATAACGGTTCAAAATCAAGACAAGCGCTGAAAGAAGGCAAACAATTCAAAATTGTTATCTAAGATCATTAAAGTTATTTGATTATCGTAACAACTTAAAAGTAAACAAAAACACAAATTTTCTTATGTATGTTAATACAGAGTAGGTACAGAGATTAGGCATTAAACTCTGAAATCTTAGTATCAATAGTGAGAAAGAAGTACACAGAGTAAATTTTCCCATTGAAGTTACCTCTAGAACAGTTAGGGGTAAAAAACCCAAAACGAAGCAAAAATTGAAATATTGAATTTATACCAAGAAGTAAACTTTGACATCCTGTATCTTTCCGTTTTTCCGGTTTTTTTTATCGTTAAATATGAAAAGTATTAAGAAACACAATGACCCATTCCTTGGAAAGAGGAAGCTCGATATCTAGGACTAATCATCGACAAGGGACTCACCTGGAAACCACACATCGAGGGAGCTATCGTCTGAGTACGAGCTGCCTTTTTACTACTATATCCGCTTTTCTCAGGTACAACGCTGGACCTCCGGAACAAGTTTCTTCTCTACAAGATCGCCATTCGACTCATCAAGACGTACGCTGCACCAGTCTGAAGCTACGCCGCACCGTTAAACATCAAGAAGATGTAAACCATCCAAAACAAGATCCTGAAGACTATCGTCAACGCACCATGGTTCGTCCGTAACAGCAACCTTCAACGGGACCTACAGATGATCAGCATCCAGGATTTCATCCGAGAAGCAGCCTTCAAGTTCCACGAAACGACACTGGACCACGACAACCCTACCATCCGAGGATTACGGAAATACAACATCAACGAGTCTAGGCTTCGGAAGAGATCCAAGTTGGTTCTTGACCGAGCCTAATAACCTCGTTACCGTCCCCATAACAGACTAACGTTTATCGTCAGTGATTTCGGTCACATTTCACAATACAATTAATCAAATTTTTTTCTTTTTTAGATCCGACCGATGAAAGAGGTACACGGCAGATCCCAGGCACCCCAGCCATTTTCAAGATTCCAAATTCAAATACAGAGTGACACCAACAAAAGTCGCTAGCTGAAATAATATCGCATAGACTTCAAAATACACTACGAGTTAAATGTATTTCAGTCGTTAAATTTGACAAGTAACTGTCATTTAAATTGAATATAGATTTTAATATTAAGACAGTGAAATTGAAAAGTTCAGAATTACAATTTAAAATACATTTCTTTCCGCCTCTGAAATTATTTAGTAACCAATAACTACGTGTAGTAAGCGGACAACTTGCTCTCATTTTTAAAAGTAGCGGCAAACTGGTTTTATCATAACTATTGAATAAAGAAATACCCCCTACTCTGCCAGGAGAGAGCCATTTAGCTAATAATATTTTATTTTTAATTAGGTTTACTCTACGCTGTTCGCCGAACAGATGCAGCTAAGCCACTCCCCACAAATTTTTGTCAAATAAGGTTGACGCATGTCAATTCTTGTGTGAGTGCTGTAAACCGGATTTTCGAAATTAGACTAATAGAAAAATACTATCTGAATATCGCGCGCTTGTTTTGGGAGTAACTTAGCTGCATCTGTTCGGTGGACAGAGACTGGTACTTCTTTTTTAAAATTAAAATTATCTTCTCTTACTTTAGAAAACTCATCGCTAGCGGCTCGTTTTCTAAACATAAACTCGTACTTTAACAAGGCGTCTTATGAAGCTTGTTGTTTAATATAGGCACTATTTTTTTAATAATCTATTATTGAAGACTTGAATTTAACAAACAGTAAAATAAGTATATACTTAAAGAGTAATCAGTTATTATATCAATAAAATAATTAAAGTTAAAATTAAAGGTTCTATAAAGCAATCAATTCAAAATTCCTAAGGGATTATCATAGTCTTCCCCGTCTTCCCTTGAGATACATGAACGTATCTGACAAATTAATGTAACAGGAAATAAATAATTTTTTATCATTATTTTTCTTCTTTATACGATTTAAGGGTAGTTTGTTTAGGAAGGTATAATAATTATTATATAACCAGAACTTCTAACCTTAACTCTCGGGGATTCACCCCCGACGAAATAAAAACCTAAAGGGAAAAGATTCGGTATAGAATTCCTTTTATCTTAGCATCTATATTTTTCTTATTTACGTTAATATGTTTTTTCCAATTAGACTTTTTGTCAAGTAGTATCAAGAGATACGAGGTAGGTACTTAGTTATTTACATGACTAGATGCGAAAGTATGTTTTTTAGTAGATGATTTCTTTGAATTGTCGAAGGAAACCTGAGATCATTTGACTACTTTTTTTAACTTTTGTGCAACCCAAAGCAACCTGTTTTAAATTTAAAAACTACAAGAAATTATGAATGAGCACAAAAAGAGAATATTTTGCATCAACTTTAGAAATTATTTTCAAAAGTATAATTAATTTCCATAAGTTAAGATTATTTAAGAAAAAAAAGGCGACATATTTAATGGATGTAATATTTTATGTTACCCTTATCTACTTAAAGTTACTTTAAAAGTTTTATATCTCGGTTTTTACATTTCTCTCTCATATAAATAATTTGCACTTACTAGAAATATACCAGCTAATCTCTGAAATTCCTACTAACTTTTCTTTTAGCAATTCCGTTTGCACTGGCTTATTAAATTTATGACGTATATAATTTGCAGTGTAAGTGTTATATTAATTAGTCATAAGGTCATAAAGAGTAGATTGTAAATCCTGGTATTACTCCTGTTCGGAGTTACATAATTTGTTTTAGTTTTTGTACCTTTCTTGTAATTACCACGAATTAGTAGTAATTTTAGTAATTTACAAAGCTAATTTGTAATTTAAATAAGCTATATATTATTTAGTTTATAATATTTACGGTCACGGATGAAGTATAGTACCCGTGGGGACGACACTCGCTTACGGCTCAGGTCGCAAATTCATTCTTGTGAGTAATGAGCGTCATTACCCGCTTGTTTAATAATATGCTATTATTTAATTAAGTCATAGCCGCCTATGATTTGTATTTTTAAAAGAATAACGTTTGTGTAATAACTCGAAAATTCGCAATAAAAAAAATCGAATACGCCACTGGAATCTACGTTAAAAGATGTCTTAAAAATCTTTTTACGGTTTTTAGAAATATTGAGAAATAAGGGAGATATCGTTCAAAATTAAAATTGTATTTTGAGCTTTTGCTAACTATAGCCAGCTGCTAAGGGGTGAAAATTCTTCTCCACCAATTTTCCGATGTTTTGTTTTGCACAGGAGGTCTTAAGTGAAGCCTAATTTGTTTATTAAAAAGAAAAATATACGTCGATGATAAAAAGTCAATTTTATTAATACGATCCCTAAATAAAATGATGAAACCAAAGTAAAAAAGTGATTTCTTTATTAAACAACTTTATAATTTTCTTAACTTGTTCTTTTTTAAGGAAAGGTTTAGAGGTGTTAACCTAATAAAAGAGAAATACCAAGTAAACAAAATTAGAAGCAATATCATCATGTACTGACAAGTATTGATTTACATTTAAAGCTTTTGGTATAACGTCAAATTGAAACCCTTTAGAAATATTACCTTCACATTCACCAAAGATCGATAATTTTACATCCTGCTGAAGATAATGATGTATTATCTTGAAATTATGTTCAGAAAAATTTATAATTAAATTTACAAGCTAATTATAAGAAAAAAATCATTTTTTACCACAAAATCAACAAAGAGAAATAAATTAAAATATTTTAAGTAATTATGATTTAAAACAGTTAAACGTTAATTATAAATGAACGTAAACAATTTAAGACCAACAAACTAATAATAAACTTGTGCTTATTATTAATTATTTTAAAATATTAAAATTTTATTTCAAAACTTTGCATAAAAATATTTTTTCTTTTGATAAATTTTTTAGACGTGTACTAAATTTCAATTTACATTTATGTCAAATGATGTCAAATTACATTCAATTTTAAATTCATGTCGTATATATGAAAGTAATTTGGATGTAATAACGTCTTAAAGAATAATTTTTTTTATAAAAGTGTTTATTTTGAGAAATATTTAATATTTTTACGTTTACTCGAAGTTCTTGATTAATTTCGTCCTCAGTTATTTTCTCTATTATATATTTTTCATGGGAAAATTTATTGAAAATCAATTTTAGTTATCATAATGGAAAAACTTATCGTATATTCAATAAGTGGAATCAATTTACTGAAAATGTAGAGGAAGTCCGAAAATTACCCCTACCTACATAGCCAGGTACCACTGGTTTTAGCGAGTCAAAATAAGTCGATTAGACCAACGCTATCGGTAAGACCAAATTACCAAAACGCTTATTAAGGAAAATTTAAGTAAATCAAAAAGTTACTTTTGGTTACTTAATTTGGTTGTTACCATACACTTTATCTAAAATAGAAAAGGATGCCTTGTCCGGAGTGGCGTAGTGAGTAGCGATACTATCACGTGCCTGAGTTTCAAAGATTTCCCACAGGCCCCCATAGCGGCTCAAACGAAATTTTCAAGGTCAAGAGCTTAGAGCAACTTTAGGAATTTTTAAACATATTTTTGTACAAAAGAAGCTATGCATTTGTCCACATCTAAAGTGAAACACACTGTATGTTTATTATGAACTTTTTTCTTCATTTTGATTTTTCCATTTATTTTCATTTGGCCCCATTTTCACTTGGCCCCACCGACGATCGCCGTTCAGCCGGCCAGGCCAGTCCGGGCCTGAGCACAAACAATCGCCTTTCCTAAATGCAATATTAAATGCTCAAATGATCTCATATGATTGTGACTTTTTGGATTAATATTACCTACATAAAAAAATTACAAAATAAAAATCTCAAAATGAGGACCTACCTTGTAATAATTCTCTCAATTATTTGGTACGAGAATTTGCACGATCTGGCGAAAACGACGAATAAATAATTTGTAAAACCAAAAAGTCTTTATTTCATAATTTCATTACAGAAAACACTCCAACTTAACAACCGTCACAACAATACTAAATAATAAATTATTTAAATATTTGATCCACACATTTAAAGATAAAATTTTTGCTAACACCTGCAATATCTGTTCTGTTGTTGACAATAATTTTAAAACTTGCATTTATTTGTCGATTAAAAAAATTTTAGTAAAACCTTAAAAACAATTAATTTACATTTATTTCAGAAAAACGACCTCATTAGGAAGGGGCGATTTTAAATTTAATTGGGGTTAAAAATTATTCTTCTTCCTTAAGAGGTAGATATAATTTCATTGTTTATGTGGAAATATTATTTCTTCACTCTTTCTTTGTTTCATTTCTTCTGGGACATCCGATTGATCTTCAACCCCCGAGTTCCCGAAGAATTTATTTCTAGTTATTTTTTGAAGTTTTCCTATTGGCATTTTTGTGACTAATAATAGGTAAGTAAAAATAAAGTTAGAATACGGTCAAAATATCTATGTATACCAAGTGCCAACTTCAAAGGCAGAACATGAGGAAGTAACAATGGGAATTACTTATTTTCACTTTGCTACTTGCAAGATAAATCTATAAGAGGGAAATTGATATCTATTGAAAAGAAATTATTTTTCTGTAGATAACAAATATGTAGTTCTTAATTAATTACTCTTTTGATTTTAAAAAGTAATTTTATATATTTCTACAATTTGAAAAAGATGAGCAACCATGGCAGTGGCATGTATAATTGTCATTTATTCATATTTGCTATTTTTGACTGGTAAATACAGTACCTAAACAAAATCATTATAATTTGACAATCATGGTGGTTCGTATTTTTCAAATTGTTGAACTATTTAAATTACATTAGATGCATTCACCGCACGTAACAGTTGTGCAACAGTTACCATCGTTCGATAACGTACCGCTGCTTTAGAAACTTGTTGTAGAGCGGTCGTTATTTTATCAAGCGCATTTCATTTGCCTTATGTCGATACCTGCTCATTTAACAAAATTACCGCACGATACCTAGTGATGTAGCAGTTGCATCGGTGTTCCTTTGCGCTAGTTCCGGTGAATGCGACCATTTATTCAAAATCAGTTTGTAAATATATGTCTCCCATTGCTTACTTTTAAAAAGTTTGAAAACTAGTTATTATTCACAATCTGTTAGTAATGAGAATCATTACTAATCGGAAAGTATACTTGGTCGGGAAGTCGTTCATTCCTAACCTATACAGGGTGGTTGATTTTATACTGTCCAGCTAATATCTGCTGAAATATTGAAGATACTTAAAAAAGTTAAATTAAAAACTTTTCAAACAACACCTCATCTACAAAATAGCGCAAACAATTTTTTTCCATGGCCTACTTGTTTGGCGGGAAAATATGTAACTTTGTTTTTTTAAATAGAACCCCCTGTATATTATTAGAGAATCTTATTTTAAATCAATTTCTCTTTACAACGATGTATCACAAGTACCATTTTGCTTTCTAATTATTTCCAATATTTAAAAAAAATTTAGGATGAGTGTTGCAGAAAACAGTCAAAGAGGGCCAAAAATTGTTGAATTCCATGGTAGACAATCTGAACAATCATTATAATAGATTACGTGTTAAAGTTTATTCCGAAATTTCTTAGTTTGTTAAAAAGTAAATAAATTAATGTTAATCAAGAGTTACCTACTATACAACCCTCATATTGTTCCTTTTTTTGAAATATTGGGCATAATAATTATTAGAGAGCAAAATGGTACTTGTGATACATTGTTGTAAAGAGAAATTGATTTAGAATACGATTCTCTAAAAATATACAAAGTGTTCTATTTAAAAAACAAAGTTACATATTTTCCCGCCAAACAAGTAGGCCATGGAAAAAAATTGTTTGCGCTATTTTGTAGATGAGGTGTTGTTTGAAAAGTTTATAATTTAACTTTTTTAAGTTTTAAAGCAAAATGGTACTTGTGATACATCGTTGTAAAGAGAAATTGATTTAAAATAAGATTCTCTAAAAATATACAGGGTGTTCTATTTAAAAAAACAAAGTTACATATTTCCCCGCCAAACAAGTAGGCCATGGAAAAAAATTGTTTGCGCTATTTTGTAGATGAGGTTTTGTTTGAAAAGTTTCTAATTTAACTTTTTTAAGTATCTTCAATATTTCAGCAGATATTAGCTGGACAGTATAAAATCAACCACCCTGTATACAACCCATCTTAGATTGTTATATTTCTTGTATAAAATTTCTATAAACAGAAATTTGAGACTATTTCATTATTTTCCACCTCGGTATGTACTATAATACTATTGTTAAAATCACATCCACCATCTCTTTTCCAAATTTTATGATGGTGGAACTGGGAACCGAGCATGGTGAAAGCGTTACTTGGGAGAAGTTTGCTTAGACCTCGTTTATGACGGTAACGGTACCAGATACATTGTGCCCTTTCAGACGAGAGAGCAGTTGAGCGGTCAGGAGGTGATCATGGCTTGAATGGCATACTTCTGGCATCGCTTTCCTATTTTCGCCATAAAATAAACAAAGAGGGAGAGAGAGAGGATGAGCGATTGGTCAGCTGTTGAGAACGGGCTCACTGTTATCAAGACTCAGGTCCGAAAAATGCCACATGGTTTTAATTATTGTTTTTATAAATTTTAACGCTAACTTAAAAAATTTTTTAATGCAAGCTTACAAATGAATATAACAATTTTTTAAATAAAATAAATAAAGAATTTAAGTGGCTTAAGCTTAAATTTGGTGTGTGCGTGGCTATTCATTAATTAACTATTTACATGATCACGCTATAAATATTTAACAAATATAATGTGTTTAGCTCTAAAATAATTTCAACAGTCTCTCCAAATACAAAAAAATAAATTCCCACAAGGTGTTCCTAAAAACTTGCTATTTCGCTAATTTCCAGTTTAATCGGAACCGTTTATCACCAATAGGAAAGCAAAGCCAATATTCGGGAAAATGAGTTTGATAAATTTAATTTTCCTATGCACCGATAAAACCAACATTTATTCTACATCTTAAAGATTGTGGTGTTAGGTCGGCTACGGAAGGAAGTTGAAACATAAGAGCAAGAAGTGGTTGAGAAACGGATTATATTCAGGAGTAGAATAATAATAACTGATGTGGAAGATGGTTAAGAAACATAGCAGAATAATAAATATGCGTTTTATTATTTAAATAGAACTATAAATTTAATTTATATTCGCGAGGGAAAAATACTCTTAACAAGAACTGAAAAATGCTAACACTGAAAAAAAAACTTTTATATTTTCCATTTTACATTTTTATACAAGCTCTGAAATTAAAATTTTATTGCAAAAAAATGCATAAAACGAGTTACAACTTTTGTGAAAATATAATTATAAGTTGATACACTTTGAATAATGCAAACCTCTTTTTTGCCAACATTACGTAAAGTTATAAACTCTCCAAGACGAGACAATTTAAAAATTTTAAATCCCATTAAAGCCACTTCAAAGCAGTTATCTTGTTAATTAAGTTTTTTTGAAAGTTACAATAATGCGACAATCAGAAAAATGATGTTAAATTAACAATTTTCTACGACTTACGTGCTTTTAATGTTTATTCTCTTTATATTATTCTACTATTCAATTTTGATGTATCCTAGTAGTGAATTGTAGAAACGTCAACATTGCTTCGTTTGTATCGTGTGTACTGTACATATACCTATAGTTAAATACACACATTACAAACAATGATTTAGAATAGAAAATAAAATTATATTCATTTAAACGCATCAGTTTGGAAATTTTCAACAATTCGAAAATCAATAATTAATTCATTGTTTCACATAGGTTATTCCGACTACAAACGTTTGTTGGGAGAGTAAATGCTAATAGAATCATCCACTTATTGGTAAATAGGTACTATATTTATGTGTGTTACACTAAAACTCAATTTTCTTCTTCATTTCATCCAGGAATTTTCACATGACATTGCCAACTAAAAAAAAAGTTTAAAACTCCTTATATCTTTCAAGAAGAGCCTGCCTAAACTCACTCCATCTAGAGTCCAGGCGATAGCAGCGGCACTTCCCGCGGCATGACATATTCGACCAGACACGGATGCACTCCCCCCCCAACACGACGGAGCCTTTCCGAATAGAGGAGCTGACAGACGCTGTGACCCGACTCAGCAACGACAAGGTGCCAGGTCCTGATAACATCCCGGGTCGAGCCATTAAACTAGCGGTCGCGGAAGCAGGAGACGCGTTTCTCAAAATCATTAACCGATACCTCGCGACTTCCCTGACATCTGGAAGGTGGCGAGACTGGTGATGATAAGGAAGGGTGACAAATCACTCGACAACCCTTCCTCATACCGGCCCATATGCCTCCTCAGCTACACCGGAAAGCTCCTGGAGAGAATGATTCTCAACAGACTCAATCAGATCATCCATTAACGACAAAACCTGTCCGACAACCAGTTTGAATTCCGCTCAGGCAGATCCACCATCGACGCCCTCACTGCCATCACGAGGGCGGTCCAGGATGCTAAAGGAGGCACGTGGAAGACAAAGAGGTACAAAGAGGAACGCGTTCAACTGCGCGGAATGAAAATGGGTCCTCGAGGCCCTCAGGGACATGGAATCCGACCCGAGCATCTTTAACATCATTGCCTCCTACCTGACAAATAGGAGGATCAAGTTCGGCCTCGAGGATCAGTCACCGACCATACAGGTGACCAGCAGAGTGCCGCAGGGCTCAGTTCTCGGACCTACGCTTTGGAACGTCATGTACGACGGAGTCCTAAGACTGGCCCTGCCGGAGGAGACTAACCTCTGCGGGTTCGCG
Source organism: Malthinus seriepunctatus (assembly GCA_963924605.1). Classification (NCBI taxonomy): domain Eukaryota; kingdom Metazoa; phylum Arthropoda; class Insecta; order Coleoptera; family Cantharidae; genus Malthinus; species Malthinus seriepunctatus. Next base: position 19,573,890 of record OZ004602.1, on the reverse strand, counting down.
GGCGACCTTACTTTGGAAGTCGCCGCCAGAGCAGCGAACGACGTAGAGCTGAGAGCGAACGACGCGATCCTAAGGATTCTAAACTGGACAAACGAGAGATGCCTGATGCTGGTCCCAGAGAAGTCGAAGGCAGTGATGGTCTGCGGAAGAAGATCGTGCCCACTCATCCGCCTTAGACTCGACGGAGCCGATATCCATCTTAAGGACTCCGCCAAGGTGCTCGGCGTCATAATTGACAAACATCTGAACTTCACCGAGCACATCCGCGAAACCAGCGCCAAAGCGGCAGCAACGTTGGTGCAAATCATGCCCAACGTGGGGGGCCCAAAAGCGACTAATCAAAGCGATTATCAACACAGGATATTTCTTATTCATTTAACACCTCCATTACATCTTCATCTCATACACCAACGACCAACATTATCTAAAGTGGACAGTACGATAGTCGAAATTCGTAAAAAATATATCAGGTTAAGAAGGTTCGCAACTTGAGCCTCCTGAGAGGTCAAAAAAAAAAACTCGAGGCACTCTCGGCGCTCTCGGCAAAATTGAGCAGTCAACGGCAGTCGATCATAGCATAGGCATTCATAGGCAGTCATCGGCAGTTTGTGTACAAATTCAGAACAGTGGCTGACTCCTTGAACTATGAGACCGCTTACTCACGACCGAGGGAGTTTGCTTGAAGGTCCCATTGAGCACCCTATCTTAGGCCTCTGGGCAAAGAATGCTGGTAATGATCTGTGATATGTGTTCACGCCGTAGTTCTATCTAGGGTCTAGCACTAGCTCCGGTGGTGTGGCGACCGAGTCCACCACCGGCACTGTTGGACTACACAAGCACTTGTTTGGTAAAAGGCGGCTCCGCTGGCCCAGCTACTATTGATTGGGTGTTATGATTGCTGACCCGACTCAGGTTCTGTCTTTTTGTCGACGGAGACGACGGTCACCACTCGAGTGGCGGTTCAGGGTCGACAGCAGTGTCAGTTATGAAAGTTACCTTCCCAGATGAATCCGACACTATCCAGCACCTAGAACCAGTGAACCAGAATCCAGAGAACTACACGTATCCTCAGGACTAACGTTTCATTATTTGTTATTTCCACAAACTTGAAATATCTGATAACGAAGCGAAGACGAAGAATCAACAAAAATAAAAACCCTTTTTATCACTTTGGCGTTATTTACAAGTTCTACCATTAGTTGTTTGTAGTTGGCACTTGGTGTCTGTTCTTTTATTTTGTAAGATTATTGTAAGAATACTTTATTGTCGTTTAAAGTATAAGTAAGTGCATGAGCGAGGAGGAAATCGCAAATTCCAAAGTTTTCTAACTAGGAGACGTCTTTGGGAAAATTTTAAAATAAAATACATATGTCTTAAAAGTAGTTTGATAAGTTTATGTAGTTAATTAGTACGTAAAGTTTGATCATAAATAGTTGTAGTTTCACGTAGTAGAAAATTAGTTTTACAACCCTTCACTACCTTTTATAAAAATTCTATATTGAAGTTGTATATTATTCTCATAATGAAGGGGTAAAACTTTCCTCGTTAATATTACGTGTTTATGAAGAACTCAATGCAATGAATTATAAAAGCAAATTTTACGTCGTTATCATTACTTACTTCATCATAACTTCATTATTTTTAAAAATCTAGATATTTTTTCCTTTTTAAACTTTTTTAAAAAAGGTTTTTTTTCAGAGCTTTTAACAACACAAATAATTAATCTTATTTTCTACATTAACTACAATTAGTCTAAAACAAATAAATTCCATTAGAACTTACTTTAAAGTATGTTGCATAATACCTATTAGTGGTTGAAGTGGGATAAGTGTACAAGAGAAAATCAAAGGAAATTCTTTTTTGTTCATTTACTACTTTTTATTTTATTTACTCATTTGTGATCATTTTTGAAACAATGTCTGTCACTGTGGTTACCACACTGTGTCTATACGTACTCATTCCTCCATCTTCTCAATTGCAGAACAAAACACTTATAGTTATCAGCATAGCACAGTATATCTATGGTTTGTAAGAATACCCATCTAACCTTTCTATTTCTCGAAAAATGCCCATTAAAATATTTTTATTTCTTTACTATTTTATACTTTTATAGTTTAGAGCAAACTTTAGCTTTTATTTTTTTCTATTGTAAGGCAGTAATTAAATTAAATTAAAAAAATTCCAAATGTGACGTCACGAGATCAACCCACTATCATGAAGACTATCGCGCCTTTTTTACCAGACCTCGATATTTATTTCATTAGTTTCATCAAGATATGGTAGATTTGGATGTGGAGGATACGTATCATCGTCAGAGTATGTCGTAATCCGTATACAGACGTGATGGCTAATATCTTCTCTAGTGATAATTGCTACCAGAAAGACTTATGAAAAATGTCTACTAGAATTAACTGATCTATAATGTCATCATAATCATAAAATATCCTACAGAAACTAATGGAATGTTCTAGAATAGGGCTTGCTTATCCATTTATCTTGTTTCAAAATCCGATTTAACATTGTCAATATGTCAATCTATCCTAATCTGTCGTAACTTTGAGGGAGAAAAATTGAAAAATGAAACTCATAGTAAGCTTTGTTTAGCAAATTCAAGCATAAGGGACATATTCAAGTTAAACCCCCAATTCTACGCCAGTGTCTTTTTCTTTAAATGCCAAAGTATAAACACGTCATTATGTTATATTTTGGTATGAGGGCTTGAGGAGCTCATCTCTCTAAATCTAGATCTTTATGATAAAATATTCTTTTGTAAATTTTTAAAGGTGTTTATTGTTAAATAAAATATGAAACTTAACCAATTCAATTGATTTTTCCAAGTGGAAAATACCGATTTCTTATTGAAAGAATATATTGGACACTAAATACATCAGAAGCTTTCGTTTTATGCTTGAAATGACTTGAAATTGATTGATGGATGTTTTTTGAATAAGAAAAACTAAAAATTTTCTTTCTTTCCATTTTGTATTTTCAAACTTTAATTTTATTAAATTTTATTTTATAATCATTAATTATTAATGTTGCTTTTATAAAATCTTAATAAAAATACATTCTTCAACTCTGTAACGTTGATTTATGACAGGGTAAAAACGTAAAAGTATATTTTTACTGTACATACGAGTACGTCTAAAAGACAGCTGATGTGTTATCACAGAAGTATCCCATTTATACACGTCACTTTAGAAAGAGACTATTATCGGAATAATTTTCAGAGAGCTGAATTTTTACTGAAAATCGCTTTTTTCTTCAACTTCAAAAGCTGTTGATATATAGTTACTGAATAAGTAAGGTTAAAGTTATACTTTATTCTTATATTAGCAAACTTTTTTGTACTAGTACAAAAAAACAAATTATAACCTTACTTATTTATATCAAATTGTAACATAAAATGCTATTTCTAAGCATTTGTAATGTTTCTTTTAATTTTATTTTATTATTTATTTGTTACGTTTAATAATAAGCTTGTTTTCACAATTTACAGTGAATTAAAAAAATATTTGACAACTGAAGTACAAGTAATTGACAAGAGATGGCGCTTTTTCTAAATAGCTTATTTTTTACGTTTAAAACGAGCTTTAATTAATTTTTACAGTTTTAGGGCTACACTCTTGAAATCAGTAATTAAAATTTTTTGATAATAATAAAATGTCTAAATTATCCACTAATCTCGAGATTAAAAACACTTGTATTTAATAAATTAAATTTTGTGTCGGTAAATTTTAATGTTAAGCGTGAAAAATTGATCTGAGTTTATCCTGTGCGTATGAGTTTTACACAGGTCCTACATGTACAGCTTCGGAAATAAAAATTGGAAATCTTATTTGTGTAATGAAGTCTCTTCTCACGTCAGGACACTACTTCCTGCTACGATAACATACTTTAAATGAGTTCGAAATTTAGAAATAGCGTGATAGATGCTTTTTACAAGAAAATCCGAATAGAGATGAAATAATATTCTCAATTCTTTTAAACGATATGACTCGTTTTGAGAACATTTTTATATTTTATAAGCCAATTGTAATGAATTGGGAATTAGCACTCACAAATCTGTGATAAAGAAACTCTGATATGCCAATAACAGCACTCTTTCCTACGTATTAAAACTATTTTTAAGAATAAACATATAAAACGAAAAATTTTTCATTACAGCATCCAATGCTGTAAAAGATTTCATTACAGCATTCAATGCTGTAAAAGATTTCATTACAACACTGTTGGTAGTTTCGTAATATTGACAAAAAAATTAAAAGTATTATGGAATACTGGTTTTTAAATAACTGATTGATGTATGAAGTATAAACAAATAAATCTTTCTCCTTTTGTACATTCGCATACTGAAGACATTCTAGCCTGTAGGTAAAAGATCTATGTTTTCAAGTAAGAAAAGATAATATTAAGTTAAGGATACGTATTTTCTTTACAAGTTTTCACAAGCAATGCTTAAAATTATATTTAGAAATTTTTATGCTACACATCATTTTTTTTTATTTTATAAAGTCAAATTGATTTATGTATAGCATTTTATAAGCCATTTTTAGACACAGTTTAAAAATTTTGGAAACACGCAAAGCTTAAAATGTATTTTATATCACTTATAAAAACTTAGTTTTAATGTAAAAATAAATAATAAATAACAATTTAATGATCATTAAGAAAGTAAAGTAATCGTTTGTTTTTTTATTATTATTATTTTTGATTTTTAAAAGTTTCACGTTTTTATACCTTTTTCATTTCCTCAAATATACTTAGAAAAGTGAGTTATAAAAGTTCGATACGAAATGAGCTTTTGGTACTGTATTTTAACTGACTTTTCTATAATCGCTTATTTTCAACACAATTATCTTTGAGTTTGACTCTTTTTAATTTCGTTTTTATTTTATTTTCTTTTAGTATCTCTTATATTACTGAAAATCGAATAATAATACACAAATTGAATCAAAGTAGGTAGTCTTTGATTTAAAAATATATATTTTTATCTCCACATAATTTACTTTTGTTTTGTTAAGTTCAGATACAATATTAATTTAAAAATATTTTAAGAAAAACCTCTTTTGTGTTTAAAATGGAACGACATTATTTAAATTTTGTTATATGGAGATTTTATTTAGCTCCTAGCCTTAAAGAAATTTCATTTATTTATCATTTCGTTTGTTCAATAAAAAGCATTTACTTATTCTTCTTTTTTGCCTTCGGAGTCGAGAGGGTTCAAATTTGATATTTTCTCCACTGTAAGTTCTCTCCAATGGAATTACCTACTTGCAAGTAAGAAGAACTCGTAGGTTGCTTGTACGAGAGAAAAGTTGAACAGTTGTTCACTGTACTGTGCAAAGAAATCTTTGCAGGCGACAATCTCTGCAACAAGCTAAATAAATTGCCTTAGTAATACTTTAACCCTCCGTAAAGCGCGACTAGGCGCTCTGGACCATTTCGAGATTATTTTGCTAATATTTCACAATCTGATGGAAATATAGGGATGTGTCTTTGTGACATCTTAGAATGTTCTATTAACAATAATTTGTGAAAGTTGCATCTTGATAACTGTCGTAGTTTGTTAGTAAATGACGAGTATACAAGACAGAACGGCCAGGATGTAGCGCGCCCGCTCCTGTCCGTGTATATGCTAAATGTATAATCGGACTACAAATTGCTAAACTAAGTGTCAGAGCTTCTAGAAATTCGATTATAAGACATGAAGATAAAAAATTATTGAATAAAAAGAATAAATAATGTATTGGACAAATAAGTTAGCCCAGAAAAACAAAGGCCAATAATTGCCCGTAACTGGCGCTCTCTACGGACTTTTACAAAATTAAGATTGGGCACTTATGTTAATGCTCTTGGTTAGGTCGCATACCAAATCTTATAAAAATTGGTCAAGGGGTTTCTAAGATATTTACAAAATAATGTTTTGGAGCTTTTTTCGGAGGCTCCTATAGGCCCCCTAAAAATTTAAATTGAGGAAAACAAAAAAATAAGGGTATCCTAATTTTAAGTAAAGGACATGCCCCTGAAGTTTGTTCAAACATTTTATTAACACTGTATTCTTGAAAATTTTAATAATTAAATCTGGTCATGGTAAAAAGTATAATATATGCTATATGGGGCGGAAACATGAGAAATGACGAAAAGCACAAAGAGAGACTGGCAATGGTGGAAATGGATATTTTCAGAAGGAGCTGTCGCGTGTCGAGACTGGAAAGAGTAAGAAACGAAGAAATGAAAAGGAGAATGAAAATTGAAAAAACGGTGGTGGAGACAGTCGAAGAAAAGCAACTAAAATGGTTTAGGTATGTATAAGGATAAATATAACATAAGATGGCCAAAAAAAATAATGAGCTGGCAACCGACAGAAAGACGAAAACTGGACTGGTGGACTGGGCGTCCACCAGAAGAATGGAAAAAACAATTACATAAGAACATGAAAAGAAGAGAGTTAGAAGACAAACAATGGATAGATAAGGAGGAATGGAGAAGAGGATGCTAGAGGCGGCCAAGAATGCTGTAGAAAACTCGCCATGGTCTCGATTAAATTGTTTAATAGGGATTCCTATCTTTCTATTAGGAAAGATTTTGAGGCGTAAGACAGTCTATACTCCAAAAAAATAAATTTTCCAAGAACTACCCTAATATTCATATGTCCTATAATATTTGTCAAATTAATGTCGGTTCGTGTCACAAACGTTATCCTCATGATTAATAGCTATCATTGCATGTTGAATAATACATCTCGTATTTCTTACTTGAAAACGTGAATCTTTTACACAAAAAGTAGATAAATGAGAGTCTTCAATAGTCGATATATAAAATGCAGAAGGATTTTACATCAATCAGCTATTTAAAAATCAGTATTCAAGAGTATTTTATATAATTTTTTTCAAATTCATACACAGGTGTATACGAGGGTGTTCAAAAAGTATGTATGTAACAGCACTTCTCGATGGAGATTTTATAAATAATAAAATATACAGGGTGTTCCATTTATAAAAATTGCTTTTGACATCGTACTTTCAAAATAGATCACCCGGTATAAAAGATTTTAGTGTAAAAAAATGCGCAATTCAAAATGTAAATCAATATGTCCGAGCTTTTTTTCCAGATATTCAGCCGTGTGTTGTAAGCGAGCAGTTATAAAATAGCGTCAACGTTAAGTTTTTTTTCTTTCTTCAACACAATGCAAAAGACATATATCCATCTTCGTTTAACGACTTAACGTTGACGCTATTTATAACGGTCGCAAGCCAATATATGTAATTGATACATTCCATATCTTTCGAACAAACTGTATATTATAATTATAATTATAATCAAAAGAAGGAAATTAATTAATTAAAATCGAAAAGTCGATAAACTCAAATACCTATTGTATCGTGCAATTTTCCAATTTGAGAGTATTTTTAAACATTCTGTTTTTGAGCTTACTAAAGATTATGAATTTTCAGTATTTGTTTGTGAAAGCCACTTTAATGAATATTTAATAAATAATTTTACGTTAAGAAATAAATTTCTATAAAATTATTTAGAGATCTTCCTGAATATAAAATCTTACAAAAAAAATCCTTTCATATTAAAAAAAAACCTTCAGAGAAAAAAATACTCAAAAGATTTAATAAATGAGAAACATTTATATTTCGAGAACATACAGAACTTCAATAATGTGAAATTAATATCAACGACGTATCATCAATACATAGTAGGCATTGACTAAAAAAAGAGCATCAAAAAGTGACTTGAAAACATAAATGGTCTCTTCAATTCCAATATTTCTAATTAACGTTAAAAGGGCTATTCACAAATTGGGTTTTTTCTTCAAATAAATCAAATATGAGGGCCAAACTATATTTACTGAGAATTGTTAATATCGTTAATATTTTATAAGATTTTCTTTTAAATACAGGGTGAACCATAAAAGTTGTAGCCCCTGACGAATTTTTACTGCAACTCGGACAGAATATATCGTTACAGTCTAGATCTAAATAGTTATAATGTGATTAAGCAAAAAACAGGTCAGTGTAGGTAAAAGTGTCAAATTATAATTGACATTGACATATAATGACATTTACTGAGTAACTTGACTCATCATCGCCCAGCCCAAACCGCTGGCCCTACAATGTTGACATTCGCAGAGTATATTTCTTTTATGACGTAAGCTCCTGATAAGAAGGTATTTTTTGAAATTCCACTCCTGAAGGAATATACAGGGTGTTGAAAGTTGAAAAAGTTTTCTTTACCAAGCCCAAACCGCTGGTTCTAGAAACACAAAATTTTGTCAAATTCCTTTGACGATATATATGCAGACACTTATTCAAGGATTTTTTGATATTTGCCTCCTGAAGGGTTGTTCAAGGTGTTCATATCTCTATACAGTGTAAGGAAGCATTGGAATATTGTCGTTCCCGATAGGAATATCAAAAAACGGTTGGATACATCATTAATTTATTTCAAAACAAACATTTTCCGACGATTTTTATTTTTCTACCCCTTACCCCTTTTCGAGCAATGACGTCATCGGGATGACTTTTTAAACGACAATTTATTTTTTCTTTCTATTCAGAAACGGATAGTACATTTTTTTATCTTTACAATTCTATAAAATGATTTTTTTAAATGAATTCCACCTGTCTTCCATATTGAAGACATATACAAGGTGTTGAAAAGTTTTATGGTATTCTTTAACAATAGATAGGTACATAAACAGGAATAAATACAGCCAAATATCGTTATTTAGCTGGGCTTCCACTAGATGAGCATATCGATCGCACCATTTCTAGATTATGCTTAATACCTCTGAGATATCTTTTGCTGTAACATTTAGGTACTCCTTTTTGATTCTAGAGTCTGGTAAAAATAATGTAATTATACAGGGTATTTCAAAAAACAGCAGTCGTCAACGGCTTAAGGCAGAAAGTACATCCAAAACTAAGTTAAACAGTCCCTCGCAGAAAACTACCAAAAATGGTTGCCAGACCTGATATTTTTGGAAACGATCAGCTCATCTTTAAATTTTTGCCGTTCATAAGACCTCCTACTTAAAATATAAGGCCCTGTAGAAAAAAGAGAAAATAGGGAAGAAGCTAAATCACAGAAAAGAATCAAAACTCAGACAAAGAAGAATTTAAAAAAAGTAAAAGTATTTAAAAACTTCCAAGACGAGGATTTCCATTTTAGTAGATACGAACAAAAATTGCATATCTTGATAATAACTAAAGTATTTTACATTTTAAGTTAAGACTTAAAGTCCTTTGTAAGTGTCGTAAAAAGGATATAGAAACTTAAATTTAACTATTCAGTTTGAGTTTGCAAGGGCGAAATTGAGAGCAAACATCGAGTATAAAAGAAAACAACATTTTGAAAATAAGACAGCTTTTTTTTCTGCATTCATAATTTATTAAAAGAACTCAAAAGTTATCCTTATCAGACTTACCAAGTCAGTGTAATCATTCATTTTATTATTCAAAAGTTTAAAACGTTAAAGTTACTTCATCATTTGAATCACAAAAGTTTATTTTATAAAAGTATGCTTTGGAAAGCAACATATTCCTTAATTTATAAAGCAAGCACAATTTTTGTTAAAAGAAGTAAATAATTCGATTACGTTGTACCTACAAACACTTTCAAATCGAAGTTTGAAATGTTGTACGTAGTAAGCTCGGTAAGAGCATTATTTATGCATTCGCAGGTTTTAGTTGAAAACTGCTTCTAATATATTCGCTAAAATGCTTTTACGATGAACATTTTTGAAAACTATTAAAAATATTTTAAATATGAATAAAATTTAAATTTGAAATTAATTTTAAAAATAGTACACCTTCGTGTCATGTCCTCATATCCCTACATTTTAATACAAAATTTTAATAAAAATATCGTTTTAAATTTATATCAACTTTTTTATATTATTTTATTTAAATTAACTTTTGTTTCAATTTTGCGTTCAAACTTGAAACCATTTACATTGATCAAAAAAAGTTATATCTTTTGCAAATCTTATTACTTTTAGTACCAATGTTTTTTTTTCAAATACCTTCCCGATTCTACCAGGCAAAAGCTTATTTTTATTTTCCTTCAATAGCCACTTTTTATTACTCTTTTGTTATCTTTATAAATTTTCAATACCTTCCCTTTGTTTTTATACCAAAATTTTCCTAAGTAAGTACTTTTTTATTTTTTTTAAATGTTGCCTTACAGACGTCACCGTTTCCGAAAGAAACTAAAAAGTATACATAAAACTTCAAAGGAATGACCAGAGATAGAGATGGGGCTCTTTAGGCACCAGAAAATGAAATTTCCGTCTAAGGGTGATTTACATTTTTAACTTTTTCCAATCCAAGAAAAAGTTGTTATAATCGAGAAAAAAAAATAATAATAAAAAAATTTGTTTTTTCCCTTATAGACTAGGCGCAAAAGTTAAAGTATTTTATACAAGCGGCATTTCATATAACATTTTGGTAACCGATGTTTTCCCAGTATTTCAACCCTGCTGAATACGAAAATTGCGGTTATCAAAACGAAATCTTAACCGGAAGCGTGATATTCAAGATGACACCCAAGATGTCAGCTTTGTTATTTTTGATGGAATCATTATGGACAATTAAGACAAATATTTTTATTGGTTCGGATAGATAATTTTATACCCTACAATTTTTATTAGAAGTAAAATTATCTTCAGATCACTCCTAAAAGAGCTAGAGTCGATAAAAGCACCAGTGTTGTATAAACCGTCTTAATACATAAAGCAGTATATGGAAGCATCTTGGTGAGTTCAGCGAGGTAGCTTTCCCCGTATCCAGCTAGGATGTATCTGTTAAAACATGATCAGAGCAAATCAAGTCCATAAAAGTCCATCATAAAGAGGATATTGCATCTTCTGTTTTGACAACACACGGTGCTTCTCCCGATTCTCTAGACCCTTAAAGAGTGATTTTACTGTAATTTTTTGTAGACCATAAAATTATCTATCCGAGCTAACAAAAATATTTGTCTTAATTGCCATAATAATTAATCCATCAAAATAAATAAAAAGAGCAAACATGTATATTACGACGATTTTTACGCACACGATGTCTTTAGCTGGCTTTCGCTCCTTAATAAGCAATCTTACGGTACTTTTACATTTAATAATAATTGTAGAGAACCTTGTATATCTAATTCAATCAAAACAGTTGTCCAAGTTTCAATAATAATTCTTCCATCCAAATAAATCTTAATTAATAAAGCAGATAACCTAGTCGCCATCTTGAATATCGCGCTTCCAGTTTAAATTTCACTGTGGGTAACCGCAATTTTTGGATTCAGGGGGGTCGAAATATTGGGAAAACATCGGTTACCAAAATTCCTCTAGCATTTCGATACTGGGATTTTGTTCCAATTTCACGGTGCTTCTTCCGACTGTAGCTCCTTAAGGAGTGATCTGAAGATAGTTATACCTCTAATAAAAATTGTAGAGTATAAAATTATCTATCCGAACCAATAAAAATATTTGTCTTAATTGCCCATAATGCTTCCATCAAAAATAACAAAGCTGACATCTTGGGTGTCACCTTGAATATCACGCTTCCGGTTAAGATTTCGCTTTGATAACCGCAATTTTCGTATTCAGCAGGGTTGAAATACTGGGAAAACATCGGTTACCAAAATGTTATATGAAATGCCGCTTGTATGGTTAAGGATACGTTTTTTCCGATAACAGTCCTAGTCTATTATAACTTGGCTAGTAATTATTATTACAAAAATTTCAAAACGGCATTGTACAGCCAAAATATAAGGCTTTCGTCCTAAACAAGTCGATTTTCAAAATTGTTTCAAAATTGCCTACCTTTAAGGGGTCAAATTAGGTCAAAAACTATTTTCGGTTAACAAAACGCTTCCGGTTAAACCAGAAATTACAAAAATATCAAAACTTCTAGGAACACCCTGTATATTTATAAATATTTTGAAAGCTCGTAAAATTAGCTATTACACGATACCAAACACTTTATATTTTATTAAAATATAATAATTATAAAAATTATAAAAAAATATAAGTAATTTTTTAAATATTTTATACCTAAAAATTCTGCTTTCACACAGAAGAAGTCCCAAGTTCAATCCTTGACGAAATCAATTTAAAAAAAAAATTTTTTTAAACAAATTTAGTACAAAATTACAAGATTTGACTGACGGAAAAAGTTCCTCGTATGGCCATATCCGTTGTTTTTTTACTTAAGAAGGAGATGTTTAAGCAATCTAGAAGATCTCTAGGTAATCGACAGCTTACGCAATTACACAAAAAATATAATTGTGGCCATTACAGCACTTTTTCGTACCTATTCAAAAATATACGCTGTCCCTATTTTAAATAAATTTTCTTTAAATAAATTATTTAAAAAGGTGACACTCGAATCTGTTTACTTGGGATGTCACACCAAGTCATAACTCATAAGTCAAGTCATAAGACTCGAGACAGTCGGTGCTACAAATAATTAATTATTCCAAACTTAATTTGAACTAATATTGCCAATCATTAGAAGACGTCTTAATTACATTAAGGTTATTAGTTTGATCATTAATCTATGATATCAGTTAATTTAAATTAAGTTGATAGTAGGTAAAGAATGTTTCTCAAACAGGGCATGAAGCTGCATAAATCATTAAAATTTATTATGTGCAGTAGGTAGGTAAATGCAGTTTAGAATTTCCTATTACAATCACATTCTCGAAATTTCAAATTTTGATTAATTAAATGTTCTACTGTAATTTGTGAAACCTCCTAATATTTCTTATTCAAGGATATCATTTTAAGATTAATTATTGTTTGGTTCATGTTTACAAATTCTTGTCAGCAATAAATTGACTATTATCTAACAAGGTAGTTCAAAATCAAACAATGTAACTAATAAATTTAGTAATATGTCCAGATTTCAATTATACGAAAAGAAAATCTAACTATTTATTTAACGTTATTGCCATTATTTTCATTCTATTCGTTTAAAAAATAGAAAAATGCGGAAACAGTACAATTTTTTTAAAACTTCCAACAAAAAATCCAATTTTCTTTTTAAAACTTAAAAAAACTAAATTCAAACGTTAAAGATTTCAAATTTTAAATAATGTATTAGTGCCGCCACCTATGATGTAAATCATCAACTTAAAAATTTACGTTTGGCTTTATTGGCGCCACAGTGGCACTTGGCACTTCTTTTGTGCCCAAGAAATCATAATACTGAAACAATTAAAATGCAATACTGCATGTACTAAGTTTATAAATTAATTAAATAAAACCATGAAGCAGTTAAATAAAAAAATTACAGGTTTCTGTAATTCAAATTGATTTTTCCATAAAATTACAAAATTTGAGAATTAAAGTTTCCTTTTTATCGAATTTAGCTAAAGTGCGAGATAATTTGTGTAGCAAAATGCATGTTCTATTTAAAATAATTTAAAATTAGATGTAAAACAAAAATAGTATTAAATAATTCTTTAGTTTTGAACACGAGTTATAAAATTTTAATATTCCTAAAAATAACCTTGAAGATTGAACTTCCTGTTTTTTGTAAATTATTTATTAAATTCGTTATCCATTGAATACAATTGATAAGAATATTATTTACGATTTAACTTTAAGACGTATCACTAACAATTTCTATAAATAATAACAACAATTAGTAGAATATTATTGTATTTGTTTCTATCAAACCATCTAGGCTTACAGATTTCAATTTATCTTAGTTTTGGTAGATTTTTAACAGTTATTGAAATGTCCAATAATTAAACAACTTAAAAAATTACGTGACAAACTAGAAAGCGCAAACACCCGATTAAGTGTTTCGATAGCACTAAATTGTTAAAGAAACTAATTTTCCTTTTCTTTAACATCTTTCGGCTTATCGTCTTCCTTTTTTTTGCCCACTTCTTCTTTGGAAGCTTCATCAAAGTTTTCAACTAAATCGGGTACATCCTCTTCATCATCTGGCACAATTTTACCGACACCTGCGCTGGCGACCGAACTAGCTAAGCGTTTCAGTTGATTAAGTCCCTCCGGACCTAACTGGTTCAAAATACCTGGCAACATTTCGGTTATTTGTTTATTTTCACCATGACCTGTAATGGCAAATGTGTTTGCTGCAAGAGATGCTTGAGCTTTCGGGTTATTGAAATGTATTACGGTTCCATCGTCCTTAATCATGTTTACTTCTTCGATGCCTGGTATTGTATTAACGGATAATTTTTTAAGTGATGACTGAAGTTTTTTGTCATCTGTTGCTTGTGTTGAGTGCACGACCTTCTTCTTACGTCTAGGAGTACCTTTACCACCAATTCTCACTTGTGCTTGTAACTTCTTTAATTTCTCGCTGTTCATTTTATAAAATATAATACGTCAACTCGCTACAATACTATGAATAATCAACTAATCGTTTTAATTTGCAATTATTAAACTTTGCATCTATGGACACTTTATAAATTTACACAACTTCACATGTGCTTACTAACCGGTTAATAAAAGAGAACGAGAAGATGGTGCACTTCCGCTTTTTAGGTTAATTTCGCTTGTTTGACTTCGAGCGCGTAATTCAAAATAGTCCAAGATTTTTAATAAATTCTCACAAAATAAGTAACGTTATTTTAATATAAAATGTATATTATATAATATAATTAAAATAATTACATAATAAATTACAATTTACAGCTTTACATCCACTTCTTTTTTTCCCGCTTATTTGTCTGCATTTGAATTTGTTTTTTTAGAATTAATTGGAATTCGTCATAAACCATAATTTTTTGACACTGTTGAGGTAGACATATACACTCATTACCTTCAACTTCTGGTTGGGGCTGCAGTGGTGTTATTTTAATATTTTCTTCCAGTTCCTACAAAAAATTAAAGTATTGTTGGTCGACGAACTCGTTAAAGACTGTACCTGAATTGACGGTACGTCCAATTTAGGCACCGATACTCGAAATTTATTTTCACAAAATAATTCGTATTGTTCGTTAATTTTTTCTTTGCAATTTTTAAAACATTCGAGAGCGACGTTAAATTCCGTTTGCACATTTAATAACTTTTCTTGTTGTAATACAACATCTGTTTGACTAGTTTTTAAATTTTTCAAGCATAAGTTTTCTAAATCAGTTTGAACTACATTACAATCATTATCCAATTCTTGTTTTTGAAATAATCTTTGCATTTGGGCCTAAAACTTAAAAAATAAAACACCTTGAACATTCCACGCTATTCATACCTTTTGATAATCAATTTGTCGATTTTCCAAAACTTCGACAAGCTTTTGTAAAACATTTACTTCTGTAACATAGCTCTCCTTCATTAGTCTCGCATTATCTTCACTTGTATCTAACAACTCTTTTAATTCATTATATCTGGAATTTTCATCATTTGTAAACATTTCCCAAGCTTCTTCTTGTGAAGGCATAAAATCTGGTAATAGTGATTCTTCTAGAATTATATCATGCACGGGACTTCTTGTAGTACTAGCATTTGATCTTCGTCGGCTTGGTGATTTCTTCATTATAATACTACTTCCTTTAGAACGTCTTATTTGTGCACCATGGTCTGATGATTTTGAAGTTCCTAAAAGTTACTAATATAGCACTATTTTAAAGAACCAAAGCTTAACATACTTGGTTTATCTTTAACACTTTGTTTCAATAATTTACTTTTTGCTACACTTTCGTGATTAGATTTTGAATCACTCTTACTACCTTTTCTAGAACTCTACAAAATACGCTTTTATTTAAATAAAAATAAAATGTAATTCTCACTTTGGTAGATTTAACACTTTCAGCTTTAGAAGAGGTTCGTCTAAGACTATTTAAAGCATCTTCATATGCTTGAGCATACGCAGCTTTAATACTTTCATCTTTTTCAATTTGTAAATTTTCATGCAAATTTCGAAACACTTTTAATGCAATATCAGCATCTGTTACATTAATCAAAACTATTTCATCTGTCTTATTTTCTAAATACTCTTGAGCAACATTTTGCATATGTTTGATACGATCTTGTGTTAAATTTGTTGATAAACCATCATTCATTAACATCATATTTAAATCTCTTTCTTTATAACAATCTATTAATTGTTGCTGAAATAAAAAATAAAATAAGAATAATTGAGAAGTTTGCGTAATTACATATAAAATGGGATCTTTGGGTTCTTCGGTAAATCGTATGTAATTTTCTTGAAGTCTCTGAGGTTTAAGACACCTAACAAATTGTCCAAAACGAAGCATCGACAATGTATTCACTAAATTTTCTCTATCTGTTCTAATGTGGCCAATAAAGCTAAACAATAAACGTTTTAAATATATTTAAAAAATGAAATAAATTGAACACACCGTAGAATACTATGGCTATTTAAGGAATCCGCTAAATATAATATTAAAATATTTAATTTCTTTTTCACGTGAATCTCTTTGGAATTATTTTGATTTAAAATTAAAATAAACTGCTCCAGTTGTGATTTTGCTAAGTTTGCATTTCCTAAATCACCAATATTTTTATGTAAAGATGATGGGTTACCCGATGAATCAACTCCTGCTAAATCTACAATGTGGATCTAAAATATATAAATTAAATTTCCTTCTTTACACTGGTGTTCTTTACTTTTGACGATGTAATAGTTGGATCAGTTGAATTAACAGGTTTCGTTGTTACGTGAATGGTAAGCACTCCATTCGATAAATGGCTCTGAGGAACGGTTTTTGAAAATTTTCTTCGTCCTTCAGCTAGAGAAGTATTATTTAGGTATAATTTTTCTAAATCATAAATATACACCTTTAAACAGCAGCTTTAAGGCAGAGTATTCGTCTGCTATTTTGATTTTGGTAACATGCTTTAAGCTATGCGAATCGAGAGCAGTGTTTAAATTTAATAAATCTGTTAAAATTTCCTTGTTTGTTTCAATATAAGATATTTCAAAAACTACTTTTAGTTTTTGCTTTACAGATTCTTTTTTAGCAAATAAATCACTTATGAGTCTCGGTGCAATTCCTCGATCCTAAGAAATATTAGCTACTGAAAAATGATTTACATTGAAAGTTATTACAACGTACAACAAAAGTATTAAGCAGAGCACTAGTTGTTAAACTTTTACCGCTGCCAGTTTGTCCGTAAGCTATTATTACAACATTACATCCCGAAACAGCTCTATAAAAAAAACTTTTGTTAATATCACAAAGATGTAAATATACAATTTACTTGTCTATAACATTCGGCATAATAGTTTTATAAATTTCATATTGGGTGTTATTGTAAAACGCTCCATCAGTATCATATTTCCAATAACTTGGAGTGGGACTTGAATCTTGCATGAATCTTACAAAAATGGTTTTCATATTACTTAAAATTTTTACGTACTCCCATTGCATTTTTAAGGCCGGTACTATTCTAAAAAATATTCTAAAATTTTCTTTTTGCAGGTTTACAGGTTCCTCCATGTTGTATAAGTATTGTAAGTATTTTTGTTAGTTAAGTGAAGTTTCTTGATGTCATTCAGTTTCAGTTTGACGTAACATTACTATTTAACGCTAAATATTGTGTTAATCAACTTCACATTAAATTAAAACGACAGAACTTTAAAATAATATCATATTCAAGCTAAATTTTCGAAAGCACCGTACAAACCGTAAATTTGTAAGCATTAAATTTAAAAATATAGTGCTGCCATCTATTGAATGAAATCAAAAAATTTCTTCAATTTTGAAAATTAAAAGTAAAATCAAAACGTAAAATATGTCAAACGGTATCAATTCTGGGAAAAAAATATGATTTTTATTAAAGTAACCTAATTATAATTTACATTCAATTTATTTAACTGAACTAACTTTTGCGCTGACGTAAATCAGGTTCAAATATCCCTCAAAAAAATGGCAGATTCCAAATCGTCTCCGGTTTATATTGAAGATGAATATGGACGTAAATGGGATAGATGCCTTACGGATGCCTTAATAAAATTTGGTAAGTAAAATTAGGAAGAATTTCGTAAATAATGAATATTTAAATAAAGCCAAATTAGAGATTATTTTGTTATGTCACAATGATAACCTCAAATCTAATAAAAATCTTTATTTTAGGTGGTGGCTTTATATTGGGTAGTGTTTTCTCTTTAATGTTTTTTAAAAAACGAAAGTGGCCAATGATATTAGGTGGAGGATTTGGCATAGGAATGGCATATTCAAACTGTGAGCGAGATGTTAATAATTTACTTGAAGCTGCGGAGAGAGAAAAGTTCAAGTGTTGAGCAACTCTTAAAAAATTTTTAGCATCAATTATTAGAAGAACTTATTATAAAATGTATTTAATAGTTATGCATTTTTAATCAATCATAAATTATAATTTACGATCAAACTGTAAATAATAAATTAAAGCTTCTGTTATTTGCTTTTAAATCAAAGTGAGGTTTTAGAAACAATTTTTAGTTAAATTTGCTTGAAAAGTCGATAACCAAGAACTGCTAAATTTGCAGGTTTTCAAATTTAATTTTTTTAGTAAAGGACATCATGTGCAATTATATAATAACAGTTTATTAATAATTTATAGTATGCTACATGACTAGAATACATTTGCAATACTGAACAATATAAACATTAACAGGTATAACTTTGGCTTTAATTAGCAAAGCTTTGACTACTACACTGATACAGTTTGTATAAAAAGTTTATCCTAATTTAACATAAATAAGGTATAAAACAATATCACAACCACACTTACAGAAAAACCTCACAGTTATAAAATACAATAGGAACACAATATGATGTACTTCTAATAAAATACACTTAACAAAAAATGTTTAAAAACTTGATAGACAATCCACAAACGGCTTAAAATATATCAGCGTAGCGTCGGTTTTTATGGCAGCAAGCTCAATAAAATTGCAGATATAAAAAGTACTATTTGTGATTTACCTACTGAATTAAGAGTGATTGAAGATATGTAAAATTTAAAATAAATTGAAATGTAACGTTTGAAAATTCAGCAACAACTATTACTTTCCATTTTGACTCAAAAACGAATTTTAATCATTACGCTTACATCAAGTCATTCTTCACAATAACCTATTGAATAGTAAATGATAAATTTTAAAATGTAAACTATATACAAATTAGCTATACAGTGTGCACCAAGAATTAATCGTCTTTAGTATCAGAAGCGTTACATCAAAATTGGTACGAAAACAATAACTACCGCACAATTTTTAGCACACTCTGTAATTTATTTTCTTCTAAATTTACCATTATAAAATTCTAGTCAAATAAACTTTATATTACAAATTATACTGAACACTGTAAATATTTATAAAAGATCAAAAAGTGATAACTTGCTTTACCTTTAACTACTGTTACTATTTCATAACTAACAAATTATTTATTTGGAAATTCTGGCCAATAATTAACGTGATAACGTTGAGTTGAACCTTCAAATAAACGATCTAACCAATTTGAAAGTCCATCCAATAAGTTACCTTCCAATAAAATATCATCGTCCGATTCAGAACTCGAAGTATCAAAACCAATAAAAGCTGCAGCTTCGCAATCTTTAATTTTGTTCGCTTTATTTACTTTATTTATCTATAAATAATTTCGTTTTAATAATCAAATAATCGAACAAAATTTTTGAAAAATAAAACCAATAATGTTTAAAGTATAACTTACTTGTTTACGACGTTTAGCTTCGGGATGTTTTGCGTGAAACATACAAAAGTACTTCCTGTAACCATTAACAGATAAAACAGTTCCCACACAATTACGTGGATTAATATTCAGTTCCATATCTTCCGCAAAAGACAAGTGCAACAACTCTTTGTACCAACTTAATCCTCGTTCAACGTACATATAAGTAAACATCAAAGTTTTATTTCTAAAAAACAAGTTTGTGAATGCAAGAACTATCAAACTATAATATCTTACTTTCTATAAGGCCATAATGCTTTATGAAACGGAGGTATAAGTTGCTGACGAGACTGCATGTCTAGCACTAATATAATAGTACGACAACCAGGCTTTAAAAGTCGAACTAAACCATTGTATTTTTCAGAACGCAACTCGTGTAATTTCAGTTCCGGTTGATAACTACTAACAGCATCAGTGTTATTATTCTTACGTTTATTATTTTGCTCCTTAATACTTTCTTCTTCAACTCGACTATAATCGACAGTTGTTAAGTAATATTTAATAAAATTAAAGATACACTTACACCAAATAAGCCATAAAATAACCAACACCGACGATGAAAACTAAAGTACCGAGTATCGACAAAGCTGGTAGTATTTGGTCTTTGCTTAAACTCTCATAAAACCTTTCGCTGTAAATTAATAGTTTTGAAATAATACGACCAATTATTCCTTTTGCATGTTCATCAAATAAGTCCTTAAATGAGTATTTTATTAAAGTTGGTTAAAATTATTTCGATGTACAAACCTTAACAAACGCTTCATAAGACAGTGCTTCAGATGATCTTAATAAACGACTAATGGTATTTTCGAGCTTATCGACTGTATCATTTAAATTCTCCTCAATTTCCCACTTACTTGTTAACCATTCGTATTTAACGTGAGATGTATCTCGCCTC
The DNA here is from genome assembly GCA_963924605.1 of Malthinus seriepunctatus. Lineage (NCBI taxonomy): Eukaryota > Metazoa > Arthropoda > Insecta > Coleoptera > Cantharidae > Malthinus > Malthinus seriepunctatus. The sequence goes on along the minus strand of OZ004602.1, from coordinate 19,553,318 downwards.
CAAATTATTACAACTTTTAACAAAGGTTCAACTTTTTCACCCTCTGAAAATTAAAATTTTAAGTCGAATAATTTTTATATGTTTAAAAAATTACCTGGAGTTAACGAATTTACAAATTCTGTTTGTTTATCATGATAAATATAAGCGAATCGTACTCTTTTCAAACTGTAAGGTGACGATTGGGCATAATGTCTAAATGATTGACGATGCGGGTCGTGATCACTAGACGCAGCAGTTACTAATATCACACACAAACGTTTTCTTGGTTTGTTCCACTCACAAGGGCATAGAGATTCCAATACGCTCTAAAATTTGTAATTCAACTTACTAATTTTCGCTCAATTTCACTCTTACCTGTGATGATAACCGTGGAAGTGCAAGATATTGATTGGAAGAAATAATATGATGTAGAGTTTGAGTTGGAATTTCTTTCATACTAACACTTGCAATTGGTTGACTTGTGTTTTCGTTAAATAAAAGTACCGTGTCCATATCGATAGGAACTTGATAATCTTTGTGTACGTTTGACGAATTTACAAAACTAAAACGACTTTATCAGTTTTAATCTTTTACTATTTTTTAAATCTTACCCAAAAGTTACCCGGCTTCGAAAATGGTAAGCAGTTATTAAATATCGCAACCTTACATTTTGTCTCGGCTCAAAAATCAAGCCTCTTACTTTATTATCTTCCCAACCGTTCAAAAATTCTTCAATATTATTGTCACGCACAGTTGTTACTAATTTATAAGGTAAATGGTTCCGCACAAATTCTAATGAAAAAAAATTTAATTCAAAACGTTTTGATAACTCGGAAACTTACCAATTATTTTTGAGACACTAGTGATTGTTTCCTTATAAACAAAAGTATTCCCATCAAGCAGTAACGTGAGTCCGGGCAAAGATCTTGTACCTAAACGTTTTGCTAAGCTTGTTTCGTGAGCCGAATGAACTGTGGCAAATTCAACACCGAGGGGTTCTAAATGGTCCATTAGTTTACGAAAATATGGAGCAGTTTGTAAACATGCAAAGCACCAATCGGTGTACAACAAAATTAAATAAGGAGTATGAGCACTTTTTGGAATCATAATTTTATCAAATTGTCTTGAATAAAATAATTATTTAGAATTAAAAACACAAAGTTAAAGATACTTATTACCTTGTACTAATAGAAAGGCGATGAAAAAATGTAATGTCATTCTCTTGAAAGTTAAAGTAAGCATTACTAAATATATCTTCAAACGGATGATTGTAAAATTTAGAATATTCGTATCGTTCTTTATATGTATCATCAGTAATACCCTTTTGATCATACATTAATCGTCTTTCAGGATCTGAAAGTAATTCGTAAGCTTGTTTTATTTGAACAAACTTATTTTGTGCTTCGGGATCATTCGATTTATCGGGATGCCTAAAAATTCTTTTTTAAAGCAAAAACCATTTAAAATAAAATAAGCTTACCATTCTTTAGCTAACTGTTTATAAACTTTACGTATTTCTTGAGTGGTTGCCTTTTTTGAAACGCCCAAAATTTCATAAGGGTCTTGAAGATCAGCAAATGATGTTAAAAATACTAAATTAAAACTAATAAACAACCACAAAAGCTTCATTTGGATGGTTAATTCATTACGTTATGCAGAAGAAATAAATATTTTTAGAAATATCTGCATTTTATTTTAAAAATTTGCTAAATACAAGTAGCTGTCAAAACTAATAGGCATGCTGTCAAAAACTAGGAATTTTAAATTGACAGCTTCAAAGTTCTGTATTTTATTTAAATTTAAGCTAAAGTATTTAAAATAATCCGGTTTTTCAAATTAAAATAACTATTTATGTTATTTTTAAACAACTCCTGAATTTTGCTATCGATTTATCCATTTATAATTTATCTAAGTCTACAACCAATTTGGTTCTGATCCGTAATAATATTTATTGATTGTATCTCGTCTTGATAAGCAACAAGAACGAAGTTTAAAATTATCTAAATTACTAATCGCTAAAATGAATGCTGCAATTAATATTGGTGTTGAAGACATGACAGCTACTATAGTTCGTTATGGCTTATATCTCGGAGCTCTTTTTCAAATTGTTTGCCTAATTGCTTGCATCGTTTTACCAGAATCACCGGATGATCATACAAATTGGAGCACTAAAGTATGTATTTGAATTACAAAAATATTTTTATACTGTAATTTAAAATAATAGGGTGATAGTGAAGATGAAAGCTCAGAACAAAGCACACCGCAAAATACACCTCGTCGGCCACATTACAGAAATAGAAAGCAAGAAAAAAAGAAACGGCGTTAATTTTAGAATGATAGTACAGAAGTTACATTTTTTTTAACTTATCAAGGTCTTATGTTAATTTAACGTTATAGAAGTCCAGGAGAGTTTTTGAGCACAAACTAGAAAATTTTGTTTATGTTAATTACGATATTATAAATTATAAGTATCTATTCTGAAAGATAATGTATTAATTCTTTAATATTTAAATATAATACTACAGCTTGCAAGTATTTTAAGCATAACATTATTACATATTTAAAAAAAAATAAAATCACAATATTCTATAAAATCTCTTAGTTATAAATTATATACACTTAATACTAGAAGATTCCCAAAAAAGCCGTATGTCGTAAAATCCATATACTTTGCTTTGCTAAAATCAATTATTTTGTTTCACACAATGTGAAGAGTTCTTTGAAATTTAATAATTTAAGGCCACTTGTATGAAAATTAAAGTAACTACAATATGCAACACAAAAGGAATTGATTTTGATCATTGGTCAGTAACAAAAAAAATCCTTTCTTATTCTCTCAAATTAGTTCCTTGTCAGTTTGTTTTTATCAAAAATGTTAACTTTTATTATGCCTAATTTAGCCAACATTCATCACGCGAAGCAATTCAAAGTAACTTATTCAAATAATTACGATTTTAAAGCAGCCAATCGACTTTGCATTTCCTCCAACTCTTCTTCATTTTCTTCTTCGGTTACAGGTGCAGGCGTACTGGCAGCCTCAGCAACTGGAGGTGCTGGTGCTTCGCCTAATTTACCTTCGGTTAACTCCCACAAAACTTTATCAACTTCAGTTTGTGCCGCATCTTCCATTTCTTCACTATCATCCTCCATCACATCCATAGTTTCATCTAACATTTCTTCAATAATACCAGCTTTCATCATTTCTTTAGACATTTCTTGCATCGTTCGTGACACTTCTGGTATACGAATTAACTGCTGCATACCTTGCATAACTTCGGTAGACTTTGATAACGCTCCAGCTACCCTTAATGTAGCTACAAAATAAATTTAATATAAAGTTCCAAAAATAGCAGGACTGTACATACCCAACTGATTTTTCATTTGTAACTGTACTGAATTTAAATGTGCTTTTGAGGTATAAATTTTAGTAACTGCTTTTCTAGCCCTTATAACTTCTTTTGCTAAAATTGTACAAGTTTCACGATCACTCTTTTTAGCTGCATCTTTGAGGGAGCGTTTAACCTTTTCTTCTTCTCTTTGAATAGCTACGAAATTTATCAGTTAAGGTTTAAAATAATGGTTAAAATAGATAGGAAGTTACCTCTAATTTGTCTGTCGAGCTGATATCCTTCTTTGCGTAATTTGTGTGACCATTCATTTACCTAAAATAATTAAGTTAACCTTAAACTTTAAAATAATTGTTACTGATTGGCATAATTAAATAATTACCAGTTCTTTTGGTGTTCTTTCTGGCGTTTTCCCAAATAAACCCATTGTTTATCAATAATTTTAATTTACAAGGTTTTGGGCGAAATTTATAAATTATGACAGATCGAGCTTGAAAGTGACAGATGATGTCATTATTGGGTAATTGATATGTGGTCGGTTCACAAATCGCAGCAAATAATTAAATTTTTTTTTTTAATTCTTTATTCAATATTTTAATAAATAATTCTAACAAGTATTGTTGATAATAGTTATATTATGCCTCATATTTTTATTATTTTGATTCTATTAATTTTATAATAATAATAACTTTTGTGATTATTAAAACGCCTGCGTTATAGGCAAACAACCACACATGTAACAATGTTTTGCAACCCAACTTTCCTTGTAATTTAATAAAATTCTCCGAGACGAGAAAGTTGCGCAGCTTGAAAAAACTGACAAAATAATGCAAAATTCCCACAAATTGACAGTTGTTTTTGGTAGTTTAAAAATGGCGAAGAAGACTGTGACATTTCTCTTTGAAATTTATTAATTTTTACTTGTAATTATTTACTCAGTGATACATATTTAATTCCTGTACTTGTTTAGTGTAATTTAGTTAGGTGAGTAAGCATTTTCTATTATTTAACAATAAGGAAATTATTATGATTTTCACTTTTAGTACTACTTGTGCTAATGCTAATTTTGAGTGCATGTATTTTGTATATTAATTATGTAATTTAAGTGCATTAAAATTGTTTTGTATTTGTGCCCTTTTGAGTGTAATTCATCAAATAATCAAAGTAAGCTAAATTTTAAATAATCAATTTCGTTTTGTATTGTTTGGTTTTTGTTTATTGTTAATTAACTATTTCAAGTTCATTTACACTTATTGTAATTGCATATTGCCAGTGCGTAAAAATATAAATCGGTTCTAATAAAAATTGTGGAAGATCTAAAATCAGTGGCGTAGTATCTTTTTGGTTCATTCACCATTTTGTACTCTTCCTTGTTCTTCGGGGATTCAATAAGTAAGTGGGCGGGTTATAATAACAAAATAAAGACGAAGGAATTTCTAATAATTTTTTTAAGGTTAGAATATTTTAAATGGATTATTCAATAATAAACGTAAAATAATAGGAGTAAATATTATTATTAATGAATATTCATAATTTATTCATCTCATTAACAATTAATTACTAATGCTTAATTACGTTACAAATTAACGTAATAAACGTACCCATTTAATTTATTTTATTATAAAAACTTAAAATCGCATAAATTGTTAAGTTTGAATTAATTTAGAAAATTATTAATTTTAACTTCCTGCTGCTAATTTTTATAGTAACCTTTAATTATCACTCACTAATGTAGTGTCGATGAGTCGTGATGAGTTCAATTTACATTAATTCATTAATTGTAATTTTTGCAAGTTACGCCACTGGATGTTGGATTGTATGCCCATTGTACTTATCACTTCTTTGTAATTAGGTCAATTCGTCTCAATGCAAACAGTGATAAGTTAAATACATTGTTGTAAGCTTGCAAATAAGTTATTTTTATTATTGAGATTGGGGATTCTAGTCTGTTAGCGGACACGAACCCGCTACTTCGACGATGCTAATCTAGAGCGCTTAGAAACCACCGTTTTCTAAATTTAAAAAATGGAATCGAAGTACAGTTTTTAGTAATTAATCATCAATTAGAATTAGATAATTGCATAATACACTTGCGTGTAATTTTTTTAATTCATCGTTCACACGTGGTGAATCCCAATCCATTCATTAGTAGCTTCCAATTACGGTAATTGTTTATGTTTAATTACTGTTCGTACGTAAGAAGTACAATTGAATTGAGTATTTAAGTAAAAAATACGTATTATGATTATGATAACATCAGTTACCTTTACGTAAATCCCCTGTTATCAGTAACTTTTATATTAATTTGTATATAAAAACTCCTTTTGATTGCCTCTTCCGAATACTTGAACGTAATTTGAAAGTGCAAAGGTGTGAATTTCTTATACATAGTTTTTATGATCGAGTTGATTCGCAAGTGAGGAATTCCATAGTTTTAAATTGATTAGAAATTCCATAAAAATTCAGGGAAAATAGCACTTTTTTTAACTTTTTCCAATCCAAGAAATAGTTATTATAATAGAAAAAAAAATAATAATAATAATAAATTTCTCATTGGCAAACTAAGCTTTTATAAGAAATCTATACAGAGTGTCCAAAAATAAGGTAGTTATTTTGGGCGCATATTTGTAAATTTGGGCTAAATTCAATTTCACTTGGCTATAAGATAGTACATCTGTGCCCCGATTGAAAAATAATTTTTTTTTATTCAAAATGGCTGCCAATACAACGATTGTCCAATTTTGTGGTTTTTCCCTTATAACTTGGCCGGTAATTATTAGTATAAAAATTTCTAAACGGCATTGTATAGCCAAAATATAGTGCTTTCGTCCTAAACAAGTAGATTTTCAAAATTGTTTCAAAACTGCCTACCTTTAAGCCAGTAGGTCAAAATTTTGAAATGTATTTTCTCAAAATTTCCTCTGACATATTTTTTCTTTTTTGGATATGTTACAGACAACGTAATTCTCTATCGAAATATGAATTTTTATAAAAATCTCTGCGCCGTTTTGGAATAATGATTTTTTGAATGTCAAAACTTCAAAAATCTCTAATTTCTTTTGTAATAGAAATGAAAACTTGAAATTGGATATATGTATCAATCCCATGAATATCTATTATTTGACACTATTTTCGGTTAATGAAACGCTTCCGGTTAAACCGGAAATTACAAAAATATCGTAATTTTTAGGAACACCCTCTATATTCTTCAATATTTTGAAAGTTCGTAAAATTAGCTATTACACGATACCAAACACTTTATATTTTGACTTCCGGTTTAACCGGAAATGAGATCAAATTTCTTAATTTAAATAGAACACCCTGTATATTTTTTAATATTTTCAAAGCTCGCAAAATTAGCTTTTTGAAGATATAAAATAATGTATATTTTGAACTTCAATTTATGCCAGAATTACCTAAAAATTCTGCATGTGTCCAAAAATGCAATTATATTGAAGCGATTTTGATGAACTTTGGTTTGAGACACTTTCGTAAAATTTTACCGACAAAATAAGCTTTTCAATGAATTATATACAGGATGGCCCAAAATGAGGGAGTTATTTTTGGCGCATTTCACCAAGTTTAGACTCCAGGTATTTGAGGTATTTAGTTCTAACTAATCGGATATTTTACAATATTTAAATTCAAAATGGCGACGTGGTTTTTCTCTTATATTTTAACCGGTGATTATTATTATATTTCGTATTGCCGTTCTCGAATTACATAATAACACTCGTAGTAACAATTTTTTCTAAGCTCTGGGACACGAATTTTAAAGTAAAAACCCCTTACTCCAGCTCCAGGCTGCCAGGTCCACGTCACATCAGGCTCTCGTCACAGGCTCATTGCAATTTTTTCGTGCGCTCTGTGTAGACGTGTTATAGTGAGTGTGTTGTGTTAAAATGGCTTCTACTTCAACCTTGACTTCAACTAATGCGAAAAAAAGGAAGCTTAAAGAACTCTTACAGGATCTGTTAGACAGTTCAAGTAAGTACTAATTTCTTTTCTCAAAAATAGGATTGATCCTGATCAACATGTGCTTTTTACGACCACGTGCAATAACTGTTACAATAGTCCCCACTGGACTATTACGTTTTTGCCTAGTATAAACTTCCCACAGGAGTTTTATACAAACGTATTCCCACTGGAATACATTAGTTAGGTACAATTTTCCCACTGAAATATTGTACCCCTGTTGGTCGCAACGTTTTCTACATCGACCACGTGCATTAACTGTTTCAATAGTCCCACTGGATTATTCAGTTTTTGCCTTGTATATTTTTTTTATACAACCGTATTCCCACTGGAATACATTAGGTACAATTTTTCCACTGAATTATTGTACCCCTTTTTTGGTCGCAACGTGTTAGCGGGATTCCCCGTTTTAACTACATCGAACTAGCGCGCTTGTCACACGACTTCGGCGGTTCGGCAACAACGTACGCGTGCTCACTAGCACCGTCCTTGAGCATACGCTATGCGTATTGTTTGTCTTGACCTACGTTAAGGTCACGTATTCGGAGATTAAATTCTTCGTTTATGCAAATATGCAAATAATATTGGTGCTTGTTAACTAATATTTAATCTTGTTCTCAGGCGATTCTGAGGTTGCATCGCTGTCTGATAGCGAGGAGGACAGGGAGATGAATATTCCTCTTATCAATTTCGTTGAACCAGCGGCTCAACCTTCTTCAAACAGCCTTTTGGCTATCTTGCAAAAAACATCCTCAACTGATATTCAGGGACCTGAAGTCCATTGCGATGTGGTTGATCTTCTCTCCACATTCCTGGTAAAAGGGTTGGATCGTGATGCCCGCAAACTTACAATTGACGGTTACCCCCCTTTAAAAGGGTGTGGTGCATTAAAACCTCCAGAGTTGAATCCCGAATTGAAGGCTTGCTTAACAACATCTGTTTTACGTCAAGATGGTTTTCTTGTTCGAATTCAAAGTCAAATAGCAACAATTGTAAGCGCCTTAGCGGTCCCATTCAATAAACAATACGAGGCTGTTAAAAATAATTCAACTCCAGTTACACAACAAACACTGGAAAAATTGGGAGATCCGTTAAAACTAGCAGCTGACGTTTTTTCTTCTATATCCAGTCACCGCCGTTATTTAATTATTCCATGTTTGGATAGCGCGGTCAAGGATGTGCTAGAAAGTTGCCCAGTTGATGAGTATCTGTTATTTGGACAAAATTTTCCGGAACATTTCAAAACGTCAAAGGAAGCAAAGAAATTTGGAGCGTCTCTAAAAAAGAAATTTAAACCTCTTCCCACTGCATCACCTGTAGCCGCACCTTTGTCAAGCGCTAAAACTACTTTTTCATCAAAGCGTAAAACGTCTTTTTTAGGCTCACGCCACCTACCGTCAAAGGGCCGTTACAAAAAAGAGGAGGAGGAGAAACACCGCCGCCCAAGAACACGGAAATACCAACAGTATCATCATTAGCTCAGGTGACCCAAAGTTATGCTGGTTGCTTATCTAATTTTTTAGATCAGTGGTCAACCTTTACTAATGATCCGACCATTTTAGCAATAATTTTAGGGTACAAACTACCTTTTTTCAAAAAACCAGTACAATTACGTACTCCAAATATACATGTAAATCAAAATAATGAAGCTGATTTAAATCACAGTTTACTTAAGCTCATTAAAATAGGGGCGATTTCAGAAACTCGCTCACAAATTGGACAGTTTATATCCTCTTATTTTCTGGTACCAAAACCTGATGGGTCTTTTCGTTTCATTCTTAATTTAAAACGTTTAAACCGTTTTTTACAACCTCCTCATTTTAAAATGGAGGACTATAGAACGGTATTACAATTAGTGTATAGAAATTGTTTCTTCACTACTTTGGATCTAAAAGACGCTTACTTCTTGATTCGAATTCATAACAAATACAAAAAATATCTTACGTTTAAATATAAAAATAAATTTTATGCTTTCAATTGTCTACCGTTTGGGTTATCTACGGCTCCATATATTTTCACAAAAATTTTGAGACCGATCTTAAAATTTCTAAGAACCCACGGGATTACTTGTGTAGCTTATTTAGACGATATAATTATTATCAGTAAAAGTAAAAGGGAGGCAGTTATGGACTGTCAGTTTACAAAAGGGGTTCTAGAATCTTTAGGATTTATCATAAATCTTGACAAAAGCTCATTTATTCCTTCCCAATCTATTAAATATTTGGGATTTATCTTTGACTCTTGTCATATGTTATTATTACTACCAGAAGACAAAAAGAATAAACTTTTAACAAAAACTGTAAGAATGCTGGCGAAAGACAGAATATCTATACAAAAGCTCACCCAATTAATAGGAAATCTTGTAGCTGCTTGCCCAGCCGTTTTATATGGATGGGGTTACTTAAAATCTTTAGAACGCGAAAAGGTTTTAGCTTTGCGCCGTTCAGCTCAGAATTACAAATGTTCCATGAAAATAATTTCTTGTATTAAAACGGATCTGAGGTGGTGGCTTAAGTCTATAACTGATAACAAAGGCATACCCATAGAACCTACTCGAAAGTTCAAATTAGAAATTTTCTCTGACGCGTCACTAAGCGGTTGGGGAGCCTTTTGTAATGGTGAATCCACTCATGGGTTTTGGCATTCGTCAGAGAAATCACAACATATAAATTTTTTAGAACTGTTAGCTTCTTTAAATGCGTTAAAATGTTTTGCAAATACTTTATCAAACTGTTCTATTCTTATTCGGGTTGATAACACAACGGCTATGGCCTGTATCAACCGTATGGGTAGCGTTCGTTTTAAGAATTTAAATACAATTACTCGACTTATATGGTCTTGGTGTGAAACTCGTAATATTTTTCTTGTGGCTTCATATATAAACACAAAAGAAAATATTTTTGCAGATCGGGAGTCACGTTCAACTAACATTGAAACAGAATATGAGTTGTCCGATCAGGCGTTCCAACAAATATGTTCCAATTTCGGCACACCTACCATAGATCTTTTTGCTACAAAATTAAATTCTAAATGTAAACGCTATATCTCTTGGAAGCCGGATCCGGATTCTCTGACGGTCGATGCTTTTACAATTTCATGGAAAGGGGAATTTTTTTTATGCGTTCCCTCCTTTTTGTCTCGTGGCAAAATGTCTGCGAAAAATTATTACCGATAAATCAATAGGAATTATGGTAGTACCAGGGTGGAAAACTCAACCCTGGTATCCACTGTTCCACTCAATGTTAATATCAGAGATATTAATCTTTCCTCCTACTAAAACACTACTTTATTCACCTTTCAGACAGAACCACCCTCTTTGGAATCACCTTACCCTGGAAGTTGGAATTTTATCAGGCAGTCGTTCAGAAATAGAGGCCTTCCAACAGTAGGCCTCGACTGTATCACATCATCTATATCTTCAAATACTTTAGCTCAGTACAACGTGTACTACAAAAAATGGTGGCATTTTTGTCATATCAAACAACATAATCCACATATTTTCTCATTGAAAATACTGATTTCCTTTTTATATGAACAATTTATTGCAGGCGCTTCATATTCTACGTTGAACTCCCAACAGTCAGCATTGGCTTTTGTGTTTTCAATGTCACCTGCTGACAAATCTTTTTCAAAGCGTTTTTTAAAAGGGGTTTACAAACAAAATCCCCCACGCCCTAAATATGAAACAACATGGGACCCAGGATGTGTGCTGGATTTTTTATCAAAAATTTACCCTTTAACAGATGTTTCGATGTCAAAATTAACCATAAAACTTGTCACATTGTTAGCCCTAATAACTGGCCATCGAATGCAAACGTTGTCCAAAATACGTTTACAAAATATTGTCCATTTTGAAGATAGATTAGAAATTAAAATCTCGGATACTATTAAGACATCCAGTGCAAAGAATTTTCAACCATTGTTAACCATTCCCTTTTTTCGAGAAAATCCAGCACTATGCCTAGCTTCAGTAATAAATACATATTTAGAACGTACTCGATTTTTAAGATCTGAGCAAGTTGATTTTCTAATATTAACATACAAAAAACCGATTCATCCAGCAACCCCTCAACGCATCAGTAAGTGGATAAAACTGGCTCTCGCCGAGAGCGGTGTAGATCTGTCTCAATTTTCTAGTTATAGCACAAGGCACGCTGCTACTTCTGCAGCCTATCGAGCCGGTGTCTCGATAGATTTAATAAGAAGGGCTGCTGGTTGGACGGATAAAAGTAACATGTTCAATAAATTTTATAATCGTCCGCTATGTTCGGATACTACCTCATTTGCTAAAGGTGTATTAAGTTGCTTCGGCAAATAAGGTACAAATCAAAATGTATTTGTAATTTGTTTATTACTTATTGTATTAAGTTCGTTTTCTTAATAAAATGTGTTCTCGTTCTATTTTCTTATGTGCTGTAATTCAACTAGATCGTTTAACTTTAAATATCTACGAGTGTTATTATGTAATTCGAGAACGGCAATACGAAATATAATTAATAGATCAATTGACTTACCTTAAGGAAAATTGATCGAAATTATATGAGTATTGCCGTTCGAAGAATTACAAACCCACCCTTAACCCTACCCTAACGATCTAGTTGTTCTCACCAAATTGCAATGAGCCTGTGACGAGAGCCTGATGTGACGTGGAGCTGGAGTAAGGGGTTTTTACTTTAAAATTCGTGTCCCAGAGCTTAGAAAAAATTGTTACTACGAGTGTTATTATGTAATTCTTCGAACGGCAATACTCATATAATTTCGATCAATTTTCCTTAAGGTAAGTCAATTGATCTATTAATTATGTAAATCTCCAAAAGTCATAGTAGAGTCAAAATACAAGGCGTTTGTTTAAAACTAATAAATTTTTTAAATCATTTCAAAATTGACTATTTTTAAGGGATAAAACTTGGTAAAAATTTTGAAATGGGTTTTCTCAAAATCGGCTGCGATTTTTTTTTTTTGGATATGTTATAGACATCGAAGTTCTTTATCGAAAACTGGCGTTTTATTAGTAAGAAATTTCCAGGACCGGAGTTACGACTTTTTGAAAGTCAAAATCAATAATTTCTTATGTAATGAAAATTTGGAAATTGGTATACGACATACGAGTTAGTATAAATATCATAAATATATATTATTTGACACTATTTTCGGTTAACAAAACGCTTCCAGTTACACCGGAAATTAGACAAATACCGAAAGTTTCTAGGAACAATATTTTTAAATAGTTTGAAATCTTGTAATATTAGCTGTTACATATATGTGATACCAAACACTTCATACTTTTGACTTCCTACTTAACCGGAAATGGAAAAAACTTACTTATTTTAAATGGAAATTTTTTTAATGTTTTAAGACCTAGAAAAAGAAAAAGTATTATTTGTTATCAGTTATTTTTTATCCAGTATCAAGTTGACAAGGAGTTTTAGGAAATTATTATTGTTTTGGTTTTTCTGAACATTCCATAAACTTTATTAGTTACCTGTAAGTATCTTTAATTATTTAAAGGTAAATTAAGGACATTAAAATTGTTACAATGAACTATGAAGGAATTACCTAATGAAATAATTTTATAGAATCAAGGACGTATTCTAGTTTGTTTTGATTAATAGGTTAGACCTAATATTTTCACAACTTGTTACGCTACTGTATTAAGGAAAGGGATGTAAATTGGTTGTAAATAGCATGTAATTAGTGATAAGTCAAAATTTAATAGTGTTATTATTAGCACATTTAAGTTAATTTTTAATAACCAATGATAATTTAATAAATCAGGTCCATTGTCCATAAAATACGTTCGTCGTTGGTTATCCCACCTCAAAATTTTTATTTATTTTTTTCAATTTAACTCGTTTGATATAATAAATAAATAGAAACTTCAATTAGTTATTATTAATGATAATAAAATCGTTCACCCTGAGTTTTTGTATTTTTAAGGTCAAAAATTAATTTTTGTACTCTTTCAAAAAAATTATGGCGCATTTTAAATCACCACTTATTTAGTGATATTTTCCGAGCTAATTGCTAGTCATGCTGCTTAGGCGTTTATTCACGAAGGTTAAACATTTTTATTATTGCTAAGTCATCGTTGATAGCGATTTCTACAATCGTCATTATTTATTTATCTTGTTTTGTGTAATAAACATCAAATATTGATTAACTAATTGTAAACTTTTAATTACCTACAACTTCTGAAATTAACATCCACACGTCAAAAATTCTCTTTAGTTACAATAACAAACCTTTAGGAAGTAGGAAGCGGTACTTGGAGGTTGGAGTAGCGCAGGGTTGCATCCAAGTAAACTACCGGTTAAAATATTTATTTTTGTTATCTTCATTTGTTTGTGTTCACAATCATTGTCCTTGAAATTAATTATTGATTGAATATTTGAAAGGATAATTATTTTTCAAAATGTGGAATAATAGAATTGAATAGAATCGAGTGGCTCCTTAAATTTTTCGATGTCGGCCATGAATAAAGGAAAAAATTCACATAAACGATAAAACTGTGATAAAATTTTTATTAAGCAGTCCAATTATTTAATTTACATTTCACTTAGTTGCAAATTTAAATTTTTTAATAACTACCTTTAAGGATCCTCTCTTCAAATTAACAATAGTTTCATGGTAGAATTCACTGAAATCGTGTTTACGACTACAATTTAACTTACTAATGAAGGGTATTACAGCGTAATCATACGCTTGGTTATTTTGGTTTGGTTTTGAGAAGAGCGGGTTGCGTTGATATAAAAAAATGACGTCAATTAATTCGTATCGATGTGGTCGTTTTAGAAAATTGCACCGTTTTTGCAAGTGGTTGATCTAAGATTTTGGCTTAAGGTAGTTAGCCTTGGCTGTGGTCGTGGATTTTAACTTTTTTACTATCATATATGATTAATTTATGTTGAGAGTGCACTCAATCGTCCAATGAGACATCAGGTTTTGAGATGCCCAATCAAAAAATGGAGCTGAATTAAATTCTTATGATTAATGAATTTGTAGCTGTGACTGTTGGTAACAGATCAAACACAAATTGCGTAATTGTAAAAAGATATTAAACTGATTGTGATTGTGTATTACGTTTCTTTAATGTTCAACTGGTATTAGTGGTATTTACAGATATTAAATAATCAGAAAATTATGCAATTGAATTCTAAACGCTAGAATTTCCTCTAAAGGTTTAAACATGGGATATCGACTTTTCTGCATGTTCGTCGTTGAAACATGGAGCTAAATTATAATATTTACACGTTCACCAATTTTTATAGGAAAATATTCTGAGCAAAAAATCGTGCAGTGACGATTTTGTGACGAAAAATAAAAGATGATGTATGGTTCTAAAAAGGAACAATATTGGGGAAACAAGTGCAGGAAAGTTTGAAGACGTAGTTGAATGCTTTTTACGCCTCGTTTTTATTAAAATCGATAACGGTGTGTTGGTGTGAGATAAGATACAACCCGTGGCCAAATTCACGTGGAATGACCCATTCTATTTTTGTTCTCCATGAAAAAACTTATATTACCGAGGTTATAAGGGCACACATATTTGAAACACCCTGTATATTTTTTTAGTATTGAAGGAAAGTTTTTAACTGTGATAAAAAATGATATTCAATGGATCCCAGTACTCTCAGGTCTCAGATATGATTACAATAATTAAATGACCTGGCGATTAAATTAGCTGATTAATGATGAAGTCAACTTTTATGTAAAAAATGGTGGTTAGCCAATGGTCATAGCCCCCATCTTGAGCCCGTTAGTGGTAAAACACAAAAATTTTCAAAGGCCTTTGAATCTCATTTATTAACAAAATAGCATTAGGAAGAGAAATTCCCATTTAAACAATTTCTCTGTAATTCATAAAGAAAGAGTACTTAATTACTTTAATTTAATTTATATTGCTGTAATTATGTAAAGTTGACCCACGTGAAATTTTAATAAATCTTGATTAAATTTTGCAAAGTAACTGTATTTATGGAATCATTGTGTGTGTCGTCAATACTTCCGTTTACGCATACCTCGCTTTGTTTATAGTAATTATTTCAAACAAAAATTTTCTCGATTTGTTTAACATGAATTTATATCAATTTTTGTACTTTTTATATGCTATCATCTTTCGATAACCCCTTCGACCCTAAAATTGACTCGAGTCTCAAAAATAAACAAAATATTGTAAGTCATCGTCGTTTTGTCATTTTCAAACAATATGGCTCTCAACATTTTTACACTCAAATTAAAATAAATATGTTCTCTTTGTTTATACAGGGTTGGGCAAAATTGCCAATAAACTTCATACTTATTTCTTTATTACATTAGTGCGTGAAAGTATCTAAATAATTTATTGTAGTAATTTTAAGTCAGGTTTTGATTATACCGGGTGGCCACCGCGTCCATAAGAGAACAAAAGGTTGACAGCAGCGACGTCTAGTGTCGTAATACCATACAATAAACTTTAGTGTCATTTCAAAGATTTTTTACAATTTTAAATCTTTTCGACAAGGAAAACGTTATACTTAATCGAGAAAAAATTTTTAAAAATCTTTTTCATTTCTCAACGTTTTGAGTCCCCTTGATTTCAAAAATGCAAAAAAAAAAATTTATTTTTTGAACCAAAATGTCTGAACGGATGTCTGTACTGTATGGAACAAAAACTACCAAACCGATTTTGATAAAGATTTATTTTAACCACTTCAAAATGATTGTATCGGCAAACTAAGCTTTTGTTAAGAAAACTGTACAGGGTGGCCAAAAATAAGGTGGTTATTGTTGGAGCATATTTGCAAATTTGGGTCAAATTTATATTTAGTTGGTTATAAGATTTGAGCCCCAAATAAAATTCTTTTATTCAAAATGGTGGCGATTGTCCCATTTTATGGTTTTTCCCTTATAACTTGGGCGGTAATTATTATTATAAAAATTTTGAAACGACATTGTACAGTCAAAATATAGGGCTTTCGTCCTGACCTAGTCGATTTCTAAAATTTTTAAAGATTATCTACCTTATTGAAGGGGCCAAAATAGGTTAAAATTTTGAAATGGATTTTCTCCAAATTTCCTCTGCCATATTTTTTCTTTTTTGAATGTGTTACAGACAACGTAATTCTCTATCGAACTCTGTTTTTTTATTTACTTCTACCAAGCGGAACCGAAATTATGATTTTTTGAATGTCAAAATTTTAACTTGAAAATTTGTATATGTATCAATCCCATGAATATCTATTATTTGACACTATTTTCGGCTAATAAAACGCATACTTTTTAGGAACCCTCTATTATTTTATAATATTTTGGATATTTTTAGCTGACATTTTGTACTTCGAGAACCGAGGCTGAAACGCAATTACGTTTAAAATTTTGAATTCCGTCAATTAATTATTTCCTATGTTTTTCCTATTGTTGATGAAAATATTAACAATAGACAATTGTTTTTAACTTTTTTCATATTTCCTGCAGATAAATGACTTTCAATTTTCTAATCGTTCGAAATTTATTAACCACTTATCTTACTTATATCTCATTTGAATTTGTTTACATATTAAATTTTATAGTATTATTCTTATTACATATTACAATAAATTATTGTACTTTAATTTATTATCATAATTTCATTGCATCCGCCGAAGTTTGTTGCCAGTAGATGCTATGACGTTAATTGTTTTGATATTACATTATTACATATTTTTATTCAATTTTTAATAGTCCGTTTTGAGATTAAAAAAATTTATACATATTAGAGAAGGTCGTTTTTGATTAATTAATTAATTACTTGTTCTACTTCATTAAATTTTTCAAGTGCATTTGCATATATCACAAACACTTGAGATATTAATATTTTTCTCCAGGGACGGCATTAGCGCTTTGGATACCAGCAAACCAAAAACTTCTGCTGCGAGTGTTGGTTCTTTAACAAAAAAAAGACTAATAGAAAACAAACAGAGTGAAAATATAAACTTTGCTTATAAACATGCTACTGAAGTTGTGCTGTAATATTTTTCTAAACTGCAGCCGACCCTGCGTATTATAATCAATAAATTGCACTTAAAAAAGAAAAAGATCGGTCATTTTTATTTTTATAGGATAGTAATTAACCTTTATTATTGTTATTATGTGTATTTTTATTATTACCTCATTATTAGCAAGTATATAAACTATATCCCATTCATATAAGGAGTGCTCAGAAGTCAATCAGTGTAAGTCAATAAAAAAATACTCGTAGTAACAAAAATTGAGATAATTTTGTGTTTTTTGAAATGAGTTGTAAAAAAATACCAATGCTTGTAAATAATATCAAGAACTCATATAACAATAGTGACTTTCCTGCTTTGTCAACTGCAAGTTTCAAAAAAGAAGAGGATTGTGGCTATATAAAGTCAATTTTATAATAAAATGACTAAAGGCTCGTCTTCACACACAGGCTTGCCTTCCGGTTTGCCTGTGCAGGCCGCCTGACCCATGCCCACACCCTTTGGTTTGGCCTGTGCAGGCGGTCTAGACAGCCATTAGGTGACCTGTGCAGGCCGCTTGCACAGGCAAACCGGAAGGCAAGCCTGTGTATGAAGACGAGCCCTTACACTGATTGACTTCTCACTTCTAAACACTCGATAAATATGCGATAAATAAGTATGCGTTTTTGAAGTTTCATAATGACAGCCCAGTAGGCACGTAACGAGCTTCCTAAAATCACACAAATTGTTTTGGGTGGGCCAAATACATAATATGGGGTCCATAAAACTTTTTATAGATGAAATATTTTCTCTGGAATTCAGGTTACACTGTAAAAATCTTAATTTTTGCCAAATGTAACACCTGAACTTCCCTGACACAGAGATAGCTCAGTTGAGGAAGGAGTAGGTTCGTTAGAATAGATAATTAAACACTCAAGAGCTATATACGACCATTTATTATACATATACAAAGAAAAATAACTAAATGTATTTCAAGTACAACTCAACTCAAACAATCTTCCCGACAATACTTGGCCCCTCTCTAAGGACCGACCACGAGACCACTCCTTAAAGAGTGACCACTGAGGCCAGTGCCACACGGTAAAGTGACTCACCAGACCTCGAGATCCCACTCTGACGAGCATGACCACAGAGTCCCAGTGAACGCAGGGAATTCGTGCAGCAGACCTCGAGACCCCACTCTGACGAACGAGACCACAGAGTCCCAGTGAACTAGAGAGCGAGAGAGAGAGAGAGTAGTTTTCCAGATCTCGAGACCCTTCTCTGACGAGAAAGACCACTGAGTCCAGGAAACTAGAGAAAGAGGGTAGTTTTCCAGACCTCGAGACCCTTCTCTTACGAGAAAGACCACTGAGTCCCAGAAACTAGTAGTGCCTGCTTTTCACCTGACCACGAGACCCCTCTATGAAAGGAGTGATTTTTCAGGATGGGCGCAAGGGTGGGTCAGCAAAATTTTAAGTGGGTATGGGCCCACCCTAGTCCTTCTGTAGTTACGTACCTGCAGCCCAGGGTTGCCACATATCAACAAAAAATCAAGCTAAAAAAACTTCGAATTTCAAACAAATTAATAACTGCATTGTCTCTTAACATTTGTAACTAACTTTGGTTTTGCTCCGGTGTCTAATGTGCATTTTTAGATAAATCGAGGTATAAATGTCATCTTCTAAAGTATCAAGGTTCAAAAAAAGTCTTTTGTTTTTCATTCATACGTAAGATATGTACCTACCTAGTGCACGTACTTATAAGTTATCAAAATAGTATCCTGCTGCCTGCTGGAAAATCTAGACCTTGAGTTTTTGGCTCTTGGTTCGTCCAGATTTTAGCGAGACAGTTGTAATCTAGTGTCCCGATCTTTTGAAAATCCGCACCTTTTGCGCGCACTGTATAAAA
This sequence comes from Malthinus seriepunctatus, assembly GCA_963924605.1. Lineage (NCBI taxonomy): Eukaryota > Metazoa > Arthropoda > Insecta > Coleoptera > Cantharidae > Malthinus > Malthinus seriepunctatus. Next base: position 19,534,162 of record OZ004602.1, on the reverse strand, counting down.
GAAATACAATTTCCAGTCCAGTCGTAGGTCTACCCATGGCACGATCAAAGAATGTTGGAGTCAGAGGCGCAAATTATTTTCGAGCCTTTACAAAAATACACTGCAGTTCACAAAACAAATGTTTATTTATATTTAAGTGATTGACTCCAGAGTGACTTGGTGATATTTAGTCATGATGAAGAGGACTTATTCTTTTTAAAAAGTTTCAAAAAAATAATAAAAATATACCTTAGTAAAATAATCCAATATTCTTCTTGATATTCTTCTTGTTTATTTATAGTCCAGTCAACGAAGGGGTTATAGACAGGGCTGGACTGGGAAATAAATTAGTAGGTACTGGGAATTCTGATAGTCCATTTTTAATTTTTTCAATTTATCTAAATTTTTGCAATATATTTTTTTCTGTCAAACTGTCAAACAAAGGCCACCGGGAAATTCCCGGTAGCTTGTCGGGCCGATCCAGCCCTTTGTTATAGAGCACATGGAAGAGGCTGGAATTTTATTTTATGAATGTGTTTGGATTATTTAGGAGGTTAAAATACTAAATAATAAAATACATGGCTCAGGAAGGAGGAGGGTTGAAAAGGTTCCGTTTTTGGGGTTATCTCGAAAACGGTGTATTCTAGGGAAAAAATTACTCTTAGCAAAATGAAAGCTTATTAAATTTCCTACAAAATTGCTTGAAGTCATGTTTCTCTATTCCTTTTTGAGATATAGTTTATCCGATTTACAAACGAGAAGTTGACTTTTTGATTCTTATGTTCTCATTAGCACCCTACTGTGTTGGGTTCCAATAAACGAATTTTCGAAATAACGATAAGGAATATCACATTATCACCATTTAGAAATTACTCAAGGCACGATTTGAGAATGTGAGAATCAGTGTCATATCTGCAAATTTTGGTGAGGCATTGAACTATACATACTAGTTAGATTAAGGGGCTTCGTCCCATCGCCTTCCTCTGGAGTCGTAAGCGATCTATAAGATCTTCCAACCCGACCGTAGAGTGAATAAGGTTTATCACTACACCAGGCTGGCTATTCGTGAGGCTAGCACTATGGAGGACACGTAAAGCCATCTGTCTAGACTGACACGTAATTATAGTGTTGTTAGATTAACCTGCAAACCCATTAAATAATAATGTATGTGGGATTCCAAATGTAAAAACAAGCCCATGGGAACCTTATAAAATAGCTACATAATGATGTTGCAAAATTAAGAATGATACGTGAAAAATAAATTTTGTTTGTATACATTTATTTTCTTTTTTTAAACCATTTATTTCTGGTTTTTTAAACGGAAAAAAATTGAGGAAAATTACTCATTTGGACTAAGTCCAAAATTCTTATTGAAGGTTAAGACCAAAAACTTGAAAAGTTACGTTTTCAGGAATTACACATTTACGCGTAGGCAGCGTATAAAATAACAAGCCGACAGATCGTTGCTCCATAACTAAAAAGTTTCAAAATATTTACTCAAAAAATGCTTTTCTTGGATTATTTTGTTTGAACTCGTAAGAGAAAACGTTATTGAATAAAAATTATATAATTTCTAATAATGAAGATTTGAGTGGTAGAGGTGGAAGTGCATAATTTTCTTTTACATTTTCACTTTAGAAAGTATGTAAGTACAAAATTGGCTACTAAATAGTTTTTCCGGGGTTATTTCACTGAGGATGTGGGGGCGTTTCGAAACCGACTAATAACTGGTACGATTTAATGGAATTTTTGATTTTTTATGTTTGAAAATATTGTGAATTTGAGGAATAATTTTCATTAAATTTTCCAACTTTTTTTAATCTGTTTATCCTTATTGAATGTTAGGAAGCTATGTCGAAAACAAACAAATTAATCTTAGCACAGTCAACTTACTTGATGTTTATCTGGATGAAATAAGGTTTTTTCCTTTCATTTTGTATTCGTACATTTAAGTATCGCGTTAGTTTTTTAAAAAGTTATTTGCATGTCACGTCGTGTGGGCAATTAAAATTAATACCTACCGTGAGAAGGCAATAATTATTAATTTTTCTAATCAATTTGATACTACTGTGGTTAAGTGATTACAGAGTATTAGCGATTACATTAATTATCGCTTACAAATTCCCCTCAAAAGTTAGGAACTCCAAAAGTAATTTATTTCCACGATTTCACGCTTATGAAACTTAATTATACGTGATTAGTACAAACGTAAATGTAATTGCACTGAAAAACACTGTAGTATCATGATTTTTTCGTACGTTTGATGCTGGTTGCTAATAATTAAATTAGTTGTAGTTGTTGGCGTCGAGTGGAATTATCGATAACTTTTAGTAAATGCTAAGTCATTTCTGTTTAATGATAAATATAGAAAAGTTTAAAATATATTTAGCCAACCACCAGGAAGAAGAAAATTTAAAAAAACGTTTTTGGGTGGCCTCAACAGTGTTAAATTGTACCTTACAACTTCAGTGCACAAGTGCTTTAAATGTTAACTTTTTGAACCAATCACAATAAGGTAGTGGATTCGCACTAATATTTTTAAAACGTTAATTTTATTAAAATCACTTTTTTCAAAATTTGAACAAATTTAAATTTTACAACTTGTAATATTTACATTTTTACACATTCACTTGTATGGTATTTTTAAGTAGGTTCTTTCAAAACTATATTGTAATGGTTTTTTTTTGGTCGTGAACTTTTGAACTTAAGACTATCCCAATGTACGTCAATCACACTTTCGACGCCAATTTTTGAATTGTAAGGAACCAGAGTTTGATTAACAAGCAAGTAATAATTTTTTTATCGTAAAATTAATTACAAATGTAAACAGAAATACTATCATTTACTTTTTAGTTTACATACATTTATTTATTTACATAAAAAAAATATTTACAAACTTTAATAAATTTTTCATTGTTACAGAATGGATGGAGATGAGGAATGTAGTTACAGTTACAGCGATAGTGGATGGGATTCGTGTTCTCCTCCTCATAAACCTAGTCAGCAATGTTTAAATGGAAGCAGCAATTCGGATCTTGGAGACATGAGCTTCATGATGTTAGACTACATCAAAGAAGCAATGAAGGTAAGAAAACTAATCTAAAAAAAACTGAAACTAACGTTAATATGCACAGGCTATGGATATGATGCGAGGACATCATATGTTAACCGACGTAGTGTTGGAAGTTGGAACTGAACTTTTTCACGCCCATAGGGTAGTTTTAGCAGCTGCTAGTCCTTATTTTAAGGCAATGTTCACCGGTGGCCTTAAAGAATGTGAAATGAATCGAGTACGGCTACAAGGTGTATCGGCAACCGCTATGTCTCGCCTTATTCAATTTATGTACACGGGACGTATTAGAGTAACCGAAAATACGGTTTGTCAATTATTACCTGCTGCAACAATGTTTCAAGTTACGAATGTCATTCAAGCGTGCTGTGATTTTTTAGAACGACAATTAGATCCGAGCAATGCGATAGGAATTGCTAATTTTGCTGAACAACACGGGTGCAACGAGTTGTGTAAAAAAGCCAATTTATACATAGAAAGACATTTTTGTCAGGTACGCTTTGATTGCGATGTTCAAAAATAATTTACTAACGTTAACTCTATTAAAGATCTGTCAAGAAGAGGAATTTCTTCAACTTAGTGGCTTGCAACTAATTACCTTAATTAAGAAAGACGAATTAAATGTACAAGATGAAAAAGAAGTCTACAATGCTGTATTAAAGTGGGTGAAATATGATGAAGATCATAGACATACAAAAATGGAACGTATACTGTGTGCGGTTCGTTGTCAATTTCTTACACCAAAGTTCCTTAACGACCAAATGGCGAATTGTGATGTTTTGAAAAAAACGCCAGCCTGTAAAGAATATTTAGCTAGAATCTTTAAGGTATGTACAACATTTTTATAATCAATAGTAACCATAGTACTTTGTTTTCTTAGGAGAGAAAGTTTTGTGTGACAAGACTGTTTGGCTGATAAGCAAGCGTAGACTAGTCACACAAAACTACTTTCATTCCGTGTAAAACAATTTATTTTTCTACAAACGTCAAAAAAAGTTGACATTTTGTTACTGAACAAGTAAGGTTTAAGTTCTACTTTTACATCCTAGTACGTAAAAGCTCACTTTAAAGGTAAAAATAAATTCTAACCTTAAATATTTACAACAAATTGTAACGTCAAATGATATTTCTAAGATTCTAAGCATTTGTAATGTAAAAAGGTAATGTTTTTATAAATTTTCTGTTATAGTTTATTCGTTGCGTTAAATATTTAGCTTCTTTTTACAAGTTAATTTTTAAAAATATTTGACAATTGAACTACAAATAATTTTCAAGAGATGGCGCCACTTCAAAAATTTTTATTTTTGGATTTTTAGTTTTACGTTTGAAGTAAAAATTAAATGTTTCATACTGAGTAACAGTACTTTTGCTCCTAATAAAATAAACTACTATTTTTCTTCAAACGTAAAACTAAAAATATTGAAAAAGCGCCATCTCTTATGTCAATTTCTTGTAGTTCAATTGTCAAATATTTTTTAAAATTAACTTTAACTGTGCTTTAACTTGTAAAAAGAAGCTAATTATTAAACGCAATGAACAAATTATAAAAGAAAATTAAAAACTTTTGCTTAGAAAACATTTTTTACGATATAAAAATAAAAATTTTGTTAGGTTATGATTTACTTTGTCTGCCAAGACAGAAAAGTACGTTTGTTTCAGAGCTTTTTCTGTATAGGCGGGAAAGTTAAACTTCACCCTTACAAATTAAGTGCCACAAAGTCGACTTTTTTTAACGTTTGCAGAAAAAATATTTTAACCAAAATATAATTTTAGGATTTAACTTTACATAAAAAAACAGCTGTAAAAGAACGAACTCCCAACACACCCAGAATAATTTACGTAGCAGGTGGTTATTTTAGACATTCTCTGAACGTTTTAGAAGGTTTTAATGTAGACGATAAAACGTGGCATACGCTCGACAATCTCACAGTTCCAAGATCTGGTCTTGGATGCGCGTTTTTAAAGGTGAGAAAACGAGCAAATTACAGTTTTTGTACAAAATTCTCAAGTAGACTTAAGTTAACAATTTCATAAATAACGCCTTATTCAGGGTTCATTTTATGCAGTGGGAGGTAGGAATAACACTCAAGGAAATAGTTATGATTCTGATTGGGTAGATAAATATAATCCGATACAAGATCAGTGGCGACCTTGCAATCCGATGTCTGTACCTAGAAATCGAGTTGGTGTCGCTGTTATGGATGGTCTTCTTTATGCTGTTGGTGGTAGCGAAGGTAATAAATATCACAGTAGCGTCGAATGGTGAGTAATTTTATTTTTTAAAAAAACAAAATCAACGCGAATTTTTTTAGTTATGATCCTGAACAAGATAGATGGATGAGGGTTCAAAACATGCATACAAAACGATTAGCGGTGGGAGTTGCTGTAGTAAATAGGCTGTTATATGCGATTGGAGGATTTGATGGAACATTTCGGCTCAATACAGTGGAATGTTACCATCCTGAAAATAACGAATGGACAATGGTGAATTCGATGCACGCACGTCGTAGTGGTGCAGGTGTAGCGGCTATAAATCAGTTTATTTATGTAATTGGCGGTTATGATGGTGCGAGACAATTAAATAGTGTAGAACGATATGATACTGAAAAAAATATGTGGGAATATGTAGCTAGTATGAAAGTAGCGAGAAGCGCTCTTAGTGTAACTGTTTTAGACTATAAAATTTATGCAATGGGTAAGTTTTTTTTTAAATTGTGCAAAACAAATTACCCTACTGTTTAATTAAAGGTGGCTATGATGGAACGAATTTTTCTTCGATGGTAGAAGTTTATAATCCGATAAAAAATACATGGGAAGACGGAGAACCGTTAACTTCTGGAAGATCTGGCCACGCTAGTGCTGTCTGTTATCAAAATCCAAATTTCAATTTCCCTTGTAGACCAACATCTCCTTGTTCACCTCGATGACCATGGTTGTGCCAAATTGTAAATATTTTTACATCTTATGGATGTTTTTGTAATAGGTGAATATTTTGTATTCGTGAAGAAATTTGTTGGTGATATTATTTAAATAACTGTATGTGTATCGAAATTATGGAGCAAGAAATGTCATTCGAATTTTTGTACCTCACGTTTAAATTGCCCAATTGTCTCAAAAATACATGTTATTTGCTCTGTAACGCCCAGTATTTCAATAGAGGTGTTTAAACTTAGGTGTAGCTTTAAACTGATCTTCAACTAATAGAAAAAGGCACCTAATTGTAGTTAAGCCTAGCTTAACGCTAGACTTGAGTTTAAACTTCTATTGAATTTACGAGTCTAAGAAGTCTTTTAAAACTGTAAATATTAGAAGAATTAATTTATTGAACAGTGTGAACTTGTAAAGTTTCTGTGATTAGTTATGTAAATAAGAATAAAACATTCCTTATTTTATTATGTTTGGGTAGTTTTCTTTATTTGAAACCTGGGGGTTACCTACTCTCGGCAGTCCATGTATAAAACAACGGATGTGGCCATACGAGGAACTTTTTCCTATTGTATTTTTTTGTATACTTTAAAAGTTTATAGTTTAAAATTTTTTTTAATGTTCCTAAAAATTTTAATATTTTTATAATTTCCTGTTTAACCGGAAGCGTTTTGTTAACCGAAAATAGTGTCAAATAATAGATATTCATGGGATTGATATAAATATCCAATTTCAAATTTTCATTTTAATTACAAAAGAAATTGGAGATTATTGAAGTTGTGACATTCAAAAAATCATAACTCCGAATCCGCATCTTACAAGTCTTAAAAAATTTAATGTTAGATAGATAATTACGTTGCCTATAACATATCAAAAAATTAAAAAAATGTTTAGACCAGTTTTTGAGAAAATCGACTTTCTTAGGGCGAAAGCCCTATATTTTGCCTATACATACAATGACGTTTTGAAATTTTTATAATATTAAATACCGGCCAAGTTATAAGGGAAAAACCACAAAATGGGACAATCGTTCTATTGGCCGCCATTCTGAACAAAAAAATTTGAAATTGTTTTTTTTTCAGTTGGGGCTCACATGTACTATCATCTTATAGCTAAGTAGGAACGAATTTGGTCCAAATATGCGCCTAAAATAACCGCCTTATTTTTAAACACCCTGTATAGATTTCTTATAAAAGCTTAGTTTGCCGATAATAGTAGTTTGTTTTATTAGGAGTAAAAATGTCACTTTTTTTAGGCAAGTCAGTAGGGCTTGACGAGCCAAAGAAAGTATTTTTACTCTGTATGAAACATTTAATTTTTTCTCCAAACGTAAAACGTAGAAAAACCAAAAATAAAAATTTTTGAAGTGTCGCCATCTCTTGAAAATTATTTGTATTTCAATTATCAAATGTTTTTAAAAATTAACTTTAACTTGTAAAAAGAAGCTAATTATTAAACGCAACTAATAAATTATAACAGAAAATTTATAAAAACATTACCTTTTTACATTACAAATGCTTAGAAATATCATTTTACGTTACAATTAGTTGTAAATATTTAGGGTAGGAATTTTCTTTTACCTTCTTAAAATAATTTTAAAGTGCCTAAAATCAAATTTCATCAAAATCGGTTCAGTAGTTTTTGCTCCACAGAGTTACACACATACATAGACGTTGATATTTACGTAAAGAATAGGGCGTAGCCAATATCTTGCGTAGTACTGTATCTCTCTAATATCTCTCTGTATCTCTAAAATTCATGCCACCGATGTTACTAGAGCTCTCGCAATATCTCTGCGACTATGGGCGCCTACTTCAAGCAACCGCTTAACCACGTTTTATATCTACTTCGGACACATGATCGATCTAAAAATATTAAACTGCTTTTAAGTTTACATGATCTTTATCGTGTATCATTTTTAGCACAATATTTCGTTTGAGACCGGCATAAAACGTGGTTAAATGCTAGCTTGAAGTAGGCGGTCATAGTCGCGGAGATATTGTGAGAGCTCTAAACACATTTTCGTTTCTGCGCATTGTCTCCGCCCTATTCATTACAAAAATATTGTAGTATACCATACCTACATCCTGACATTTTGGTTAAAAAAATCGAAAAATTTTTTTTGCATTTTTGGAATCAGGACTTAAAACGTTAAGAAATGAAAAATTATTTTTATTATTATTTTTCTCAATTAACAACTTTTTCTTGGTTTGGAAAAAGTTAAAATTGAGCTTTCAGCAGTTGTAGTCATCGGCAGTCAGTGGTAAGTCATAGCCATGGTGGAAGTATATATTTATATATCATCGTTAAACGATCATTATATTCTGACGAATGCTCTTCCAAAATAAGTAAACGTACATTTTTCTTCTAATAAAAAATACTTTTTGGAAAAATGTATCTGAGAGCGTATTTTACCGGACAAGAGACAAGAGAGACGAATAGTCACGTTAGCTAAGTTTGACAGTTCATTACAACATAACCTACATTTTTGAGATTTCAAGTTTAACACGTGTGTTACTCATTTGAAAGAAATGGCTAAATTTCGAAAACGATTAAAGAGTTCGGGCAAACCTAAAAGATGGGCTAAAGGCCATAGCTCTAGTTCAAACACAGAAAATAGAAAATATCGTGATGCAGCTCGAACAGGATTTTTCAAACAAACACTCGGTTAGTTTTCTTTACTTTTTTAAATTGAGTGATTCCTTATCTTTCTCTTTAGGTTTACAAACTTCTAGTAATTTAACAGTTGATACTTTAAAAAAACATGATGCCGTACAGTCTGTTAAATATTTCAAAAATGATCAACCCGCATCAGATGCAAGTGATGCCGAAGAGGAAGTCTCAATGTATTCTTATGAAAGTGGAGCTTCGTTTGCTTCGGAATTTTCACACTGTAGTAATATGTCGTATAATAAATTTTATAAAACTTTCCGACCAGATTGTGCCTTACATAAAGAAATGTTGGCTATTTTGGCAGCAGTTACAGATGTAGTTAATGAAAATGGTGGTAAAGGAAGTACTACCGAATATCATTGTGCTTTAGTAAGTGTTTGCTTATTATTTTGAATTGAAATAATTTAAAACTTTTAGTTAACTACGTTGGAGCAAGTTATGATAAGTGACGAGAGAAGCAATGAAAAGATTTCAGCTATTTTAGCACTTTTGTACATGGGAATTAAAAATGTACCTCAAGGTGTTTTAAGAAAAGGATTTAACGACGTTGTTAAAATTATGTCCAATATTCTTATCGAATTTTCTGATAATTTAGAAGATCATATAATTGTTAAAATGGTTTTAAACATTTTGTCGTATGCTTTAAAAGAACAAGATACTGCTGTTTGGACTTTATCATCGACACATCAAATTTTTGTTATGATATTAAATCCATATTCTTTTCATTCAAAAATTTCTGTGAGTTTGAATTATAAAAAGAAATTTCATAAGCTGATGTTTTAATTTTAGTGGCGTAAAACTGCTCAAGATGGTGTTTATAGAATAGTAAAAGAAAATTGTTTTACTAAAGAAAATATAACAAACGTACCGGCTGATAAAGTTGCTGAATTTTGTAAGGACATTATAGAGAAATGTATAACTAAAGGCGATATGACTATAAATAGTCAAAATGAACAAGCCGTTTTGTTTCGTATTTTGAGATTAATGAAAGGAACAATATCATATTATTCGAAAAATAACATTAAGGCAAGTTACACGTAACTGGAGTATTTTATAATAATTATTTAATTTTAGACATGCTGTGAACTTCTTCTAAGGCTGTTTTCGCTTAATTACACAATGGTGAATTTGTGTAGTTTTCAAGTTTTATATTCGTTATTTTCTCATCAAACTGCTGTTGTTTCTTCAAAAGTTAACGCTCAACTAATAACTGCTCTTTATGAATTTCAACCATCGGCTACCAATGTTCAAGTTACCATTGCTTGGCTAACAGTTATGCAGCAAGCTCATTCTCATCTTGCAGAGTAAGTTTAAGTAATCAAGCTTTGCTTTATTTAATTATTTTTATTTTAAAGCGTCGACCTATCATTAGCCTGCGTTATGTTACCAAAAGCCTTCTCAACAATAACGCAGTTATGGCTCTCAGATAACAAGGAGATAACTTCAGCTGTTACTCACGTAATTGAAAACTTGTTACGAGACGTAATTGTACCAGCTTGTGAAACATCGTCGTTGGTCGAACAAAATAAGTCTAAATTAGTAGCTTGTTTTACTGCAATCGAATTGGGCTTAGGGTATCAATATAGTAATGTTTGGCCACAGGTTTTACATGTAATAGGTGTTTTATTTGAGGTAACGCATATTTAAAATTTCAAAGGGAATTTGAGAAATTAAATATTTTTTACAGGTTGCAGGAAAGAATTGTGGCGATTTACTCACCACTTATTTAAATTCCTTGGCACTTTTACGTGATTCGTACAAGTTTAATTATAATAACGAATTGGAACATGCAGTAGGTGCTGCTGTACGTTGGATGGGGCCTGAAGTTGTTTTAAAAGTTATTCCTCTTCAGGTTTGTTTGTCAAAAATAATTAAATTTAGGGCTAATTTTATATTTTTTACAGAAAGAAAATCAAGAATTAAATTTAGATAGGTCGTGGTTGTTACCAGTATTGAAAGAAAATGTTAGAGGTTCGACTTTGCAGTTTTGGAAAGAATCGATTTTGCCTGTTGCTACGTTTTGTCAGCGTAAATCAACTGCATTAGCTGCTGTAAATGATGGAATAGGTGCTCATAGTTACGAACTTTTATATTCACAATTGTGGAATTTATTACCGAGCTTTTGTAACAAACCTACCGATATTAAAACCAATTTTAAGGTATACAAGTGTTATTTAAAAAATTAAAATTGATAATTTTAATTTTAGAACATTGCTAAAATTTTGGGTACGATAATTGCTGATCATAAAGATCTCAGACTTGCAGTAATGGCTTCTCTACGTAAATTAATTGCTTGCGCAAAAGAACAAGAAGATTTAGATGACGTAAATGAGATTGCTCGATTTGATAAAAATTACCTACCAATTTTGTTCAACTTTTATACTATTAAACCTAACGGTAGTGATGAAGAAGGACAACGTTTAGCCGCTCTGGATACTATAAAGGTTTACCTTACAATTACAAAACCAGAATTAAGTAAACAGTTGTTCAATAACGCTTTGGAGCGTTTATCAGATGAAAAAGATCAATCTCAAGAACTTAAAGAAAGTTTATTGGATTTAATAAGAACGCTTGTAGCTTATCAAGATGACGAAGGAATAATAAGACTGTATCATCAATGCATAGAGAAATATTCTAAAATGAAAAAACATAAAGAACAAAAGAAAGCTTATAGATTAGTAGAAGAAATTTGTAAAAGCGAATCCGACGGATGTAAACAATTTCTTCAAAGTAATAGAAAACAAATTGAAAAATTGCTACGCGAGAATTTAGATTCAGCTGCAGTAACAAGTAAAGGTCCAAGAATGCGTTGTTTTTGTTACTTGATTAAAGCTCATCCAAAGTTGAGCCATCAGAATAAATTTCTTCAAATGGTAATACCTGAAGCTGTGCTATGTTGTAAAGATGTAAATGAAAAATGTCGACGAGATGCTTACAATCTGTTAAATATTATAGGAGAAATGTTGTTGGAGAATAATCAGTTGCAAAATTTTATCGAGTTGCTTTTAGCCGGTTTTGGTGGGACTACTCAAATGATGAGTGCAACAATTCTAGCCTTTGCTTCAGTTCTTCATAATTTTTCAGGTAAAAATGTTTTTCTTCAAATGTCGAAAAAAGTCGACTTTATGTCACTCAATATGTAAGGGCGAAGTTTAATCTTCCCGCCTAGACAGGAAAAGTTGTCAGACAAAGTATTTTTCTCTGTCTAGACAGACAAAGTAAAATCTTAACCCAACAGAATTTTTATTTTAACTTTTTCCAATCCAAGAAAAAGTTATAATCGAGAAAAAAAAATACTAATAATAATTTTTTTTTGCATTTCTCGACGTTTTCAGTCAGGGGGGTTCCAAAAATGCAAAAAAAATTTTTCGATTATTTGAACCAAAATGTCTGTATACCCCCCCCCCCCTAGAGCAAAAACTACTGAACCGATTTTGATGAAATTTGATTTTAACCACTTTAGCTTACAATAGCTTCGATAAGAAGATAAGGATTCAGGGTGTCCAAAAATAAGGTGGTAGACTAGGCGCAAAAGTTAAAGTATTTTATGCAAGCGGCATTTCATATAACATTTTGGTAACCGATGTTTTCCTAGTATTTCAACCCTGCTGAATACGAAAATTGCGGTTATCAAAGCGAAATCTTAACCGGAAGCGTGATATTCAAGATGACACCCAAGATGTCAGCTTTGTTATTTTTGATGGAATCATTATGGACAATTAAGACAAATATTTTTATTGGTTCGGATAGATAATTTTATACTCTACAATTTTTATTAGAGGTATAACTATCTTCAGATCACTCCTTAAGGAGCTAGAGTCGATAAAAGCACCAGTGTTGTATAAACCGTCTTAATACATAAAGCAGTATATGGAAGCATTTTGGTGAGTTCAGCGAGGTAGCTTTCCCAGTATCCAGCTAGGATGTATCTGTTAAAACATGATCAGAGCAAATCAAGTCCATAAAAGTCGATCATAAAGAGGATATTGCGTCTTCTTCATACGGTGCTTCTCCCGACTCTCTAGACCCTTAAAGAGTGATTTTATTGTAATTTTTTGTAGACCATAAAATTATCTATCCGAGCTAACAAAAATATTTGTCTTAATTGCCATAATAATTAATCCATCAAAATAAATAAAAAGAGCAAACATGTATATTAGGACGATTTTTACGCACACGATGTCTTTAGCTGGCTTTCGCTCCTTAATAAGCAATCTTACGGTACTTTTACATTTAATAATAATTGTAGAGACCTTGTATATCTAATTCAATCAAAACAGTTGTCCAAGTTTCAATAATAATTCTTCCATCCAAATAAATCTTAATTAATAAAGCAGACAACCTAGTCGCCATCTTGAATATCGCGCTTCCGGTTTAAATTTCACTGTGGGTAACCGCAATTTTTGGATTCAGGGGGGTCGAAATATTGGGAAAACATCGGTTACCAAAATGTTATATGAAATTCCTCTAGCATTTCGATACAGGGATTTTGTTCTAATTTTACGGTGCTTCTTCCGACTGTAGCTCCTTAAGGAGTGATCTGAAGATAGTTATACCTCTAATAAAAATTGTAGAGTATAAAATTATCTATCCGAACCAATAAAAATATTTGTCTTAATTGTCCATAATGATTCCATCAAAAATAACAAAGCTGACATCTTGGGTGTCATCTTGAATATAACGCTTCCGGTTAAGATTTCGCTTTGATAACCGCAATTTTCGTATTCAGCAGGGTTGAAATACTGGGAAAACATCGGTTACCAAAATGTTATATGAAATGCCGCTTGTATGGTTAAGGATACGTTTTTTCCGATAACAGTCCTAGTCTATGGTTATTGTGGGCTCATATTTGCAAATTTCAATAGAAAAAATCGTCGTCTGCGTTGATCTGTCGTAGTTTTAGCGAAAACTACGACAGATCAACGCAGACGACGGAAAAAATATAGAGTTCCATTAGAAAAAAAAAATTCAAATTTTTTAATTCAAAATGACGGCCAATAGAACAATTGTCTCATTTTGTGGTTTTTCTCTTAAAACTTGACTGGTAATTATTATTATAAAAATTTTAAAACGGCATTGTACAGCCAAAATATAGGACTTTCGTCCTAAATAAGTCGATTTCCAAAATTGTTTCAAAATTGCCTACCTTTAAGAGGCCCAAGTCAAAATTTTGATATAGATTTTGTCAAAAACTAATCTAAACATTATTTAAATTTTTTGATATGTTATAGACAACGTAATTCTCTATCTAACTTCAAATTTTTAAAGACTTGTAATAAAAATAAAAACTTGAAATTGGATATTTATATCAATCCCATGAATATCTATTATTTGACAATATTTTCGTTTAACAAAACGCTTCCGGTTAAACCGGAAATTACGAAAATATAAATTTTTTTAGGAAGTATATTTTTAAATATTTTGAAAACTCGTAAAATTAGCTATTACACGATACCAAACACTTTATATTTTAACTTCCGGTTTAACCGGAAATGGAATCAAAATTCTTAATTTAAATAGAACACCCTGTATATTTTTCAATATTTTCAAAGCTCGTAAAATTAGCTTTCTGAAGATATAAAGCAATGTATATGTATTTTGAACTTCAATTTATGCCAAATTAAAAAAAAAATAGTATATTAAAATACATGTGTGTCACAGACTCACAAGATAGCATTTTGACGCACGAAGGCAAATTTTGCCAAACCGACTGAAAGGAGGTCTGCAAATGCCTGAGTGCGTCAAAAGCTCTTGTGCAAAAAAGCAAAATTTTCAGTTTTACGCTTTACGTTTGAAGAAAAAATAAAATGTTTTATACGGAATGAAAGTAGTTTTGCGTGACTCGCCTGTATTGCCGGACTCGCTCGCTCATCAGCCAAACACAGTCTTGTTACACAAAACCCAACTTTCCTTCCTTATAAAACAAATTCTCGCCTTTTGAATTTTTGAAAATAAATTATTTGTAGGAGGAATGGGTTTCGAAAATATCGAATTCATCTTGAAGAATATAGTCAAATTAATCACTACGCCTGAAAGAGAAATTGTAGGTTCTTGTATTAATTTCATTAAAATTTATACAAAATCTTTACCTGCTACAATGGTCGGTGCATCACTTTCAACAATTGTAAGTTCCCTTTTATCATTTTTCACGCCGTATAGCGACATAAGTTATAGGTCGAAGCTCTTGTGAACATGACTGAAGATTGTCAAAAACATTTTCGATTAAAAGTCCGTAGTATATTGCAACGTTTAGTTCGGAAATTTGGTAGCGAAGCCATTTTACCTTACATCCCACAAAATGATGCAATTATGTTGAAACGATTGAAAAATATTCGTAAATCCGACAGTAGAAAGAAGAAACAAAAGGAAGCTGCACGTAATAAATCAGAAAGCGATAACGATGATGAATTTGCTTTACCCACCACTAAATCAAACACGTACGTCTTATCCATACAAAAATTTCATTTTTAATTTAATTTAAAATTTTAGCATCGAGGATATTTTAGCAGATTCTGATTCTGAAAATGAAGAAGAGACGCAAGAAGAACATAATGTAAATAAAAAACAGTTTGAAACATGGATTCATGAAGATATTGACACAATTACAGATTTTACAGATCCGACTGCTGTTAATAGAATTACTTGTAAGAAACTATTTTTAAAATCGCCTAATTTAAATATTTAATTGTAGCTACAAGACCGACGTTTGCGCCTACTCAAATGAATGACAACAAAAATAAGGACCGAGGTTTCAAACTTGCTTCTGATGGACGTTTAATTATCAATGATGATTCCGGTAGCGATGACGAAACTTCCAATAAGAAAGGTTTTGAAAAATTAAAAATAGACGATTCTGATTCTGGTTAGTTGACTAATTAATTAAATTTCCCTTGAATTGAATTTTGCTTTTAGAAATTGACGATAAAAGTACTGCAGAAACTATGGTTTTGGCTAATAAAAAACGTAAACGATCTGAATGTGGTAGTACTAAAAGTGGTTTCAGCAGAAAGAGTGAACCGGCAATGAAGTATCAAGCGGGAGGTTCTGGAATTCATAGGTAAGTTACGATGTTAACTGTAAATGAAGTGTTTTAAACGTTATTTTTTAGACCTATGGCGAAAGCTCCTTCGGTTGGTTCCGAATATAAGTCAAAGAAAGGTAAAGGTGATATTAAAAAGAAAGGACAAGTTGAACCATATGCTTATTTACCTTTACAAAGAGCTTCACTGAATAAAAGGTAATTTTTTTTTCCAATACACTTTAAAGTTTTATACATTGTTTTTATTTTATAGGAAAAAGGCGAAAATGAGCGGACAATTTAAAAATGTTATAACTAAAGGTGTCAAGAAAGGTAGAATTACAAAGAGTAATCGAAGAAAAACAAAGCATTAGAATAGTTATTATTACATAATTTTCATTCTATTGTGTTACAAATAAATTATTAATAAATTCAAATTGGTAAACATTTAAATTACTAAGCAGGCACCCCCGTCGAAATCGACGAAGTTTCTGAAGATAAGAATGCGTTAGAAAAATGAGATTTTCAAAAATTATTATATGCACCTACAACCTACACGGATGATTTTTTGTTGTTAAATGCACGATATAGGCGTGTCCGTCAGTCAACGTGATCGAACTTTCTTAAAGTGGGGAGATATGAGATAGTAATGAAAAAAAATTAATGCTGACATATCTGTGGGTCGAGGGCTTGGATTAAAAAAAATTATTAAAATCAGTCCAGTAGAAGCACGCTAAAATTACCGGTAAATAAAAGCTTTTGCGTTTTAAATATATGGATAAGGTCAATTTGTTCTTTAGAGGTTATTGGGGTTATTCATGAAGCCAGGTAAAACAATAAAAAAAAATCTTTTGAATTTGAATATTTAAAAAGAACTTCATTAATTGAATAAATAGCCAAAAGGGTTGCTGCATTATTTACATCATAGTTTTTGATCGTCTTTCTATAATATCAACCTCGTTACAGGATTTTTTATTTATTACTTAGTAACAACAGGGTAGCGGGAGGTCGATGGGGATAAAATGCTACTTACCAAACCCCCTAGTAATCAAAATATCTCATTTCATTTATTAAATAACATTAATAATGCCCTTTTCCTCACAAAATTTTGAACTACTAATTAGTTAAATCACAAATTAATGAGTAATGAGGTAGTGACGCACTTAAAGTATGAACAAAATCAGAAAACACGTTGACTATCTAATAAAAAAATAATAAAACTAACCTTAAAGATAACTAAGCCTAAGAGAAAGGTGAATTTAAAAACCCGTCTCAAAAATCCAAAAGGCACAAAAGTACGAAACGTAATTAAAAATGCAGGCACCAACCTGACCATATCGCGTATTAGAAACGTACTGTGGAATAAAAGTATTGAAAATTTTATTACAATGACCAAATGTGCTAAGACCTTATCGAATAAAACCAAATATCTACGTTTAATCTCATTTATAATTTTCAAAATTGGATTATTTTAAATCATCCATCCATATATTTAAAACGCGAAGCCTTTTCTTTTCCGCTAATTTTAGCGTACTTCTACTGGACCGATTTTAATGATTTTTTTTTAAATTGAAGCTCTTGACCCACAGATATGTCACCACTAATTTTTTTCTCAAAATTATTAATTTCATACATTGTTTTATATTTTATAATATACATAATAAAATAATCAATTTTATAATTTAAAATAATCCAATTTTAAAAATTATAAATGAGAATAAATGTAGATAGTATTTGGTTTTATACGTTAAGGCACACATTATACATTTGGTCGTGGTGATAAAATTTTCAATACTTTTATTCGACCAGTACGTTTCTAATACGCGATATGGTCAGTTTGGTGCGTGAATTTTTAATTACGTTTCGTGTTTATGTGAATTTTGGATTTTTGAGACGGTTTTTTATGTTGCCCTCTTTGGCTTAGTTATCTTTAAGGTTAGTTTTCTTATTTTTTTTATAAAATAGTCATAGCTCATTCATATCTTCAAAAACTTCGTCGATTTCGACGGGGGTGACCGCTATTGTTTTTAAATTGAAGCTGCCGACCCCCAGATATGTCAGCACTAATTATTTTCTTCAAATTACGAATTTTATAAATTTTTTTAAAATAATAAATTAACAAACAATCATCGCTGTAGGAAGTAAGTGCATTATAATAATTTTTGAAAATTTCATTTTTCTAACACATTCATCTCTACAACTACTTCGTCGAATTTCGACGGGGGCGCCCGCTCGTAAAATTTAATGTTAGAAAAATGAAATTTTAACAAATTATTATAATGCACTTATTAGTTATTACCTACACCGATGATTGTTGTTAAATGTACAAAATAGGCGTATCCGTAATTTAACGTTATCGAACTTTGTTAAAGTGGGGAGATAAGGATAAGATTAATACGCGTACCAATTTATTATTTAAAAAAATGTATGAAATTGGTAATTTGAAGAAAATAATCAGTGCTGACATATCTATGGGTCGAGAGCTTCAATTTAAAAAAAATTATCAAAATCAGTCCAGTAGAAGTAGGCTATTATTATATATCAAGAAAAGGCTTCGCGTTTTAAATATATGGATTGTCACTAATATTTGTATTGTACGAATATTTGTATGACAAAGTTTTTTTTTTCTCCTAACTTTTTCTTGGATTGGAAAGCTCTGGATGGAGAGGCACATTAAGATTAAAATAATTCTCGCTTTTTTTCTAAAAAGTCTATATTCTTTTCAGTCAATAACTAATAAATATTTATAAAAAAATATAAATACCTAAAAATCTAAATTATAAATATAAAACATTGCACTTTATAACTAATAAAAGTAACAACTTTAACTTAAGTATGTAAATCAGTCTATAAAATCAACTTTCGCTAAAAGCTTTAGCTATTAATCGTATACTTTCGTAGGATCCTGTAACGCATCCTAAGATTCCTAATAATAAAATAAACATGTCTTTTGTTACTACCCACGGCGTCATTTGAGATATATTTGAATGTACTATCATGTCGAGAATAGCTGGAATGATCAACGATATCGTCGTACTGCAAAGAGCACCAACTAAACTAATGAACAATTCAAGAAACGGTACAGCTTCGGCCAGAGTGACTGTAAAAAAATAAAAACAGTTAACTATTTTAATTAAGGAAATTTTTCGTTAAAACTTACAAGTTATTAAAACGAAGAAAGTTCTGAAGGCAAGTTCTGTTATAACAGGGAATCTGAATGGACCGAAGTTTTTGTTTGCCATCGGATATAAAATATCGACTGGTACGTAGAATTGAAGTGGGAAAGTTAGAATAATTCCCAACGATAACATCACTTTAACACTTTGCGCTAATCTGTAAGCATAAATAAGTTAGTTTTTCTACAACAACTTAGAAATTTTAAACTTACATATCGCCTCGAGGTAAATCAAGAGTGACGCTTCCGTGGACACCTTCTCCATATTTAACGTACGATAAGAAACCGACTGTTATATATAAAATTGTAACAATGGTCATACCGACGTTTAAAACTCCAAGCGGTTTACCAAACTCTTTAGGTTTGCGCATTTCGCTTTGGAGAGGTAGAACTAACGGTATGCCTTCGAAAGCGAATAGTGTTGTTCCGAAGAAAAGCGGGAATTGTTGAATATTCGCAACTAACTTCACTGAAGATAGCGGTGGTAAGTCTTGTGTTGCGTAATATAAGGTGATCGCAATTCCTGCTGTCATCAAAATATTTGCAATCGTCGACAACGGTGCTAAATATTTCAAATTTCTAACCATCGACCCGATTAACATCGGTATTAAAGCTATGGCCATATGGTAATGTACGTCCAATTCGTATCCATAATAGTCGCAAATTTGTTTGATATTCGTCGAGATGAAAACGTAATAAACTGAACAAAAGCCCAACTGGGCTGTACATAAGAAGAGATTTGTGAGGATGCCGATGCGTGAAGCATATTTCTTTAGCCGTAACGAGCCTGTGGCGAAAACTAATTCTACTGTTTCGGCATAGTCTGGTTGTACGCTGAGATTTAATTGTTCTTTCATCCTATTGGAAGCGTTTACCAAAAGGTGTTGACTGTAAACGCAAATGTATCCTAAACAGACTGTGAGCCATGGTGCGATCGCGATACCGGAATTTTTGTATGCATCGCCCATCGCGAAAATACCAGAGCCTACATTTCCTTTTAGGAGATGCATTAATGTTTCCACATATCTATAAAAAAAATAAAAATGGTTTAAATTCATTTTATTTTCTTCAAGGTTAAAGTTCTACTTTTACATTACTAGGAGGTAAAAGTAAATTCTAACCTTAAATATTCACAACAAATTTTAACGTAAAACGATATTTTTTTCAAACGTCAAAAAAAGTTTACATTTTGTTACTGAACAAGTACTAAGATTAAAGTTCTACTTTTACAACCTAGGAGGTAAAAGTAAATTTTAACCTTAAATATTTACAGCAAATTGTAACGTAGAATGATCTTTCTAAGCATTTGTAATGTAAAAAAGTATGTTTTTTATATATTTTTTTATAATTTGTTCGTTGCGTTTAATAATTAGCTTTTTTTACAAGTTAAAGTTAATTTTAAAAAATATTTGACAATTGAACTACAAGTAATTGCCAAGAGATGATGACACTTTTTCAAAATTTTCTATATTTTTGGTTTTTATAAGTTTTACGTTTGAAGAAAAAATTAAATGTTTCATACGGAGTAAAAGTACTTTTTCTACTCCCATATGTGAAACTAAGCATTTCGTCATCACTTACTCGTTACGAAAATAGCATTTTCGTCTCTAGTGAGAAAAAGTGTTATTACAAGCAGATGTTATTTACAACATGAGGTGAAACCAGTTTTTTTGTGGTCGGTTCACATTTTAGTAAAAAGAATTATTTTTTTAAAATGTACTAATTATCGTCGTAGAAAAAATAGCATTTACGACTCGAGATGAAATCCGTTTTTTTCGTTCGAAAGATTAATTCACTCGCCCCTACGGGGCTTGTGAATTAAATTCTATCTCACGAAAAAAACGTATGTTTCATCTCATGTTGTAAAAAATACTATTTACTGCTAATAAAACAAACTACTATTTATTATTAAACTGAACTGGCTTTATAACTTACGTTGTGGGATGTTTTATACTTTTGTTGGACAATTCTTTCTGGATGGGATTTTCATCGTCAACTTTTTTAATTCCATTCTCGATATTGTGAATCATGGGAGATTTATTAAAATCCAATGTGTACGTTTCATCAATTCTGGAAAAAAAAATTTTACGCTTATAAAATTGTAATTCTAATAAGGCAATTTATTTAAATAAAAACCGATTAATGTTAAAGAGTCGAACCATAAGTAGTTTTGTATTAGGTAATTATAATAATTATATAGGAAATGTAAAAAATAATTATTCGTTGAAATGTTGTGCGTAATTGTTTTCCAAAGTATAATAATTTATTATAATTCAAATCCTTATGGGTAAACTTCGTATACTTTGATAAAGTAAACAATTAAAAACTACTGAACCCAATACGAGTTTACATGAAATCGTTACAGGGTGTCCCAAAATATGGGGGTTATTCGGTTATTTCAGCGCATTTCAGAAACTTTAGAGTTAGTTCTTTTAACTGGACTAAAAGACACAAGATAGTACACCTTAGCCCCGGAATTGAATTAATTTGTTGCAAATTTTTCAATTCAAAATGGCAGTCAATATAACGATTATTACATTTCGTGGTTTTCCCTTAAAACTTAGGCGGTAATTATTATTATGTAAATTTAAAAGCGGTATTGTGTAGCTAAAATATAATGCTTTCGTCTAAATAAAACAATTTTTTTAAATTGTTTCTTTATTGCCTACTTTTCAAGAGCAAAAGTAGGTCAAAATTATGAAACGAATTTCTTCAAAATTTCTTCTGACGATTTTTTTCATTTTTTTTAGTTATGTGATAGACATCGTTGTTCTCTATCGATTGCCACGTGTTTCATTAGTTAGAAATTTCCAGGACCGGAGTTATGATTTTTTGAAAACCAAAATTTCAAATATCTATCATTCCTTTTTTAATAGAAATAAAAATTTGAGAATTGGTACATGTCTTAATCCCATGAATATCTATTATTTGACACTATTTTCTGTTAGCCCAACGCTTCCGGTTTAACCGGAAATTACAAAAGTATCAAGAGTTTTTAGGGACACTGTGTATATTTTTAAATATTTTGGAAGCTCATAAAATTAACTGTACGATGATACCAGACACTTTATACTTTGGTTTCCGGTTTATCCGGAAATAGGACTAATTTTTTAAATATTTTTAGCCATATCAGTGTTTTTAAATTTTTTATCCAATAAGATAAGAATTTTTCGAATGATAGGTACTTACTACTCACTTATAATTTAACAATAGATAAAATACTTTAATAACTCTCACGGCGCCAAATAGTTTCTTTATCATAGCCAATTTTTCTAAATTAATGATACGTGATATAACCATATCATGCTTATTTATCGTGCAATCACAGCTTGCAAATATGCAAAAGTTCAATTTCTATAGGTACGAAGGGTACGAACAACGATGATCGAATTATTATAATAAAACAATACAGGGTGTCCCAAATCCCCGCTATCGTAAAATTGTGGCTTTGCTACAGAATTTAACAAAAAAAATTTTAAGCATGGCTCTAGAGTTCTCTTAGAGTTACACCTCTTAAAATATATTTATATATACAGGGTGATCCATTTAAATCGTACAGGTCATACTTCTATTTTTTTAAATAGAACGCCCTCTATATTTTTATATATCTGGATTCCCCTTTCAACGACGATTATAGTAATGTGTCGGCTAATGGGTCTACCATGGATGTGGGCCAAGATACTGCGCATTTTATACTAAAAACATGTCAACTCAAACGACGTTCAAAAATGTCAATTCGTTATGTCAAAACAGGCTAGCAAAGTTCACTTGTTTTTAGTATAAAATTTGCAGCATCTTGGCCCAGACTCATGGTAGATTCATTAACCAACACATTACCTTAATCCAGATTATATAAAAGTATACAGAGTGTTCCATTTAAAAAATACAAGTGTGGTTTGTATTATTTAAATCGATCACCCGGTATATGTAAAATTATTTTTAAGAGGTGCAAGTTAAGAGAACTATAGCCGTGCATTAATTTTTTTTTGTTTCAATAGCAAAGCTACAATTTTACGATAACGCAGCGTTGGGACACCCTATACGTATAACCCAGTTACTTTAAATTTGAAAATCCATAACTATCGACCACCCAATCAAAAGTTATGCGAATAACTTTAATAAATTTAATAAAAATTTGAGACTCAAATTAAATGACTGTCTTATCTTATTAAATTAAAATATCAATATAAATTAATAAATATTGGTTTTTGTTTAATTATTATTGTGGGGAAGAAGGGAAGCGGAAATCCGCGCAAAGCGCGGAACCGTCGCCTACTAATCCATCTATTCCGGAAAAACTAACAATATTTTGGATAAATTGAATGCTCTTTTGTATACGATAAATTTTACTCAAAACCTTACAATTTTGAAAATATTCAAAAACGCACATTTTCTACCCTTCTATCTATAACTTGGAAAACCATTATTTTAATTTATGGGAACTGTTCACATTTCATTGAAAATACAGGACCCCGCACTATTTATATGGAAAAACGGTTTTAGTCAAATTTCATGAAATTTTGGTAACTTGTAGATAGATCTTGACCTTCTGAACAAAAGTCATAATGGGTAAAAGTTTTAAGACCTCACCCTTCTGAGATAGGGGTCGTCACAGTCGTTAGGATAGTTTACCTAACGCCCTCTAGCGGCTATACTGAAACTAAAGTGTTAATAAAATAAGACTTGTTGTTTTATGCGAACCCCCCAAGTTTTAACTAAATCGGTCTAGGGGTTTGGGACTAAAAACTAAAAACCTAAAAACACTGTTCTCTCTAGGACCCATTTTGAGCCCCTGCTAGAACCCTTAAAAATCAGATTTTAACAAAACAAAAAAATACGGGTTACTTTATTTTTAAAGCTTTATTGGTTGGCACCATAATTTATCTTCATCCTGTACAATGTATATTTACCAATGTTCTGGGTAACAAAAAATATGCGCTATTTGGCTATTTTCCATCTATTTTAACTACTTTTGTTGACCCCTATCTCAGAAGGGTGAGGTGTAGGTATTTTTGCTCATGGAGACTTTTGTTCAGAAGGGCAAGATCTACAACTTACCAAAATTTCATGAAATTTGACTGAAACCGTTTTTCCATATAAAAAATGCACGTCCTTTTCAAACCTAAAGCCTACATTCTACGGTACAAAATTCAAGTGTTCTTACATTTCCATGAATTAAAATTTAGAAATAATTTTTAAGCGTTTGATTTGTGATAAAAATTTGATTAAAAATTAATAAATATTTATATCTTAATTATACATAAATAAATAATTTGTTTTTATTTTAAAAATACACACATTTATATCAAATTACACAATTTAACCAATACATCTTTAAATTTTATTAATTGCGCGTTCTTGGAAAATTATTAGCAATGATAATACTACTAAATGACGTACTATTTGAACGCTCTAAAATTACTCAAACTTACAAATGTTAGTAAAATGTGTAAGTACAACTTGTAAGAACTGAAATAGTTTCATCATCTATTAATAAACGACGAACCAATTCATTACAAAAGTTAATGCAGACACCAAAAAAAAATCCTCTTACGTAATTAAGCTGAAAATAATTATTTTAAAAATTAACAAAATTTGGTTCGAGGTTGAAAAATTGAAAACTCAAATTATTTTTACGTTCAACCTGTTACCTGTTAATTTAGATCACTTCACGTTGATGTATGAATTAGTACAAACTATTTATAAATGTAATTAAATAAAACTTTTTTTAGGTGAACGAGTTAATTAAAAATTGAACAAAAAAGTTGGAATCGTAGAAAGCTATGTTGCGGAGTGTAGAAAAAGTTAAGATAATAAAAGTTGGCTCGAGGGAGTAGAAAGACTAATGGCGAGACTAGGTGGGCCAGAAAGAAATAAGAAGTGTTTTTGAGAAGTGGAAGTGGTCAAAATTGAAAATTGGAGAGAGTGGTCAAAAGAAACTTGATTTAAAAAACTTCAAGACGAAGTGAATACTTTTTTCAGTCGACAAAAATGTACTACTAAAAGAACTTGGAGACTTTGATACCCAATCACTACCACTAGAAACGAAGGTATCTCATAAATATCTCATTATATTTTATCGATAATCAAAATATTGACAAAAGTGAGTTGTGATGGACAATATCAAGAATGCAACAATTAATAATACATGAATCAACAGCAAAATCCTATTTTTAGATAAACTCCTGCAGCCCCGTCCTTTCCGGTTCCGGTTCCTAAGATAAAATTTAGGATTGACAAAATACAAAATACCCAAATTACGTAATTGATCAAATTTTTTTATGAGACACGATTGCCTGTTTGAGAGTTGATTAGTTGAGGGACAGAGAGTCTACTTCCAGAGGTTCCAGATCACTGTCAGTGGCGTAAATAATGGGCCAGCAGGGCCCGCGTTGTGGGAGGGCCCCAGGATTAAAAGGCCCCCCAAAACATCGTTTAGTATCAAAATTTGTTATAAAATCGATATGTGGTCAACTAAAATGATTATTAACTGTGAGCATTAGAGACCCCACTCTGGATATTGTAGGAGGGCCCCCAATCACTTAGTTACGCCACTGATCACTGTGGAGGAGTCTACAAACTGAACTCTTTCTTTAGTTTTCTATTTAGCAACACATTAACATAATTAAATTTATAATTAAAAAATCCACTTTAAATCTATTGCAAAAAATTTGATTCTTCTCGTTATACAAATTTCTATTAACTTTTTTGTATACCTCGCACAAATCAAATTAAAATTCTTTAGTGTGGACTGGTTAAATTTCCAGACAGTTTAACTTCTTTCAGTTTATGTTGATTAATAATTTTAAGAGACTAAAAAACTCATTAAAGAGCAAAAAAATGACTACATGACTACACGTGAGATGTGAAATTATATATCGGTTATAAAAACTGCTAATTTATGCATATAACAGCCCTTGGAACTATTTGAGTTCCAATTAGAAGAATGGCAACCCCTAATTTGTCATAACAAATTTAAATTGTTAATACGAACTATGTTGTATCTTGTACGTTGGAATTTTCGTTAACAATTAATCACAGGGTGTATTAGAGGTAATAAAAGCACATGTTAAGACAGTGGCGTAACCAAGAACCTCTTATGGGGTATACAAAGGGATACAACATCCTGCTAATACTCCTCCTGAATTCAAGATCAACGAAGTTTTAAGTTTATCAGCATCGGAATAAAAACTTCTTTTTGGCACATTTTGCTAACCCGGAAACTTACTCAGGGATTTTATCCCCCCCCCCCATTTATTGAAATATTAATCCATCATTATTAATTTAAAAACAAAGTCACGGCATATAACATTTTCTTGTCCAGAATAGCCCCTTTGGCTCAATCTTCATGTTAAAAGCTTCTGGCTACACTACTGTATTTTCATAATGTCCCCTCTCGCCTACTAGATAAGTAGTCTAACTGGTTAACTGGTATAACCTCTCCACCCTGCATAATTTTATCACCTCAATCATTATTTTTTTAAGATATGGAATTATAGTTTTTGAGTGGTTTTTGACTTATCTGTTTCTTTTATGCATAGAGGCTCAAAAGTCACGTGCGTTAGATAAATAGATATCCTGAAATTTATCCGATTAGCCGTACATTACATAAACTACTTGAAACTGCTCTAGATGTCTGTCTAGATAACTAGCACATCCTGTCAAACCTTGTAGAGTTCTTTGATTTTAAATATAAATGTTTTGGCAGACTTAGCTTTCTAAAATTGTAATTAACCACCGAAATTTTCTTAAATACAACCCCCCCAGCCCCTGCAAAAGGCTACATTCAGAAATCGGCAACTGGTAAAATTGACCAATCATATTGCGCTAAAGATAAGGAAACAAGTTGATGTTAATATTTAGCGCAATATGATTGGTTGATTTTAGTGTCGCGAGCAACTTCAATATTTAGCGCAATATCATTGGTTGATTTTAGTGTCTGCGAATGAGCTTTCTTTAAGTAATGGAAATTTTTATTCTGTCTCAAATTAAACAGGTGTAACCGCAACAATGGGGAATTAGACTGTATCTGAATTTTTAATTTTTGATAATGCCAATGCTTAGAGCAAACAAAAGCAATCAATTCTGTTTTTTTCATTCTATAACTCGTAAATTAAGCCCAAAAATAATTTTTACAAGTGCTTTTAAAATTCGGAAAAAGGTCGTTTTTATTTATGCGACAACAGCGCCTACAAAGCGAGTGAGATATAATACAATCGAAACTAGTTAGACAGAGATGGAGAATGTGGTTATAATGAATGGAGAATGGAGATAGAGAATTTATTATCCGTTCACTATTTATTTGCGCTATGGTTGGCCATGAACTTTTATTTTTTAGTTTGCCAAAATAAAAAGTCCCTATTAAGTTGACTGACAGCTCTTGACAGTACTAAAAAAATGACAGACCATTGACAGACCAACTATTAACACAATTGAATAAAAGCCGTTACTCTACAATACTTAATCTAACTGATTTTTTTCTAATATATACTGAGATGCAGAATTTTATGCCCTACAGCTTTTATTTGAAGCGTTTTTGTCTAAAATAATTAGGAAAGCAGAAAATTACGAAAGTACGATGTGACACGACCCTATGACCGCGCGAGAGCCATGCAAGTTGATGTTAATATTTAACGCAAAATCATTGGTTGATTTTAGCGACTGTCGCTCGCGACATGAAAATCGACCAATCATATTGCGCTAAATATGGGGGAATAAGTTGACGTAAATATTTAGCGCAATTTGATTGGTTGATTTTAGTGGCTGTGAATGAGCTTTAAATAATGGAAATTTTTATTTTGTCTCAAATTAAACAGCTATGACGGCAACAATTAGATATGAAAATGCCGAAAATAACTTCAAAATAAAAACAATATCCATGGTTTTTGATAAACAATTTCTAATGTTTTGTCAGTTCACTGACAGCATTTATTTGTTAGAGTCAGAACCAAAAGAAAAAATCAACTGTCATTATTTTAAGGAAATTTCTGACATTTTTACTTTCTGCCGTTACACGGCTTACAAAATTAATTTTGTTTAATGACCGAGATGCAGAATTTTATGCCCTACAACTATTATTTGAAGCGTTTTTGCCTAAAGTAATTAGGGAAGCAGAAAATTACGAAAGTGCGATTTGATACGACCCTATATGACCACGCGAGAGCCATGGTGACCACTCTGTGTTTTGTGTTTAATATTGATTTCTTAACTTTTGATAAATTTTAATTGCGTTAATTATTAATTGGCGTATTATAAATTTATAATAATTGTAACAATTGTTAGTAAATACAACGCGTATTTATATTTTTAACTAGTAGGAACAATAATTAATAACAATGAAGCAATAATTTATACTAATAAAATAATAAAAATACGGGAAAAAATATTAAAAATCTTACTTTTTGTATGTTTCGTTGGGAATAATGATTGTTTTGGTATCATGTTCCATATTCAAATTATTTTTATTTTTGTTTTCCATCCTGAAACGAGAGAAAAATAAATTAAAATCACTCTAAATTTTAGAAAATTACACTTTTCTTAAATTTAATTAAAAAATTATGTACTTACAAATGGTACGTGTGCGTATACATTTTTTCCGCGCTCATTTTGATCAATATTTTAAAGCCACGCGTTAACTAATAGGTAATCATATATTTTTACACGAAAAGGCAAGGTAATGAAAAATTATTTGTATTTTATTACAACATTCAAGTTCACGATGCAGGTATTAGAATAGTACTATCAACACAATTTTTCTGTATGGTAGTTTTAACGGAATTCGCGGCTGATGCAATGAATGATGCAACATTTCGAACGTAAAAAAGGACGCCGATATAATTTTCATTACCACGTTGTAACCATAGTACTAATATTAGTAAACTTGTGATTAAATTGTGGGTATAGATTTGGAAAAACCGTAAATTTTATCAACGTTTATTTGATACCGAGTAGTTATCAATGAAATTGTAGCGCGAATTTAGTGTTTATAATAAAAATATATAAAACTCGCTCAAAATAAATCAAACATTAAAATAACTTCCACTTCCGATAATTTAAAATTAAACAACAATTTAGAATTAAATTTTTACAATCTCTTCAGTTGGGATTGAGGAGGTTTTAAATTGTGTTATTGCAAGAAAATATTTTTTTTTTCAGTTTAACTTATCTTTTTAAATTATTTTTTGTGGAAAATCGACGCTTACTTATTTTACGAGAAAATATTCACTCTATTCCGACGTCTTAAATTAGCCGACCATTGAGTATAATAATAGTGATAGGAGTTTAGTATAATAAAATAATAATAATAGAAAATAATTGTTGGGTTTGATTATTCCTCTGCTGCAGTCTACGGTCTACAGAGCCGATTTAAATATTAAAATAATCTTGAACTTGAACTACATAGTTATTTATATCTACATTTTTATTTTTATAAATGAAATAACGAGATACTCTAGATTAATTATTTATTTAAGGGTTTAACTAATACCTACTCTATCTCTATTGTTAGAGATAATTTTATGATTAAAATAAAAATAGCTATAGAACGGATTTTAGCACTTACAAAAAATTTATATAAAAAACTTAAATTTTAAATTCTTTTTTAAACGGTATCGGGATCTATTTTGACGAGTTTGTGTTCTCTGAATCTGTTTAAAAAATTTTAAAATTCCACATGGTTACCGAGATAACGCAAAAAAACTGAAAATTGCCAATTTAGTTTTTCCACTGTAGTATAAGATTGCTTCGCTTTAAAAAAATTTAGCGAAATAATTTTAAGAGGTCAAAAGAGCCTTCAAATGATACTAAACTCGACATTTCATCACATCGACGTTAGGCGTCGCGACTATCAACTTTTAATTTTTTGATAAAAAAACCTATTGTTTTTTTTTGTAGAAAATTACTCAGTTGGCTTGTCTAAATTCTGGTACTAAACGAAAGCTTTATATCTTATATATATACTTTTCTTAATTTACCCAATAATTTTAAGTTATGTTATGCTCAGGTCTCATGTTATAAGAAAATAATTCCGGCGCAAGTCGAACGTGTAATCGGCGGTATCAGTGGCGTGTACTTTATTATCTGTTATAGCTAAATATTATTTTATCCGTGATCTTATATTAATGCGCTACTGATCAGGTGTCGCGCCATGTATTTATTACCCTTTCTACAATTCCGAACGAGTGCGCATTATTTTCTCATAACGTGAGACCTATATATTATATTACTTTATGTTATATTTTTTCATCGTAAAAAATAACATATTTATACATACAGGCCAGCAAATGAGAACTTTTAGTTGACCTTGAGATGCGCAGTAGTAAAAGTGTGTTATCACTACGTAAACTACGTAAATTTTACATTTGAACTTATGCACATCTCTGTTACTCCTAATGTCGTCTCTCTTCTCGTTGTGCGCATTTCAACTGAAAGTTCTCGTTTGTCGGCCTGTACAGTATAATATTTTAAGATGACGAGATGAGGGGATGCGCAGATACCTAAATTAGTATTTTCTCCTCCAACGCCGTAATCAACGTATTAAATTATTAAAGGGGCTTGGCCAAACTTGCGCGAACTTATCCATACCGCTCCTCATCTTAAAAAATATACCTGTACATACATATTATACTATTGTACATTACGACTTCTCACCACGTCGCGTCGAGATTCGACGAAGTATTTGAATATTCAGATCTCACGTTATAAGAAAATAATTACGGCGCATCGAACGTATAATCGCTAATCGGACGTATTTGTAGTTAAATAACCAATGAAATTACACAATTGAATACGATTTTAAACGGTTTTAAACGAGTGCACAGCTTTATGATTATTTTATTTATGTATCAATTATTATAACGCACCCACAATCTACATCGATGATTGTTTGTAGTGAAATGCGCGATATAAGCGTGTCAGTCGCTGTAAGCTATTCGTAGTGGGGACGCTAGAAATGAGTAGTAAATTGCGGTAACTTATTATTTACAAAAAAGGTAAGAAATTGATAATTTGAACAAATAAAAATTAGTGATGGTGATGACACTATGACTCATCTGTAGATCGAGAGTTTCGATTTAAAAAAATTATTAAGATCAGTCCATTAGGAGCTCCTATAATCACCGGTAACGAAAAACTTTTGCGTTTTAAATGCAGTAGAACCCCCTTATAAAGTACTCCTTTATAACGTTTCTCTGGATATAACGGACTAATGGCCAGTTTCTGGTACATTTTTGCTTACCATAACATTCCAAAACTTAACCATTTCTATTGTTTGAAACCGGTTTTTGAACACTTAGGGAATAGATATCTATTCGTCTTTAGAGAAACTCGCAGTAAATCTTTGGTTCCATTTTAATATTTTTGGATGGTACGTTATAATGGGGTTCTACTGTACAAGGTGTTGACATTTTTTTTTAACACCCTATATATGAATATTTGTCTGGATGTGCTGTGGGTGATGACTGTAGATGATGACTTTAGTCAGGGGGTTCAACATAGAAAATCATACTTTGTAGTTTACTGCTTCCTTGATTACTTTAGACAAAAAAGTTTCAAATAAAAGTTGTAGAGCATAAAATTCTGCATCGGGATCGAGAAACAAAATTAATTTGGCAAGCTTTATAACAACGGAAATTAGCTGTGAAAATGTAGAAAATGACTGCACAGTGCACAGCCACAGCCATACTCATTAGGGTGCTTCTTATTAGACCTACTTCTGAATTTAAATTCTTACGCTTCCCCTCCCTCAATCAACTCCAAATAATTCAAAAAAAATTATCCACATCATAAAAAAAATTTTGTTTTTAATAGCGGCTATTATAGACTAGGCGCAAAAGTTAAAGTATTTTATGCAAGCGGCATTTCATATAACATTTTGGTAACTGATATTTTCCCAATATTTCAACCCTACTGAATACGAAAATTGCGGTTACCAAAGCAAAATCTTAATCGGGATCGTGATATTCAAGATGACGCCCAAGATGTCTGCTTTGTTATTTTTGATAAAATAATTATGAACAATTAGGACAAATATTGTCATTGGTTGGGATAGATAATTTTATACCCTACAATTTTTATTAGAAGTAAAATTATCTTCAGATCACTCCTAAAAGAGTTAGAGTCGATAAAAGCACCAGTGTTGTATAAACCGTCTTAATACATAAAGCAGTATATGGAAGCATCTTGGTGAGTTCAGCGAGGTAGCTTTCCCAGTATCCAGCTAGGATGTATCTGTTAAAACATGATCAGAGCAAATCAAGTCCATAAAAGTCGATCATAAAGAGGATATTGCGTCTTCTGTTTTGACAACACACGGTGCTTCTCCCGACTCTCTAGACCCTTAAAGAGTGATTTTACTGTAATTTTTTGTAGACCATAAAATTATCTATCCGAGCTAACAAAAATATTTGTCTTAATTGCCATAATAATTAATCCATCAAAATAAATAAAAAGACAAACATGTATATTACGACGATTTTTACGCACACGATGTCTTTAGCTGGCTTTCGCTCCTTAATAAGCAATCCTTTAATAAGTCCTTTTGTCGTAGTTGGCTAATAACCACCCTGTCGTATAGCCAGGGTGGCCAATAATTGTGAGGTTGACTGTACATAGCACGTTTATGGACAAACAAACTTAAAAAAAAGAAACTTATATTTTTAAGTAAAAACTCGTATTGTAGGGGTTAAAAGTTAGCGCCACGCCTTGAAGAGGTAGTTCTAGTGGTGCGATTTTCATTAACTTTTTGACGATGCATTTTTTGATAAAATTCAAGAGGAGCAAATGTCCTATTTTGGGCCTAGGAAACCACTGTAGACGTTTGTCAACGATATTCGGTGTTATTCAGGCATTTCTAGCTTTTACAGGTATTATTTGTCCATACAAAGTTTCTGATGAAATGGAATGACCTATATTTACATATTTTTAGCGTAAAATATAATAGTTATAAGTTTGTTTGTCCATCAACTACCCACAGTTTCAGATTTTTAGATCGCGAATTAGTCGAACATTTTATACCGTAATATCCCAAAAACCTGTGAATTTTACATAAGAAACTTCGACCCCGCTGGCAATGGCCGCTATCAAAAAAAAAAATTTTATGATGTGGATAATTTTTTTTTAATTATTTGGAGTTGACTGAGGCGTATGAATTAATATTTGCAAGTAGGCCAAATAAGAAGCACTCATGGAATAAATTTTAGAAACTGGACACTGATAAAAAATGCATTTTCAAATCTAATTTTTACCCTAACAAAGTGGGCGAAATTAGTTTTATTTATTGATTTAGAATAAAGAAAGCATTTTATATGCTCTACAACTTTTATTCGACGTCTTTTTGGCTAAAATTATTAGGAAAGCAGAAAATGACGAAAGTATGATTTTACATATTAAAATCCAATTTCCAATAAAGGAAAGTGCACAGTGCACAATCTGTTGAGTATTGTTTACTTTAGGAACTAGGGAGGAAATCACTGATGTCAGAAGTTTGTGATGTCAAAATTTGACTCGCGACTAATGGGCTATTTTAAGAGGAAGTTTTATTTTTTTAAATCTAAACCGAGGGGTCATCCACTCTCTGCAGTCAATGTACAAAAGTTCTGCAGTCAACTGCAGTCAAGTGCAGTCACCTGCAGTCAGCTGCAGTCAAGTGCAGTCATCTGCAGTCAGCTGCAGTCATCTGCAGTCAGCTGCAGTCATCTGCAGTCATCTGCAGTCAGCTGCAGTCAAGTGCAGTCACCTGCAGTCAGCTGCAGTCAAGTGCAGTCATCTGCAGTCATCTGCAGTCATCTGCAGTCATCTGCAGTCAAGTACAGTCACCTGCAGTCAAGTGCAGTCAGCTGCAGTCAACTGCAGTCAGCTGCAATCAAGTGCAATCAGCTGCAGTCAAAAGCAGTCTCGGCTTAAAGACAGTCTCGGCAGTATTTGGGCAGTAGGTCAGCAATATAACTAGTTTCTTAGCAGTTTCACCAAGCTTAGTTCACTCGGACCTAGCGCTAGCGCCAGCAAAGAAAGCGTATACCCTATACAAAGCGCTAATGTCGGACGCCAAATTACCATCTGGTAACAACGACTCACTGACCAGTGACCATTGCCTGGACGCGAGATTTATACCCCTATTAGACCTCGTATTAGACTTACTTTATGGGAGCATATATGAGAATGCTGATTGGCTATCATCAATTATGAAGCGCTTGGCATATTTTAATTCAGGTGAAGCCTAGCAAATCTATTAATTTGTACTCATATTTATATATGAAATCGTAAAAGGATTTGCAGATTGGCATTATTTGGCAAAAGAAATAGTTAATTGAAGTACGAAGTTTTTAGTAGCATTGTATTCGAAAATAAAATGGTAAAATAAATTATGTTATTTAACCTGGGACATGACTATGTGCATGATGACGCACCATTCGACATCTGAAGGATGCGAGCATTTGTAGCTCAGTGGTTAGAGCCCTCGAACGTAAATTGGGTGGCCTGGGATCGACTCCCGGCGTGGTAGTTCTTTTTTTACCATGTACGAGGGGAGATTTTTAAGTTCGCGGAATGAGACAGAAGGAGGCGGCCATTTTTATTTCTTTTTTGCAATTAATGCCCTTGTTTATTTACAAGCATACACTAAAAATTGTATGCAATTATATCAAGTAGTTTAGTCGCAATCAACAAAATGATAATTTTGAATTTTGTCGAATTTTTTTTTGTAATTCGACCTATTGTCAAACAAATAGTCACAGGAGATGAATCTTGGGTTCACTTTTATGATTTTAATCAAAGCAGGGGTCTATGGAGTGACCTTTAAAGGGTGGTCCATCCTAAAAAAAATTGAATTTGAAGGAAGTTTCGTCTTCTGCTGGAAAAGTGATGAGTTGATGACAACAATCTTTTGGGATTCTGAGGGAATTCTTTTAATTGATTGCAAAAATAAAGGTACCACCATAACAGGCGCATACTACGCTGATAGTTTACATCGATTAATAGAAAAAATTAAATCAAAAAAGGGAGGAAAATTGACCAAATTGAAACTTACTGAAAAACAATGCACCTTTTCACAAGATAAACAATTGCGATGAGTGCCGTGACGTCATGCAGTTTCGAAGAAATTGTTCATCTACCCTGAAGTACAGATTTGGCACTATATTATTATTACCCATTTCCAAATTTGAAATAAAAACTTCATAGGAGGCATTTCGACATCGATGAATCGCATTTTACAAGCATTTTACAAGAAAAAATAAAATATTTTTTTTGAAGGTTTACAAAAATTAATTCGCAGAAGTAATAAATGCATTCATATTCGAGAAGATTTTATTGTACAATAAAATTATAAAAAAAAAATATTTGCGTTTCTTTCTACCCCATTCCGCGAACTTAAAAATCTCCCCTCGTATATGGATATAAATTAATCGTTAAAACTTTAATTTGATTTCTTATGATTATATGTTAATAGTTTTATTAATCAACTATCAGCTCTCTTAATTTAATTTAATTTGAATACGTGCTAGCCATGGTACTTTGAGCGATTTCTTCGGGGTGCGTGAAGTTAGCCCCCAAAGTTGACATTTTTGAAGTGCCCTTTTGCCACAAATTAGTAACTAATTTGTAACTATTTGTAACCATAAAATCAAAATTTGTAACTCAACCGTTATGCCTCTAAAAATAAAAAACGTTTTGGGGGCCAGCTTCTCGGGGGCCCCCAAGCTATGGCATTTCGAAAAAATTTTTGGGCCAAAAATTAGTAACTAATTTGTAACTATTTGTAACCTAAAAATTAAAATTTGTAAGTTATGCACAAAGGACATATGCATAATCAAAGTTTTGGGGGCTAAGTTCCCGGGAGCCCCCGAACTTTGATTTTTCGAAATTTTTTTTTTGCCAAAAATTAGTAACTAATTTGTAACTATTGGTAACCTAAAAATTAAAATTTGTAGGTCACGCGCAAAGGACTTATGGATATTCAAAGTTTTGGGGGCTAACTTCGCGGGAGCCGCCGAACTTTCAGTTTTCGAAATTTTTTTTTAGCCAAAAATTAGTAAGTAATTTGTAACTATTTGTAACCTAAAAATTAAAATTTGTAAGTTTCGTCTCGCGGAGTTACCTTGAGTCAAATTTCGGGGTGCGTGAAGTTAGCTCCCAAAGTTCAGGTTTTTTAAGTGCGCTTTCGCCACAAGTTAGTAACTAATTTGTAACTATTTGTCACTATAAATTAAAAATTTTAAAGTCAAACCGTCAGTCTTTAAAAAATTATTTCAATTTCGAAAAGTTTATACCTCGTTTACTTTTAATGAAAAAGCCTTCCTATAGGAATTGAAGAGATTGACTCCACAGTGACTTGGTGATATTTAGTAATGATGAAATTCTTTTTTGAGAGAATCTTGAGATTCTTTTTTAAACAAAAGCTTTAAAAAGAATTTAAAAAGGGTGTAGAGTAGAATACTACACCATCATCAAGTGTGTAGAGTATTCTACACCTGATAATGCTGATTAGCGAAACCGGTAGTTAGGTAAGTGGGTAATTCCACGTCAGATCGGCCACGTTTGACCCTTAGGTCTTCGGATTTTGACAAAATTTGGTATGTCAGTTGGAAATATGTGCAAACTTAAGTGTACAAAGTAGTTTTGTGAAAAAATTATTTTTAACCTATCTACGATCAAATTAATTTTTGAACTATTTTGAAAACATGAATATTTCAATAATTTATAACTCGCGATCTAAAGAGATATTTCTGCAAAATACGCCTATTTATTAAAGCTAAAGGAACGTACTATTTATTTTATGCATCGCTTCTTTGAGTTAACGCCTTTGTGGTCAAACTGTTCCAGTATCAAATGTTCAAGTCGAAGTTTCCAAAATACACCCTCTGCGATTTTTGCAATTTTTTGATATGTTGACCCCTTATGACTTATGTTCAAGTGAAAAGATTCAAAATCGTAGGCACTCGTCAACTCTTGACGCTACACGGTATTATAGAAAAATGGAAACAAAAATTTTTTGAGAAAAGATTGGGGATAGCAATTTTTTTTCAGGAATCGCTTTATTTTGAACCTGTTATTATGGGAGAAATTGCCAAAATACACCCTCTTCGATTTTTGAAATTTTTTTATATGTTGAGTCCTTATGACTTAGCTTTAAGTAAAAAAATTTAAAACCGTGGGCATTCGTCAACTCTTGATGCTACACGGCCTCAGCCCTCACACCTCAATCTAAAACCCTCACTGAGGCTTAAGACCGTGTAGCATCAAGAGTTGACGAGTGCCCACGGTTTTGAATTTTTTTACTTAAACCTAAGTCATAAGGGTTACACATATAAAAAAAATTCAAAAATCGAAGAGGGTGTATTTTGGAAACTTCGACTTGAACATTTGACACTGGAATAGTTTGACCAAAAAGGGTTAACTCCAAGAAGCGATGCATAAAATAAATAGTACGTTCCTTTAGCTTTAAATAGACGTATTTTGCAGAAATATATCTCTTTTAGATCGCAAGTTATAAATTATTGAAGTATTCAGGTTTTCAAAATAGTTCAAAAATTAATTTGACCGTCGATAGGTCAAAAATTATTTTTTCACAAAACCACTTTGTAAACTTAAGTTTGAACATATTTCCAACCGACATCGACACACCAAATTTCTTCAAAATCCAAAGACCTAAGGGTCAAACGTGGCCGATCTGACGAGGAATTACCCAAGTATAATTATTAAGAAGAAAATTGTGATATTTTACTACGTTATTTTTACTTTCCGATACCTTAAGGTATTAAAGGAAAGTATTGTAATGGGGTAAAAAAAATTTTTTGAGATAACACCGGATATATGTGTTTTGAGGTCCCCCGAGTCGATCTAGACCATTTTTGGAAAAAAGTCTGTGTGTATGTGTGTATGTGTGGATGTAGTTCCCCACGAAATCTCTGAAACGGCCGAACCGATTGACTTGAAATTTGGTATAGGGTCTTATCAGATAACGACGGAGTGCAGAAAGGAATTTGTTCAAAATCGGTCCGCTAGGGGGCGTGTAATTAAAGTAAATAATCTTTTTTTAAATGGCAACATATAATTATTTTTGCATAATCCGGTAGAGAATTTTTTCCTGTATGCAGTGCTATAAAAATATTTAACATTCTTTTGTTTTAAAAAGGTTTATTATACAATTAAATATCTAATAATAATTGGCAGTTGACGTTTCTGACTGACATCAAAAAATTTAACAATTGTCAAAAAATTTGACATTTGTTAAAAAATTTGACATTTGTCAAAAAATTTTGACGTTTATTTTTTTTTTTATTTAGTGATTATAAAAATGTATAGTATTCTTTTGTTTTCTAACTGTTTGGGTCTTAAAATAATCAACTCAATCGGAAAGTCTTGTGTTGACACAACAGATATTTTTAAATTCTTTTTACAGCTTTTGTTTAAAAAAGAATAAGTCCTTTGATCATTACTAAATATCACCAAGTCACTGTGGAGTCAATCTCTTCAATTCCTATAGGAAGGTTTTTTCATTGAAAGTAAACGAGGTATAAACTTTTCGAAGTTGAAATAATTTTTTAAATACTGACGGTTTGACTTTAAAATTTTCATTTTATAGTTACAAATTAGTTACTAACTTGTGGCGAAAGCGCACTTAAAAAACCTGAACTTTAGGGGCTAACTTCACGCACCCCGAAATTTGACTCAAGGTAACTCCGCGAGACGAAACTAGGGTGTGCGCAAATTAAAAGTTTCGAGCATAGAGTTTACATAGAGTCGTTTGAAATTTCAGTTAGAATCATATGTCCCTACAAGGATGCAATATGCTCTATGCTCTTAGCTTTCAATTTGAGCACCCCGAAATGCTGTGGTCTATGCTATGCTCTAGAGTTCTAGACTCTATGCTCGAAACTTTTAATTTGCGCACATCCTTACAAATTTTAATTTTTAGGTTACAAATAGTTACAAATTACTTACTAATTTTTGGCTAAAAAAAATTTCGAAAACTCAAAGTTCGGCGGCTCCCGCGAAGTTAGCCCCCAAAACTTTGAATATCCATATATGTCCTTTGCGCGTGACTTACAAATTTTAATTTTTAGGTTACAAATAGTTACAAATTAGTTACTAATTTTTGGCAAAAAAATAATTTCCAAAAATCAAAGTTCGGGGGCTCCCGGGAACTTAGCCCCCAAAACTTTGATTATGCATTATGTCCTTTGTGCGTGACTTACAAATTTTAATTTTTAGGTTACAAATAGTTACAAATTAGTTATAATTTTTGGCCCAAAAATTTTTTCTAAATGCCATAGTTTGGGGGCCCCCGAGAAGCTGGCCCCCAAAACGATTTTTATTTTTAGAGGCATAACGGTTGAGTTGCAAATTTTGATTTTATGGTTACAAATAGTTACAAATTAGTTACTAACTTGTGGCAAAAGCGCACTTAAAAAACCTGAACTTTGGGGGCTAACTTCACGCACCCCGAAATTTGACTCAAGGTAACTCCGCGAGACGGAACTTACAAATTTTAATTTTTAGGTTACAAATAGTTACAAATTACTTACTAATTTTTGGCTAAAAAAAAATTTCGAAAACTGAAAGTTCGGCGGCACCCGCGAAGTTAGCCCCCACAACTTTGAATATCCATATGTCCTTTGCTCGTGACTTAAAAATTTTAATTTTTAAGTTACAAATAGTTACAAATTAGTTACTCGTTTTTGGCAAAACAAAATTTTCGAAATATCAAAGTTCGGGGGCTCCCGGGAACTTAGCCCCCAAAACTTTGATTGTGCATATGTCCTTTGTGCGTGACTTACAAATTTTAATTTTCAGGTTACAAATAGTTACAAATCAGTTACTAATTTTTGGTTCAAAAATATTTTCGAAATGCGATACTTTGGGGGCCCCCGAGAACCTGGCCCCCAAAACGTTTTTTATTTTTAGAGGCATAACGGCTGAGTTACAAATTTTGATTTTATGGTTACAAATAGTTACAAATTAGTTACTAATTTGTGGCAAAAGGGCACTTCAAAAAAGTCAACTTTGGGGGCTAACTTCACGCACCCATTTCTTCGCATCAAATCATAACACAGTGTCAAGTGTGCATGAAGACCATAGAGATAAAAGCTATTACTACTGGAGGCATTACTCTACGCCAAAAAAAACGTCCTACTACCGCCACTATTTAGAGCACAGTGTGCACGTCGTATTGGTCGTATGATGGTCATACCACGTTATTATAATGTGGTATAACCATAATCTGTATAATACACAACGTTGTATACTTAAAAGAGTGGGGACAACACGTTGTACTGCTCAGTCAAGTTGAACGCTTTTCTTGCTATAGGCGTTTCAAAATAAGATTGTCGCGCCTCTAGCGGATATATTGATACTAACGATGCAATGATATTGAAATAACTGCGCATGAGCGTATGTGGAATTCGTTCAAATACTCGTTTGTGTTCTCAGTTCTAACCTATAAATTTTGACATTTCACGTTGTTATATTAATTTGTTTTGGGATTGTTATAGAATTACATCCGAAAACTGAACAATAAACTCATTAGAAAAAAAAATTTCATTAGAAAACTTTCAACTTTGCATTTCAATACACACGTAAAGTAAACATCATTGCAACGCTAGTTAAAAATCTTGCCGCCAGACAGCGTGTCGCTTAGCTTGAAATGCCTATAGGATTTATATAAGAGTAGTTTCTCCAGTAGTATTATAGGTTTAACTCTATGATGAAGACGCACTCATTTGACATAATGAAAGAAGCGAGTCCCTATAGCTCTGTGGTTAGAGCCCTAGAACGTAAATTGGGTGGCCTGGGTTCGCCTACCGGCGTGGAAGTTTGCTTTTTTCACATGCATGGGATATAAATAAATTATTGTTAAAACTTTAATTTGATTTCTTACGGAAAAAAAATCGTTACTCCAAAACAGCTTGAACGATTTGGATAAAAATTTATATTTCGATAGAGAATTAGTTGACACTGTAACATCAAAAAATAAAAAATATGGCAGAGGAAATTTTAAGAAAATAAATTTCAGAATTTTGACCTACCCTTAAAGGTAGGCAATTTTAAAACAATTTTAAAAATCGACTTAATTAGGGCGAAAGCCCTATATTTTGGCTCTACGTTTTGAAATTTTTATAATTGTAATGACCGGTCAAGTTATACGAGAAAAACTACAAAATGGGACAATCGTTCTATTGGCTGCCATTTCCCAATTTTCTATTGGGGTTAGGATATACCTACTATCTTATGGTAAAATAAAAATAAATTTGGTCCTATAGCTTGCAAATACGCGCCTAAAATAACCACCTTATTTTTGGAGTCAAACCGAGTCAAACTCAAGAATTTTGAAACGTCGAGAAATGAAATTTAAAAAATCGGATTTTTTCTTGATTATAACTTATACAAATATTTCTTGGAAAAAATTAAAATTAAGTTGTTGAAGAAAATGTGAACAAAATACTTTTTGAACAACCCACAAAAACAAACATTTTTTCGTCGCTTTTTCATATAAAATGAATGTAATTTCCATAGTAAAAGTACCTCTCAACGAAGATTCTTTAAATCTTTACCACTTTACAGAACTGTCTAAAATTGGTTACCTAACTCGATGTCGATATAACAACTATTTTTTTTTATTTTTTAGCCAAGTAAAACAACTTTGACCTAAATTTTTAAAAACGCGCCCAAAATAACCCCCTTATTTTTTATCACTCTTTTTTACATTTTTGGGCTCAGGGGGGTTAAAAACATCGCTAAAGTATCTGCAGTCAATTTGAGTCAAATGCAGTCATCTGCAGTCAAGCGCAGTCAGCTGCAGTCAAGTGCAGTCATGTGTAGTCATCTGCAGTCAAGTGCAATCACCTGCAGTCAACTGCAATCACCTGCAGTCAAGTGCAGTCACCTGCAGTCAGCTGCAGTCAAGTGCAGTCAGCTGCAGTCATCTGCAGTCAAGTGCAGTCATCTGCAGTCAAGTGCAGTGATCTGCAGTCATCTGCAGTCAAGTGCAGTCATCTGCAGTCAAGTGCAGTCATCTGCAGTCAAGTGCAGTCAGCTGCAGTCAAGTGCAGTCACTGCAGTCAACGGCAGTTTCTGCAGTCATTGTACAAATTCAGACCAGTGGTTGACCCCTCGATCTAAACACGAAAATTAGTAACTACTCAAAATATGATGTAGGTATCAAAAAATGAACTTCACAGCCCATAAACATTCAGGGGCCTCAGGGGGGGGGGCACACGAAAGTTAAAGTACACTTTAACTGCAAAACAAAATATTTATGTATAATTTAAAAAGTGTTAAGGATGATAACATAATCGAACGTTTAAAAATACAAAATTATCATCAAATTGACAATAACGCGAATTAAAAAATAATTAATAATAATGAATAATTTAAAGAAATTTCTGGAAGGCAATAAAATCTTATATTATAGTTACCTTGAAACGCCACGATTTTTTTACAATAATTGTGTTTAGGTATTTACCTTTAAACAAAATTTTCTTTGGTTAATAATAACAATTACACGATAAGATTTTCTAAAAATAAAATTAATTGAATATTGTAAAAAAATATAAACAAAATTATTTATACTTGTAAATCCAAGCATAAATTTTTGAAAATATTATTTATTAAATAACGTCTTTTTTAAATTTTTTAAATAAAATAACATCCTGATCAAATACAGTAAAATAGTTGTTATTTGCAGGAAATTGTTACAAATCTATAAAACTTTCTTTTTTTTTGCCATCTTCAACTACTGTATTCCTTTTAATACGCTTTTACCAGAGACAGTTTTAAATTTTTTAAATAGTTACGTGCAAAAATGTCTAAGTATGCGTTAAAGGTACCCAAAGGGGTCAAATTAACCCCACTAAATTTTTTCAACTTGTCCAACCGTATAAAGAAATCAAACAGGTATAAAAATGTCGAAATAAACCACCTTATATAAATAAATGTTACAGGGTGTACAAAAAATAAATAAAATAAAAATTATAAACAATAAAAACAAAGCTTACCTCGATACTATTATATCATATCCCAGGTAGTCAAAACACTTGTGCAAATTGTTGGTTCCACCTTGTAAGATTCTGTTGTATACCTACAAACTTCTATTCTTTGCTAAACTATTTTAAAGAGTAACCCAAACATAAGAGAGTTGTTCGGTTTACCCGCTTATTATACCTTGACGTCAGAAATACGACACAATTCCTGACAACTTGTATTTAAGAAAATGTACAACCAATAAAGTAAATAATATGTTAAGAAATGATTGATTCGGATTGGAAGTAGGGAATCCCGTTTATGTAAAATTCTCCAATCAGGAAAATGTTTTTAACTAATTTAATTAATTATTAATAAGTTTATTAATTACAACATTCATAACAAATGATAAAAAAAACCCTAATTACCATTTCTGTCCAAAATAAAAATTGAAGACTTAAATAACAATAATTTTCCTTATTTATATTTTTAATTTAATCAAATTTATTTGTATTAGCTAAATTTATAATTAATTTTGACCTTTTAAATTTAAATGTTGTTAAAGTTTTATTGTTTATTAATAAGTTAATTAAATGACGCTGGTGTTAGACGCCAGTGTATTGCAACAGTTTTTTCGAAATTTGCCACTAATATTAATATAATTTTTCCTAATAATAATAAATTGTATTTATAGTAAGTTGCTAAGGGTTACTAATCAATCAATTAATTCTTATAATCAATATCGTAAACTTTAATTGAAGAAAGATATCGGAAAAGCCGTTATAAAAAGATGGATGTTTTTCTCTAATTACCCATTTTAATTATTTATTACTTTAATTTATAGATATCGTTGCACATTTTATTATTATTTATAAATGGCAATAATGTAAAAATTATTTCCTTTAACAGTAGCACACATAACTTCCCCTCTGTGACTCACAGAAGTATGTTCCATTAACTAAATCGTATGGAATACATTCAAAGGGCGCTATAGCGACTATACCATCACGCATCAGTCAACAATCAATCAAATGTCAGTTTTTGGGGGTTTTCGCTTATGACTCGAAATTGGTGGATTCTAGGGACAAAATTACTCTTAGTAAAATGAAAGCTTACCTTTCATACAAGACCGATAACTACCGTGGACAGCTCAATTTTTGTACACATTGAATGCAGAAAGTGGATAACCCTTCGCAAGACTGTTTCTATTCACGTGTTCTCTATTCGTTATAGTTTTTGAGATATCCGCCCGCAAAAATCGTTAATGTGAAAAAACATTTTTTACCTGACGTTTTTCGTCAAACTTTTGCCTGTAGCACCTTAGCCCTTCGTTTCACAGTAAAAATCTTCATTAAAGAAGTTGTAGAGCATTAAACCTTTACACTAGAAGTCCGCGGTTCTAGTTATAGTTTACCCA
Organism: Malthinus seriepunctatus; assembly: GCA_963924605.1. Taxonomy (NCBI): domain Eukaryota; kingdom Metazoa; phylum Arthropoda; class Insecta; order Coleoptera; family Cantharidae; genus Malthinus; species Malthinus seriepunctatus. Next base: position 19,489,950 of record OZ004602.1, on the reverse strand, counting down.
TACATATAAGATTTTTTAGCTTCTATAAATCAACATTTGCTCATAAGCTTATGCCAATACACAATAGCCATTAATAATAATGCAAGCATCTCTTGTAGATCCTTTTTACTATGAGCATTGGTAAGTTATACCCTTTTAGGTATTTAGCGAAGCAGGTAGGTAGACGAAAATACTTATAAAGCTGATGACCTGCTGTTACGCCAACTCGTCAACTTATTAAAATGCCGTGTAGACTATACTATACATGTATACATGGCTAGGTAGGGAAAGTCCGGTTTTTTGGGTTTTCGCTTATATCTCAAAAATGGTAGATCTTAGGGAAAAGATTACTCTTAGCAAAATTAAAGCTTACCAAATCAAACAAGATTGTTCCTATTCATGTTTTCTCTATTCTTTATAATTTTCTAGATATCCGCCCGCAAAAATCGCTAATGTTTGAAAAATTTTTTTTGCCTCTAGCACTATACTTAGACATTGTACATTTACTCCTATCTTAAATATTTTTCTTGTACCTAGGTAGGTATTGCAATAGACCTAAAGTACCTACCTACTTAATAATTATTTATTTTTAAATTTTGTAATCTATAACAAGAGAAAAATGTAAATATTACCAAATAGTACTACAATTAATAGATAACAACAATGTAATTTTTAAAGTGATTGTATAATAAACATAAAATGTAATCGCTTAATATGGTAATAATTTAATTACTAATTATCCTGTTTTCTCAAACTCTATTAAACATTAATTAATTAAATACAGGGAATTATTTTTAATACTCAACATAGCGGTCATTGTAAAATATTGTTACAGATCGTTTATATGACAACCTCTGACAGCAATGAAAAATCGCGTTCCATTTACTTTGCAACACAAACTTAGACGATCGCAAAAGTTGTTGTCAAGGCTTTCTCATACGTGTTCTTTAAGAAACTTACAGTTTTGGTTTCTTAGGCCAACATTTTTTTTGGACAATTGAAAGAAATGAAAAACGTGAAAAATACGAGTCTAGACCGTCTCTCTACCTTGCTCTCATCGGTGGATGAGATAGATGTATCAGCTCGTCCCTCTGTGTATCTATGTCTACTTGAATTTATTATTTTTATACTTTTTTGTGATTATAATACGGAAAATTATCATCTATTTCTACTTTTCCTAAATCTTCTGTGTGTCTATCTGAGATCACGATACTTTTCGAACGAATAGATCAACCGATTGTCTTGACGAATTATTCAGTTTTCTTCTAGGGGATGAGAATAAATAAATATCCCAACTAACAGTCTTGTCTTATAACCTTTAGCTAAAAAGCCTGATTTATTTTATAAGTGCTATATTCTTGCTCCTCAAGTGCTAATTAGTTGTTAAGAGTCTTTATTAAACATTATTTTGTTCCCTGAACTAAATAATTCTTTAAAGTAGTACCATAAATGTTCTTACAGCAAAATTATAAAATTGTTTATAGGGCTTATATAAAATTGTTTTAAGAACGTTTATAAAACTTTTTTATACAACATTTCCCTTACTGCTTTATAACATTTCTGTAATTGAGCTTCTTATCTTCACTGCAACTCTTACAACATACTTATGAAAATGTACAAATAAACGAACAAATAGCCACAATAGAAACCTTAAGAAACTGTTGTGTAATATCAAAGAGTGCATAGGTTATAGAAAAATATGTCGTAGTACGCAGGTTGGAATTACGTGTTGTGATTGGTTGGACAACAACCAATCACATCCCCAAAATCAAAATAGAAAAATAATTGTTTTTTTTTAAATTAAAATAGTATATTATAATACATGTGTATAAGAAAGACTTTATCGCATTAGCGACGAAAATTACAAGCGCGAGCTCGCGAGTGCTTGTAACGGCTTGTATGCGACTTTATCGCTTGTATGCGATAAAGTCTACTTATACACAAGTATTATACGCTATTTTTTATTATAATTGTAACTAAAACCTCTATAAAAGAGAAAAAATCTGTATTTAAAATTTGAAAATTAAGCGTGCCGATTTTGGATATATTTGTTGCCACAGAGATGCTTTGTGTTTACATAGGAGAACCACAGTCACACAACAGTTAATATTATTGTTGTTACCTAGACGACTTTATAGAGCACTTGTGCAATAAAGACGATTTTATGAACGCTTTTTAGTGTGAAATGGGCAGATTATAATGCAAGTATAATAAAAAATACATTACTATGTTTTGAATTGAATGTTTGGATAATACATTCAAATTTAAATGTTTTTAAATACGATCCTGTATCTGCTTCTTTATTAGATACAACACATATTGTATACATATTTTGTAGTAATCACTAACTGGATCTAATTGTCCTATAATAGTTGCTTTCGTGGCAAATGCATTTTATAAGGAAGAGGCCATGTTGAAAGAACTACAACACGTCCGAATCGCCGCCATATTTGACAGATAATTAAATGATTTAAATTATTTATAGTATTACTAGTTTTAGAGAGAAAAATAATGGTACTTTAAGAGTTTTATGTCTTTATAAATATATTAGCATAATTTTATTATCAGAAAACTTCAATTTCAAAAATATTAATTTTTTTGGGAATTTCAATAATTTTAAAAATATTAAGCAAACGCACGGGGCATTAAAATTTCATGATATTTGTGGTATATAAATAACAGTAATCTTCGCTTCGTATGCAAAAATAATCCTGTAGGCCATGCATATCATCTCCAAACAGCTTTGACTTAAAATTCTTAGCCATGATGGCTATCGCCATGTACTACAACTTTTTTTCAATCATCCTTGAAATCTATCGTTTAGACCGGTTAAGGTAATATAGCTTGAGAACAATTTGTTTCCTCTAGATACGTCTAAGAAAATATTATTGTATTTCTAGATGTTGCTTTCTGCAGCTCTTAACAAAAAAGTTTATAAAGCCCTTGTAAATGCTGTGTAACTATCTGGTAAGAGTGTTTACAGGCGTTATACAACGACCTATAGTACTAAATTGTTTTATATACCTGCGCCCATTTGGGCCCTATAAGGGTTGTATACCCGTTTAGGAAACGTTTTTATTGCAGCAATGTTTATAATTATTGTTTTGTAACCGTTCTTACAGCTTTTATAAACCATCAAATTGTTAGTTGGGTATAAGTAGCAAAACAGTATACTTTAGACGTAAAATTTTAGTCGGGAAAAAGGTGAAAAAACTGATGCAATACCTGAATAAATTATTTCTTTAAATTTATACCTTCGCAATTGAAAATAATAAAAATAGAAGATCATTAAACTTATTTAATTCAAAGTTGATTGATTTATAAATTGGGTTTCTTTAAATCAAGACTAGACAAACAATGTTTGACAAAATTAATAATTAGAAAAGAATTTTTATGTACTGAAGTGATGCGATAAATGGGTTTTATTGAACCAAAATTGTAAATTAAAGATTAGTATGATGGTAAACAGAGTAGAGGGTTAGGCTTAAGTTTATTTATTTTCTTCGAACATCATTTCAAAGAAAATGCTAAGATTATGATTAATAACCTACTAATTAAAAATGTAAAAAGTAGGTATAATAAAGAAAATGCCAGTTAACTGGCATTTCTTAAGAAAAAATGCAGTTGTTCATTCAATTATTACCATTATCCATTATGACTCTACTACGATAGGCATAGGTTTCTGGAACTGTTTTTTAAAACTGATAAAAATTAAAAATTCACCTCTAATTTCTAATACCTACCTAACCGGAGCAACCTGTGCAGTTTTGGCCTACTAAAGCCTGAGGGTTTATAGTGGGCTTTAGAAGTATTTAATCCATGCTATGCTATAATATGTATAACAAGAGTGTGAAAAGTTACCAATTCGTATTATTATTTTAACATAACTTACAAATTTTTAATTAAATAAAAATGTAAAAAGCTCAGTTATCTCGCAAAATAAGCAATGAAAGTATTGATTGGTATTATCGCACAAACGTGCCTTAAAATTTTGATTAATTAACACTATTTTGATTTTACGTTTGTTTATTTATCACAATTAGATTAATTAGGTCTAAGTTCATAAATATTTTAGTTTGCTCTTTGAGAAAGAAAATAAAATTTCAAATTAATGTTGCACAAGTTTATTACAAAGTACAAGCACCAAATGAAAAAGATAATTTTTAAAATTTTCTCCAAACCCTTATCTACTCCTACTAGCTATATTTGAATTGAAATACTGACCACAAAGAAATGTTATAATACGAAACTTTTGGAAAGAATAGGGCGGCGTCAATAACTTGCGTAGTACAACAGATGGAGGGAGCGAGTGCTCTCTCCCTTTAAAAAAAGAATAAATTTCTTGACCTAAAATGTAAAGTATTTTTCTCCCTATTGGCAACCCCACTGTTTATCTATTTTTCTTCTTAAATTTCTATACCTAATTTAAAAATCAATAAATATTTTTTTCAATATCTGAAGTTTATAACGTATATCGTGCTCATATATTGCATGTTTTTTAGCACATAAGAAATGCTTATTTCCCTACTTTTTGGCGCATATAAATCCGAGCCCTAGTATAACTTTGTTTTTATAACATTTTAATACACAGAAACACTTACCACATTTCAACTTCTAGTATTTATTTAAGCAGCCACAATCGCTAGAAGACTAAAAAATTTTAACCACGAATTAAGTTGAAGCAAATGATGGTAGAGGGTGAAACTTTTATTTGAAAGAAAGGTAGTGCCAAGAACATTAAAAGTAAAAGAAAAATGTAATTTTTTGTCAACTTTTTCGCCTCTTTTTTGCCTTATGTTCCCGTTATAATCCCTATTTTATAATGAATCAAAAACCCGGTTTTCAAGAATTTTGACTTTTATCAAAGTTATCGCAAACTATCACTGATTGGTTTATGAGAAACAAATTTATGCAACAGTGCCCTTTAGGATGTCTCAAGAATAAAACTGTTAAAATTGTGTATAACCGGCATCTCTCAAAGATACAAGTTCCTGTTGTTTTCAGTTTCCTGACTTAATCTCAAAGAATGGATCTTAATAAATTTGGGATCATTTTAAAGGTTATTATAAACAACCTTTCAAACAACTAAATTTATTTGGAAATCTGACGTCTGATACTTGAAAAAATGGATTCCAAGTTTAAAGTGGGTCAATTTATTTGCACCATTTGAACCCAAGTTTAGATGAAATTTTTTAAGAGAACATAGAAACTACATTTGTTTTCGGAAATTCAATAAGATAAACTAAAAATGTGTTAAAAAAGTTTGTCAGGTCAGGGTTAGATCTTCTTTCTAATTATTGTAAATAGGACGGGTGATTTTTAAGTTCATGGAATGGGGCAGAAGGAGGCGGCCATTATTTTTTAAGCAATGTCCTTGTTCATTTTTAAGTGTAGGTACACTAAATATTTTATGCATTTCTATCCAGTAGTTTAATCAACAAAATAATAAGTGAGAATTTAATAAGTGTGAGAATTTTTTCAAATCTCTTTTTGAATTCCATCTATTATCAACCGAATTGTAACAGAATAAACTTTGGTAGGATTTTTTAATTTGTATCAAAGCAGGAGTCTATGCAGTAGTCCATTAATAACACGCTCACCAATGGGTTTTAAGAAAATGCTGTCAGAGTTTTTTGCTTGATTTTCGACGTAGAATTGCGCTATGTAAATATTTGGCGCTATTGCAATAGTATATTAAAATACATGTGACACAAGATAGCATTTTGACGCACGAAGGCAAATTTTGCTAGACCGACTGAAAGGAGTATTTCTATAACTTTAAAAATTTGAACTCATTGTTCAGTCCTTGTGTCGGCACCTAAAAATATATACAGGCTTCTCACGAAATCGGCGCAGCATTGGGATATCGGAAACTATAAGAGATACAAAGTCGGTTAAATGGGGAAAAACTTTAATATTGTGTGCTCATTTTGAAAGTGTAATTAGGTTTTGCAAAATTATCATAGCCAACTAGATATGAGGTAAAAACTGAAAAAGTGCGCATTTTTCTTTTGCTAATAACTTCTAAAGTAATGGAAATTTAAAAAAATAGTTCAAATAAAAAAAATAGATATTTCTAAGCTTTAGTCAGTGGCGTAGCAAAAAAATTTTTTTAGGGCTTAATTTGAAAGATATGACACAAACTTACCTTTTTTTAAATACAAACACTATTTTATTTTAACTTAAAAAAAATGCTTATTTTTTTCCCTTTTCAACGATATGTAACAATCAATTAAACAATTTCTTGTTTTTTTCAAAAAAAATTTTTTTCTTATTTTTTCAAAAATTCTGCTCAAGTCGACTGTACAGGTACATTTTTTATTAAAATTACCGTTTGTAAGAACATCATTTATGTCAGTAACCTGTACCAGTCGACTTGAACAGAATTTATGAAAAAATAAGAAAAATTGTTTTTTTTTTTTTTAAATCAAGAAATTGTATTATTGATTGTTACATATCGTTAAAAAGAGAAAAAAATAAGCATTTTTTTAAAGTTAAAATAAAATAGTGTTTGTATTTAAAAAAAGGTAAGTTTGTGTCATATCTTTCAAATTAAGCCCTAAAAAATTTTTTTGCTACGCCACTGACTAAAGCTTAGAAATATCTATTTTTTTTATTTGAACTATTTTTTTATATTTCCATTACTTTAGAAGTTATTAGCAAAAGAAAAATACGCACTTTTTCAGTTTTTACCTCATATCTAGTTGGCTATGATAATTTTGCAAAACCTAATTACACTTTCAAAATGGGCACACAATATAAAAGTTTTTTCCCCATTTAACCGACTTTGTATCTCTTATAGTTTCCGATATCCCAATGCTGCGCCGATTTCGTGAGACAAGCCTGTATATGTATATATTTTTTTTATATTAAAAATCTACAATTATTGAAAAAAATAATCACAGAAAATAAATATTAAAATATAAATATGAGCGTTTAGTTCATGATCGTTATGGGGCCCCTTCAATCGTGGAGCCCAGGTAAATTGCATATATCGCACCCCCCAGATAACCGGCCCTGTGTTTCATCGTTTTTCGCCTGTATGTCTGTTCATGTGTCTCTGTAAGCTGGATTTATGTGAACATTTATATTCGCACACAAAACACTGAAAAGGTTTTTCGCCTGTATGTTTCCTCATGTGTCCCATAAAGATCGATTTTTGTGAACATTTATATTCACACACATTACACTGAAAACGTATTTCGCCTGTATGTATCCTCATGTGTACCTTTAAGTTCGATTTTTGTGAACATTTGTATTCGCACACATCACACTGAAACGGTTTTTCGCTTGTATGTCTGTTCATGTGTGTTAGTAAGTTTGATTTTCGTGAACATTTATATTTGCACACAAAACACTGAAAAGGTTTTTCGGCTGCATGTGACGTCTTGTGGATCTTTAAGTGTGATTTTAGTCTACATTTATATTCGCACAGATTACACTGAAACGGAGTTTCCTCTGCTTCATCATATGTATGTACATGATGTTTCATCATATGTACATTTAAACTTGATTTTACTGAACATTTATATTCGCACACTACACACTGAAAGCGTTTTTCACCTGTATGTGTAAACATGTGTTTCATTAAGGTTGATTTTAGTGAAGATTTATATTCGCACGCAACACACTGAAACGGTTTTTCGCCTGTATGTCTGTTCATGTGTATCCGTAAGGTTGATTTTCGTGAACATTTATATTCGCATGCATTACACTGAAATGGTTTTTCGCCTGTGTGTCTGTTCATGTGTATCCGTAAACTAGATTTTTGTGAACATTTATATTCGCACACGTAACACTGAAAAGGTTTTTCGCCTGTATGTGTAAACATGTGGTGCTTTAAGATAAATTTTTGTGAAAATTTTTGTTCGCACACATCACACTTAAAACGTTTTTCGCCTGTATGTATAATCATGTGGTTCTGTAAAAGTTGTTTTCGTGAGCATTTATATTCACATATATCACACTGATACGGCTTTTCGCCTGAATGTCTCATCATGTGTACCTTTAAATTCGATTTTAATGAAAATTTATATTCGCACACAACACACTGAAACGGTTTTTCACCTGTATGTGTAAACATGTGGTCCTTCAAGATAAATTTTTGTGAAAATTTGTGTTCGCACACATCACACTTAAAACGTTTTTCACCTGTATGTATGATTATGTGGTTCTGTAAAAGTTGTTTTCGTGAGCATTTATATTCACATATATCACACTGATACGGTTTTTCGCCTGAATGTCTCATCATGTGTACCTTTAAATTCGATTTTAATGAACATTTATATTCGCACACATAACACTGAAACGGCTTTTCACCTCTGTGTGTTGCACTGTGAAGTTTTATTAGTGATTTATTTGAAGATTTATATCCACATACATCGCTTGGAAAAGTATGTGCTCTTGTGTGATTCAACAAATGCGAGTTTAAACTTGATTTAAACCAAGTTTTGTATTTGCACATTGTACAGCGATTAATGTGAGTTTGCAGATGGGCTCTTAAACGTACTTTTTTAGAACACTTAAAATCACAGTTATGACAGTAGTATACTCCATTGATATTTAAGCTATTGACTTCTATTTTAACATTTTCTCGAACTGACTCCTTCAAATCGTGTTCTTCTATTTTAATTGAACTCTTGATTGAACCTTAAATGTTTAAACATTATTATTGCTATTAATTACTTTCAAGATATTAAAAATACTGTTTTGTATATACTTATAATCTAAAATCTAGTAACACAGTTTGTACAGTTGAGTATGTCTCGATAGATTTTCCCGATAAAATTAAGTAGGCGGTAATAAACGAATTAACGAATAGCAAAACAAGCGAGAGATAGTTACTTACCAAAATCGTCGAAGTTATCAGAGTACTCTTCTTTGATGATAACATCCATTTTGATAGTATACGACCAACGGATCAACCTCAACTTTGTTATTATCTCAGTTAATCTGTGCCATCTGTGCCTCAACTTACAGAAAATACGACAAAGACAGTTTTTGCAACTAAAATCCCTGGAAAGGAGTTCTCCCTAGAACCTTGAAACGTCAAAAGCTACCACCAGGTGCCACCAGTACACGCAAATTTGAACTTTACAGTCACAGCATAGGCAGATATGTAGCCAGTAGCCAGTGAAATGACGTTTGTCTAAAGTTTAGACTCTAAACCGTCTAAACCTCAGACCAATAAGCAAAGATGGACACCGCACACATGTGAATAGTGCGGTTGAATATTGTCGCCAACATACACAAGTGAGGGGCAGAGAATAGGAGACGGAAAACATCAACATTCCGTCTCCAGCATAGGCGTGCGGTATGTTATCGTTTGGAAATCTGAAATATTAGTTAGGTTTAAAATGTTTAGACGGAACGCCACTGTCGTCAACAACAAAAGATGTAACCTCACTTTTACCTATAGAAAGATATTTCTTCTTATTTTTTATGTAGTCTCTTACATACACACTGGCGCACCTTTTTTATAAAATATATTTTAATATGCCTTCTATAATTTTTTAGAAAAACAGTAAAAACGTACTTTGTTTGGAAATCTTATTTACAAAACATAAATAAATAATTACGACAACACGAAATATCCCACAGATTATAGATTTATCTCAGTTATCTGTGAAATATCCGATCTTCGGATGCAGTTGTAATATTACGAACGTGATAGTTCGTATTACTTCGTTTCGAAGCTGATCTTTACAATATTTACCATAACAAAAGGTCTTGGCGACAAATAAAAATGAAAATAACGGGGTCCATCTATGCTTATTGGTCTGAGGTCTAAACTAAACAGCAGAATGCTTCACACCTCAAAGCGCATGCACATTTTTGTAAATGAAGAAAAAATGAGAATCACTTTCACACAAAAGGCACTGGCGGTTGCTGGCACGAAAATGCAATTTCAAAGAACTTGAGAAGCGAGAGAACAAAGTAGTGGGAGTTTTCGTACAGTGAAAATTATTGAAAAGCATGGCTTGGTTTACTTATTTTAAAAACAATCCATTGAAAGAAATAAAAATTCGTTTAGGAACGGTTATTGTATTCATTTGCCTCGGGTTTTACCAAAATACCTACGGTCATGGAAACGCTTCCAAAACTAAACAGAATTTTATGAATAAACAAGAAATGTCAAACTAGATAAAAAATACCTCAGACCGTACAGACAAATGTTGATTAAAAATTTTACAACTCTGAATTTATTAAAAAAAAATTGCAATTTCATCATTTAAATTAATTTGAAAATAACACTTCTCAAGCGCAGATCTCTGACACTTCCGCATGTCGGGCGCACTGGGTGACTTGCGCTCGGAAATATTTAATAACTTCCGATTTAATAGAGACTTCGCTTTTTGTAAAATGAGTTTTATACATAAGAGAATAAGGAACCAAATGATATTTTTTCCAATTAATTCAAGTTGGGGGGGAGCATGTTAAAACTATTTAAACAATTAAATTGTTATTATTGTTCATTTGTTCACAATAAAGAAAAAATTTTTTAATACACTTCGAAAGCTAACCTAATAAAGTGTCATCACACTGAAACAGTTTTTCACCTATATGTGTCCTCATGTGTCTCTGTAAGAGCTCATTCCGTGAACATTTATATTCGCACACATCACACTGAAACGGTTTTTCTCCTGTATGTGTTAATATGTGTCTTTGTAAATGTGATTTGCGTGAAAATTTATATTCACACACAACACACTGAAAAGGTTTTTCGCCTGTATGTGACATCTTGTGGCTCTGTAAGTGTGCTTTTACTCTACATTTATATTCGCACATATTACACTGAAACGGATTTTCCTCTGTATGTTTCATCATATGTACATTTAAACTTGATTTTACTGAACATTTATATTCACACACAACACACTGAAACGGTTTTTCGTCTTTATGTTTAAACATGTGGTTCTGTAATCTTGATTTATTTGAACATTTATATTCGCATGCATCACACTGAAAGGGATTTTCGCCTGTATGTTTCTTCATGTGAATCTGTAAGTTTGATTTTTGTGAACATTTATATTCACACACATTACACTGGAAACGTTTTTCGCCTGTATGTCTGAACATGTGTGTCTGTAAGTGTTGTTTTCGTGAACATTTAAATTCACACGCAACACACTGAAAAGGTTTTTCGCCTGTATGTGACATCTTGTGGCTCTTTAAGTTTGATTTTAGTCTACATTTATATTCACATAGATTACACTGAAACGGTTTCTCGTCTGCGTGTTTAATCATATGTGCATTTAAACTTGTTTTTACTGAACATTTATATTTGCACACATAACACTGAAACGGCTTTTCACCTCTGTGTGTTGTACTGTGAAGCTTTATTTGTGATTTATTTGATGATTTATATCCACAAACATCGCATTGAAGATTACCTGCTCTTGTGTGATTCAACAGATGCGAGTTTAAACTTGATTTAAAATAAGTTTTGTATTTGCACATTGTACAACGATTCATGTGAGCTTGCAGATGGGCTCTTAAACGTGCTTTTTTAGAACACTTAAAATCACAGTTATGACAGTAGTATACTCCATTGATATTTAAACTATTGTCTTCTATTTTAACATTTTCTCGGATTGACTCCTCCAAATCGTGTTCTTCTATTTTAATTGAATTCTCGATTGAACCTTAAATTTTTTTACATTATTATTGCTATTAATTATTTTTAGGATATTAAAAATATAGTTTCGTATACACTTATAATAAGTATTATAATCTAAAATCTAGTAACACTTAACACAGTGTGTACAGTTGAGTATGTCTCGATAGATTTTCCCGATACAATTAAGTAGGCGGTAATAAAAGAATAGTAAAACAAGCGAGAGATAGTTACCAAAATCGTCGAAGTTATCAAAGTACTCTTCTTTGATTATTATATTCATTCTGATAGTATATTATTGTTATAAGACAAACCTCAACCTCAACTTTAGAAAATACGACAGACAGTTTTTGAAACTAAAATCCCTAGAACCGTTAAACGTCAAAAGCTACAACCAGGTGCCACCAGTACACGCAAATTTGAACCTTACAGCATTGATTATACAGTATAATGTATAATCAATGCTTACAGTCAGAGCATAGGCGGATAAAAGCCAATGGAGCCAATGAAGCCAATGAGGTAAAGAAATAGCGGGGAATTTAAATATATTAATAAAGTCTAACAAATAAGTATTTTAGATTTTTCACTATGTTATTTTACCTTAAAAGTAAAATATAATTAATAATAATGTTTTTCTCTTAAAATTACATTAGCTTTCATATGGCAAAGTTAAAGTATAAACTGGGTAAAATCGACCAACAGGTAGGATAATATCGACCTAAGTATTAATTCATATAATTATTATTTATATTAGAAAACATATTTAAAAAATATGTAAAACATTAAAACTATCTCCTTAGAGTGCCTTAGACGGTCTTTCACCGTACTATTAGTATTACGGAACTTGGTATATAGATGTCGATGCCACTTTTCTAATTCCTCGTTTATATGCTTGTGCGGCTTCTACAGCCTTTGTCGTATTGCATTTTATACAAGATTGACGAGATGTTATCCTTAGATCCTTACATATTTTTTAGGCATCTAGGTACATAAATCAACATAAAAAGTCGTTTAGTTTAATATCGACGAAAATGGTCAATATTATCCCATGAGTTGTGGTGAGGACTTTTTCCAAAATATAATAAAGGCATATTGTTCGTTTGATTTTATTTTAAGTTGTTAAAAACATAGCTATTTGTTGATTAGAAATAGGCAAGAATTTCTAATAAAAAAGTCTTTTTACCTTAAAACTACGCAGCAAAATATAATAAAAGAAAACCGTAAATTTATTTTTTAGCACTGTAAAGCGCATGTGCGACACAAACATTTGTTATGAGTAGTCAATGTTTGCAACATGAACCAAGAAATGATATCGTATGCATTATTTTATTTTTCTACGCTTACGCTGATGCTGATCTGTAGGGCACTGGTCGGCATTGGACAAAATTCACCCACTTTCCCCTAATAAATGTACTGATGTTTGAGAAGACTATATTAAAAAAAAAAATTAAAAAAAAAATAACATTGTCTCTTTCTGCCTTATTGCGCGAAATTAAAAATCACCTCTCGTAAAACCCGACGGGCGACAAAGAGAGTGACTTTTATGACCTCCCTGTTATAAATTGTATTGTAATAGTAAAAAATTTTCAAAATGGGAAAGTAATGGTAATAGTCGCTAGGGATATTTCTATAACTTTAAAAATTTGAACTCATTATTCAGTCCTTGTGTCGACACCTAAATATATATATTTTACTAAAAATCTACAATTATTGAAAAAAATAATCACATAAAATAAATATTAAAATATAATGATGAGCGTTTAGTTCATGATCGTTATGGGGCCCCTTCAATCGTGGAGCCCAGGTAAATTGCATATATCGCACCCCCCAGATAACCAGCCCTGTGTTTCATCGTTTTTCGCCTGTATGTGTAAACATGTGTATCTGTAACTGTTGTTTTCGTGAACATTTATATTCACACACATCACACTGAAACGGCTTTTCGTCTTTATGTTTAAACATGTGGCGCTTTAAGTTCGATTTGTGTGAAAATTTATATTCACACACAACACACTGAAAAGGTTTTTCGCCTGTATGTGACATCTTGTGGCTCTTTAAGTGTGATTTTAGTCTACATTTATATTCGCACAGATTACACTGAAACGGATTTTCCTCTGTATGTTTCATTATATGTACATTTAAACTTGATTTTACTGAACATTTATATTCACACACAAAACACTGAAACGGTTTTTCGTCTTTATGTTTAAACATGTGGCTCTGTAAACTTGATTTTTGTGAAAATTTATATTTGCACACATCACACTGAAACAGTTTTTCACCTATATGATGTGTCCTCATGTGTCTCTGTAAGAGTTCATTCCGTGAACATTTATATTCGCACACATCACACTGAAACGGCTTTTCGTCTTTATGTTTAAACATGTGGCGCTTTAAGTTCGATTTGTGTGAAAATTTATATTCACACACAACACACTGAAAAGGTTTTTCGCCTGTATGTGACATCTTGTGGCTCTTTAAGTGTGATTTTAGTCTACATTTATATTCGCACAGATTACACTGAAACGGATTTTCCTCTGTATGTTTCATTATATGTACATTTAAACTTGATTTTACTGAACATTTATATTCACACACAAAACACTGAAACGGTTTTTCGTCTTTATGTTTAAACATGTGGCTCTGTAAACTTGATTTTTGTGAAAATTTATATTTGCACACATCACACTGAAACAGTTTTTCACCTATATGATGTGTCCTCATGTGTCTCTGTAAGAGTTCATTCCGTGAACATTTATATTCGCACACATCACACTGAAACGGCTTTTCGTCTTTATGTTTAAACATGTGGCGCTTTAAGTTCGATTTGTGTGAAAATTTATATTCACACACAACACACTGAAAAGGTTTTTCGCCTGTATGTGACATCTTGTGGCTCTTTAAGTGTGATTTTAGCCTACATTTATATTCGCACAGATTACACTGAAACGGATTTTCCTCCGTATGTTTCATCATATGTACATTTAAACTTGATTTTACTGAACATGTATATTCACACACAACACACTGAAACGGTTTTTCGTCTTTATGTTTAAACATGTGGTTCTGTAATTTTGATTTATTTGAACATTTAAATTCGCACGCATCACACTGAAAGGGATTTTCGCCTGTATGTTTCTTCATGTGACTCTGTAAGTTTGATTTTTGTGAACATTTATATTCACACACATTACACTGAAAACGTTTTTCGCCTGTATGTCTGAACATGTGTGTCTGTAAGTGTTGTTTTCGTGAACATTTAAATTCACACGCAACACACTGAAAAGGTTTTTCGCCTGTATGTGACATCTTGTGGCTCTTTAACTGTGATTTTAGTCTACATTTATATTCACATAGATTACAGTGAAACGGCTTTTCACCTCTGTGTGTTGCACTGTGAAGCTTTATTTGTAATTTATTTGATGATTTATATCCACAAACATCGCATTGAAAATTATCTGCTCTTGTGTGATTCAACAGATGCGAGTTTAAACTTGATTTAAAATTAGTTTTGTATTTGCACATTGTACAACGATTCATGTGAGTTTGCAGATGGGCTCTTAAACGTACTTTTTTAGAACACTTAAAATCGCAGTTATGACAGTAGTATACTCCATTGATATTTAAACTATTGACTTCTATTTTAACATTTTCTCCGATTGACTCCTCCACATCGTGTTCTTCTATTTTAATTGAACCCTCGATTGAACCTTAAATTTTTTTACATTATTATTGCTATTAATTATTTTTATGATATTAAAAATATAGTTTCGTATACACTTATAATAATTATTATAATCTAAAATCTTATAATACAGTGGAGTATGTCTCGATAAGTTTTCCCGATACAATAAGTAGGCGGTAATAAAGGAATAGTAAAACAAGGGAGAGATAGTTACTTACCAAAAATGTCGAAGTGATCTGAGTACTCTTCTTTGATGATTACATCCATTCTGATTGTATATTATTGTTATAAGACAAATACCAAACACAACCAACCTCAACTTTAGAAAATACGACAAAGACAGTTTTTGAGACTAAAATCCACTAAAATCCCTGGAAAGTATTTCTCCCTAGAAGAGTGAAACGTCTAAAGCTACCACCAGGTGCCACCAGTATACGCAAATTTGAACTTTACAGTCACAGCATAGGCAGATAAAAGCCAAAGGCGCCAATGAAATGACTTAAAGAAATGGCGGGGTATTTAAATATAATAATAATAATAAAGTCTAACAAGCAAGTATTTTAGATTTTTCACTATTTTATTTTATCTTAAAAGTAAAATATAATTAATATATAAAATACTGACTTTCTATAATACAAAATTTACAAATAAATTACTAAAAAACAGCAACTAGAAATTTTTTCAAATTCACAGCCTTTGACGTCCTTTCTATCTTCCTTCTTGAAAAGCTGCAACTATCAATCTTATGCTTTCGTAAGATCCAGTTGCACATCCACAAACACCGATTGCTAATATTCCAAAGTTTTTGATAACCATCCACGCGGATACTTCCGATATACTCCAATGACTAACCAATTCCAATATTGGAGGAAATAATAAAGCTATAGCAGTACTACAGAGAGCTCCAACTAATGTTATAAACAGATCCAAAAATGGTATAGCTTCCGCCAAAACAACTAAAATACAAGAATTTATTAATACGCGTTGATTTTAAAAATAAATTAATACTTACATGTTACTAAAACAAACAAAGTTCTAAATGCAAGTTCGGAGAAAACTGGATGTTTCAAGGGACCCAACTTTTTTTCGACCGCAGGAAACATTATTTCGATAGGAATGTAAAATTGAAGGGAAAACGTCAAGAGCATTCCGACGCAAATCATTGCCTTAACGCATTGTGCTAATCTAAAATTTAACAAGTGATTAAAATTTGGGGTACAATTTCGAACAATTGTGCTTACATTTCATCTTTGGGCAAGTCGAGAGTGACGCTTCCTTGAATGAGTTCTCCATATTTTAAATATGACAAAAAGCCGACTAAAACGTACAAAAATGTAACGAAAGACATTCCAATGTTTAAAACTCCGGCAGGCATGTCAAACTGTTTTGGTTTGCGCATTTCGCTTTGGAGAGGTAATACCTGAAGAGGAAAAAAAGTTTACCAAAAGCTTGGCTTTTGTTGAAAATTATTTACCAGTCCGATTCCTTCAAATGCGAATAGTGCAGTTCCAAAAAATAATGGAAATTGTTGTATTGAGGCAACGGCTGTTCTTGAGTGTAATGGTGGAAGATCTTGTGTCGCGTAATATAAAGTGATGGATATTCCAGTTAACATACAAATATTGGCAACTGTTGATAGAGGTGCCAAATATTTAAGATTCCTCACCATACAACTCAAAAGTATGGGCGCCAGTATTATAGTCATGTGAATATGAACGTCCAATTCGCATCCGTAATAATCGACAATCTAAAAAAATTCAATTTTTAATTCCCACAAAAAATTAATTAATTTCTAATTACCTGCTTTAAATTAGTAGCTACGAAAACAAAATAAACGCAACAAAAACCAAACTGCGTTATACACAAGAAAACATTTACCAATTTTCTCATCAATGGAGCAAATTTTTGTAAACTTTTTGGCCCAGTTGCAAAACACAACTCGACCGTCGTAGCAAAATCAGGTTGGTGATCGAGATTTAACTGGTGTTTAAGTCTATTTGATGCATTTAACAATAAGTGTTGACTATGAACACAAATAATTCCCAAACATATTACAAGCCACGGTGCCATCGCCAAACCTGCATTTTTAAAAGCGTCGCCCATCGCAAACATACCAGATCCAACGTTTCCTTTAAACAAGTGCATTAACGTCTCTGCATATCTGTTAAAATAATTTTGTTATTAAAGTTTGTTATTTTTTTAGGAAATTTCAAACTTACGTTGTTGGATGCTCTACTGGAATACCATGACCACCACCAGGTGGGCCTTTAGCACTTGCTTCTTCGAATTTTTTCGTATATTTTTCTTTCGGTGAAATTATGAGATCTTTAGATTGAAATCCCATGCTGTAGGTATCCTCATATCTAAAATAGAAATACTCGATTAATATAAGACGTTAAAGAAAATATAGTTTGATAGATCAATAATAAGCTTCAGATATGGAATATGAAGGGAAAAACTATTCTTAAAAGCTGTAAATGTGTTAGATAACATTGGATTAGGTAAAATAATGGACAAGAAGCTTACACGGCCGGTATGAGCAACACTTCACCTTCCACTATCTTTGAGTTTTCATCCAATCCAAAAGTTCTGATGGATTAAGGACCGAAGGGACGGAAGAAGCGATAATAAGGCAAGGTCTGACTAAATATCCTAAGTGCACTAAACCACCCTAACATTTTTTATCCTAATCTTAGGGACTAAGAAGTCTGACAGGTCCTGGAGTTTCTGAACATTCAGGCATCCCCAGGAAGTCAAATTTTTGATTTAAGTATGTAGGATTTGAATTATTTTGAATAATTGAATAATTTATTGTGATTTAATGCAATAAAGATGTGGTCAGGAAAACGTAATACCATAAAAGAAAACCACAATTTTTTAATGATACGTTACTTGCATACGCATATGATTGAAAAATGAGTAGGTATTTTATTACGAAACGTGGGGAAAAAGTGAAGGTTGAATTTCAGTACAAAAAAAATAAATAATAGATCATTCATACTATTAATAGGGGGGAGAGGTTATTAGGCATATTAATCAAAGAATTTAGAAGCTCCCAGTTTACGTGTTGTGGCTTTAGTAAAGAAA
Source organism: Malthinus seriepunctatus (assembly GCA_963924605.1). Classification (NCBI taxonomy): domain Eukaryota; kingdom Metazoa; phylum Arthropoda; class Insecta; order Coleoptera; family Cantharidae; genus Malthinus; species Malthinus seriepunctatus. The sequence continues at coordinate 19,471,582 of OZ004602.1, read as the reverse complement.
AAAAATTATTTAAAAATCGTCTCTTATACTCCACTAACCATCAGTCAAAAATAAGAAATTGTTTTTGAAAATTCACTATCAACAAGTACATCTTATCAAATATACATGATACTATACTTGAATCGTTGAACAAATAGAAAAAGTGCGTGACTGACAACTGCATGATTTGGCGAAGAACCGGTTGAAAGTTAAAAAGAAAACAAAATTATTAATTTTTTAACTCGACAGTGGGTCTGAAAATAGCGATTTATATCAAAATTTTGAAATATTTTAAAAACTGTTTATGCTCAAAAGTAGCTAATAATACCAAATAAGTAATAAAAAATTAGAATTGCCGTTTAAAATGACAAAGTGAGGTTATATGCGCTTCAAAGATACACCCTGTACAGCCACGTGCATATCCTTTGGCCACCCCGGCAGTACGTTAGCACAAATTGTGGGTGCAACCATCACAACACCAACACAGTTTGTTGATTTACTACTTATTGGCAAATAAAGTTACCCCTCAGTTTAAGCAGGTGGTGTTATTGATGGTTAAACCTACAATTCGTGCTAGGCCTAGAGCCAGGGTGGTCAAAAGATATGCACGTGGCTGTACATTGAAAAATATTTTTATACACAATTTATAATATTTACGGTCGCTGATAAAGTATAGTATCCTACTCGTGGGTAAAGCTCATTACTCACTCGAATGATTACGAAACTAGGTCGTTTCATTCCCTGTGGTTTCGAAAATTCCATTCTACGTGAGTATTGAGTAATGAGGCACTTTAGCCTGTCGTCGCATAATATACTATTACTTTTTACATTTTTGACAAAACTCTACAGGGTGTGTATAAAGTAAGGAATATACCGATTATCTCGGCATATAAAAATATTTGAACAAAAAAGCTCGGACACGTCGATTTAGATTTTTAATTGTGCTTTTTTCTGTCATTAAAATAAATTATACAGAGTTTTTTATTTCGAAGGTACGACATCATCGACGGTTTTTTTAAATGGGACACCCTGTATATTTTATTACTTTTGGAATCTCCATCGAGAGCTTATTTTAAAAACCTATTATACTTAGAATCGAAAGTTGGTAATTCTTGATCTACAGATATTTGAAAATTGTATTTTTTAACAGTTCCTGAGCTCTATAGAATCATTTTAGGGTCATTCGGTCATTTACGATTCTGTCTGGACTTTTCAAATAATAATAATAACAACTAAGTAAGAAACTTAATTAACACAAACCCTAAATGTAATAGGTTTTTGAAATCAGTTCTTTACGGGGAATTCAAAAATAATAAAATATATAGGGCGTTCTATTTAAAAAAACCGTTGTTGATTTTGTTCCTCCGAAATAGATCATCCTGTATAAATTATTTTGTTGTCAAAAAATGCGCAATTAAAAATCTAAATAGACGTATCCGAGTTTTTTTTCCAAATATTTATATATGCCGAGATAATCGCTATATTCCTTACTTTATACACACCCATTAGGTATAATTCTAATGGGTCATCGATCTGAACTCACCCTGTATACACATAGATTAATATTAATTAATAACTCACCTATTTTTATTATCATCTATCGTATAAATTGGAACTTCTCTTGATTTGTACGTAGGTCGGGAGCTTTGATTTTGCATTTCCATTCTAAAACAACGTAAAAATAAAATTAAAAAAATTTTTAAACAATGCGACTTAAAATAAACTTTAAAAATATTTCACACATAGTGGTCTATGACCAAATCACTAATAATTAAGAGTAGGTGTTGGTAAACAATTGCTTTCTAAAATCTAACACTTTTCTAACAATAGCACACTGTGGAATAGTGGAATTTAATTTAATCTCACCTGGTCTAATTGAACAATTAAATAATTAAAGAGAGTACACTAAATTTCCCACTTGGAAATAAATGGAAGGAAAATAAACCTTCTCGATTTGCTTGCTCATTTACTTATAGCTACTTAAATAGATTGTCTGCCCTATTAATGTTATTACAAAATGTAAAATTTCCAGAAAAATTAACCTCTCTTCTTAAAGTTCATTAAATTATCATAAATTTTAATTGATTAAGCAAAAGGTACTTTTTCATCAATTAATTTTAAAAATATTGTTATTACTTTTTACTATTTTTTACTCGTGTTAATAGAATAGTAAACAAAAGCGTATTTTTTATTAATTAACGAATCATTTATTTATAGATTAAAAATTGATATAGTTTATAAATGTCAAGGTTATATAATTTGTTAAATAGTTATTAATATTTAAAATTGATATTTAATTGCTATTTGACGACACCGCTTCCTTAAATTATATTTTTTTAATTAATTCGTTGATTTGTATTCGCAAATTAAAATTTAAAAATCATCAATTATTTATGAAACTTAAAATCAATAAGCGGTTAAAACTGGTATCAAGATGCAGGTTGATACAATATTTATTTTGGCTATAAATATTTTTTTTGCATAAATAAATATAAATAGAAGAGAAAGGTGATTGATTTTTCCGACTGGTACACTGATTAGTAAAAGTGTAAAGAATTATTTAACTATTTTTACTGGGAAAACGTATAATTTCCAAGGCTGTGATAAGAAATACCATCAATTTGTTGTTTTACAACTTTTTTTAGTATTCCCACAATGAAAACAATTTTTTTAAATTTCATTATGTATGTAATTAATTTTATTAATAGGGGTTCCCAAAAACTTCAGAATAATGATTACATTTCGTCGGCGATTCGGCAAAAACACGTATCTATCTGACAAAAATTAAAAAAGATTTTTTAAATTTTTCTTCGAGAATGAAAAAGTCGAAAAAAAAATAAAAAAAATAAAGCCAAATTTATATAAAAAAATGAGTTATTATTTGTTTTTCACTTACGTATGATAGTTCACTATTTTTCGATTATGATTTTTTTTCATTTTAAACAGTTTTTCTGCTGCTCTCCCGCAAAAATTTGCTCAAAATCAGATACGTGTTTCTGCCGAATCACCAACGATTTGTATTTCCTAAAAATTGTATCTGCAGAGCACAGCAGCGTACAGTAGAGCAGAACAGAGGAACTGTTAGTGAGCTCTGGAAGTCGTGATAAGGGAAATATCTCTGCTGAACAGTTCCAACAGCATCGTAAATATAATAGCCAGTCCACACACAGGCTCGCCTTCCGCTTTGGAATAGGAGCATCTTGAAAGCGTTCAGGTGGCCTGTTTAGGCTACACACGTCCAGTCGAAGTCCAGGCGACCAGGAAGACAAGCTTGTGTATGTGGCACAGGCTTTAGACTGTGGGGTTGTGGGGTACAATGAAGAAGAGCATTTTGTCTCGTGTATTTTCTACAATAGTAATTTTGTAATATATATTTTTAAATATTGACCTCGTTGTGATAACAATAGTAAAACGGACGTCCTTTTATAAATATTTAAATATTTAAAATATACTTAGCTAACAAAATAATTTCAAATAAGTAGATATTTAAGCATTAGTGGAATTACTTTGCAAATTATTATCAAATTAATTTATTATTAGGACTACGTAATAGTTATTTTAGCTACAAGATATGTAAGGACCTTACAACATTCGAGGAAAAAAATTTAGGCCAAGGAAAAACTCAAAATCACCGTTTTCAAGTTGCTTCTACTTCCACACTAAATTGAAAATTTACAAAGACACATTCGAGATCAAGACTTTTTTAATAGATTTTATTATCAAAGTTAAACTTCAAAACAGGATGGAGATAGCAAAGAATTATTAAATCATGGATTGATTTTTCTGATAAAAGAACAAACACACCAAACCTAATCATTTTGGTCGATATCGCCCTTATTTCTCTAGATTTTTAAAAAAATGTACATACAGTTTTAGGACACTTTTTTACATAGATTCTAGAGATGTAGTCAAAAAAAATTTGTTTATGGAATATTTTCGAGTTATTAGGACAAACTTCACTTTTATTAAATACGAATCATATAAATGATCATAATTATGCGGTTATGACTTTATTAAATATAGTATTTTTTGCTCTTTTGAAAAATATGACATTTACTGAAGTTTGAAAATTTTTAAATGTTCAAATTTTGAAATCTTAAAATGTTAATTTTTCAAAAGAGCGAAAAATACTTTATTTAGGTAATAAAATCATAATTTTGAAAATTTTATTTTAAATAAAAAATAACATAAAATAAACATAAAACGGCATAAACACGTGTAACCAGCACATTTTTCCATGTCACAATTGGATTATCTTTTGTTTTCAAACTAAATTGGTACGAATAATATTCGGCTACGACTTTTAAGTTAGAAAAATTTAAAATTTTTGAAATGTAAATGCTCAAAGGTATTGAACCAATAGTTAAACGTCATAAGCACGCGTAAATAACGTTTATCCACGACCGTCCAATAATACGTTCATTACTCTAGCATTTTTACCAGTAATGTGTCATTACTCACTAGTTGCAAATCATTGAATAATATACATATTACTCAATGACTATTACATTACTCAATGGTTTACCGGGCGACACAGGGGATTGGAAATCTCACTCACTCTAATGATTTATTATAAGAAATTCATTCTTGTGAGTAATGAGCTTCATTACCCGCTCGTTGGATAATATTCTATTGCTTTCCATGTTAAAATTTTATTGTCTTTTGTTATTATGGTAACTTCAAAATATCTTAAATAAACTGTGCATGGTTGTTTTAACTTTTTCCAAGAAAAAGTTATTATAATTGAGAAAAAAATCAAACATTTGTTTTTATTGCATTTTTCGACGTTTTGGGCCCTGATTCCAAAAATGCAAAAAAAAATTTTCGATTTTTTTAATCAAGATGTCCGGGTATATGTACCTGTAACCCCCCCCCCCCCCCGAGCAAAAACTACTGAAGCGATTTTGAAGAATTATGATGTTAGCTTTAAAATTCAAATTCAAAATAGCGGCTAATAGAACGATTGTCCCATTTTGTGGTTTTTCCTTTAGAACTTGGCCGGTAATTATTATTCTCAACATTTCAAAACGGCATTGTACAGCTAAAATATTGGGCTTTCGTCCTAACTCAGTCGATTTTCAAAATTGTTTCAAAATGGCCTACCTTTAGGGAGCCAAAGTAGGTCAAAATTTTGAAATGGATTTTCTCAAAAACTGGTCCGGCCGATTTAAACAAATTTGAGTATGTTATAGACAACGTAATTCTCTATCAAAATATAAATTTTTATCAAAAACACTAGGGCCGTTACGTTTTGGAGTAATGATTTTTTGAATGTCAAAACTTCAAAAATTTCTTTTGTAATAGAAATGAAAACTTGAAAATAGATAATATATGTATCAATCCCAAAAATATTTATTTATTGACATTGTTTTCGGTTAACAAAACGCTTCCGGTTAAACCAGAAATTACAAAAATATCAAAATTTCTTGAAATTTTTACTGCTTATATTTTCTAATATTTGAAAAGCTCATAAAATTATCTGTTGCACGATACCAAACACTTTATATTTTGACTTCTGGTTTATCCGGAAACTGGATTAAATTTCTTAATTTAAATTAAGAATTAATTTAAACAGCCTGTATATTTTTCAATAGCTCGTAAAATTAGCTTTCTGAAGATATGAAATTAAATTTTAATTCATAAAAATACAAAACAACAAGATTTGACAGGCGGGAAAAAGTTCCTAGTATGGCCAGTTATTAGTTTTCTGCTAATTTTTGGGTGGGAGAAAATGGAGAAAAGGGTGAGAAAATTTGGGAAAACGTTAATGAAAAGGTGAAATCTTATTAGGCCATGAAATTTATTTAAAAAATGGAGTTCAAGACTACTTACGATTTTTTTGTAACGCCGATAACAACCTATTTATTCCAAGTTTTCTGCGACTGATTCAGTGGTACAGTTGCGCCCAAATAATTATTTAAAAAAATAAATGAAATAATTAGATTATTAAAGCGACAATAAAATTTAAGGAAAAAGTAATAAATGTAGTTTTTAATACTTAGTAGGCATTAAATTGCCTAATTAAATTATTTTTTATTGTTTATAACTATGTGCGTAAGTGTTAAATTGTCCATTAAAAATATGTAAATTATAAGGTGTCGTTATAATTGGAATTTTTTTTATTATTTTATTTTTTATTTATTTTAAAATTTTTCCATTTAAAGTTTTAATTTGACGCCCCCCATATCCTACAATTCATTATAGAAGACGTCCTCGAAATGTCGTAGGTGCAGATAAATCTTAACCACCGCATTCCCAGATCAAAATAAGACGAACTTGCTCATACACAAATATTGCTTCTGTTGGAGATGGAGGACATACACAAGTCCTCTGAAGATGAGCACCTCGGAGAAGCTAAACGTACTCCCTCAGAACCTTACGTTCCTTGCCCTTAATTTTTAACAAAACATTCTGAAAATTATTGATTTTTCTGAGGCCGACAGGACGAAACAAAGCCCCCCCCCCAAATTGAGCTTTGTTTTTGCATTTCAGGGACACCCTGTATAAGTCCTAATTTGGATTTAACATTCACAGATTACAATTTATAAGCACTCAGCAGCTAGCAACTAATAATCGAATTGAAATAAATCATTCCTTATCAAAGAAAATTACAAATTTAGAATAATAAACGGAATTTTATTGGATTTTCCTAATTAAACAGCTACAAAATAACAACTTTTTGTTTTAATTTGAAATTTTTAGAAAAATTCTATTTCCAAACCATTTAATTGCTACTGATTACGATTATTATTATTATTTATAACATTTCAATTATACTTAAGCGCAAATAAACCAATAAATTTCTTAATTAAATTAATCAATTTTAAATACACATGTCAATAGATTAACAAACACATGAAAATAGTAATAAAAGACAAATAGTTAAAAACAGTGGCGTACAAATTATTTCAAGCAAATTTTGAATCCGTCATGGTTTGTTTTATTTTGTAATTATTCAAAAAATTTTCCTATTTAGAATTTTCCAAGAGAAAATTCCTCAACAGTGCATCCGACCCTGGCATTTACTTCCAACTGTGGACGCAATTATTGGTACGATTGCACATACATTAACCATTAAAACTAGTTTATTGCTACAGGAAAAAATTGTAAAATTAATTAAAAAGGCTAAAAAATTTTCTTTTCTCTTTTTTTAACTAAAAAATCACCGATGGTGATAAAACTACGCGCACGTTGTTAATTTCCTATTTCTTAATGAAATTGACTTGGGTAGCAATTGCATAATAAAATTAAAAGCTTTTGTAAAGAAAATGCATTTTATTATACTAATGGCGTTAATTACAGTTAAATACACAGATGTGACAGATTACTTCCTGCATAATCAAATCATTGATAGTAATCAATACCGCGCCTTTAAATAATGATACATAAATGAAGGACGTTTTGAGAAAGATTGCTATGTAACTTATTGTCTTTATTGTATTATAATAATTAATAATAATAAATTCATTTTCCCTCTACCCCTGTGACCTATAAGACGACAATCGAATCCACCTGCAGATCTGTCCTGCTCCTGCAATCGATTATTTTAGCCCGCCTGTCCACCTATTTACAGTCTATCAGTCTTTGCGTCCGTCTGTCAGTCAGTTTTTTAATCGCTCTCTTACGGTCTCTACTCACGTACAGTCCGCTGGCCGGCCATGGACTGCCTGCAAAGGCAGTCACTATACGTGAACAGCACGTGAACAGCTCTTAGCTCTTATCTTGTCTCAGTTAGGTACCAAAAATTAATTTGTGTAGTGTTTTGCAGACCGTTACTGAACGAACGGCCACTACAAGCATTCGGGTTCTCACACACGTTTAGCCCAGCCGGCTAAAACACGAATGGACTGCCGGCCATGGTCGGCTTACGTGAGTAGACCGTGCTCCTCGTTGAGAAGCCCAAAGGGTGCGGCGTTCAGGGGGTTTCGCCTCCTGTCTGTTCCCCTCGGGAGAGACCTCAGTATGGGCGATGGAGTCGAAACAGTTTTGTATGTGAGTGGAGGGCTTTTCCGTACGCAATTGAAAAAGTTTAAAAAACTGAAGTACTAATTATCTAAATTAGTAGTTAAACGAGAAATTCAAGCTCTTTTTGTTATGTTAGTGGCAGATACAACGAAATTAAAAAAATTCTGTAGGTGGAAATTTTCCACAAGTAAACCATTTCTTGAAAATAAAAAGAGAGAAGCCTTACAATAAATTATCGTCTGTAAAGGTAGTAAAGCGTAAACAGGTACACGAATTAACAAAGTGTTTCATTTGCATATTATTTCATACGTATAAAATAAGCATAACAATCCAATAAAAATTGCTATATTTAGTTTTCCACCTGTAAATATGCATGAAAACTTTGATTTTACGTGTTAACTACGCTTTTGTTTGAGATTATTGCATTTAATCGAAAAAAAGCTATCTAGAACGTGCTCGTACCTAACGACACCCTGTATAAAATGATTTGTATTCACGATAACCAGTTTTTCTGTAGAAACGTAAATTATATTAATTAAAATACTAAAACAGTCAGGAAATCGTGGAATTTTAAGTAAATGGACATCGAACAATAATAAAAGTGGCCAACTTGAAAAAAAAGCAAAAAAAAAGCTTTATAACTTTTACAACTTTCTTATGCAAATATTAAAGGAAAATAATTGGAAATTAAAAAAATGGTTATGTGATGCGGCCAGAATTGGACTTTTTCGTACTGTTTCAAAATAATGTACAAAGTGTCCCTAAAATATTATTTTTTATAATTCCCAAACCTTTATCAAAAAATTGCTAGACTTTTCACTGATTTAAACATTTAAAAACGTACAGGGTGTTCGCTTTGAAGATATCAGACTGACAGACAGACAGTAGGCAGATAGACAAACAGTCCAGGCCTCTCTTCTCAATAAAACATTGAGTTTTTGCCCTATTGAAGAGCCTTTGCAGCTAGTTAGGTTATGTTCCTCTTACGAATGTCAAAAAATATCAAAAAAAGAATGCAACGTTAGTTGTGCAATCAGAACTGATGTTTAGAGTCCTCTAAGGACCAGTTTTTCAATCATCGTTTAAACTAAGTTCTATCTGAACGAAGTTCAAGTTCATGCGCTGTAACTCCTTTACATTACTAAAAAGTTGCTGTGCCGGCGATTGAACTTCGTTCAGATGATTGAAAAACTGGCTCTAAGTATTTTAGAACTAAATAATGTATTTAGGTTTTTTAGAGAAAAAAAATACTGCATCTAATCATAGTATTGCTTACAATTTTCCATTTTAAGGAACTTAACTTGCGATTGGGACCGCACCGACACGGAGCCAGTGCGATTCTACACCGGTGGAGTGCAATCACGTGATTAATTTACACCGGTGCACTGTTGCGGGGCAACACCAATAAAACACGTAAAACTGGGGTAGTGCAAATAAAACTGCACTGATTCCATGGAATTTTCATATATAATACCACTAGTGCTCGAAGTTATGTCGACAATTTTAAGTCTATATCACGAGTGTTTATTATGCTTGAATATTAATAACACGAGTGCGTAGCACGAGTGATATTATCAAGCTTAATCAACACGAGTGATATAGACGTAAAAATTGTCTACATAACTTCGAGAACGAGTGGTATTCGAAAGACAATTCAATGAATAAAAATTATTGTAAATAAATTAAGTGACCATTGACTTTATTTTCAAAAAATATTTTGTTATTTATTTTTCGTCAAACGTCAAAATCGCTTTAAATACGTAAGGTCGTAGTAAAAATGTTTGTAAAAATGAGATTTGGGGATAATAATGAGGAAGATATCAATAAAACTGTTGAGAAAAGTGTCATTAATAATATAATCCTATTTTTTCGAAAACCGCTCAAGGCGGTGCTCAGAAATTAACTGAAAGCAAATGGTTAATACCTAATACAAGTAATTTGGATATGTGTCCTGTAAGGTAAAACGTTCTTCTTATATACTACAAATTTATCAGGTAATTACTATCGCAGTTTATCAAAGTAAATAATTATTTCAGATTATACTACAAATTTATTTTAAAAAGAGGCGCTAAGATTAGGGCTGGTCGACTGTTTGCAACTCCAAATACCCTCTGGAAAAATGGGAACCTTGGGAACAAAATTTAAAATTACCTTCTACTTATGACCTTTTGCACCGATTTTAGTTTAAGTGACAAATAAATTATATTTTTACAACTTATGTGCATAAACTATCTGTCAGTAAATATATAAACGGTGCAAACCCCCATTAGTGTTATAATGTTAAATAAATAATATATTAAATTAATATTAAATTTTTTTCGACATCTGCCTTGTGTGTAAATTATTTAGAATCTAAAATTTATATAAAATTTCTATTTCACAACTGTAATAACCTTAAAAACTGCCCTCAAAATTAGAGGAAAGAAATCCGCTTGATTACAAACTGTCATATTTAACTGTTCTATATGACTGTCCAAAATTGTCGAAATAACCACTAGTGGAATTGTCGACAATTCATACACGTGCAATTTTCGATACAGTTCACATCCATTGGTTGAGAATCAACGAATACTATCACTTGATTGGCTGATTTATGACACTTGACGTATGAATTGAATTGTCAAAATAAATCATATACGAACTTCCGTTGACGTTTATTAAATTATTATCATTATCAAATTACTATTTTTTTATGTGGTTTTTGTTTTGAAAATTTAATGAACCACTGTTTTTGTCGTAAAAATTCCATTTTTTTAAATTTCATTATTTTTACGATTTCGGAAAATGAAAATTTGTGAACAATAATATTTATAATCTGAAGGAAGATATACAGTAGAACCCCGTTATAACGTACCATCAGGGGCCGAAAAATATGGTACGTTTATAACCGGAAGTTCGTTATAAAAACACAATAAATGAACAAAATATTAAAATGGGGCCAAGGATTTAGTCCGTTATATCCAGAAAAATGTTATAAAGGGGTTCTACTGTAGTATTTTTTTTCTGCAAAAGACTTAAATACAATTTAGCTCTAAAACAATAATTAGAGAAGCGCGAGCATATACAGTGTGTTCATGAAAACAGTTTACAATAGCTAACTTTTTTATTTTTAAAGATACGAATTCGGTTAAATTAGTAAAGTGGTAGTATTTTATCTTTCTGATTTAGCCATGCAGTCGAAAAAATAATAAGTAGGCTGGTTTTGGAGCTACAACAATTTTAAACTTTTTCTTTAATAGAACACCCTGTATATTTTTTGATATTTGGATTTCTAGAATTATTCTCTGTATAAAAGTATAAAAAATATTCACAAAATATTTACAAATAACCGAGTTATAGCGCATTTACTGTTTTATTGAAATAAAAGCGTGCTCTGGAAAACAAAACTCTTGTTTTGATTTAAACTGTAATTACTGATTACAATACTACCAAAAACAGCGATTTAATAACATACTTGAATAAAATAAAGTGTTTTGTCTTCCATGGCCCCCCTTTCTTTAATAAATGGCAAAAGTGCTATAACTCTGTTATTTGTAAATATTTTGATAATATTTTTTTATACTTTTATACAGAGAAAAATTCAAGAAATCCAAATATCAAAAAATATACAGGGTGTTCTATTAAAGAAAAATCTAAAAACTGCTGTACTTCAGAAACCAGACATTTTTCCGTTTTTCCAACAGCATAGCTAAATGTAGAAGATAAAATACTACAACTTTGCTAATTTACCCGAACTCATATATTTAAAAATAAAAAAGTTAGCTATTGTAAACTATTTCGTGAACGATCGTATAACTCACAGCATATCGGACCACATAATGAGCTGTAACTCGGTTATTTCTAAATATTTTGATAAAGTGCCTTAATACTTTTATACAGAGAAAAGTTCGATAAATCCAAATATCTAAAAATATATAGGGTGTTTAATTTAAAAAAAAGTTACATTTTGCTGTATCTAGCCAACTAGATATTTTTCCGTCTTTTTAACTACATCACTAAAACCAGAAGAGCAATTACCACAACTTTACTAATTTAACCAAATTCGTATCTTTAAATATAAAAAAGTTAGCTATTGTAAACTGTTTTCATGAACACATGTATTAGGAATTTACCATTCAAATTCCTATGCTGCATCACCCAAGTCGCCAATCTGTATATTTAAAATATAGTTTTTTAAATATGATGACGTCATCTACTGTTAGATCTTAGGTTTATATGTCAATATTTTTAGTCAATATAATGGTGAAATCAATCCTACGAACAATTTACACCCACAGGTCTGCCCTGAATAATTTAAATTGGTGGGTCATACATAAATTATTGAGTGCCATGAACTTCAAGTTAATAAAAAGCTATGTTTCCACGTCTAGGGAATTTTTCCAAAACTAAAGCATATTATACTTAATTGATATGGATTCCATATAGTTTACCAGGAATGCAAACGGAAGTTCCGCGCCTCGCGGAATTCGTTAAAATGCCAATTATCGCCGAATAGATAATTTGAAGAATTTTCAACGATTAGGCCAGTTTAAAAAACCCGTCACTTAATCAAAAAAGATTTCGAGTTATGGGAAAACAAAACTGGCGAGGGTGCTAAGTTATAACATAACGGACCCAAACGGGCCCCATCTATCGTAGAATCTGATGCAATTTTAGTCGTTTCAGATTTAATGGGTTTTAAATGCAGTGGAATTCCACAATACATATTTACATTGAGGAAGGGCAAAAAAATGTAACACCTCACTGATCTTGTTAATTGGTGTTTAATTAATACTTGTAAATTCGTTCGAAGCGCGTAACTTCCTCTCCTTGAGTTCCGGGTAAACTGTTGACTTTTTTTGTGCAGAATCGAACGGTTTATAATTTTGTACGCCATATAGGTACAGTGAGTTTATTAATGCTTGGTCCGGGTTTTATACAACCAAATGTAAGCTATTGGATAACGGCGATTACCCATTTCCTATGTCAGCTAAATTTATTTAATTTAGAGATTTTTGTTTTTGGTTAACCTCAAAAGTCCTGGCGAGTATGCAACCAAACTCACACGCACCAAACATTAATGAACGCTTCCTTAGTGAAATATTAAAAAGTTTTTAGGGACACCCTATATATTTTTGAATATTTTGTAAAATCATAAAATTAGCTTTAATACGTATAAAGAAGTCGTGTTATGGCCACATAATAGTTTTTATCTATTATATCATTGCTTCTGGTTGGCAATACCCTATATCGCTACCATAATAACATTAATAACAGAAGGTAGTATGTGAATGAAACGACGTTCTGTCAGAATGAACATAAGAATGCCCTCTTTCTAAAAATGATTAAAACTCAATTTAAGAAGTAAAATTGTTAAATACGACCTTCTGTTATTATGGTAGCGATATAATTTTGGTGATCGTGATCAGTGATCACTTCCTGAAGCCTGAAGCTGACGAACTGTTTATAAATACTTAAAAAAATTCTTTTTTGGAATTCATTGTTGAGGAATGTTTATATCATTTTGCAGTGATTTATATGATATTAATTAACAAAGCAAGTTTTCTTGCCACTTCATATGAGTAAAAATACTTAAGATAATGCAAAATCTTAAAAACGCGCCTTTATAAAAATTTATGCCACTTGATACAAAACAATAAAGTAACATTTTTATTAGAAGAAAATTTTATGCAGTATTACATAATGTCGCAACAATTATCAAGGCAAACAAGACATTTTTCGAAAAAATATTTTATAATTAAAAAAATTAATTTTTTTAATTTTTACTAAATTTTTCGAATTATTGAATTATTTAAATTAAATACTGAAAAACCAAGGTTGGCCTTGTTTAAAACAATTGCATAAAATCAACATTTTTTATCCATTAAATAACATAATTTAACGCCTAACCTACTTCGATAAATGCTAAAAACAATTAAATTAAATTTTCCAAAAAAAAAATTTTTATTTCCCTTAAAAGCACATGCTTTTATTTACAAACATACCTGATGATGTATCGATAAAACAATAACTGAGTACTGCACTTGCGGGCATTCCATTCACCACTAACACTAGTCAATCCTTCGTTAATCGACTTTAAAGATTGTCTGCAATGTACTAAATTAGCAACTATTATCCCCACCTTTAAGGTTTTGTTGACGTAATTTGTATAAGCACCCACTTAAAAAAATTTAATTGATAACGAAAATCAAAATTTGCAATAATTTCAAGTTTGTGTGCGAACGAAAAGAAAAGAGCAAAGAAGAGTGTAATAATTTTCATGTAATAAAAGAAAACAGAGTTTCACTGTTTATTTAAGTTTCATTTGTTTATTATTCATTATTCTGTAAGTAAATTGCTCTGTTTCATTTACATAACAATTATAAGCTTTTGTTTTAATTTAAAGTCTTTTATTTTTTCTAAAAAGCACCCAGTACTTTTCCACTGGAATTTGTAGGGTCCATTTTAGTTTCAACAAGTTTTGGAGCGGTTACTTTTATTTTTTAAGTGGTTGTTTATGTAAAACAAAAACTGTATCTGTGTTGGTAATAATGAAATTGTGAACTTTGCATTACAAATACTTCAATTGTACAATTGCTCATTACTGGATTTTTGTAAATAAAAAAACTGAAAATTATTTTTTTTATAATTTTTTGTAATTTTTCATGATATTTTTATTTAAAGCCCTAAAACAAACTTTTTTTGAAAATTAAAGAATAAAATTAGTGAGGCGCTCTTTTTGTTCAGAAAGAACACCATCTTCGTTCGCAAAATGACTAAGAAAATAGAAAATAGTAAAAATGAACACAAAACAACAATCGAACAAGGATGGTGGAGGCGAGGACCATTGAAAGAAGCGCAATTATTAACTATTATTATTAATTATTAGAAGGTAGTTATATTTTATAGAGTTCAACATTAACTAAATCTTAACTCCTAGTTGGGAAAATGCCTCCTGCCCCGGGCGCAAATTTAGTTAGACCTGGCAAGTGAACACTGAAAAATCAGTTTGATATAAGCTTGTTGCACTAAGCTATCAAGAAAGCTAATTTTACGAGCTTTCAAAATATTAAAAAATATGCAAGGTAAATATATAGAATCCGTTTGGTCGATTTTATTAAAAATTTCGATTTCGATATTTAATTACGTTGTCTGTAACATATCCAAAAGAGAAAAATACCTATGGGAGAGGAAATTTTGAAAAATTCCATTTCAAAATTTTGACCCCTCAAAGGTAGCCAATTTTTAAACAATTTTAAAAACAACTGGGTTAGGACGAAACCCCTATATTTTGGCTATACAATGCCGTTTTGAAATTTTTATAATAATAAATACCTGCCAAGTTATAAGGGAAAAACCACAAAATGGGACAATTGCTCTATTAGCCGCCATTTTAAATTTAAAAAATTGAAATTTTTATTTTCAATTAGGGCTCACATCTTATAGCCAAGTAAAAATAAACTTGGCCCAAATTTGGAGATATGCGCCCAAAATAACCACCTTATTTCTGAACACCCTGTATAGAATAGATTTCTAATAAAACCTAAGTTTGCAGATGAAATAATTTTAAAGTGGCTAAATCAAATTTTATCAAAATCGGTTCAGTAGTTTTTGCCTCACAGCTGTAATCTAATAACATACAGACTTTTTGGTTCAAAAAATCGAATTTTTCAAGGAATCAAGAGAACTCAAAACTTCGAGAAATGAAATAAAAATAAATTTTAATTTTTTTCTCGATTAGAACAACTTTTTCTTGGAAAAAAGTTAAAGGAAATGAAGTTTGTATCCTTACATTCCTTACCTTACCAAATTTCTCTACAAAAATGTCTAATTTGGCCCACCCCACCCTGTAGTAGGTACACGGCTTTGCTGGAGAAATAAAAATAAAAATTATCCCCTCTCTGATTAAGAAATTCTTCAGACTATTATAAGGACATCCATCTCTAAACCTTAAAATCAATCAATCAAAGTATAAAGAATAAGTATCAAAAATTGTTAACTAATACACCAAATGAATTTGACATTGATTTTTTTTCGTAACGATATAAATTGGCTTTAAGTGGAAAATATGAAAAACCATAAATTTATATTTGCAACATCATAATTATCATATTATCGATATAAAATTCTCATGCAGTACGTTATCTAGAAGCAAAAAATTTTTAACCAAAATTATAGCTCATAAAAATCTTTCTCTTCTTCTTCTTCTCTCTCTTCTTTTCATGCAATGTATGTAATGAGGTAATTTATATGTGATCAGGTAATTATTACAAGTCAAATTTAGTTTTACCCCTTTTTTTAATTAAAATTTATTTATAACGGGCGTAGAATTAGACGAGACCGAGCTGGCGCACGAGTAGGAAAAATTTTCCGACGCGGTTTCTCTCTTGATTCGTATTCTTGACACTTTAGACAATGTAAAACTGCAAGGTGCCGGCAGTTTTTGTAGTCACGTTTCCCTAGGACCGCTGTTGAAAATTGCAGACGATTTACGTCATTATTTCAGAATTTGTTCATCAGATTTCTAAAAAAATTTTTTTATCTGAAAGCTTATAAGATATTATTCATAATTTGTTATTATATATTTTTGAATATCTCCTCTAGTTATCTTGAAAAACCTCAAAAATCATTAATTTTTGTTTAAAAAAAAGTGATGTGTCATCACATGACTTTATCATTTTAGAGTACCCCCTAGTGGGGGGATTGTAATCAAAATCTTATGGCTTCGACTCACAACCTCAAGAAAGCTCTATATGAAATTTGAAGTCAGTCGGTTAAGTCAGTCCAGAGTTAGCTGGCGGAGAAGAACTTCTCTAAAATTCGTAGAAATTATGGTAAATTATATATAGTTATTTATTATACAAGACGATAAAGGGATAATTTAACTACTGAGTGGAAGAGTGTTAATTCACGAGTGGCGTTAGCCACGAGTGAATTAACTTTCACGAGGTAGTTAAAGAACCTTTATCGTCCTGTATAATATGCTATTTTTTTCTATAGCAAATGTTAAAGAAAAACCAATTACAAATTAAATTATCATTTACAAAATTTATTAAAAATATTTGAGTAGTGTGCGGTTGCTATGTGAGTAGTGGGGTTGCTATAACTTCATGGTTGATATTGGGATTGTATTACTTTATCTATCCTTGCTGTTAAAATTCTATTTTATCGACTAATTTTAGTTGATCAAAGCACACTTTAACGTTTGCTATAGAAAAAAAGTCTTTTTTAAGGTACCAAAAGAGGTTTCTTAAAACAAACTTGACATTATATTAATTTATTAATGTTAGATACATATTCGGTAGGTAAATTAACACTTCAGAAGTATAAACAAGGTCTCTAACACAAAATTTAGTCGTACAGCAAGAATATACGAAATAAACATAAATTCACATAAACCATCATAAAAGAAGAAAATCGGGGCGAATTTTGAATATAATTTTTTCAGGAATGAGAGATAAGTATAATGTCATATATGCATGCTCCGTAGAATGTGTGCTTTCCTGGCAGAGGTACTGAAGTCAATTAAAGAGTACCAAAATTTATTAGTTGCTTTTCCTATTATTATTATTATTATTAGTCCTTTCACGACTTCGTAATTATCATCTCATGCACCACCTGTATGAGGTAGTAAAGTAGTATCTAAAGCTACCCCTGTACCCAGAGAACGTGAAATGCACATGCATGTTTTACGTTGTCTAAAGTGTCAAGAATACGAATTAAATAAGAAACCGCGTCGGAAAATTTTTCCTACTCGTGCGCCAACTCGGTCTGCTCTAAATGGTTTTTGGTGCATAACAGCGCATAAAAACGCTTAAACGTTTTAGCTCTCCTAATAACTTTTGATGGTAAAAGTCACTACAACAAAATTGTATAGCCTTCAAACAGCTATTCAAAAGATACCAGACTTGCTATTACCTATTAATTACCTATTATACCTACAGGGTAATTTTATTAAGTGGTACTAATATTGGAGTCTTTGAAACCGTAAGAGTTAGGAGATTGATTAAATTAGCAAAAAGTTGCATATTTTGATGACATTTAAGAATCCGTTTAGAAAATTTCAAAACTCAAAATGGTTTCCGAGATAACGTAAAAAAACTGAAAGTTTTCAATTTTGTTTTTGCGACTGTAGTTTCAAATTGGCTTACTTTAGAAAAAAGAAATTTTTCGAAAAATTTTCAGGAGATTAAAAAAGCTTTCAAACGATACCAAACTCGACTTTTTATCACATCGACGCTAGGCGTCGCGACGTTCAACTTCTAATTTTCTTATGGGGGACCTATTATGTTTTTGGCGAAATTTACTCAGTAGGCTTGTCTAAATTTTGATACCAAACGAGAACTTTCTATCTTGTACTTCTCTTAATTTACACAACTTTTCAGGTTATGTTATGATCGGTTATGTTAATATGTTACTTTATGTAATTTTTTACAATGAAAAATAACGACTATTTAGTTATTAAAATGTTTTATGAAAGCGTAAGTTGATTACGAAATAAAAATATGTCAATATATTAAATCTAAGTACCTACCTACCGTAATTTTATTTCTTGATTCACTTTCGTTTCTAAAACTTTAAAAACTTTTTAGTCGTTATTTTTTATCGTAAAAAATAACATAGAGTAACATATTAACATAACGTAACATAACATAACAAAAAGTTTGTGTTCTTACTAAGTTTCCCTATGAAAACGCCCAAGTTTCCCCCACCCTGTACATGGCTTTGCAAGAGAAATAAAAATAAAAAATATGAAAAACAATAAATTTAATCGATATAAAATTTTCATGCAGTATACGTTATCTTTAAGAAAAAAAAGTACCTATAACCAAAATTATAGCTCATAAAAATCTCTCTTCTTTTCATACAATGTAATTATGTAAATGAGGTAATTTATATGAGGTAATTATTACAAGTCAAATTTAATTTTACCTTTTTGTTTAATTAAAACTTATTTATAACGTGTGTACGTTACGTTTTTACCTTACCTTACAATAGTAAGGTACCTGTACCAAAAAAGGCCATGTACTTAATAAGGCCAGTACGCTATTACAGCCAAGTTTAAATTCATACTAGCGGGTCACCCCCGTCGAAATTCGACTAAGTAGTTGTAGAGATGAATGTGTTAGAAAAATGAAATTTTCAAAAATTATTATAATGCACTTACTACCTACACCGATGATTGTTTGTTAATTTATTATTTTAAAAAATTTTATGAAATTGGTAATTTGAAGAAAATAATTAGTGCTGACATATCTGGGGGTCGACAGCTTCAATTTAAAAAAAAAATAGCAGTCACCCCCGTCGAAATCGACAAAGTTTTTGAAGATATGACTATTTTAGAGCTATGACTATTTTATAAAAAAAATTAAGAAAACTAACCTTAAAGATAACTAAGCCAAAGAGGGCAACATAAAAAACCGTCTCAAAAATCCAAAATTCACAAAAGCACGAAACGTAATTAAAAATGCACGCACCAACCTGACCATATCGCGTATTAGAAACGTACTGGTCGAATAAAAGTATTGAAAATTTTATCACCACGACCAAATGTATAATGTGTGCCTTATCGTATAAAACCAAATACTATCTACATTTATTCTCATTTATAATTTTTAAAATTGGATTATTTTAAATTATAAAATTGATTATTTTATTATGTATATTATAAAATATAAAACAATGTATGAAATTAATAATTTTGAGAAAAAAATTAGTGGTGACATATCTGTGGGTCAAGAGCTTCAATTTAAAAAAAAATTCATCAAAATCGGTCCAGTAGAAGTATGCTAAAATTAGCGGAAAAGAAAAGGCTTCGCGTTTTAAATATATGGATGTTGAATTTGTGAGTGTTAGATCGAAGGACATCTGTCGTACAATGTTTAAGAATATTTTCAAGTTTGTACGATAATGGCTAGATGGCAAGGCATCTAAACGCATTATCGGTACTTTCCCCTTATAACATTGCAAGTTCTAATTGGTGGTGTTGTACGTTGTTATAAAAAAATTTTAAATTTCGTTTTATTGCCAAAAGGTGTACTAAATATCTATTAATTCATGACGTAAGTAAACAATAATTTAACACGTAAAAATTTTTATAAGAATTTTTTTTTGTCAAAATCGCATTGTTCTTAATAAAGCCACAAAACCAAACCTGGTAGTGGCCTATGTTGGGATTGTTCATCATAAATCATAAGTGTCTCGGTATTGTTATGACATACATTTAATGGTGGAATTTATATTTTTATGTTTAAAGAAGTTTATATTTCATTTTTTTCTATTAAATTTCAAGTTTACTATGCATTTTGGTACTTATTTCACTGTTGGCCTTATTATGGACACACTGTTCCCAATAAGGCCAGTACCTGTGACCTCACTGTTTTTTTTATAACTTCTATATGAGTAACATTAAAAAAAATACAATTGTAAATATACGTACTCAAAGCCCTAGTAACAAATTACAACTTCTGAATCACTTGGTTATCAAATCTTAGAGTAAATAATAATTAAACCCTTAACGTGGCCTTATTTGGTGCAGGTACCTTATATTATGATACAAGGGCGTAAAATTATATTTCCAGGCCAATGCGAGGCTTTGCGAATCGAGGCATATGCCAAGATTACATAATCTCTCAGAATACATAATTTTACAATATTTAAGTGAATTGTGCATAACCTCAAATTTTTTTGACATAATAGTAGCAGTAAATATCTATAGACTTCAGATAAAATAGGTACCTTTCTATTTAAAATAAGAATTTTCCATAAATGTCAATAGATGGCGAATCTGTCTAGGCATAATTAGGTATCAGACCTTAAAATATGATTGCCATAGTAACGTAATCAAAATAATGATTTATATTGATGAAAAGGCCGATTTTACGTCAAATATTCGAAACGTAAAGCGTCGCTTGTTGATGTAGTCGACTAAAAACTTCATTATTATGGGAAAGGTTTTGCAGAAATAAAGGGGTCGACGGAATTAAATTGTCACTTTCATAAACATTAGTGAGTGATTTTGAATTAACTATTGACTCTCAATCACTTAGGATATACTTTCTAACTCTATCTAACTCACGTGTGTTCTTCGAAGCATTCTTTGTAGAATGTCTTTATAATAGTATATTGAAGTGCTCTTGCTATTCTTTTTTACAATACAGCCCACTAGGCATCCAAAGGTGAATTTATTCATATCCATTTATTTCCTTTAACCATTGGGTGACCAGAGCCATATTATGTACTAGAATGACTAGGCTAATAAAGCCTAAGGCGCCTTTTGTAGAAAATGCGCTAACTTCTAAAATTACTTTTTATATATGGCAATATATCTCTAAATATTACAATTTACAGAAAGAAAATTACCCCAAACCCCCAGCGACGACAGTAATACGCCACGACCCGACCCAACAAAATTCACAGGTGGTAATTAAATAGACGTCAATTCTTTATTAGCCTACGGCGCCAAACAGACGTAATCCAGTCCTGTATGGGACATAACTATTTCGACAACCATCATACTGAAGTCGCCCCAACAGGTTTGGTTGGGGGGCGAAGCCCCCCTCACGCCCCTTGAGGAGCCATTCAACGAGATGGAAGCCCGCTCTGACTTTCGTCTAAGCCCACCGATCACCGAAGATTTATGTTCTTTCTTTGGAAACCACAGGCAAGAGGAACACCACCATCCTCCACACTACAAAATTAGCGAGGAAGTGTTAATCATCAGGCGAATTTCAAGTGAGGTCGGCTAAACAAAAAGTTGACTGAGTTGGTTGCTCCCACCGCAATCTTGAGTCCAAGAACTGAGCATGCAAGTTTACAACCTGACCTGAGTTTGTTAAAGCACATCCTTCTTGAGTTTGCAACAGTACAGCTTTTGTTCATGGAGAAAGCGGTAGTGCCGGGTCTTTTTAGCCACTTTATCTCTGTCTGTGGAGTTAAGCGTTAAACTAATAGTGTTCCCGATTAGAGAAAGGAGCGACTCTAGATCAAGTCCTAACCTCTAAAACCTTCTCAGTCGCATTTCTGCCGCCTTTCTTAGAAAGGTAGTGGTTTCGAGAAAGAGCCGAGCAGCCGAGGCCTTGTCAGGGATAATCCTGAGCTAGTCCAGTTGCGACTAAGGTAGGTAAGGAGGACCGATCAGGCATTCATCTCTAGGAGCTGTGATAAGCTTGATCTAGCGATTCGGAACCTAATGGTCGTGAAAGAAGAACCCTTGTGGGCTTCAGAGTTGTCTGTGTCAGTAGCAAAAGGGCTTAGTTTCCTGCACAGAGCGGGATCGATGGTAAAAGTGGTTCTCTTGAGGAGAGAATGAAGGTGATTCGGCGGTCCTTCCGAGAGCTTAAGTCATGTGCCGAAAACAGTCCACTCTGACGGTAGTCTAAGTTTTCTGCCCCGACCCAAGCCTTGCCTCCATGAACAGCCGCTGATCACTAAGCAAGAAGTTTTAACTTATTGAATTTCGTGAGGACTTGCAGTAGAAAGATCCTGCGAGCAAGATGCCTCTGTGGCAGGTCGCTCTGACGGTAGTCTAAGTTTCCTGTTTAGGTGCGACGTGCTCGCTGGAAGAGCCTGTATGGGGCATTCGTTTCTTTTGCTATCCAAGAATTTCGTTAAATTTTTCGCTTAGTAGAGCTCTATTAAATATAAAAAAACCCACCAAAATTGCGCAAAAGATTTAAATTGGTTGGAGGTTCCAAATTGCTATTTGAGATACGGTCGCTACATACACGAGCGTACTTCTGAATCTTGACAGCCTGAGCTCTTAAGTAAGCATTTTTACGGACCTCTTAGTCCTAAATAATCGTGCCGCCAATTTCTGTGCGCCATAACGTAGACAGATGGATTATTCTCTATTGAATGGAGGTCTACAATTGCCAGTACGTATATGGTGCTCACTCGTCTTCTTCGTAATCCTCATAGTGACGTAAAAGTCGTAAGGAAAGCTTCAGTCCTTCAGTAGACGAATTAAACATAAAAGGCGCATATAGTAAATACTTGAATACCGCATCAGTAAAGGAAACAAATGACGAATCTACTTGTTTAACTTTATATCTTTTGCATATAATGCTACAATCACAAACTATTTTTGATATGTTCTTCTCGTACAAGAGCTTTTCTTAAAACAAAGCTCTTCTCCGAAACTCATTTCTCCTAGTACTTATCTGCTCGTTCAGGATTCAGTTGCACTGTTGCAGTTCGCTAATATATTGTCACGCGTAGAAATATTACGCAAATTATTAAATGAAATTATAAAGGAATACAACAATGTAGGTGTGCTAAAAGATTACAATATTCACATATTGTAATAAGTCGGGAATGTCTTATTCAGGAGAATCGTCAGTGTTAATGGTCACGTAGACCAAGCTGATAAAAGACCCTCGATGGGGTCAGTGAAGGAGTTAGTTACTAGTTGGAGTAGAGTTAGCCCTGGAGTTAGTCTTGGAGGAGTCGGGT
The DNA here is from genome assembly GCA_963924605.1 of Malthinus seriepunctatus. Lineage (NCBI taxonomy): Eukaryota > Metazoa > Arthropoda > Insecta > Coleoptera > Cantharidae > Malthinus > Malthinus seriepunctatus. Next base: position 19,448,206 of record OZ004602.1, on the reverse strand, counting down.
AGTAGTTTTAAGATGCGTTTGAATGATCGGTCGGAAATTAGTGATTTGTTAATTAAGTTTTATATTGCAATTACAAAGATTATGTTAAGGATTATTTTGTACTCTGTTGGTAAGTTTAATTATTAATAAAATAATGTTTAAATGTGTTTCTATATGTCATTATTAAATTAACATTCCGGTACACCCTGAAATTATTATTCAAGGGTCGCGAGGAAACACCCCCCTCCCTCTCCTCGTGACAATATTTTGGTAGATATTACGACAAATTTACTCTTCTGATCTACCAAAAGTTGAAGAGTCGTCAAGATTATTTCTGGAAGTCTCGCCGCCTGACATGTTCACTCCCATTTCTTCGAATTTCGTCAGATAAATTATGACACTCAGCGTATTCGCCTGCGATTCTTGTCCCAATTCAGCCTCATGAGTAATAGCCATCGTTACACGCTTGTTAAAGAATATACTACTTACGTAACCATCTACAAAAACTATGTTACATCCAGTATATTTATTTCACACACAACTTGATGTTTTTTACATTCTATGGAAAGCTCCTTTTAACATTAACCAAAGCAGCGTCAATTAAAAGTCTAGGAAGTTAAAAATAAATCTAAATTGTGATAGTCGCGTTCTTAAAACAATCTTATTTAATTAATAAGAGAATAAGAGTAGATTGCATGCAGTGGAAATTTACTGGTTTGTGTCAAGTTCATTGTTAAGGAATTTCAATTCAATCAAAAATTGGTGTGGTTTTAAACAATAGTTGTTAATAAGTTATTATCGTAAAGTTTTACTTAAAACTATGTAATAGATCAAATGGAATTATTATATGATACGGAAAGTTTTTCGTTTTCTATGTTAGTAAACAAATTATTACTATTGTGTTGTCTTTTTCACTTAGAGAAATAAAGCTAAATACAATAATTATTATTACTAATTTTAATCCACACGCTCGAACTAAATCATCTAAGGAAGTAATAATTAGGAGTAGGAGTAGGACTAGTAGGAGTAAGAAAATGTGAAAAATTAGTAAAGAATGCAAAGCGAATTGTCTTCCTTCTCCCGTTTCTCTTAATTTTCAAATATTTCGACGCTTATCTTTAGTAGCTACTTAAATGAAAGTAAGTACGTAGTTCTAGTACAAGTACGTTTAATTCCTCTACTTATACTGTTGTCTAATTGTTATCATTATCGATTATCTCTTTATTATCAATTTATCTCAAAAATTAAATTATCGTCTTGACATTCTTTAAATCATTCAAAATAAATGGCAAATCTAGAGATTCTTCAAGGACGAAATTTGAAAAATAGAAAATATTTGACTTTTTCAGCAGTGTTATATGTCGTTGCTTTTTTTATAAATACTAATTTTTAGTAATCCGGATTCCCTGCTAATACTAGCGAGCTTAACAAATTAACGTTTCTATTAATTTAGACTGAATTTTTCAAAGCTTTAACAACAAGATTATAGAGAATATAGGAAAATAACATGGAAAACACATTTTTTAAGGTTCTTGCTCGAGTGTTCAAGTATACGGGTACAGGGATGATATAGTAGATATCAAATTTTATAAAGGAGCTATTGTACCTCTACCTACTCAGTTGATTGAAATACTGGAACAATCGCTCTTTAGATGTCTAGATCCCCAAAAGACAATCTCAACCTGTTGGACTTGGACGTTTTCCGCGAAACGTAGGTGAAAATGCCCATCTATTGTGTTAGAACAGAGAGGTAAGAAAAAACTGAAAAAACTCAAATGAACAAAATATTTCAAGTTCTAGTGATAGTTTAAAAAAAAACGAGTCGCAATATGTCCAAATATGTCATTGAATGTGTATCTATGACGTTACAAATCACTTAAGATCAAAAACTTCAAGTAGGTCCTAAAAAGTATAATCTCTGACACTTTTTAAGATATTCATAGGAGTCATAGCTCATCTCATAAGTATCAACCAGATTTTATTATTTAAATCAAATTAATTAATTTAGAAAAGGAGAATTAACGCTAGTTGTACCTACTTGAATGTTACAAATTTTATTATCTATACTATATCGACCTTATGTATTTACACTTTGAGCACATATTTGATGCATTTCTAAACTCAAATTGTCTACCTACATATCATATTTTGAAAGTTTTTTATTTACAAGTTAAAAGTTCAAAATTTTATAGTACTAAAACAACTATGAGTATGTTAGTGTAAAGTGGTTCAAAACAACTACAGATTCCACTAAAATTTCTGGAATTTCACTTAACATGTAGTCTGTTCGTGATTCATGAAACCATGAAAGCAGTCTACAATTTTTAACATCAGAGGTATATTTTTTCACATGTGAATTTTTCTCATTTTTCTCTGCATAAGGATATATTTCAAAATATTTACAAATAATTAACCGAGTTATAATAGCAAATTATTTGTGTTTTGGATAGCTGAAAGAGTTATATGAAAGAGTTATATTATGAAAAACAAACTGTTTGGTTCTATTTATAGGCCAATGCAATTAGCATAAAAAAGAGGATGGCGATCGGAATTATTGGAGTAGTTCTAATTTTTTAATGTTTTATAAACTAGTCTCCTAATGTTAAATCCGAATTTTCGAACATGGCGCGCCTATGCGCATGCCTCCATCTTCATCAATCACGGCAAAATTTAGTTTTTTCCATATCTCACCTTTGCGATGCAAATTTAGATTAAAACAGGATTAATAAATTTTGTAAAACAATAAATTTCCTACAACTTTTATTTGTACAATTTTCTTCTATCTGTAATAGGTACAGAGATATGAAGTCATAAAAATGAGTATAAACTTACAAAAACACGTAAAATGCATGACTAGGTTTGGTTTTTCGTGAGTATCTCGTTTCCTGTGCATGTTGCAGAAAATTTTATAAACACCAATTTAGTAGACACTGTAACTTTACAGAATTATATATTTTCATCTTTTCTGTTTCTATTTCCATCACGAAATGGAAATTAAACAATCCAAATATTCTAGTGGAAAAGCGCTCTTTCGAAGGTTTTCCGGTCGGACCTTTTTTTCTAAACGACTAATTTTTCCGTTTTATAACTATTCCAATTAGCAATAAACGTAATTTTTTTTTAATTTTTACTGGCTACAATTTTAAAGCATTAAAAGTTTCAAATTATGTCGGAAAATACCCGGGAAACAAAGCCAATAGTTTGCTTTGCGATTTCAATCAAATACTGAAAATAAATTATTTAATTAATACTGAGTATAATAAGCATCAAATAAATTTTTATATTATTTATTTGAAATAAATACAATAGTCGAAATATCTTTTGATGTGACACGATAAATCAAACACCCTGTATGCTCGTTTACGCAATTAACTCTTTTGGAGGCATTATACATCTGTAAGGGCGAGTTTCTGGTACGTTATGGTTCCATAACATTCCATAACTTAACTTTATGATGGACCAAAACATTATTCGAAAACCAGTTTTTCGACATTTAGGAATAGTGAAGCGACAACTATCTTTCGAGAAACTGGGAATAAAAGGCATAATAAGTCGATTTTGAGAATACTTTTGTGATCTGATATAGTTTAAATATCTCTACAGCATTGAATAATGTCGAATTTTTTAACAGAATTCAACAGCTAGCTGCTCCTTTAGTTCCAGTAAATGCGCAGACGTTCTAATTTTTGTGTATTAAAATATAAGTAAGCTATTATGTTTCATTTGCATAAATGATTGTTAAAAATGTACAATACTTTAAATTGAGGAGGAATTGCTAATTTTTCTACTTCTTCAATGTAATTAATCGAAAAAGGAAACTTGAGATGATAAGTAAAATCTAACAAGTGTATCAAAAAGTAGACATATTTCTCTAAAATATCTTTAACAGTATATCTCAGATATGCCTATTGTCCTTCTAGAAGGACAGTGTGGAGTGTGCATTAATTTTATGTTATTATATGTATAACGTTTATGTATTCAGTTTCAAAAACAAAATTATAAAATTTGAAAAAAAAAAAATTCAGGCATATCTGGGTTTATGTTGAATTTTTACAATAATCCTAATAAGCATGCAAGCATATAACATGTAAAAAAATCCCGATTTATTAAATCAGATTTAGAGATTCTATACAAAAAATGCCTTAGGCGGTCGATGTTCACCGACTTTCCCCTACCACATTTTATTTTATTACTAATAATGTAATATTGCTACTACCAAAAACTAACATCTTCTTTTAAGAAATTAACGTTATTGATGCTTTCATCATTTTATGCATTTTCTACTAAATTTGTGCCGCCTTACTATAATTTTTATGTAAGCACTTAGTATAAGTAGGTAATTATATAAATTAATAATTATTGATGGTCTGATATGTCGTGATACTCCCGGTAATTACAAACAAGCTTTCTTTGGAAATTATAAAATCAACACTAAAATTGCATATAAAAGGTAATTTTAATCAGTATTATACAGTATCTATCTCACTGTCGTTTGTAAGGACATTATAGGGTTCGAATTATGCGAATATAGAGTATTGATGAATAAAAATAGAAACATGGAAAGATTTACAGTAACTTGGCTTAATTGGTCCTGATTAAAAGACAAAAACAACGTCATAATAAACTTAAAATCTCTGTGGGTCTCGCGTCTCGGAAGGCCCGTCTTCTTGTTATGCCACCTCTGAAAACACATTTTCTACTTTATAAACACACTTAATTTTTTACTTTTTTTAATTACTGATTACTGAACAAATGGAAAACTTTTATTTTACTTAACGAGTTCCACAATATATCACACTTGACATCTAGTAGTTCAAACTAACTTTTAGGAAAATTTTATTATACAATGGGTTCAAATCCCACTCTTATCACATAAAAAACTACATAATTATAAATTACTCATTTTTTAAACAAAAAAATAATTTTTTTAATACGAATGTTTGGAATGTGTATTGTGTAATTGCTTAGAGTAAGTACCTACTACAACTTGAAAGTTACACTTGTACTTGAATTCAGTTTTATCAAAAATTATGATATTCCAAACAAATATAACCAGCAACTATACCTATGATTGAACACATTCTTGTGTTCTTTATTTAGATTTCGCAGCTGCAAAGTATTGCTATCAGTCAGTCATTCTCATTCACTGACTTATTGACTATACAATACACTCTAAAAAACAGCGCTAATCTCAAATACAAAATGCTCTTACAATTTCTTACATCGTTGGCTATTTTTGAAGATAGGTGGACGGACCGACCGACCGACGAACAGACAGAAATTTATTTTATGATCAAAAATGACAGTTGCTGCTGAAAACACCATTACAAAGCTTACGTGACTGTGTTTATCAACTAAAAAAAATCAAATGAGAGTAGGTACCTATATTATCTATAAAAGTAATAGACATTCAACACATAGTGTACGTTTCATTATGTTAACTGTTCACAAGGACGGAATAGCAACTAATCACCTTATTATATGTTTTCAGTCAGGTGAAGTTACTTCATCAATGCACTTAGTTTAAATTAAATTGCAAATAATTACCGACGTAGAAATAACTAACCTGTAGGGCTTAGGAAACGACATACCATAAAGTTAAATACAATATACGATAAAAAAATAAATATACATATATCGAGAAGGCTTAGAAATGTTGATGAATTTCATCACATAAACTTAAACATTTCTGAGCCATCTCGATGGTTTCTCTGATGTAACAGTTTGGAAAAGTAACGAGTAAGTACTCAAAACAAAGAACTTTACAATAATTAATGGAAAAGAAGGCAAAAATAAGATCATACATAAAATATTAGTTCTTGAAAAAGTTTATTCAAATGTGTCAAGGATCAGATAATTTTTATATAATAAATAAACGATATTATTAAAATATAAAATAAACTTTTTTATAAATAATAATAATTTAAATAATTGTCAGCTTACATAAGAGAAAATTGAAATATTTTTATCCTTTACAAGTAAATAGTGAATGGTGCGTTATTATTTAAACCTAATTTTAAGTAATTTCAAAATATTAGACAATATACAGGGTGTCCTTAAAAAATCGACTTTGTGTGTGAAATTAGGCTAAAATGGCTCAAACCAAATTTCATGAAAATCGGTTCAGCGATATTTGATTTACTGGCGTAGGGGAGAGCGGGTACAATTGTAACAATTTTTACATTTATACGATTTTTGTAGAAACTACATGTAAAAATTAAAAAGTAAAAAATACCTGATGTAGGCCAAACATTAAGCTAATATTTTACGAAGAATAATTTTGAAGACGTTGGTCTATTGGCTAGTAATAAAAATAAATAATGTCTTAGGCAACCTGTTACAAATGTACCCATAGGTGGTACAATTGTAACAAGTATTGGGGACAAATGTAACAAAGCCTAAAAGTCTGACACGCTATTTTTTTTTTTAAAAAAGGATGTGCAGATTAATAAAACAATAAAAACTGAACATGATATACATTGCATAATCAAATAAAAAAAGAAAATTCGTTTTTTTTATATAAATAAAGAACTAAAAACAAAAGAAACTCCCTTTGAAATTATAAACTAAAATATTTAACTTTTAACAATTTCTAATCTCTTCGTTATTATCAGAGCCGCATTTTAAACAATAAAAACACTCCAGTCGCAGTTTATGAGCACATTTTTCGTGTGCCCATAACTAATCGTTATGTACCGATTAGTTTTGTTACATTTGTACCCCGACGACATTTTTATACTTTTGCCTCCCTTGTGAGATAAACAGAACTCGTAACGTCGGAACAATAGTGGGAGTTTTTACAGACATATCTTAGGCCTACGCCACATATAAATTCTTTAAGAAAAATATGAACATGTAAGGGCTATCCAAAAAAAAAGAAAAATATTAAAGTTATAAAAGTTACAAAAAACAAACTTTCTACAATAACTTTGCAACTGTATAATGTAATCCACTCATATTAACATTAAAAGTAGTTCATATCACCATCATTTAAGTGTCGTATTACCAGACCTAAGGAACTGCACACAACGTGCTGACAGCTGTTGTTACATTTGTACCGCGTTACAATTGTACTCGCTCTCCCCTACATTATAGACATTTTCTAACTTTTAACTTTTTCCAATCCAAGAAAAAGTTGTTATAATCGAGACAAAAAATAATAATAATAATAAAAATTTTTTTTTGCATTTCTCGACGTTTTGAGTTACGCTGATTCCAAAAATGCAAAAAAAAAATTTTTTGAATTATTGAACCAAAATATCTGTGTATGTATGTATGTCTGTAACTCTGTGGAGCAAAAACTACTGAACCGATTTTGATGAAATTTGATTTTAGCCACTTTAAAATTATTTCATCGGCAAACTAAGCTTTTATAAGAAATCTATACTGGGTGTCCAAAAATAAGGTGGTTATTTTGGGCGCATATTTGCAAATTTGGGCCAAATTCAATTTTACTTGGCTAAAAGATAGTACATGTGAGCCCTAATTGAAAAAAAAATTTTCAATTTTTTTTATTTAAAATGGCGACCGATAGAACGATTGTCCCATTTTGTGGTTTTTCCCTTATAACTTGGCCATTAATTATTATTATAAAAATTTCAAAATGGCATTGTACAGCCAAAATATACGGCTTTCGTCCTAATCTAGTCGATTTTCAAAATTGTTTTAAAATTGCCTACCTTTAAGGAGTCAAAGTAGGTCAAAATTTTGAAATGGATTTTCTCAAAATTTCCTCTGCTATATGTTTTCCTTTTTGGATATGTTACAGATAACGTAATTCTCTATCGAAATATAAATTTTTATCAAAATCGCTCGAGCCGTGTTGCAGTAATGATTTTTGGAATGTCAAAACTTCAAAAATCTCTAATTTTTTTTGTAATAAAAATGGAAACTTGAAAATGGATATATATATCAATACCATGAATATCTATTATTTGACTCTTTTTTCGGTTAACAAAACGCTTCCGGTTAAACCGGAAATTACAAAAATATCAAATTTTTTCGGAACACCCTGTATATTTTTAATTATCTTGAAAGCTCGTAAAATTAGCTGTTACATGATACTAAACACTTTATATTTTGACTTCCGGTTTAACCGGAAATGGAATCACCCTGTATACACCCTGTATATTTTTTAATATGTTCAAAGCTCGTAAAATTAGCTTTCTGAAGATGTAAAATAATGTATATTTTGAACTTCATTTTATGCCAAATTTAACAAAATGAATGAAATTTTTAAAGCAATTTATACCTAAAAATTTTGCTTACATACAAGTCTCATACAGGTTAAATCCCGGACGGAAGCAATTTAAAAAAAAAATTTTTTTTTCATTTTTTTTTAATATCTTGTAATTTACAATAACATAAAAATAAATTTAATACTAAAACACCGGATGTGCATGGCCATACGAGGAACTTTTTCCTGTTGTATTTTTTTGTGCATTTCTTTAAAAGTTTATAATTTAAAATTTTAAAATTAAATTTTAATAAGAAAAAAATTACAACAGGAAAAAGTTCCTCGTATGGCCATGCACATTCGGTGTTTGTTTTATATTTTTGGTTTCAACCATTTTAAACTTTGAAAAATCAAGTTAAATTTTTTTTGCAATTATAGGTATTCTATTAACAGTTATTGCATAGTTCGAATATGAAAAAGAAAAAAACTTAATAAGATATTGTTTTTACAGCGCAACTGAATTATATTAAAAAACAACAAATTACGATATTTTATAATTAAATAGTTGACAACTTTAATTATTGACGTATTTGTAAATTATGGCATTAGAAATTGCAATATAACAATATAAGTGTGCCGTACGCCGTACGCCATAGTAAAAACATAACAAACAATTGAATTCTAAAAAAAGTACATTTTGTTAATTGTTTTGTTATTGTTTTATGCATATCTTCATTTGTTTGTATACACCGGTATCAATATATTGTTACGATTGATAAACTTAATTAAACACATATTAAACATCCATAACAACAAATCTTTTCTTCTTCAATTTATCATTACATCTGTAACGTTCTCGACAATTTTCATTTAAATTTTTCAGTTATACAGGGTGGTGAACGGACCTCTCGGTCATATGGATTTAACATGGAAAATCATACTTTCGTAGTTTCATGCTTCCTAATTTACTTTAGATAAAATTTTTAGAGCATAAAATTCTGCATCTAAATCAATTAAGAAAATTAATTTTAGTTGCTTTATAACGCCACAAAGTTAATTTGAAAATTTCGAAAATTAGAAAAAATAGCGATTGCCTTGAAATACAATTAAAAATTGTCAAATGTTTTATGCTTTTTCTGTCAAATTAATTTTGAATTTTATATTTAATTATAGAATTTATTTAATAATAAATAATATTAAGAAAAACACACCAAAAATTACATTTTATTTTTAGTTTTAGTTAGTTTAAATAACCTCAAAAATTGTTTTGAAAGATAAAACGTCAAACAATATTTCATGGCAATCGCTTTCAAAATTAATTTTTATGGTTGATTTGATTTAGATGTAGAATTTTATGCTCTAAAGCTTTTATTTGGATTTTTTTTTTTTAAATAAATTGGGAAGCAGGAAGATATCAAAGTATGATTTTACATGTTAAATCTATTTAACCAAGAGGTCCGGTCACCACCCTGTATAAGTGTATACCTACAGTAGAACGTATCGCCAGGGGGCGCCAAAATTGGTACGTTGTATCCGAAGTACCTAGTAATAAAAAAATTTCTTTTCAATCTTGAATTAAGAATATGAAACAATTTTAAAATAGAAGAAAGTCCTTATAGTTATAACAAAAACTTGACCTAATTTTTAGATTTTTATAGAAACTCAAAATCTAAAAAAAAAGCGCTCAACGTTATTTTTCTAATTTTAAACTTTCTTGCTTTATTTTTAAAATATTTCTTCATACTTTCAAGTTCCTAATTCCACATTCTTACTAAGAAATAACAGGTTAACAAGGAAAGCCCATTCCATTGACTCCGCCATTCCACAACCCACAACAAATCTTCCACAGAAAAACCCATATCGGCTAATAATAAGTGAACTGTTTTAAAATAGAATTAAAATAAGAAACGTAGGTACTTGCTTTCGTAACAAATTAATAAAAATTGTTTAAGTATAGACTTAAGCAATCAAAAAACGTCATTAATAAAATCATTCGCATTGTATCCAATCAATTTTAATTGAACTGTGTTAACCGATGGTGGCCTGAAATTTTCAACTGTTCGTAACTGGATATTACCAGATTTTCGAAACTCGCAGACAGATAAAATGCGAACGTGTTTAACATTAACAATGCTTTTGCAATTTTTTATTTTATTTTTAAACAGAGGCGTATTTGGGATTTTTATAAAAATTCGGACTTTTGAAACTATCATTTAGGATCATACATTTTCATTAAAATGAATAGTAACCAAGTAAACCGATAAAACCCATACACGAACAAGATGGAACAAGGAGTCTCCAAGCTTTTAGGGATGCACTGAGATACAACAGGAAGAGCAGGAAAGATTTTAAAGATCTCAAAATTTAAATTTTTTGAGCTCTCCAGTATTTTTGAAAAAAATGTTTATGAAAAATACAAATTCCAAATTTGTAATCAAAATGGGGCCTTTTTGAAAAAAGAGCTAGGTAGATGGTTACCTGTCTTTTGTATTTACTTCTACCAGTGTAGTTTGATGACCTTTTTTGTAAAAGTTAGTGGGCTATTAACGAATAATTTCGCGAACGTTTTCGTCATATAACATTACCTACGTCATTGAAATAAAAGACAACTGTTAAAAGTTGAATAAATATACAGAAGAAAAAGCTGAATTTACCTATATGGGTGGGTATTTCCTATACCTTAATTATAAAATTACCATAAAACTGTTTTTACTAATAGTATTCTATAAATATTATTTAATTTTAATAACTAGGAAGTTTAAATTATTTAACTTTTAATTAAAAAAAGTTTATAGAAAATTTTGAAAGCTTGACCTATTAGGTATGTGACAAAGTTAATACCAATATTATAATTTTAAAAGCGCAAATTAATTAAAAAATATTACAAAATAACTAATAAGCTTCAATTCTACTAGGATTTTAAGATTTTATTTAAATAAAGTTAATGAATAAATACAATTTTTAAATTATTCTTAAAAATACTGGCAGAGCCATCTATTGCAATTATCTCAAACTAAAAAGATTGAATTTGACATTTAATGACAGTAAATTTCTAACCTCATTTTTAAATATTTAAATTTATCAAATTTTATTTCGCATGTTTACACAATATTGGCAATTAGTATTCTAATAATAAAATAATTTTAATTATGGCTTCCGGTACTTTCGATAGAGAAAATGTTGATCCAAGACAGTCTCAACAGCCAAGAAGACCCGGTCCCAATGCTGGGGTAAAAATTTATATTATCAAATAAATAGTTTATACCTAATTGTTTAAATGTTTTAGTACCAATTTAATTCTGATGAAATGCGTGTCTTGAAGGAATGTAATAGGGAAAGCTTTTTTCAACGATGTTTACCTCTTAGCACCGCATTAGGCGGTGGACTTTACTACGGTGTTAAATCAGGCAAATTAATACTATTAATTACGAAATTTTTATTTAAAATAGTTTGTAGGTTTTCTTAGTGGACATGCAAAGTATGGTGCTACCCCAAAAGTGGTAATAGGTGTGGTTGTTGGATATTTTGTAGGAAAATTTTCTTATAGAAATAAATGTGCTGAAAAGCTTATGCAATTACCAGGTAGTCCAATAGGAGACATGTTACGACGACGTAAATGTGGTTCTCAAGAAAGGTACCAACCAAGTAGTGAAGTAGTGTGAGAAATATTTTATAATTGGATTACTCTTTTAGTGGAGACACTGGATTTGGTTCGAGCATTTCTCTCACCCCATTTAGTGGGATGAATCCTTCCGATACTTATACAGATTTTCCGCAATCTAGAAATAGTTTAGATATAGACACTTCAAGGCCTGATTCAACTGGATTAGATGATGCTCATAGACCGTCTTTAGATAGTAAGTCGATTTTAAGTTTTTGTTACGTAATTATAGTTTGTAATTTTAGATCCAGTTTATGAAGAAGAAGAAATGCCACCTATTCAAAGTCATACAACTACCTATGACGAATTACGCAGGAAAAATAGAGAGGATTTTCAACAAAAACGAGTTGGACGGTGAGAAAAATCATTAAAAACGTTTAGTTTTCTAGAGTGTTTAACTTTTTAGATCGCCCCAAGGGGACTATGTAGCACCATCGTCGACTCCTCAAACTGAACCATTAAGTAAAGAATATCAGGTTCCTAAGGCTTCAACTAATAAATATGGAGATAGTTGGTCATGAGTTTCTTAATAGTAATTTTAATTGCAACTTGTAAAATATTGTTAGTTTTTTCTCGGTTTTTTGTATTCTGTAGGTAATAATATGTGTGATCATTTAATAGTTGTGGTTTTTACAGAAAGTTAATACATAATTGCTAAATAAATTTAATAGTTTATGAATTTTTGTCTCAAGAAAATTTTGTTAGTTGTATAGAAAAGTAAACTATTTGTGAAAATATTTAAATTCAGCGTTTTGTTGAATGTAATTGGTGTAATAATCTTTCAAAATTGAACCATGGCTAAACAACAGGTATGGAATTTTCTTTTATTTTTCAAAATAACTATGGCAACAAATGTAATTCAAAAAAATTAACACACAACGTCAAAATTCAAAAATAAATTAATTGTATTAAAAGTAACTTTATATAAATTGAAAATGGCAGCATCGTGTCAAGATTGTCACACAAAATGTGGCAAAGGACGAGTTTCACCTGAAGTGTTACAAAGATTAGAATGTGGATTTTATAATTTAGACGCTTCAGATTCCAATTCCCTTTTAAGAAGACACTTAACGAGATGTGTATTTGATAAATTGAAACGTTTATCAACTCCCTGTGGTGGCACATTGTTAGATTGTATTAATACAGGTACCTATTTACTTCAAATTTTTTTTTACGACATTATTTTGCAAGGACTATTTTAAAATTGTTTTAAAAATTCAAAGGTTTAGTAAATTTGGATTCGAGTGTTGGAGTATATGCGTGCGATCCAACAGCGTATACAGTTTTTGCCGATTTATTCGATCCCATCATTGAAGAATATCACATGGGTTTTAGAAAGAGCCACTGCCAGCCACCCCAAGATTTTGGTGATGCAAATACTCTTAAAGATCTCGATCCTACTGGTAATTTTGTACTATCAACAAGAGTACGTTGCGGTAGAGCATTAGAAGGGTATCCCTTTAATCCTCTTTTAACCGAGCATCAATATTGCGAAATGGAAAGAAAAGTGTGTGAAACACTATGCCAGTCAATGACTTCGAATTTAAAGGGGCGCTATTGTCCGCTATGGGGCATGGATAAAGAAGTTCAACAACAATTAATAGACGACCATTATTTATTCAAAGAAGGAGATCGTTTCTTAGAAGCTGGAAATGCTACTAAATTTTGGCCAAGAGGTCGTGGGATTTATTATAATGAAGAAAAAACTTTTATAGTTTGGTGTAATGAAGAAGATCATTTGAGAATTATTTCTATGCAAGAGGGTGGAAATTTGAAGGAGATTTATAAACGAATGGTTGAAGGTGTACAGTGTCTTGAAAAACGACTAAAATTTGTTAGAAATGATCATTTGGGATATCTAACATTTTGTCCTACAAATTTAGGTACTTATTAATTCGAACAATCTCAACAAAAAGACGAGTTTATTAATTTTTTTTTTTAGGAACTACGATAAGAGCATCTGTTCACATTAAATTGCCTAGATTGGGAGAAGACCAGAGCAAGTTAGAAGAAATTGCAGGTCGTTATAATTTACAAGTGAGAGGTACAGCAGGGGAACATTCAGCATCAGTTGCCGGCGTCTATGATATTTCTAATAAACGCAGATTGGGAGTCACCGAATACCAAGCAGTTAAAGAAATGCAAGATGGGATTTTAGAACTTATAAAGCAAGAGGATGAATCATAATAGAAAAAATATAAAACAGAGTTCTTTATTTTATAACAAATAAAATACAATGATTAAATATTTATAATAATATATATTTTTTAAATTTGATACTATTTTAGAATAATGCTAAATCTGATTATTGTGCAATCAAAATAATTATAATATAAATCTACAAACCTTTAACCTTTTAATAAAAACTAATAATGTGCTCTCCTTTTATTTAATATGTTAATAACATTATTTGAAAGCTTTAAAAATTTTACAAGTTGATATGACTAAAATACATTGCACCGATTGGATTATATAAAAATATAAAACTATTTTAGTTCATACCAAATTGGTCGTATAAAGATCAAAAAAATATTTACACTTATTTGAACACCACAGTTTTAACATTTCATTGTGCAAATCGATCTTCTATTCAAAATTAGTTTTTGCAGATGCCTCACAATGATAACTATAACTTTTTATTAACTCACAAGGTAACGAGTACCCAAACTTCTAAAAAAATGATATTTTTTTACCTAATTTGCCTAAATCTTGTAAATGGAGAGATAAATGTCAAACTTTTTTTAGCTTACATATACGGCAGTCTACATTATTTTGTTAAATAAAAAAATTGATATTTTTAACGATACTGTTATTAATCTTAACTTTTAACTGCTAAAATAAAAGACCTAAAATTTAAGAAAACCAATTAAAAATCCATTAATTTAAATTATACTTTGCTTAACAATAATTGCGCTTAATGGAATAGTTTTTTTTGTCAATTTACAAATTGAAAGAAAATATAATTTACTGAAAGACTTGAAGGAACAGTTTATCGCTTGAGCTTATTCATCTAATATACATGTTCTCACTAAAGCTTCAGCAACGGAATAAGGATCACAGTTTGAAGATGGTCGACGATCTTCAAGATAACCTTTCTTGTCTTCGGCACAGCCTCTTGGAATACGTATACTTGCGGCACGATTTGCAACGCCTAAACAAAAAAAGTAATTTTAGAAATAAAACAACTTTCGAAGTATCCTTGAAATTAGTCCAGTTGCTTAAATTATAATTATGAGATTCTTACCTGCGCTAAAATCATGGATTGAAGAAGTTTCGTGACGTCCAGTCAAACGACGTTCGTTATCCTTGCCTCCTTTTGGATCGTAAGCTTGGATGTGTCTCAAATGGTGTCTGCTCAATTTATCGATGGCTTTTTCAATTTCACTGATGGAAAAAATACAAAGTATTAGCGTCAATTTCTGATTCACATATATAAAATTTAAATTATTTTTATCGTACTATAAAAAAGAAAATTCTAACCTTACTTATTAATTTATCAAATTGTAACATAACATTATATTTTTAAGCACTTTCAATGCTAGAAGTTATAGTTTATTTTCATTTGATATTATTTGTTTGTTCCGTTTAATAATTAGCTTGTTTTTACAATTTAAAATAAATTTTTAAAATTTTTGACAACTGAAGTACAAATAATTGACGAGAGATGGCGCTTTTCAAAAATCGTATTTTTGAGTTTAGAAAAAATTAAAATGTTTCATGCGGTGTAACTATTGATCAATCGAGTTAATTAAACGCGTTTAATATCCTCTTTAAGCACTGTTTTAATAAACATTACACTCAGCTCGAATTACCTAATTGAAATGTCCTTTTTAAAGTGGTAAATTAACATAGCAAATGGAATAAATTACGTTATGCAAGATTAGAGATGCTTATGTAATTTTATACAAGCTTATAATGGAAATTAATAATTTAAAATTTTAATTATTCTTTTTGGTTGTAAAAGGATGGGCCGACAATTAAAAACTGCCTTCAACCACTCAAAAAATTCTATCAGCTGATTTTTAGCTTATCACCAAGCCATTATAAATTCCATCAAGTGATAAATTCCATATTTGGAATAAGTGTTTGGTATCATCTGATGACCAATTTTACGAGATTTCAAAATACTCAAAAATATACAGGGTGTTCTGTTTAAAATATTAAAGTTTTACTCTTTTCCGGCTAAACCGAAAGTTAAAATACAGAGTGTTTGGTATCAACTTATAGCTAATTTTTCAAGTTTTTAAATTATTCAGAAATATACAGGGTGTTCCATTTTAAATAAGAAAGTTGTATCCATTTCCGGTTAAACTGGAGATCAAAATGTTATGTGTTGGGTATCATCTGACGACTAATTATACGAGATTCCAAAATACTCAAAAATATACAGAGTGTTCTATTTAAAATAATGAAGTTATACTCATTTCCGGTTAAACTGGAAGTTAAAATATAAAGTGTTTGGTATCAACTGATAGATAATTTTTCAAGTTTTTAAATTATTCAAAAATATACAGGGTGTTCCATTTAAAATACGAAAGTTGTATCCATTTCCGGTTAAACTGGAGATCAAAATATTATGTGTTGGGTATCATCTG
This sequence comes from Malthinus seriepunctatus, assembly GCA_963924605.1. Taxonomy (NCBI): domain Eukaryota; kingdom Metazoa; phylum Arthropoda; class Insecta; order Coleoptera; family Cantharidae; genus Malthinus; species Malthinus seriepunctatus. Next base: position 19,431,795 of record OZ004602.1, on the reverse strand, counting down.
ACAGCTAGTTTTACGAGCTTTCAAAATATTCCAAAATATACAGGGTGTTCATAAAAATTACAAAAGATATTAGTCATTTTAGAAACTTTAATTAAAACGCCAACTGAAACTCTATTTCAATGACGAGTAACTAAAAACTCGTCTGCTATCAATGTAGGACGTATCTGAATTTTACGAATCACTAATTTCACAGAAATATTTAGACGTGACGAGGAAGTAAGCTATAATGTTAGATATATTCATTGCCGTGTTGTTGAATAATTAATTCAAATTTTTCCGATTCTAAAGTGAATATTATAATCTCAAACACACTAAAACGACTAAAGTTCATGTAAAAATGCAATAAATAATTCTTTGAAACATTTCAAACCTATCGACCTTTTCACTTCCTAAATACACCTCGTACATTGCGACTAAACACGCGATTCCTAATTTCTAAACCTTGATTGACTCGATTTTTTTTTTAATTCCTGCATTAAAATAATTTTAATAACGCCACCTTGAAGGTCGTGCAAAAATTAAATTTAAATTATGCGCTTAAACTTACATAATTCCGTTATCTTCTCTCATTGCTTTAGTTGAAAAGTTTGTATGAGCACCAGCTCCGTTCCAATCGCCTTCCATTGGTTTAGGATCTAAAGTTGCTATAACACCAAACTCTTCAGCTACACGATGTAATAAAAATCTCGACACCCACAATTCGTCACCAATGGAGATACCTTCGCAAGGTCCAACTTGATATTCCCACTGTAATTGTTCTATTAGTTTAAATTGCAATAATAAATTAGTAAATCGTACTTGTGCTGGCATAACTTCGGCGTTGCTTCCAGAGATGTTAATTCCTGCATACAAACAAGCTCTGTAATGAGCTTCGACGATGTCACGTCCGTACACTTTATTTGCACCAACACCACAATAATAGGGACCTTGAGGACCTGGAAAACCATTTTTGGGCCAACCCAATGGACGAAGATCCATGTCTAATAAAGTATATTCTTGTTCAATTCCAAACCATGGTTTAGAATCTTTGGCAGTGTCCATAGCTTTAACGCACGTATTACGACGGTTTGATTCTGTAAAAATTTAATGATTTTTTTTCTTTTGGAAATTTTAAAAATATTACCGGTTGGTTTCTTGTTGTATTTGTAGGTTTCACACATAACTAATTTATTGTTGCCTCTTCGGAATGGATCGTTGTAAATTGCAACTGGATAAAGATATGTATCAGAATTGCTTCCTTCGGCTTGGTAAGTTGAGCTACCATCGTAATTCCAAACGGGTAGTTCTAAAATTGTAATTTTGATATTTTTGCAAAAATGTGGATTTGTAAAAACTCACCAGAAGGCTCTTTTGGCACAAAATCTAAAGTACGCGTTTTAGCACGTAAATGTTCACCGGTTCCATCGATCCAAATGTACATGGCTTGTACTTTTCCATCTGGAATTTCTAAATCTAGAAATTTGTTGGAAACGGTTTTATTCATCGCCGCGTTTGGCGAATGTTCTAAGGTTGGATTAGGCATCGTGTACTGTAAAATAAAAATCACTTCGTGAGTAACTAAGTGACACAACAAGTAGAGAGGATGTACACCGACTAAATTGTTTCAATAATTTGCTCAAATATAAATGACCTTATCTTTAATCAAGAGGCAAACTAACTGTGATAAGGGTGATAACATAAAAGCGTCAATAATTACCGACCTTGGTACTAAACAGTACAAATTCTAATTAGTAAAGTATCATTTAAGCAAGAAGCTGTCGATTTCAATTAATTTTACAAATTATTATTAAAACATACCCTCATCGTTGTAACTTGACTTGAAAACTAACAAGAATGAGAGACGATTGGTGTACGTTCGATTTCAATTTTTCTTTTAAATAGGTACAATTTCAATGTCATACGAAGTCAATTATCACTCTTTTAAAGAAGTGCAAATAAACTTTTAAATTATTTATAAAAATAGTTTAAACGGGTCATTTTATAATGGAATTCTTTTTGTGTGATTATGATCATCCAAACAGTGCGTGTTGTGGGTTATTTTACAGTAATGATCAAAGTCAAAATTGTGCCAAAAATATATTTAGGAAAAATGATTATTAAATTTGTTTAAAATAAATTTTATGAATTTCTCACGTTGACGATTTTTTTTTTAAATAAATCAATTTGTGTTAAAAGTCGTGTCCAAAGCCCCGTCACGTTGTGAAAAATTGAATATTTAACTTATTATTAGTTTGTTGATCGATTATATAAGTAAGGTGATTTTTGTTAGTATTTGCGAAAATGTGATGTTCCAAGAATTGTGGGAATTACCTACAGGTTACAAAATATAATATTAAAAATAGCAAAAGGGAATTTAGAGCTGAAGGTGGTTTCTAACGAATGGGCGTTAGACATTCCGCTCGTAACCGTTAGCGACTTTAATAACCGGTTGATATCACTAATAGTCATAATTCCTGCTAGGGTAAGGTTCAAAGAAGGCAATGACATATTTGTATATAGGAAATAAGAGCCTAATTAGTGAGAAAAGTTCAATTGAACTTGGTGTACAGCGTTTGTATTTTTTTAATTACACGAAGTTTAATTGAACTTTTCTCACTCTCTTATTTCCTATATACAAATATGTCATTGCCTTCTTTGAACCTTACCCTATCAGGAATTATGACTATTAGTGATATCAACCGGGTATTAAAGTCGCTAACGGTTACGAGCGGAATGTCTAAATATCAACTTTTCCGCCCATTCGTTAGAAACCGCCCTCCCTAAATACTGACGGATTAAGGTAATACTAAAAAATAAATATACTTTATGTTACCAACTAACAAAAAGTGTGTCTCAAGCACAAGTTAACATAGTCCCAGGTGCTCTCCGAATCACTGTCAGTTATGAGATCACTTCTATCGACTTCAGAAGTTCTGAACCATAACTTTAAAAGTCTTTATATAAAAAACGAAGAGTCGAAATTTTACAGAATTTTGGCAAAGTCATCAACCATCATTTGTTATCATCTTACGAAAATTTCACTTTTTAAATTTAAGCATTTTTTCGGAAACGTCTCAAAAAGTGCTCATTTTGTGGTAAAAAAATTTGCATGTCTAAAACACTGTAGAATCGTGAATACTCAACGAATCAGAATGCAATTCAAGTATGTTGCAAAACAGACCTTCCTTAGGTGTTTTACTGAACTAACTTACATGATTTCAAAACTGTAAAAATATACAGGGTGTTCCGTTTAAGTTAAGAAAGTAGACGTCATTTCCAGCTAAACCAGAAGTTAAAATAGCAAGTGTTTGGTAGCGTTACACAGCTAATTTTGCGAGCTTTCAAAATATTTAAAAATATACAGGGTGTTTCCAAAAACTTTAATTATTTCTTTAATTTCAAACAATGTAAAATGAAGAAACAATCAACTATACAGGGTGATCTTAAGGAACTGACCAGTAACATTTGAAGACAAAACACCAACTTTTTCTATTCAACAACTTTTGATCATTTGACATTTTTGCCAATTTCGTAAAAAATATCAAGTAGGTCACGGTAATCTGGAAATCACAAATACACATTACAAAACATTATTTAAAAGGATCGATGTGCATTTAGAGATTAAGCTTAACCAACGCTTTATAAATTCAATATTTAAATTAGATTTTTATCAACATGGAATATTTAAACAGTAGTTAAAGAAAGCAACTCTGAACGAAGTTAAAGCACAGAAACACCCTTTAAAGTTTATATGTTAAAAATGTAAGGAACAAATATAACACAGTAAAGTAGAGAATAATTAAATGATAATAAACAAGTAAAATGGAACACAAAATAACACAATATTTCAACAATTAGTCAATTCGTGGTCTTTGAATAACATAAATGTTTGGTGTATAAATAAATAAAATGGAATTTTTGTAAAGGTATGTATGCTGAATAGGCAATTAAAAATGTATTTGGAAAAGTCGTTTCCACGATAAAAAAAATCAGTAAAATAAAATGGAAATTCATTTAGAAAATGAGATTGGCTTCAATGATATACTTATAGTAAAACAATATCTATAATAAAGAAAATAATAAAAACAAACAATACTATAATAATAACGAAGAATAGAATTCGTGAATCGTGAGTAATAAAAAATAAAATTGTATCGAGAAAGCTTAGTAAAATAATTTATATGGTGACTTTTTTCCTGAAATCGACAACAACCGGTACTGTCAAACTTTAATACCGAACTAAATTAATTAAGAGCATTATAATACCGTATGAATTATAATTAATATTTCTGCTACTTTAGTACACTTTAGTTTTATTTTATTTTTTATGTAGTATTATATTATAGTATTTTAAATCACTCTGTACAATTATTAATGAAAGTATTCTTTTTTTAAATTAATTTTCATTCCCCACTCTTTCCCTATTGTGAAGTACATATATATTTTAGCATTTAGAAGAAAATTGCACAAAGTTAAAAATATTTTACTTTTACACAAAAGGTAAAGGTCAGGCATACAATATAAAAAAATCTGTTGCGGAAATAAAACAATAATATGTTATAGTCCAATCACATTAGACATTGGACCTCTAACTAATTAGTAACAGGACGGGACCACTTTTAAAAATTTTCATTTGGTGAGTAAAAACAGGGAAAAAAAAGTCTACCGTTTTTTTTTGCAGACATATAAAGTTATAGGCCACTGAAGAAAAAGAGGGTGTTTTTTGCAAAATACTTGAAAAGGACGCCAGATATCGATAAAATATATAGGACCAAACTTGTTGACCATAAAATTACTAACAAAAAACATTTAGCATGTTTTTAGTTTTGGCCATCTATTAAGGTAGTACGACTGTTTCTTAAAGTTATCATTTTTCCAAATTGTTAATTAACAAAACAATGTTTTAACCTATTTGTAATGCAATTAAAATTCTGAAAAAATTCACCTGTTATCTGACATTGTTAGAGAAGATATGCTATGAGTTTCAACTTGTTTGAAGCTCATTTGTTTAAATTATGGGTTTTTATTTATAAAAAAAATGTTTTTTTCTTTCATTCTAGTTTTTTGCAATTTTAACATCTTTAGAGTTGGCAGAGACCAATGAAACTATGTTCATCTTGTTCCTTATGAAATTGTCGACAAAAGTTGTCCCCTTCAATTTTTTCTGTCATCATTTGTTTTTTATTAATTCGCGTGCAAACTTGAAAATTAGTTTGAATGATTTTATATTGTCCATCGTCTACTTCAATTTCTTCATCACTGATACCACTCAACAACGAAGCAATGAAGATCGAGGAATAATAAAACAGGTAATACAAATTAAAAAGTAGCCTAACAATGGACAATGGACATCTATCGTTGGTGTCCGCGTGCAAACTAATTTTCAAGTTTGCACGCGAATTAATAAAAAACAAATGATGACAGAAAAAATTGAAGGCGACAACTTTTGTCGACAATTTCATAAGGAACAAGATGAACATAGTTTCATTAGTCTCTGCCAACTCTAAAGATGTTAAAATTATAAAAAACTAGAATGAAAGAAAAAAACATTTTTTTTATAAATAAAAACCCATAATTTAAACAAATGAGCTTCAAACAAGTTGAAACTCATAGCATATCTTCTCTAACAATGTCAGATAACAGGTGAATTTTTTCATAATTTTAATTGCATTACAAATAGGTTAAAACATTATTTTGTTAATTAACAATTTGGAAAAATGATAACTTTAAGAAACAGTCGTATTACCTTAATAGATGGTCAAAACTAAAAACATGCTAAATGTTTTTTGTTAGTAATCTTATGGTCAACAAGTTTGGTCCTATATATTTTATCGATATCTGACTTCCTTTCCAAGTATTTTGCAAAAAACACCCTCTTTTTCTTAAATGGCCTAGAACTTTGTATGTATGCAAAAAAAACCGGTAGACTTTTTTCCCCCTATTTTGACTCACTAAATGAAAATTTTTAAAAGTGGTCCCGTCTTGTTACTAATTAGTTAGAGGTTGACCCCTATAAACAGCACTAAGCTGATTGAACTATTATCTTTTATAACCGTTAGAAAAGGAAATATAAAATTTTCCTCGCACGTACAAAATTATTAAATTGGGGTGTGTTGTTTTAACTAGTGAAAATTAAAAAAACTTCGTTTTCCTACACACGAACGCTCATTTCAAGACAGGAAAATGAAAAAACCTGTCTAGTAGCAGCATGCTGAAAGACATACCAACAGATAGACGGACAGGCATACATACGTAGAGACGAAAGGCAGACTGCCAGGGAGACAGGGGGCAGAATGGCAAACAGACAGACAAACAAGTTACTCCTTTATTCAATATTTAATTGAAATGAGAGTTATAGAAAATTCTAACGTCAAACTAATTTTCTAAGCGTGTTTATTGTGTAAACAATATTTATTTATTTACTAATAACGATTAAATTGTTTACAAAGTTTAATTACTATACAAGATAATAGTAACATGTAAATACAATCGAAGGAAGAAAATAGCTTTCAAGTTAACAATGTATGTGTATTAACAATGCGTATTGTAATATCAAGACAAGTAATTTGGGTCAAACTATTATTACTGGTTATAACCGAATTTAATTATAAATAAAAACCGGTATAAAACTATTTAGCACTATTATTGCACTTTTAATTATGAAAATATCAATAGAAATATGTAATTATTGATATTTATAAGTTCTTATAACAACAACAATAAAATAAAGTTTTCCATTGAAAATAATAAATCAATTAAATAAGGCCCTTAATCCGCATGAAATGTTGGTTTGTTAAAAGGGCATATAAAATATTATAAACCCTTTATAAGCATGGGGTGGTTGTGGGAAATTTTTTTCTATTTGTATTTGTATTGAAATAAGAACAAGTAACAATAACACATTTTGAAAGAAAAACGTTTTCCAAAATTTTTGTTTCCCTTTCCCTTTTGTATAACTCCTTTGAAGAGGGTAGTTTAGTAATTAATACTATTAATTTAATATTAGTAAATATTAAATACAATTTTTTCCTACCCCTACTTTCTTATTTTTGAATTTATTCAGATAGTGAGGTGATTTTGATGAAAGAAAATATCTTTTCTTATCATAGTGCACAGTAGACAAACAAACAAGCAGGTAGGTAATAGGTATACCTGTAGGTACACTGAGAAAAATATCTAACTAACCGAGCACCATTTTGTTGAATATACTGAGAAAAAAGTGGAATTTACTGACCAAAAACTTGTTTGTACCTAGCAAAAACGTTAAAACAACCGACAACTTACGAAAATAACCGATTTCAAACTGTTAAATCAACGAAAAACAATAGGTTGGTTCCATTTTAACCTAGTAAGCACTCCAAACAACCTACGATTTTTCTCAGTGTACTGTACAACTGTAGATATAACCTGCCTACATACCTATATGTATAGTCAGGTTATATAGAAAGTACAGACAGAGTCGAACAGGAAGACTAGAAGGCAAACAGGTAGACAGGAAAGCAGACAAATATGTAGATAGAAAAACAAACCGATGGCCGACAGGCAGGATGAAAATGTATTACCTATAACTGAACATAGGAAGTGAAAATTCAGAAAAATTTCTTTTTCAATCATTCAACATTGAAATTTTTTTGGGTCATTTTTAAAGTTGGACTATTATAAGAAAAGTCGTATATCATGGAAAAATAGAAAAACTTTTAGAGTGGGAGTAAAAAATGTCCTTTCTAGCCTCCCTTGACTACGAGTTTGAAAGAAAAGGAAATTATAAGAACGTACTACAAAGTATGTATTTATTTTAATAATTAACAACAAAATTACATTAAAAATCTCGAGATAATTTCAATATCAATGTAACAAACTACATTCATTGAATGTAAACACTTGTATATTAATTAATCACTCATTAATTGTTCGAAATTCCATTCAATTGAATTTTTATTTAAATGTATTTCTACGCTGTACTTCAAAATGGTAAGTATATAACGATAACCTTAATTATTAAAAAGTTATGTAACAAAGTAATAAATAATAATTATTGTTTTTCTATAAATTTGCAAAAAATTTCGTGATAATACAAGAAGAGGTCAAGTTCTATGTCAAAATTTTGCTTTTGATAACGATCCGTTGACGATCATGATCATGACATTTTACAATGTATCCTTGACAATTTATGCAACTTTTTTAATGTTTAATTTAAATTATTAGTCACCTCTCGTGCATTAATTTTACAAACAAATTAATAGTAAAACGTAAAATGATTTAGAATGAGCAAAAAAACTCGATCTCCTTTAAAAATAAAATAGGATTTGAGCATAGAATAAATATTATAAGTTATTTTACTATTCGCGAAAATCCCGAAGGGTGCGACACCTATCGGTTAAATATGAAAGACCTTTCGTGGGGGTGTCACGTGTTATTTGTTTACAAAATTATTATGCAACCGGTGTGACATCTATCGGTTAAATATGAAACACTACCTAAAACATTAAAATTTAAATAAAAATATGTTCAATGTTATCCCCACAATTTTAAACATCTTCCGACATCTTGGAATTTAGTGGCGCTCCCTACTTGCTGAGATTTTCTCGAATAAACACGTTATTTGTGTGCTCAAATAGCTATTTAAATTTCCACCTGTTTTATTGTTTCAGGCAGGCATAGGCAGAGTCACTTTAAGTCGTTAACCAATAAACGCAAATTCAGAAAATTAACGCTCAAATTATACACATCCACATACTCACTCACAGCAACAGCTACAAAACACGCAACGCATATAACTTATGAAGCAATTGGACACTATAAAACAGGCATGAGATTCATAAATAAATCTTCTGGAAGCAAACCCTACTTACTGCCTTAGTCAGAGTGTCTTGTATAAAATAATGTAATCAAAGGTTGTAATGACCTTTCCTTAATAAGAAGGATTAGAAGCAACCCTTTCATAGAATAAAATATCCTGAAATTGTCATTATAGGCTTTCATCGCGTTACCATATTATTAACTGGAATGCTACTTCCTGATAAAGTAAACGGTATTTTTCATTCAATGGTAAATGTAAATAATAAATTTTCCCAGCGACCTTCCCCCAAAGAAAGCGTTCAGATTTATTTGATAAGTGACCACGTAAAGAAAAACTAAAAATACATGGTTTTTATGACTTTGGCTTTTTAAGTACTTTAACAATAGCTATACTTTTCAAATAAGAGCCGACAAGAAAGTGCATACTGACTGTGCAAAGTGACTAACAGGTAGTATTGTCGTAGACAAATGTTTCTTAAAACACCCCTGTTTTTCAAGCCTTCGGCACTTGTGCAGTTTAAAAATAGTAAGTAAAAGGTGTTTAGTACTTTGAAGATCGTAAACCCTTCTTTGTGTTGATATTACAGTTAATCACCACTAAAGCCATAAAACTATTTTATTTATTGACAATCTTTACCTGAGTGAGTACAAAAGTAAGCTATCGCATACGGCGAAAGCCGTGTTGTGATTGGCTCCAGGTATCTGCCGACAGAGCCGGACTGGCCCGGCCTGTTCACCGGTGGAAGCCGGTCAAGTGTTTTTCAGGTAGGTATTTGATAAAAAACGTAATGAATTACGTATTAATTCAATTTTAATCTTATCTTTTAATTAAAGTGAGGTTATAAAATAAATTTTGAAATGCTATTTGTAGTAATGATTAGTGCAATCTTATCGGAATCTCATCGTTTGGTCTCAAAGGGTTTTAGAGATCAAAAATATCACTGAAGTATAGAATTATTCGCCTTTTAATGTTACCAACCACATTAAAATGGCGGATCCAAAATGGCGACCTTGTAACAAAAACTGACAATACGTCAATTTGACATAATGTGCCTTCGCCGTTATTTATTTTATAATTTAAAGATTTTTAGACACTTAAAAGGAAATAATAAGAAGAGAAACATCACTGATTATGTGTCCGTAAGTTGCTAGGTAATAACGCCATAGTCTCGCCATAGTCAATCAAGCGATCTGTTTAAAGTTTTTTATCATTATTTAACTGGTCAAGAATTATTAAGCCTGCTTTTTGAAACTCTAACCTAGTCTAGAAATGCTACTTACGAAGCAGAATGATTGACAGGTCCATTTCTATATAAGACAAGCTAAAGGTCATAGTCATAGGTAAGGTACTCATCGATTATGAATTAAGTGAAAACTGTCAATTCAAAATGAACGATTAGCAACCGATAAACTCAATTAAAATCGATCAATTAAATCTGGAGGGGGGTAAACAAGAACAAGACACAGATCTAGTGAGTATGAACCAGTGTAATCTACAATTACTTTAATGTAAATGAGAAATTAAAAGCCCATTAATCACTTTTACACGTATAGGATCGTTAAAAAAATATAAAACTAAAAAGATGTAAAAACTTATAATAACGTAATAAAAGTTATGCATGTTTCAAATTGAACCACCACGTAGACTTCATAAAAAAATTCATTTCCTAAGTTTTTTGAGTGAATCTCAAAACAAAATTGATTACTTCACGTTTAAAAGACTCCTCAAAAATACAGGGTGGATTTAACGTGTCAAATCATACTTTTGTAATTTCCTGCTTCCCTAATTATTTTATGTAAAAAGCCTTCAAATGAAAGTTGTAGGGCATAAAATTCTGCATATAAATCAATAAAGAAAATTAATTTTTCATGCTTTGGAACGGCAGAAATTAGATGTTACAATGTTACATTTTGAGGTATTTTCGACAATTTCATATTTAATTTCTACTTTTACAAAACATATTTTGTTTATTGATTTAGATGCAGAATTTTATGCCCTACAACTTTTATTTGAAGCTTTTTTGCGTATAATAATTAGGGAAGCAGGAAATTACAGAAGTACAATTTTACATTTTAAATCCCTCTAATGACCGACAGCCGTGGTCACCTGGTCACCACCATACGTCAATAATTAATGCTAATAATCAAATATTCAAAATTTCTAGCTATTTAAATTTTAACGTTTTGTAAATCATGAATTAAAATGAATAGCGTGATAGAGAAACAAAAGCAAAATTTGAACTACATCAAAAGTTTCACATAAATCTAATCTCAAACTTTAGTAACTAAATTTTGCAGACAAAATTAATATTGATGTCTACATTATTTATTGTATAAATAAATAACACGAAGACGGAAGAAAAGGCTCCTCCTTAGAGATCATGACCTAGGATGCGAGAGTTCAGAGCGCATACGTTGAAATTCTATAATATAAAAATTAACGATAAAAAAAAACTTTTTCCAAAGAGGTCACCGACTGTAATCGATATATCCAATTTTTCTCAATAAATGCGGAAAATTCGTAAAGAATAACCACAATTCAAAGTTACAATGTTTGAATAACAATTTTAAATCCAATTTGAAATAACGTGATACTTTATTCGATTTTTGATTTGAAATTAATTTTATGTATGTATGGATGGATGCATGATTTGCATACTCGAGCAAATTATTATTTATGTTCAAAAAGTAAAGCAAACGCATAACTTTATTTATTTATACATATTTTACAGTTTCGTGATGTGCAGAAAAACTTTTTGCATTCATTTATTTGGCATGTTTTATACAAATTTCCCACAACTCTCCTAATACTTGTGCCTAAATAAATCTTGAAAATTTATGTGAAAGTTGAGCAATTGTAATTTTACGTCTTGAAATTTGCTTTAAATAATAAATTTCTTCTATTTAAACAATTTATATACAATTTTTAAGGGTCTCGGAAACTTTTGTTCTAAGCAAGTATTAAGAGTTTAAAGGAGAATTAAATTACTGTTTGGAAACAAATACAAATAAATTAGTCTATTTGATGATGTAAATGTAGGTTTTTGTTCCCTCTGTTTGGATGAAGGCAGTAAAAACCTTTAATGACAAAACAAATGTTGAAAATGAACTTCTACTGTGTGCCTTAACGAACGCACCTAAATTAATTCATTACGAATTCATGACCTGACACAAAATGCATTGTTGATAAGGTGGAAGTTTTTGACTACCTTTGCATACAGTGTGGTGATTGGACCTCTCGGTCATAGGAATTATAACGTGTAAAATCATACTTTGGTATGATTTTAAATGCTTCTCAATTTAGATTAGAAAAAAAGTCTTGAAATAATAGTTTTCGAGCACAAAATTCTGTGTCTAAATCAAGAAACAAAATTAATTTTGGATATTTCTAACTCCAGAAATTTAATTTAATTATTTCCAAAATTAGCACAAATATAACGATTGCCATGAAATGATCCGAATAAAAATAATCAAACGTTTATGATTTTGACATTTATAAAGCATAAAACAGTTGACAGTTTTCATTTCTGTTTCGAGGCAATTACTATTTCTGCTAATATACGAAATTTTCAAACTAAAATTCTGGTGTTATAAAGCATCCAAAATTTACTTTGTTTATTGATTTAGATGCAGAATTTTATGCTCTAAAACTTTTATTTCAACTTTTTTTTTTTCTAAAATAAAATGGGAAGCAGGAAATCACCGAAGTATGATTTCGGTTACCAGTTCACCACCCTGTAGATCAAAACGCCTAAAAGGCGCATAGCCTATGGGACGCCCTAAAAATGCGTAATGTTTGGAAAAATTAATAATAAATCACTATAAAACCGTCAGTTTGTATTTTGCTGAACTATCAATAACCACCCTCTTCTTCAGCAACTAAGTGTTTTTCAATAATTACGATTTCAGATTTTGTTCTCTACATCAAAAAAATATAAAAATATTTTATAAATAAATAAAAATTTTCTGTATCTCAATTTTTACTTTCTGAAGGGAGAAAGTAATAACAAATTAATTATTTCTGGGTTACGTGCACAGCCAAGAATTGTAATTCTAGTGGGATCAGAATTTATTGTACAACTGCACGGAAGCTCCACATTACAACTGTAAAGAAATTTCAATTTGCAACTGCACAGAAGCGCCAATTGTAATTTTGGGGCCCCCAAACATGTACTCAAGTACCGGTCCTGAACTAATAAATAACTGTGGTTTCTTGGATTGTTGTTAGTTATTATTAATAATCGCAAAGCCATGCGTTTTTTCTAATTTTAACCTTGGTATAACTAGAAAATTAATTACGTATTACTTGTACTGATTATTTTATTATTTATTATTTTTCTACCACTCTAAATTATCGGTGATTATTCTAAACCCCGGCAAGAGTAAAAATGGCAAAAAAGATCACAGTCTGAGTTTCAGGGACAAAGAACGTTTTTGAAAAGTTTCAGTGAACACTACGAACAGTCGAAACAGCTGGCTATTCGCTTATCCTCTCTCTTTCTCTCTATTTATTTATTTTATGGCAAGGATAGGGGGAGGGGCAGTATGCCATACAGCCACTATGATCACCTCCTGATCATTCAATTGTTCTATAGTCTCAATGAGCTCATTAGCCATTGCTATAGCTGTTGAAATCAGTTTTTTTAGAGCCAGAACTACGTAAGACCTGCCTTTTTTAATAATTAAAATAAAATGATCTTGGACGCTTCAGCTGGTATATGTATACAGGGTCGGCTTAACTATAGTATAGTCAAAGGATACTTCATATTAGGGTGCTCACGGTGCCCAAGAAAGATTAATATGAATATCAATGGGCGCATTGAGAATACAGAAGTTCCCAACAGCTGGCTATTCATTCATCCTCTCTCTTTCTCTCTATTTATTTATTTTATGGCAAGCATAGGGGGAGCCAGTATGCCATTCAGCCACTATTCAGCCTCTACGATCACCTCCTGACCACTCAACTGTTCTATAGTCTCAATGGGCTCATTAGCCATTGCTAGCTGTTGAAATCAGGTCCTCTTTAAAGCCAGACGAGTAAGACGATATACAAGTGCGTTATGCACCTAACCTAATAGACTATGGGCCTATAACAGAAAAACGGGGTGATCGTATTCAGGCCCATTTTTTGGAAATAAGCTATTTGAGTGCCAGCGAACACGAAAATCTGGTTGGCTTCCACAGGCAGTGGCTTAAGGCCTCAGGGCTGTTAATAATAAATTTCTGATTGGTGAGGAAGGCGGAAAACCCACCTAAGAGGGATGGCAAAGTAAAATCTTACTTTTTATGCAAAAAGTAGTTACTTTGCCAGTGGACAACCCAAATACCGTTTATGAGTTACGAGTTTGTGTTTGCGGGTGTGTAGCAAAAAGAGATTAATTTCAACCCAGCACACACGCTCCAAGAGCCATTCTAGAGAGTAGCTAAATTTTTTCGTCGATTCTTTGTAAAAGAATGATAAAATGTCAAAGTTGCAGCTCGAATGCTGTCACATTTCTTACTTTTTTCCTTCTTTTATTCAAGGATCCTGGGGCGAACCAGATTTTTGTGTTTGCTGGCAATCAAATAGCTTATTCCCAAAAGATGGGTCTGAATACGATCACCCCGTTTTTTCTGTCATGGGCCCATACTCTATAACATTTTGTTTAAATTAAAATCTTGGACACAATGTTTGTATTTAATTTCATGGATGGAAGAATTATAATTTTATAAATAAAAGAAATATAAATAATGCAATGCAAATATTTAGTACAATAAATAATGCAAACAAAGTAAAAATGATATTAATTGTTTACATAACAAATTAAAATACTAAGCACTAATAATAATGATAGGCATTACATAATTAGCAATTTTTTTTTAATTATCATCCTGCCAATTCCCAAAGCGCGCTCCTTTGAACTCGACATAAAATAAATAATAAAATTTATTATCAACTACAAGTACAAATTTTAATGTTAATGAACATTTTACCTATTTAGCAATGACTTATTAATTCGACTCAATTAAAATTAAAAGTAAGGAAGGTTTAAAGTAAAAAAATTTGACTAATTTATCGCAGTTATTTCCAGTTAGAAAATTTTTCCACTGTTAAAGAAGATGTACGGTTAAACCGAACCAAACTTAACAATAATTTTCACGTGAGCAAATTTTATTTAGACGTGTTCCCTACGTGTCTTTTATTTACTTATTATTTCGAATTGTTTTAACAATGCTCAATAAATTAATTTAATAAGTTTAAACATTACACATGACGTTTTGCATATGGTGCGATGGAAAAAAAATATATTGCTTACGACACAAAAATCTGGCCACTAACCAAGAAAATCCTAGATGAAATGTCATCACCTTACGTAATAGGAAAAGGTAAAAGAAGCCACTTAATAGAGCCATAATTTTAAAACTAAAAATTGTGGTGGTGAGAAGAGAGTAAAATCGATGAACCAAGATCAACATCGCTATTTCTGCAAATTTCCGAAATTTTCAAATTAAATTCCTGGCGTTATAAAGCATTCAAAATTAATTTTGTTTATTGACTTAGATGGCCTAAAACTATTATTTGAAGACTTTTTTCTAAAATTAATTGGAAAACAGGAAAATACCAAAGTATGATCCATATGACCGACAGGTCCGGTCACCAACCAGTAGAATGGTGACCCATGGAAAGTGCGAAAGTCAAAGATGAGTTGACACTATAAAAAGGGAAAGTATGGTTACAGGCTGTTAGTGCGTGAGAAAAATGGCAGAGAAAAAGGGGAAGCTTATGTCCAAAGATGGGCCACTGAGAAAGAAAATACGATTTCTCAGAGACAAAACTGGACCACTTGAGTGGTCCACGAGTGGGTAGTGCCAAAAACATATTTTCGATTGATTATTAATTGCTAAATGGCTCTTCCCCACCAAAGCTGCATTGTTCTTTTTCACCTATTCAACTTTCATGTTTTTCTTTATTATGTTAATTTAAAACTTTTCCATTAATAACTTTTTTGGGAAAACATATTGGTTTTATTTTCCAACATAATCCAAGATAAGAAAATTATAGTTATTACCGAATACATGTTTTTCAAACTTTTGTTATAGATAAAATACAAAAAAGATAATTCCAAATTGAATTGGGTATTACAACATTAAATAACAACATTGAATAAATTTAAATTATCGATACTTATAATATTGATTCATTGATTACATCAAATAAGTGATTGAAAAGGCAAGCCAAAAAAATTGTAAAAAACTAAACAATAGAACTGTAATATCAAATACTTATGGTCTGATAGTACCAATAGTAGATTTGTAAAATGGTTGGACACTTTTCAAAACGACAATGAAAAATTTTTGGCAAACAACTTTAGTTGAATGTAAACGTGCGCTGCTAATTACGTAATTTTTTACACCAAGAGTGGACTGTTATAATTGGGTAAACTTTTTACTGTTTCCACTTTTTATTTTTGTACGAATCCATTATTCAAATTATAATTTACTAATTAACAATTTTTCTTAATAAAGGGTTTATTCTAACTTGAGTTAAAATTAAAAATTTATTAACTAATAGAGACAGAAACTGCTACCTATACAGTATACACTATACAGGGTAGTTTTTTTAAGTAATGCTAGTAACATTGGGATCTCGGAAACGGTAAGAGTTACGAGGTTGGTAAACATAGAAAAAAGTTGCGCATTTTAATGGGTCTTAAGACTCCGTTTAGAAAATTTCAGAATTCGAAATGGTTACTGAGATATCGCAAAAAAACTGAAAATTGACAATTTAGGTTTTCGACTGTAGTTTGAAAATGGTATACTTTAGAAAAGAAATTCTCGGGGAAATTTTTTAGGGGACCAAAAGAGCTATCAAACGATATTAAACTCGATATTTTATCACATCGACGTTAGGCGTCGCGACGCTCAACTTTTCATTTTCGTCTGGGAACCATTTTTTTCATTGTGTATACTCTGAATTTTTGCATGCTTTGATAAACCGAATCGACATGTCTGTACTTGTTATTATTTCTTGTTTACAAATAAATGTGGAGTCGCAGCTAAATTTAGCTGATTAGCTTCAAGAGACATGTTTGGTAGGTGAATACAAAACGTTAAACATTAGTGAAAAAGCTTAAATAATCGATAGTTTAGAATAGAATAGAATAGGGAAGAGCCAATATCTTGGGTAGTACAGAGTACAGATGAATGGAGCGAGTGCTCTCTCTCCCTCTAGATCTCTAAAATTGATGCGATCAGATGTTACCAGACACATTTTCGTTATAATTGGCATAGGCTCAGCCCTATTCTTCTCATAAGTTCCAGACTTTATTACTGTCTGCTTATGAGTAAAAATGTTTGTGTTGAAATGAAGCCTTTTATGGTGTAATTCGGAGTCACGCATCAGTAATCCGGATATTTCGAAAATCTGAATAGACTCGATTTTAATTAGTCCGGACTATCGAGTTTCTACTATAATTTGATTTAATTTTATCGAAGCATCTCTCCTACGTGTCCACATTTTTTTTCACAGTCCGCTTAGTCTTATTGTGCCTTGTTACTTCCCGACTTCCAAGTCGAGATCTTCATAGGTCCAATAAAGAGTCCCCTGTTTCAAAAATATCTCTAAATTTAATTTTTTTAGTTTTTTTCTGGTAGGGATCAGCATGAAAGATTTTATAGATCAAGTTAAGATGAGAAATTGTTTGAACATTCTCTGTTATTTCGATAATAGAACAACAGTTTGTTGATAACAATTAAAACTTGTGCATGGAGATAAAAGTTTTACGTCATAGAAATTTATTTTTCCAATATTTATTCAAAAACATAATTTCAGAAGCACCACTCGAATAAAAATATAACATTCTTTCCATTACAATTAAAAATAAGATAAGAAAGTCGGAAACTATGGCGCATCTCTACTATCAAAGTCGGTTGATATAGTAAATTAAAAACAGAAATAAAACATTGGCACTTCTATAAAATGTTCCCTCACACGTTACAACGCTTTATCGCTCGATTTATTCGTATTGTAATTTTGAAAACCAAAATGCACTTGGCAAAGGTGAATTTTGATGTTTTTGCATCTCAAGTATACTCTCTGTGCACGATTGTTTTGCATCTAATAATTAAAAAAAAAAGGAGTATCGAGTTGGCCATAAAATTGTACACAATTTTCCCCATTTAGCTGATTTCGTATCACATACGGTTTCAGAGATCCTCACCCATGCCGAGACCCATAGGTACTGTGCATGTGTGCATCTTACAGAGAGCGCTTGAAGTATGGAATGAATAATCGAATTATTTTCTTTCCTGATAGGAATATCAAAAAACGGTTGGACACGTCAAATTGATTTATTTTAAAACAAACATTTTCCGATGATTTTCATTTTCCTACCCCTCACCCCTTTCAAGCAGTGACGTCATCAATAGTTTTTTAAACTGCAATTCCTATTTTTTTTAGATATTTGAATAGATTATATGAACTTCTGTCTTTAGACCCACAGTTTCGAAGATATTAATTTTTAAATGTATAGAAAGTGGTAGTGTTTTTAAATGAAATTTTCTCAAAGTAAAAATTTTTTATTGGAAAAACAATCGGCTTGGTTTTATATTGATGCTAAAACTCACAAAAACCATTTTATCATTTTTACAAAAAAATTATTTCACCTATCATTAATAAATCCTATTAGTTAAATAATTTTCGTTGAAAACTAAGAAAAGCTTTTTGTGATTTTTAGCATCAATATTAAACCAAGCCAGAATCGTTTTTCCAATAAAAAAAATTTACTTTGCGAAAATTTCATTTAAAAACACCAGCACATTTAAAAATTAATATTTTCGAATTGTTAGTCTAAAGGGCAAACATGTGCATATTACTGAAATCAGAATTTCATAATCTATCCAAATATATAAAAAAAATAGTGGTTGCAATTTTAAAAACCTTCGATGACGTCTTCTCTCGAAAGGGTTGAGGGGTAGAAAAATGAAAATTATCGGAAAATGTTTGTTTTAAAATAAATCAATTTGACGTGTCCCACCGTTTTTGAATATTCCTATGAAGAAAGAAAATAATTAGATTATTCCATACTGGACACACTGTATAAATAATTTTTATAAGAGATAAATGAAACAAAAATAATATCATTTTTTATCGATTCGAGCAAATTATTAAAGCTATAATTAATTAAAACTTACATATTTTTAGTAGCCTTATCAAAATTCTTCACCAAATCAGGATCTGAAATACAAAATATGTTTTTATTAAAAAGACATAAAAATAAATATTTTATCAATAGGTGTCATCAATTTTTAAACGTCGATGTGTTCATTATCAGCCGATTTCTTAACAAAATGAGTGACATGTGTTATCAATCGTAAGACAAATTACACAACGTTCTTAGAAATATTCAAGAAAATAACAAATTAACAAAGGCAAGTGACGTTAGCAGATTATGTCGATATATGTAAATATTTTTTAATTGTTTAAAATAATTACTAATTTAATTATAAAGTTAATAAGTGGGTGGTAAAGCGCACAAAGAAGAAAACTTTCCAGTACAAACAGATTTTAATTAAGATAACAACTGATGTGAACTGTGAATAAAAGTCAGGGAGGATTTTCTTCCAAGTTTATTGAAATAAACAAATGTCATCTAAATTTACGCAAAATAAATTTTTTTGGCACAACTCTTACGTAAAAAAGGATAATAACCTGGATTTAAATAAAATTTCGACTTTAAACCTTCAACAAGTGTTATGAATTAAAATTAAATTTTTCCATTATTCTTGCTTTTTAACGAAAATTTGCGATTTTGTCCCTTAGAGTAAAAATAAACAAAGAATTTACAATTGAAAGGAAAGTGAAATGAAGTTTTATAGGCTTTTAAGGGTAACGTCTCGAATTTATATTAAGTAAACATTTAATTTAATTAACGACACTCATCTAGACCTAAATTAATATCCCCATTACAAGGGATATAAAATAGATTAATTTAAATTTCCGGTACTTTGTTAAAATTAATTTTAGAGACACAAATATTTATAACAAAGAGAATTTTAGAAGTGGTGAAAAACCAACAAAAAAAATAAATTAAAATTTCCTGCACTAATTTTATTTAAACTGTTACTTATTAAGATAAAAAACACTTTAATAGAGCTTTAAATTCAAAATTAAAGTGAACAGGTACATTAATTTTCGAACTGGTGAAAAGCCATAAAAAAACAATTAATTAAAAGTTTCGTACATAGCTTGTTAACTTGTGAATTTGACAACAATATTTGACTAGCATTTGAACGTAACAATTAATTTACGTGCAACATTAATGTTTGCCAACAATACGAGTAATTTTAGAATTGGCGAAAAACCAACCAAATCATATTTTAACCATTATAACTTTTAAATTATTCATATTTTCGTTAAATAATCACTCGTTACGTTTAAAATTACCTTAGTTTAAAAGTTTAAAATCAAACTTGCCCTACATTTACTATATCGATTTATTACAATTCAAACAAGTTTGCAGCTTTTTTGTCTTCTCGTGAAACAAATTTTTAATTCAACGATCCACGAAAACGTAGCTCGAATAAGTTATTTCACTTGGCAATTCTTTTGCTTCGGAAAGAAAAAAGAAGTCGACTTGAAAAATGTTTTACATTATTAATAAGTGTCAATTTCTACCCTAAAGGCTGCTTGCGACGACTCGGAAGTTTCTTTATTCGAGTCGCGTTTTTACGTAAAATAAGTTTCAATTTAATATTAAAATATTTTGCACAAAAAGGTCGTTTTGGTGATAATTGGGCTTTTCAAACTTTTTGAAACAGTAGCTAATTTTTGTTACACACGAAAATAATAAAAGTCGCACAACGGTCGCACGCAAAAACAACGGATGTGGCCATACGAGGAACTTTTTCCTTTATCAGTTAGGCATAGAAACAGTTCTTTTTATGTTAATTTAAATTACATGTTATTCAATTTTTTTTTAAATATTGTTTCCGTCCGGGATCGAACCTGGGACTTCTGCGTATAAGCAGAATTTGTAGGTATAAAATTAATTTCATTTTTTTTTTAAATTTGGCATAAATTGAAGTTCAAAATATATATTATTTTATATCTTCAGAAAGCTAATTTAACGAGTTTTGAAAATATTGAAAAATATACACTGTTCCATTTAAATTAAGAAGTTTGATCCCATTTCCGGTTAAACCGGAAGTAAAAATATAAAGTGTTTGGTATCGTATAATAGCTAATTTTACGAGCTTTCAAAATATTTAAACATATACAAGTACAAGGCGTTTCTAAAAATTTTGATATTTTTGTAATTTCCGGTTTAACTGGAAGCGTTTTGTTAACCAAAAATAATGTCTAATAATAGATACTTACGAAATTAATAAATGTATCCATTTTCAAGTTTTCATTTTTATTACAAAAGAAATTAGCGATTTTTAAAGTTTGGCAATTCAAAAAATCATTACTCCAAAACAGCTCTATGGATTTTGATAAAAATTGATATTTCGATAGAGAATTACGTTGTCTCTAATATATCCAAAAAAAGAAAAAATATGACAGAGGAAATTTTGAGAAAATCCATTTCAAAATTTTGACCTACTTTGACCTCTTAAAGGTAGGCACTTTTGAAACAATTTCAAAAATCGACTTGGTTAGGAAGAAAGCCCTATATTTTGGCTGTACAATGCCGTTTTGAAATTTTTATAATACTAATTACCGGCCAAGTTATAAGAGAGAAACCCGAAAATGGGGCAATCGCTCTATTGGCCGCCATTTTAAATAAAAAAATTTGAAATTTATTTTTTCATTTGGGGCTCACATGTACTATCTTATAGCCAAGTAAAAATGAATTTGGCCGAAATTTGCAAACATGCGCCCAAAATAACCACCTTATTTTTGGACACCCTATATATATTTCTTATAAAAGCTTAGTTTGCCGATGAAAAAATTATTATTTTGATTTTTCCATTTATTTAAAACACGAGAAGTGCCTAATTATTATTTAACAGTCATCGATAATTAAATACTAATTACGAATTTATATTGAGGAGGCAAGGTAAGGGTTTTATTAAAATTACTTGCACTTAATAAAAAGTTTTAATTGTTACTTGTATCAAAATTGGGTGAAAAGGAAAACACGCAAACCAACAATTTTTTTTTCAATTCTTTTCAATAATTACAGTTTACGATTCATTGATTGGCGGTTAATAACAAAACAATCTTTTCTGATTCGTCAAACTTTAAATAAGTTAAAACTGGGGGGAAAATTCAACTGTTTAACAATTGAAAGTTTCAATTGTTTTGATTTATAAACAAACAAATGAAAAGCGAGTTAGCGAATTTGAAAAACAGTCGAAATTGCCATAGAAACAAAAGAAATTACTTACAGTTTTTAAATAATTAATTAAAAGTCAAAATAACGATCAACTTACTGCGTTAATTTTTTAAGTCTTATCCAAAAATGGTAAACAAATTTAACTTCTTTTACAAAATTTACCGAATAATTAGAGTAGTGTGCCGACATGAGAAAAAGTCAATGCACTCGCCTTGAATAAAAACACAAGAGCTTTTCATTATCTGCGCTATGGGTTGTGCGCAACACACCCTGACCTCGTGCCAAAGGACGCACGTGGACAGGCGTCGTGACGTCGAAAGCGTCGCGGGATTTTAAAAACATTACAAGATTGACACACAACAAAGTCCCACCCACGTAAAATGCATTTCACGAAAATTAAAAAAGAGGAATTTCTTTTGTTTTTCAAAACAAACAAAAGCTAATTATCACAACAAAAACAAGTGCGACAATTAATAAATTTGTAATTGAAACTAACTCGTTTACACTTTGAGGTTAAAGTGAATATTACACAAATTATATTTTAATGAGACCGCAGTTATGTAAGCTCAATTACCTACAAAAGGATCAATACCGGTGGCTTTATATACTAAAAAGTTATGTACAAGGTATGACGTAAATTTATGTGTGTCACATACGTAAATTTAAAAATTTCAGTACCTTATTTTTTTTCAATTAGGACATTACGTAACAGAAAACAAACAAATTATTTTGTTTAAATGGCATTAAAACAAAAATTGTTTTTCTCTTGTTTTTTTTCTAATTTCAATTGTTCTAACGACCATCAAAACAAGCTGTCATTATTTTAATTTCCTTGTTTTTATTATTTACATGGCCCATTATAAAAATTCAATACTAAAAGACAAGGTATTTACTTTACTAAAATAGCTCAAATTGTTTCAATTGCATTTTACAAGTTAAAGTGCACTTTGAGAAATGAAGTAGGAAGTCATGACTCATGACAGTTTTTGTTTGTTTGTCAAAGTGTACTAGCGTACCTATACAAAAACAATTTTAAAAATATTTGTTTTAAGAAGCAACTCATTTTGATGAAATTTGTTTAAATAAATAATTAAACTAAAATATGTTTACTTTGCATACCTAGGTCTTAAAGGATGAATCGATGAGATTCATCATTTGCGAAAAGCTTTTGAAATGTAAATGGAATTTAAGTTATGCATATCTCTGAGTTGACCAATACAAATCATGACCAAACTTAATTTATGAATATATATCAGAAAATATGATTTTTTTAAATACAAAAGCTCTTCAACTCCTTAAGAAGCATAACCTAAAATTATTTTCATCTCTACAGAGTGTTATATTACTGCCCGGCAAAAATATTTTAATTTTTTTTAATGGAACACTCTGTATATTTTTCTATATTTGGAATTGAAATAAAGTCGCCTACATGGTCATATTAATTTTTTTTTAATTTATCGGCGGTGTTGCCAAGTTGTTAATTTTTTTCTCTAAAAAATGCCGCAAAGCGCGTTGCTTTGTAAAATTGTACCAACGCCGTTGATCGGATGAATAATAACGAAATTCTTTTCCTAGGTAGTTAGGACTCTCCTCTATGGTATGAAATTTGAAAAGTTCGATTAAATTGTACAGAGTGTTCATTAAAGCCACCCAAAGTTACTGATTTTCAAATGACTGTAACTCTTTAATTTTAAATAGAACACCCTGTATATTTTTACATGTTTGCATTCCTGGGAAAATTTAGATACTAAATTTGTAAAAATATGCAGGGTGTTGCATTTGAAAATAACGAGTTATTCGAAATCCAGTAACTTTGAGTCGATAAACACCCTATACAACTTAATCGAACTCTTTTAATTTCATAGCATAGAGGATAGTCATAACAACCTAGGGCCTAATTTCGTTATTATTCCTTGAACAACTGCTTTAGTACTAAAGCAACACGTGTTGCGGGCAGTTTTTAGAGAAAAAAATTAATAACTTGGCAACACCGCCGAGAAATTAAAAAAAATTAATTTGGTCCTATAGGCGAATTAATTCCAATTCGAACTATAGAAAAATATACAGCGTGTTCCATTTCAAAAAAAAAATATTGTCATTGAGCAGTAATACAACACCCTGTAAAGATGAAAATAATTTTAGGTTATGCTCCGTAAGGTGTTGAATAACTTTTGTATTTAAATGTATGTCTTATTTCAAACGGTTAGAGAGCTATCAAAGAAGGTCGCGTCAATAAATTACCCCGTATATTTCTAAAATACAGTGTGTCCAGTATAACTAGCACATCATAATCGACATCATAGGGATCTCGGAAACCGTGGAAGATATGAAGTCGGTTAAATGGAAAAAAATTGTGTACAATTTTATGGCCAACTCGATGTTTTTTTTGAAAAATATTATCAGCATCAGCACTCTAGATATTTAAAAAAAACCTGAAAAATTGCATTTTCTTTAAATGCTTATAACTGTTTTATTGATGGATATAATTTCAACTTTCAAAGGAGAGATAATAGGCACTACTAAAACTCAAATAATTAGGTAACAAAAAAAAT
This sequence comes from Malthinus seriepunctatus, assembly GCA_963924605.1. Lineage (NCBI taxonomy): Eukaryota > Metazoa > Arthropoda > Insecta > Coleoptera > Cantharidae > Malthinus > Malthinus seriepunctatus. The sequence goes on along the minus strand of OZ004602.1, from coordinate 19,407,146 downwards.
TTTATTGCACCGTTTTGGATAGATGATGCAAACTTCCGTTTTTTTTAAATACAGACCTAATCTAAATTTTATATCAGGCCTATGAGTAGACATATGGACAGAAAAATAGGCCCAGAGGCGGGCAAACAGACCAGGAACGTAGGCAAACAGAAATTGATTTATTTACTTACAGTAAGAGTATCAAACGATTTTTGACACACTGTGTATAAGCAACAAATAAGTATTTTACTCAACAGTTTTAGAAATTGGCTTTTGCTTTCACAGCTAGAATGAAACTGCGGTATAAAGTAAAGTACTGCTAGAGGCGTTTTTCAATACATAATGACTCTTGAAGCAGTAGTTCCATTTCGTATGCTGTAATTAAAGGCGCCGAATTGATTACCAGACTTTAGAAAACTAGCAAAGCTTAAAAAAATTAGTGGAAATGGAAATGCTTATTTCAATTTTCTTATTTGCAAAGAAAAATAATTTTTACCTGTTTTAATACTTAAATAATAACTAGAAATTTAAAACATAAGAGCCGTATGCCACTATACTAATTTCAGTCCTATAATCAGTACTAAAAATCAACGGTTGTGGCCATACGAGGAACTTTTTCCTGTCCGTCAAGGGCGTCAAGTCTTGTTATTTTGTATTTTTATTAATTAAATTTTAATTTAATATTATCAGAGAGCAGCTAATTTTACGAGCTTTTAAAATATTGAAAAATATACAGGATGTTTCATTTAAATTAAGAAAGGTGTTTTCATATCCGGTTAAACCGGAAGTCAAAATATAAAGTGTTCGTAAAAAGTTTGTAATTTTTGTAATTTCCGGTTTAACCGAAAGCGTTTTGTTAAGCGAAAAAAACATCAGACAAAGTGGAGGGGATTTGTAAGTGCTTTATTATTATCTTATGAAAAGAGTTTATAAAAAAGAAAACCTTCCCTACAGTAAAAGAAAACTGGTGGTCGCATTTCAGCAAAAAACATTAAAAACCATAATTATACTCTACTAAATTAATTAAATCTCGTTAAAATGTCTCTCTTTAAAGCAATTAGGTCCAGCAATGGACTTGTAGCTTTAGTTGTGACTAAAAAGTAGAATTTTCATATAAAAAAACTTCACTCGTGGACCTCGAGGGTTTTACACTCTGCGAGTAATTTAATTAAGAAAATTTATATTCTAGCGCCTTCGCATGCCTCAAAAACTGTATGTGAATCGCAATAAAATTTACATCCTGACACAATTTCACTAAGCAACCCTACATAGCATTTCGTGTTGCTTTTAAAGGTACTACCACAACGCCTATATTTATTTTAAAACCTTATTGGTTGATTGATGAGCGATTTATAAATATTTAATCGCTACCGATACATTTATAAATGGTTTTTCTTTTATACAGACCAAAGTTTTTAAAGAAAAACTCTTCCTTAAATATAATTAATTCGACAATAATTAGGGTAAAATTTTATTGTGGTCAAATAAATGTTTGACATGATATCATTAATATCGCAGACGCATTATACAGGGTGTATAGCTTTTTTTAAATTTTTATTAAATAAAACAGCTCATAATGCAGCACGTCAATCCTTATCGCACTCCTTTTATGCATATCGCACAAACGGATGGACAGACAGACGGACGTTTGGACCAATAAACAGAGGTATACAGACCACAGATGGGTGCATTCTATTTCTGTGGTTTCACTTTGTTTTCAGGAATTGCCATCAACCGTGCAAGTCTTTCGAAAATGACCAACTATTCTCAAAACCCACAATTGTAGATAGTGACTCATTCCTAATATAGGTTCATACGCTTTAGCTAATTATAGCGCGGTTTCTATTGAGATAGATGCAGAAAACCTTGGTAGAAGAAGTGGATCCGAGTACAAACGATTTCCTCCCATAATGCTGTACCGAAAAATCTCGATGTAATATATTCTTGATTTGATAATTGACAAAACTATCTACATTTGTGGATTTAAAATATAAGTGAAGACTTAATCAGACAACTAAATATATACACACTGTATATATATTATACTATTTAAACATTGGAGCATTAATAGATAATAATTTTCAATTCCAAATAATACCATTTACCTTTGTATACAAGACAATCAGAAAAATACTTTCGAAAATGTAAGTAACGTTATGATGCCATTAATTAATCGATATCCAAAGTGAAAGTAAACTCGAACTTTTAAAAACTGTATCTAAAAGCATTTTGTATTCTTGTGGCCAACATTAAAAAAAACGCCATCAATAATTCATATACTATTCATCTATTATTCAAAACGTCAAGAAATTTAGCTAATTTGAAAAACAGAATCCCACAACAACACGGAAAAACAATGACAACGCAATTACACAGAAAGGAAAATTAAATTACAAACCTTGTAAGTGCGTTTTTGTCAATTTTAAAAGGCTACACCACGCGTTACAAAACGCATATAAAAACAAATCTTTTAAGGGCAAAGATCACAATTTTTTTTCCTTATAAAAACATTAATTAATCATTTAAATATTGTATTTATAATTAGAAAAATTATTATTTCCAAGCGGATTTAAAAAAGTCATTTCGGATTAATTTGAGAAGAAATTTAAATTGACCTTACGTAACTGTTGCCAACAAATGAATTCTAATGACGGTTGTTTGATATTTAAAATGATTTGGGACATTTTAAAAAATCCCGGAAGTAAGCCACATCAAACAATAATAATAGAAATGTTAATACTTAGTAAAATAAATAAAATAATAAAAAAAAATTGAAAACGTTTTCCATTAGAAGAGAAAATTAACTTGGATGGTTTTTCGACAGTGTCAAGCATCAAACGTTATAATAAGAAACGGCTAATTTTATATCGATTTTGTGATTAAGGAGATGATTAATTGTTGTGAAAAACACCAAACAATTGAAATACGAAAAAAATATCTAAAAACCATCTCTTTTGATCTTTAAGCAGGATACAATCAACTTCCATTGCCAAATGACGTTTATGGCGTTTTCTAATTGATGAATTAACCTTCGTTTAAACCGCTCGGTAACTACACCTATTAAGAGAAATTAAGTGAAACAATTTTTAACCAAGCTTGCAAATACTCTAATATGGCTATAGCAGAAGTTTTTGTTCTGTACTAAAGCTTAAGCTTCCTATGCTTGAGCATTTAAAATAACAAATTTAGTTCCATTTCTGGTTAAACCGGAAGTCACTATCATATCGTCGTATAGAGAATTTTACGAGCTTTCAAAATAGTGAAAAACATACAAGGTGTTCCATTCAATATAAGAAAGTTAGTCTCATTTCCGGTTAAAGCGGAGATCAAAGTATAAAGCATTTGGTATCGTCTAACAGCTAATTTTACGACCTTTCAAATTATTTAAAAATATACAGGGTGTTCCTACAACCATTTGATATTTTTTTAATTTCCGGTTTAACTGGAAGTGTTTTTTAACCGAAAATAGTATCAGATAATAGATAATCGTAGGATTAATACGTATACGAATTTTCAAATTATTTTTCTTACAAGAGAAATAACAGATATTTTAAATTTTGACTTTCAACAAAACATAACTCCGGCCCTGGAAATTTCTAACTAATGAAACGTGTGGCATTCCATAGAAAACTGTAATAATTATAACATATCCGAAAATTAAAAAAATAATCGGAACAGATTGTAAGAAAATCCATTTCAAAATTTTGGCCAACAAGTAGATAATTTTGAAACAGCACGAAAGTCTTATATTTTGGAATCTTTGTATTGGCCGCCATTCTAAAATTAAAAAAACTGAAAAAAAATTTAATTGAAACTCTCTTATACAATAGAAGAAGTCTACGAAAAAGTTAAAGAATAAGGTAGTTTTCGAGGGGTTATCCACTCTCTGCAGTCAATGTACAAAAGTTGAGCTGTCAATGATAGTCATCTGCAGTCAATGGCAGTTATAGCATTTGCAGTCATGGGCAGTCAACTGCAGTCATTGTACAAATTCAGAACAGTGGTTGACCCCTCGGTAGTTTTAGACCATAAAAAAATTTACTAATGAATAAATGATTGGATTAATTAGACTATTTTTAAGACGGGTAATTTCGAAAAATTGATTGTAAGTAGTATTAGAAAAACAACAATTTTTAGGTCAATTGTGTTGTTTTTGTTCTCTATAATTTGATACCGCGCGTTATCAACACTTTTCAGACATAACAAAGTGCACCACTTTTGGATATTAAATTGATTATTACTAATACATCAATGTGGTAAAATTATTATTAATTTCTACCAATTTAACATTTATCGACTAATACTAATCTAACATATTGCCATATGGCAACAGGATTACTATTTGTTGATCGAGGTGTCATTTTAATTGTTCTATTTAATCACAAATAATCTATTATTCGATCAATAACTTAATTGATAATTAAGCAAGTTTAGTACATGTACGTTAAGGGGATTTATTTAGAAAAAATAAGGAAGGATTAAAAAGCGTAAAAAGTTCTTCTTCTTCACTTCTACATTCTACATCAACCGTGTGCCAACTTTTAAAACGGAACATAGAGAAAAAAGAAAGATAACCACTTATTTCCAGTTTGTTACGTCTGCTGATAACAAATGACAAATATGGGCAGTCATGACATGTTTTCTAGGTGAATATTTCACTGTTGAGTACAATAAACAAAATTATTAGAATTTGACATGTCATTACTGTTCTTTTTTTCAAATTGTGGAAATAATTGAATTATTTTTTTCAAGAGACTACAACTACTGCCTTTGATAGATTTCCCTACGTCCCGCTTTGAAAGTTAGCACACGGTATTAAAAGAAATTGTCAAACGAACATTTGTCAAAGTATGACTTAAAGAGCGTACTTTTTGACTACACCGCGAATTAACGTCACAAATTACAGTGTCTCGAGAAGGCGTGCCCAGAACTAGGTCCAAGGGAAAGAGGAACTCCAAAGATGATCTTGAACTGCATTCAAAAGTCGTACGATTTAAATGAGTGAACTTAGCCTTGAGAGGCTCACACAACACTACCCACTACAAGGACATTATTTATACTCCTCGAGGGCACGTTGGAAGAATCCTAATTATAATTTCGCAGTCTTTTGTTGATAAAACGTTTTAAAAATATTTTTTCGCTTATGGAATAATTCATCACGTTAATGAATACCTAATGTGCATGATCATGATTAGAAAAGTTAATCATGTATTTAATTTAATGACACACATGTAGACCATCTAAAAAGATAACACAAAATCTAAACCACACGCTTGCCCTTACAGTCATTATTGAGTCACTCCTTTGAGTTTTTGCTGCTGCTTCTTATAAGCAATCAATTAAATTTACATAACTTGTTGCGTTGGGAAAGTCATGTGAAAACAAGATAATTAAAGGAAATGTGCCACATATCGACTTTGACAATTAAACTCGTACAATGTTGCGTAAATAAACGGTTTGTGGTAATTATTTACACGTAGACGTTCTAAACTAAGAAAAACATTATTTATTTTGAAAATGTGGAGTAAAAGGTATTCCAAAGGGAGAATCTAACGCTCAAACAAACCTTTTACCGTTTCGTAAAAAAAAAGTTAATTTTAAGAGCGATCATTTGGGTTGTCTGTTCAGTTTCAGTTAAAGTGACGGGCAGCTACAAAAACTGAAAGCGTCGGAGCCTCGGAGTTGAAACGTCCGTCTGGATTAGGTTGAAGTTATGCATCAGTTGCAAACCGAACCGATGTTGTAAATAGACCTGTCAAACTACGTTTACGCTTCAGTTGAACTAAAACTGATTGGTGTAAGCTTACGTAAGCATGATATTATTGAAACTTCAGTAACACAAAGTTCCATCGGCACTTTTGGCGGAAAAGGAAAAACTTCTAAAATTACTTCTTATACCTATGTGGAAAAATAGCCCTAAATATTACCATTTTGCACCAATTTTTCATAAAAAATTCCCACAAACTCCCGGTTCGACAGTGGTACGCCACAACTCAACAAAATTCTCAGGTAGTAATTAAATAGGCATCAAATCTGCATTAAGCTATTAGGGCGTCAAACAGACGTAATCCGGTCTTGCTCAAGGGGTAATGAGTAACTCTGAGCAGGGCCGGACTGGCTAGTGGTTGGCCCCACTGGGCACTGGCTACAAAATAAATTAGCTCAACTTAGCACAACTTTAGGTATAAACATCTTTTTGTTCTGTAAAATTAAGCAATTCATTAAGCAAAACAAAAAAGTTATACATGTGTCCTCATCTGCAGTGTAACACACTATGTTTGTTATGAACATTTTTCTTCATTTTGATTTTTAAATTTATTTTCATTTAGCTCCAATTTCACATCGCCCCACCGGCGATAGCCGGCTGGGCCAGGCCGGGCCTGAGTATGAGTCACACGTAAATTTAGCCTTCTTTTCACGAATACCTACAAAAGGTTGAATCTCAATAACGCATGAGGAGCAAGAGATTCTGGAGCTAGCTTTTCAGAACAATCGATCAACTGGAAAGACTCGACAAAAGCAGAGAGTGTCAACGACATAAATTTTAAGAAAATTAAAAAGAAGTCCAAACAAAAGGCTACTTAGCCCATTATGCACTTTTCTGGCTTTTTTAAACAGACATGAGGAAGTATGACATATCTTTCTAGTACAACGACATTGTTTGATTTGATAACATAATCCACGATTACGACAGTCGTAAATTACTTATTTTGTAATAATTATTTTGATTCCAATTATCCACTACAACGGTATCTCAAACTTACAATAATGAAGTATTTACTTTCGATAACGATTAATTTAAAAAAAAAAACAATTTCCTCCTTCTCCATTCTTCACAGTGGAAAGTCTTTAAATTTCCTATAAGACATTTTTTGCTTAACGAATTCAAAAGTATTGAAAATATTCACCTCAGCTTTTCCAATTTTCAATATTCGTTTTAATTAAAAAAGGGGGAATTCCCCTAACAACTTTTTTTCAAACTTCGTAAATTGCCATTTTTATTGTAACTCTAATCGCTCAAATTAAATTAAAAAGCCTCGGGGCAATTGTAACGAAAATAGGTTTTACACGAAATCTCATTTAAATGCAAAACACGTGCTTTGTAATAAAATTGCGGTGATACAATTTTTTTTTTAAATATGAACGAGCGTATTTTTTTAAACAGTAACAAAAATGAGTAATAATAATTAATAATACAATACAATGGATGCATGTATGGAATGCCCCAGTTTTATTAGTTCTCTTGCATCGTTGAAGAGTCTTTGAAAACAAAGAAGCACCCTGAAGGGTTTTGAAAGGAATTCCTTTGACTTGCTTTTTAGTAGGTAGGTTATTACTTTTTTTTTATAAAAGCCAACTTGATTAATATTTTGAAAAGTAAAAAATAATAAATTCAAGTCCCAAGGTTAACATTTATGCAACTAATGTAACAAATAATTACCAAATTAATCCACAATTTAAATTTTTTGAGTAAATATTTTAATAAACTTACCAAATCAGCTGATTGTTAATGAGCGTAGGTGGTGGGTTTCAATTAACTCATCCAATTACTAGGGATGTAAACAAACTGGCGCTCGCAACGAACCGTTCTAATTTATGTGGAATTCCCACTCTTTGTGCACATGCGCTTAATTTATAATAATACCAAAATAATCCAAATTAAACTATTAAACAGTATTTAAATTAACGTAATTAATATTTTTAATGTCTGTAATAAAAATGTGGATGGTTTAGTAGAAGATTTGAGTTTTGAAAAAATGATAAAAATTTAAAAACAAACGAAAAAGTTGCGTACACCTACTTGATGGATCATATCTACAAAAAAATTTTATCTTAAAATCTAGGAGATTTATTTATTCATTTATTCACTTTGGAATTCCATTTCATTCAACAAGACTTTGTGCCTTTGTCAGACCCATGATCCACATTTACCATAAGGCTTTTTAAGCGCAAGCAGGAGGACTTTAAATTTCACTTCCCCATGCATGACCAATTATACAGGATGGACTGGATGGACTAATAAGACGAATTCGGTAGATATCTCCATTTACTATAGAAGAAAATATCTGTGAACGCACAGTTTATTAGCCCATCCCATAAGGTCGTAACTCCAAAACCCACTTCAAAATTATTTGTAAGAAGTGTTAATTAGTGTTAAGAAAATCGTTAAGCCTTGTCCCTTTTATCAATAACCAACTTTGACTCTTAAAATTCTAGGTCGGCAATTCGGAACGCCCAGCGACGACGTCGAAAAGGGATCTTTTAAAGATACACCACTTTTCAGGCTACGCGTAGTGCCGGATTCACTTGAGAAGTTGGCCCAGGCGCCTACCGGCTACCTTCCCCTATAGACTAGTAGGTAGTGTTAGGAAGGTCCTGCCATGTTATTCTATGTTATTGATAAGAAAGGCGTTAAGCCTTGCCCCATTTGTCAACAACCAACTTTGGCTCTTAACATTTCAGGTCGGCAATTCGTCAATTACCAACGGGGCCAAAGGCTTTTGTGGCCTTTTGTGATTTATTAATAAACCTAACCTAACCTATCCTAGCCTACCCTAACCCTTTTTATAAGTTTAAGATGAGGAATCTTCCAAAAATACACGGATTTTCATACTACGTAGTGCCGGATTCATATGGGAGGTTGGTTCAGGCGTCTACCGGCTAACTCCTCTAGACTCGTAGTGTTATGAGGGTCCTGCCACGCTATTATATGTTAGTGTTAAGAAAGGTGTTAAGTCTTGTCCTTTTTTTCAACAACCAACTTCGGCTCTTAACATTTCAGGTCGCCATTTCGTCAATTGCCAACGGGGCCAAAACTTCAAGTTTGTGATTTATTAATAAACCTAACCTAACCTTTCCCCACCTACCCTATCCTAACCCCTTTTTTAAGTTTAAGATGAGGAATCTTCCAAAAATACACGGCTTTTCAGACTACGTAGTGCCGGATTCATATGGGAGGTTGGTTCAAGCGCCTACCGGCTAACCCCTCTAGACTCGTAGTGTTATGAGGGTCCTGCCATGCTATTATATGTTAGTGTTAAGAAAGGTGTTAAGTCTTGTCCTTTTTTTCAACAACCAACTTCGGCTCTTAATATTTCAGGTCGGCATTTCGTCAATTTCCAAACGGGGCCAAAGGCTTTTGCGGTCAAAACTTCAAGTTTGTGGTTTATTAATAAACCTAACCTAACCTTTCCCCACCTATACCCTATCCTAACCCTTTTTTTAACTTTAAGATGAGGAATCTTCCAAAAATACACGGCTTTTCAGACTACGTAGTGCCGGATTCATATGGGAGGTTGGTTCAAGCGCCTACCGGCTAACCCCTCTAGACTCGTAGTGTTATGAGGGTCCTGCCATGCTATTATATGTTAGTGTTAAGAAAGGTGTTAAGTCTTGTCCTTTTTTTCAACAACCATTCGGCTCTTAATATTTCAGGTCGGCATTTCGTCAATTGCCAACGGGGCCAAAGGCTTTTGGGGCCAAAACTTCAAGTTGTGATTTATTAATAAACCTAACCTAACCTATCCTGACCTACCCTAACCTAGCCTTTTTTTTAAGAAGAGGAATCTTCTAAAGATAAACAGCTTTTCAGACTGCTTAGTGCCGGATTTATTTAGGAAGATGGTTCAACGTAGGCCCAACCAATGGGCTTACGCCCTCCCCCCCCCCCCTACTAGACTCGTAGTGTTACGAGGTCCCTACCGTGCTATTCTATGTTAGCGTTAAGAAAGGCGTTAAGCCTTGCCCCTGTTGTCAATACCCAACTTTGGCTCTTAACATTTCTTATAAATTGTACCATAAGGCAGTAATTTAATTAAAGTTAAAAAATTTTTATACTGCGGGACTCGTCGGGTTCTTAACGTAGGTATAAAACATATTAAGAAAGGTTTCAATACCGGCCGGGTTTTGTTTTGATTGCCATCGAATTTTGACTAATTCTGTTGGGACTAGATTGCTAAATGGCCTTTAGGGGCATGAGCGCATGCGCTGTAACTCGTTTAGGTTATGATAGATTTACAGTGCATGCGCTCATGCGGATTCATATTTCATACGCGGTTTAGCTGGAGGCAACTTAAGCCATCATGATTGTAAAATCAATCCTTAGAGCTTATCTATGAGATTTCGAATGTTTAAGTATTTTTCCCGTACCCGGCTATCGTTTACTCAGGAAGCCCGTTAAAATTTCCCATTTTCTCATTTTTCATTATCTACATGTGGAGGTAAACGGCAAAGAAATTTCCAAAATTCCTTTCTGAATTTTTAGATGAAAGTCAAACAGAACAAAGAGGGTCGTTTTTTGTTAGTCACAAACAGCGATAAAAGAATTTAAAAATAAATTAAAAATTATATTAAAACGAAAAGTAGTAATTGTGTATAAATTTTCCTATACTCATACAAAAAATATGCTGATATTTTGGTTTGTTGTTAAGAGTTATTTTCCAAATATGCATTTTATGTATTATATAATTTCAAAACTTCCTTGATAAAAATCTTCTTTCAATGTTGGTGAAAAAACGGTTATTTTCCAAGTAAATAAATATTTTTTAAAAATACAGCCAAAGCTTTTTAATTGCAATTTAATCAATCAGTGTCAAATTGTAACGGAAAAGAAAATAAAAAAGAAAATAAATTTACTTTACTTAGTTTTAATAATTTCCAATTACAATGCTGTGGATATAATTGCAGGTATGCACGTATTACAAAATTCATTACTAAGCGTGTTAGAACAAAGGCTATAAGGTAAAAGGAATTTTATTCGTATTAAATACTTGCGAAGATTAATCAATTTTACTCATTGGCATAACAACTTTCCTGTGGACCCCCTTGCAAATTTTATTTGAACCTTCCGCAATGCGAAATTTGTAGGGGCAACAGTTACGCCTATTATAGCTGATGCAACTCTCTCCAGACTCTTCTCTAATTTTATCTATCCTTGCACTCTAATACTTTTCTCTTGATACCCAAATCTACCAGCCAGTCATGGATATTGAAAAATCTAAACGTTCCAAACGTTCCAAATCACGGGAAGCTTTTAGAGAAATCTTTAGCGAAATTCTCATTTCAAATTACACTTCGCTGAGTCGTTGGTTTTCCTCGTCTTACGAGGGCGAGTGAGTGGTAAGAAATAATTTTTATACACGTAATTAAATTTTGCCAATAATTTAACTAAAAAACTCACACACCGAACATCAATATAAAATACAATACTTTTTATAAAAGCCTTTTAACAATTTAAATGAAGAAAATAATTACTCCTATTACATATCATGCTCGAGGGCTTTGTTTAAATTTTAAAATTGTATGTACAATTAGGGGAACAAAAGGGAATAAAGCAATTTTACATTATAGCTTTAATTGAACAATTTTTGTTAATGAAACTGAGTAGTTTAGCTACTTGTTGAAATGGTTTCACCTTCAACTACATAAATACGTAATAATTTAAATATATTTTTCTTTTATTTTTAATTTTTATAATTTATAGTTTAACAAACATTAAATAATCTTAAATTAAAAGTCAATCGAAATTACAAATTGGGCCACGTTTTTGTCATCAAAATGAGTAATGACTTAAGAGGGCGATATTTTTCAAATGGGCGGGGAAGGTGATATTTAGACATTCCGCTCTTAAGCTTTAGCGACTTTAATATCCGGTTGATATCACTAATATTTACAATTCCTGATAGGGTAAAGTTCAAGGAAGGCACTAAAGTATTTGTATATAAAAAATAAGAGCCTAATTAGTGAGAAAAATGCAGTTGAACTTGGTGAAATTTAAAAAAAGACAGGATGTTGTTTCTACCCAACATCCGTTGTTTTTTTTGAATTTCACCAAGTTCAACTGCATTTTTCTCACTAATTAGGCTCTTATTTTTTAAATACAAATACTTTAGTGCCTTCTTTGAACTTTATCCTATCAGGAATTGTAAATATTAGTGATATCAACCGGATATTAAAGTCGCTAAAGCTTAAGAGCGGAATGTCTAAATATCACCTTCCCCGCCCATTTGAAAAATATCGCCCTCTTAATTGAGGTTGATAAAGATTATGTTTAAGCTTTTCATCTGCAACAATGAAATTTTTTTTATTTTTTTACTTAAAAAGTGGCATCAAATTTAAAGGCATGTGGAGTGGCAAGGAAAATAATTAAAAAAGTTCCTATAACAATATTTCAAAAAATTCTTCAGAAAGGAGCTGCAGAGGTGGAACAGAGTGGTTTTCTCGGAGGAAATTTCGTATAATGGTAGAAAAAAATTTCAAAATTTTGACACATTATTTTCGTATATTCATTCCTGTAGGTACTTATAGATACATAACTTAACTTTTAACTCATTATGTACATTTTAACATTAATTTTACTATTGTATTAAAAATATTACATAAGGACACTAATCATAATCATACCTAGTAAATCATAAAACTTCCTAAATTAATAACATAAAAAATTATTGTTAAAAAATAACATTTTATTGTAAAACCAAGGGCTCAATTAAATGTAATATGATTATGACTTTATGAGTATGACACCCTAAGAACTGATGTTTTTCATTATAATTAATATTCGCATGGAGCTCTATCTGTATCATTTTGTATTGTTCATTGTTATATTATCTCAGTTTATTATGTAATTTAAAATTCTTGTTTTTTGGTTTTGATTTGTTTTTATACGCATGTCTTGAGTCTTGACATGTTAATCGTGTTTTGCACAGATATTTTGAATTTGAAATGTTTAGTATGTTTTAAAATATTTTGTATGTTTTTAAATTCTTTTCTATAGTACTCACGAATCACCAAGCTTGTTCCATTTAGATTTAGATACATCAATAGAGTAAGTCCGGGTAAAAGTGCGCACCTAACTTATCAGAAGCTGCAGAAAAGCCAGTTTACGACAAAAAGTTAAAAAAAAATTTTTGTACATACTACCATCATTTGTTTAAAAAACGGCATAATTGAAAATTTAAATTTTTGAAAACTATAAAATTTAAAAGACAAAATTGAATTGATTGTCAATTCGCACTTTTACCCCTCTATATGGGGCAAGAATCCGCATCAGGGCGGATAAAAGTGCGCTTGTGCATTTTCCATTTTAATTTCTAAATAAAACACTTGGTGAGGTTTTCATAATTTATTTCATTTAAAAAATGTTCATGTAGAACAAAAATTAAATCGAAAAAATTTTATTTAAACGAGTTTTCAAAAACTGAAAATGAAATTCTTAAATCTTAACTTAGGTATCAGAAACGGCATAACACACTGAATTTTATGTATGGTTAAACATTAAAACAAGAAATCTAAACAAAAATTAATAACATTTGACCACGAAATTTAGACATTTTTAAAATTAAACAAACAAATGGAAAATGTACTTATATGGAATTCTCCATAATACTTTTGCCCCACAAAAATTCGTACTTTTACCCCACTATACAAGTCTATAATTTGAAATCACAAAAAAACAACTTCTTATTTTGTTATGCACTTGTTCTTATTAGTTTACATACACAAGAAACCCCTTTGCACATAACCAGGAATATTTGGCATATGGAATTTTTTTTTACATTTTTATAGCCTATTTTTGGAATGCAAAAACTTATCTCGAAAACGTAATTTTTAAAACTGACCTCATAACTGCTCACTATGGCACTTTGAACTAGACTTAATAATATAAATTAGTTTAAGGGTAGTTAATACCTTGGTATTTCGTATATATGGGGTTCCCCTTTTTATGAGTTACGTGGAATCGCGAAAAATGCTTTTGCCCCGTTGCGCACTTTTATCCGGACTTACTCTAAAGATTAAAAAACTGTGATGTGGCCATAACAGGATTTTTTCGTACGTAGCTTTTAAAGCTATGTAGCTTTTAAAGCTAAAATTAAAGCTATTTTTAAGCATTTAAATAAGCAAGTTAGTGCTATTTCCGGTTAAACCGGAAGCCAAAGTATAAAGTGTTTGGTATTTTAGAAATATTGAAGAATATACAGGGTTGTTCTATTTAAATTAAGAAAATTGTTCTCACTTCAAGTTAAACTGGAAGTTGAAATATGAAATGTTTCGTTTCATCTAACAGATAATTTTAGGAGTTATTATTAAAACTTTATTAGATGTTCCTAAAAACTTTTGATATTTTTATAATTTTCGGTTTAACTTGAAGCGTTCTGTTAAGCGAAAGTAGTGTCAAATAATAGATATTAATGGGTATAATTTATGCAGCAAGCACCAATTTTCAAATTTTTATTTTAAATATAAATGACTTGACCACTTGACATGTTTGAAATTTTTACTTTCAAAAAATCATAACTCCGATCCTGAACATTTTTAACAAATGAAACACGCCCGATAGAGAACGGTGATGTCTAACATACCCAAAAATAAAAATATCTGTTGTGTCAACACAAGACTTTCCGATTGAGTTGATTATTTTAAGACCAAAACAGTAAGCCAGTCCCACATTGTATTTTTTTCATAAAAATTCCTAAAATATAATCATGAATATTTTTATAAAAACTTGGCGTTATTTGGGTATACCACACTGTAATAATTTGGTAAAAAAAAAATTACTGATTGTAAAATGGGTTGCATAACTCAAAGGTCCAAGAAATGCATGCTACCAGACAACAGAGCAAGGCGCACGCTCGCATCAACAACCAATGGAACTCGTCTTTTCATAAAAAGAAATAGAATCGTTTCTATTAATGTGACGTCACGTCAAAATATTTACGTGCAGACGCATAATCTCATAAATACAGTTTTTATAAAAACTTCGTAAATATAGCCGAGCACACTGTAAAAACCAGTTTTATCAAAATTTTTGTCAAAATATTTGGTGCTTTTTTTACAGTGTGAATTCGGTATTAGAAAACAAAAGAATACTATACATTTTTATAATCACTAAATAAAAAAATAAACGTCAAAATTTTTGGACAAATGTCAAATTTTTTAACAAATGTCAAATTTTTTGACAATTGTTAAATTTTTTGATGTCAGTCAGAAACGTCAACTGCCAATTATTATTAGATATTTAATTGTATAATAAACCTTTTTAAAACAAAAGAATGTTAAATATTTTTATAGCACTGCATACAGGAAAAAATTCTCTACCGGATTATGCAAAAATAATTATATGTTGCCATTTAAAAAAAGATTATTTACTTTAATTACACGCCCCCTAGCGGACCGATTTTGAACAAATTCCTTTCTGCACTCCGTCGTTATCTGATAAGACCCTATACCAAATTTCAAGTCAATCGGTTCTGCCGTTTCAGAGATTTCGTGGGGAACTACATCCACACATACACACATACACACAGACTTTTTTCTAAAAATGGTCTAGATCGACTCGGGGGACTTCAAAACACATATATCCGGTGTTATCTCAAAAATTTTTTTTTACCCCATTACAATACTTTCCTCGAGGGGTCAACCACTGTTTTGAATTTGTACACTGACTGCAGTTGACTGCCCATGACTGCATATGCTATGGCTGACATTGACTGCAGATGACTACCTTTGACAGCTCAATTTTTGTACATTGACTGCAGAGAGTGGATAACCCCTCGACTTTCCTTTAATACCTTAAGGTATCGGAAAGTAATATATGGATATAGAAAATAACAAACTGGAATCCAATATAAAAGAAAACAACGGATGTGGCCATAATAGCAACTTTTTCACGCCTGTAAAATCCTGTAATTTTGTTTTCTTATTAAATAAAATTTAATTTAATATCTTAAAAAAGCTAATTTTACGAACTTTCAAAATATTGAAAAATATAACATTTCCGGTTAAACCGGAAGTCAAAATATAAAGTGTTTAGTATTTTGTAACAGATAATTTTACTAGCTTTTAAAATATGGAAAAATATACAAGGTGTTTATGAAAATTTTGATATTTTTGTAATTTCCGGTTTAACCAGAAGTGTTTTATTAAAAAAATTAGTGTCAAATAATAGATATTGATGGGATTGAGATATAAATCCATTTTCAAGTTTTCAATTTTATTACAAAAGAAATTAGAGATTTCTGAAGTTTTGACATTCATAAAAACCTTCCTCCGAAACGGCTCTAACGATTTTGATAAAAATTGATATTCCGATAGAGAATTACGTTGTCTGTAATATATCCAAAAGAGAAAAAATATGGCTGAGGAAATTTTAAGAAAATCCATTTCAACATTTTGACCTACTTTAGCCCCTTTTAAAGTTAGTCAATTTTGAAACAATTTAAAAAATTGACTTTGGTTAGGACGAAAGTCCTATATTTTAGCTGTACAATGCCGTTTTAAAATTTTTATTATAATAATTACTGGCCAAATTATAAGAGAAAAACTACAAAATGGGACAATCGTTCTATTGGCCGCCATTTTTAATAAAAAAATTTGAATTATTTTTAAAAATTGGGGCTTAGTAAAAATGAATTTAGCCGAAATTTGCAAATATGCGTCCAAAATAACCACCTTATTTTTGGACACTATAGATTTCTTATAAAAGCTTAGTTTGCCGATGAAATACTTTTAAAGTGGCTAAAATAAAATTTCATCAAAATCGGTTCAATAGGTTTTGCCCCATAGCTGTAACAAACAGATTCACGGCTTTCTCACTACAGAACCGAAAAAAACTTTTTTGATTTTTGGAATCAGGGGGATTCAAAACGTAGAGACATGCAATAAAAAATTTTTTAGAGCCAGAAAGCCATTGACAGACAAGGTAAAGTATACACGAAGCCACGAAGGAAAGAAGAGAAGATTGGAGGAGGGAGAATGAAGAAATAGAGGAGACTGAAGGAATAAAAAAAGGCACTAACAAAAGCTAAACTTTTAAGAACTTTTAAATTAACGGTCATTATCCACATTTTAGTTAGGGTTAGTAAAATGCTTTTATAGATAGTTACATATTGTAAGTTTTGTTCTTTTTATCAGTACAACTACATCAGTTTTAAATAATTAAACCTGTCAGAAGCTAAATTAATCTAATTACCTAGGTACTCGATAAGCTATAAATTTTGTGCTTTTCACTTTATTTTGTTTATGTTTACACTTTTAATAATTAAAACGCTTGGCTACAATAAATAAAGTTAAAGTATAATGTAGGTACTTTCAATTTATGTATAATCAATTTAAGTACACACGATGTTTTGAATAGTTAGAGGTAGATTATTACCGTATAAAATCTTATACAGGGTATCTTGAAATCAAAATGGAATTCACAAAATAAGGTAATATAGTACGCATATTTGTAAACAGCAGACATGCGTACGTTCGTAGTTTCGTCACATATCGAAACGGACCTTGTAAACAGCAGACTTGTCCGTAGCTGTGACGTGACCGCGCGTCTGCTGTTTACAAATATGCACATAGCACCGCATACAGACATAAGTACACGGTTCTTCAATTTTGCCAGGCATCATGAGGATTGTGATTATTTGAAGAGATAGAGAAACAATTACATATCTACTAATTTGCGGATTTTAGTTATAGTCCTGGGGCCTGTAACAGAAAAAAGGAGGTGATCGTATTCAGGCCCATCTTTTGGGAATAAGCTATTTGAGTGCCAGCGAACACGAAAATTTGGTTGGCTTCCACAGGCAGTGGCTTAAGGCCTCAGAGCTGTTAATAATAAATTTTTAATTGGTGAGGAAGGCGGGAAACCCACCTGAGAGGGATGGCAAAGTAAAATCTTACTTTTTATGTAAAAAGTAGTTACTTTGGCAGTGGACAACTCAAATACCGTTTATGAGTCACGAGTTAGTGTTTGCAGGTGTGTAGCATAAAGACGTTAATTTCAGTCCAGCAGCCACGCTCTCAGAGACATTGTAGAGAGCAGCCAATTTTTTTGGTCGATTTTTTTTATAAGAACGATAAAATGTCAAAGTTGCATCCCGAATGCTGTCATATTTCTTACTTTTTTCCTTCTTTAAGAATTTCATTGAAGGATCCTGAGGGCTTAACCCACTGCCTGTGGAAGCCAACCAGATTTTCGTGTCCGCTGGTACTCAAATAGCTTATTTCCAAAAGATGGACCTGAATACGATCACCCCCTTTTTTCTGTTACAGGCCCCAGGACTATTAGCTAGGACTTGTAACATTTTATGGATTTGGAGGAACTCAAAACGTCCAAATTATACATTTTCGCTTAATTGCATCCATTTGATAAGTTGTGTTTAAAATTTCGAAAAAGCGTAAATAAATACGACGTTCGTGATGGAAACTTGTTACTGTAAATCACGCACATGTGTTTGTCACTAGAAATAACCTAATGAAAAAAATAGTTTAAATTTATCTAAACAACAAAATAAAGGTCATACTTTAATTATTAGTATAACTATTAGCTCCATATAGTTTTATATTACCTATAAAACGCGATGCTACAGGATTAGCAACGATTAGAACTTATAAATGCATCAGGTTTTATTAATTAGTGCTTGTTTTTGTTATAAAAGACAGATATATAGTGATATACAGGCTGTCTCACGAAATCGGCGCAGCATTGGGATATCGGAAACTATAAGAGATACAAAGTCGGTTAAATGGGGAAAAAACTTTTATATTGTGTGCCCATTTTGAAAGTGTAATTAGGTTTTTCAAAATTATCATAGCCAACTAGATATGAGGTAAAAACTGAAAAAGTGCGTATTTTTCTTTTGCTAATAACTTCTAAAGTAATGGAAATATAAAAAAATAGTTCAAATAAAAAAAATAGATATTTCTAAGCTTTAGTCAGTGGCGTAGCAAAAAATATTTTTTAGGGCTTAATTTGAAAGATATGACACAAACTTACCTTTTTTTAAATACAAACAGTATTTTATTTTAACTTTAAAAAAATGCTTATTTTTTTCTCTTTTCAACGATATGTAACAATCAATAATACAATTTCTTGTTTTTTTTTCAAAAAAAAATTTTCTTATTTTTTCAAAAATTCTGTTCAAGTCGACTGGTACAGGTTACTGACATAAATTATTTTTTTACAAATGGTAATTTTAATAAAAAAATGTACCTGTACAGTCGATTGAAGAGAATTTTTGAAAAAATAAGAAAATTTTTTTTTAAAAAAAAAACAAGAAATTGTATTATTGAATGTTACATATCGTTGAAAAGAGAAAAAAATAAGCATTTTTTTAAAGTTAAAATAAAATACTGTTTGTATTTAAAAAAAGGTAAGTTTGTGTCATATCTTTCAAATTAAGTCCTAAAAAATATTTTTTGCTACGCCACTGACTAAAGCTTAAAAATATCTATTTTTTTTATTTGAACTATTTTTTTATATTTCCATTACTTTAGAAGTTATTAGCAAAAGAAAAATACGCACTTTTTCAGTTTTTACCTCATATCTAGTTGGCTATGATAATTTTGAAAAACCTAATTACACTTTCAAAATGGGCACACAATATAAAAGTTTTTTCCCCATTTAACCGACTTTGTATCTCTTATAGTTTCCGATATCCCAATGCTGCGCCGATTTCGTGAGACAGCCTGTATAGAATGTAATAAAAATATTGTAAACTTCAAAAACTTTACTATAAAAAAACTTAATACAAAATATTATTTAGTATGTCTCCAAATCTTTACAAACTTCAATCACAAATTCTGCTCAAAACAGCATCTCTACGTTCACTATTTTGAAATAAAGCTTTAATTAGTTTTCTCATTTCTTTAGCCTCGAAGTGTAACGTAAGAGGTCCTTTACCACTAGCCCATCTATTGTTAATATCAATTAAACTTCCTGAAAGAACAAAAATCAAGTCGTTAAGTTTTTGCCAATTTTTAACCAACAGCGATATTTCGTTTGGATCATCAAACAACTTAGGCCCTCTAGTTATAATTATTTTAAACATATCCACCAACTGTTCGGAATTTTTTGAAGGTAAATCTTCTGTAGCGACGACAACATCAACCAACCTTTTACAAAAAGTATTTAATAAATAACTTAAAGTTTCGTTGTAAACTGTAAGTGGAAGAATTTTGCGCCAAACTGTTTTTAAAAGCTCGTATTGTCTCATGCACTGTCGTATACATTTATCCATGTCGGGGTTTAAATGATCTGATAAAGTTTGAGTGTTGAATTGATACTCATCCAATGTTACTTCCATTTGTTTTATTTGTTGTTCGACATATTTCGAGAAAATTGTATTTCCCATATCTTTTAAGTGATGTACGTGATACATGAAGATAGAAGTGTTCAAGTTTGAAAACTTTCCGACATACGTTGCATCCAACTTGACCAAATTAAATGCTATGTACATGCAGTTATTTCTGTATAAAGCTACTTGTTGAGGAATACTTTCTAATAATTTTTTATGATGCTCATAAACGATGTTTCCGTACTGATTAAAAATTGTTTGGATTATAGATAACAGATTGTGTTTTAACAAATCAGATTCGTCAATTGATTTTTCTAAAAGTTCAGTAGTCAACGAAAGCAACTCAATGACACTACGTGAAACAGAACAAGCGGGGAAATCTTCAAAATTTTTAATGCTCTTCGTTTCCGGTATTTCAACAAAATTATGTAAATCCTTTTTCATTATTTTGATCGAGTTACTTAAATGTTCGTTACATTTCTTATTAATTAAAATCATTTCCAAATTGTTTACATAATCTGCAATTTGATTAGAATTTTTGCTAAAAATATCACATTCGACCAACTGTTTTTGAAACAGTAACGAGTGATCCATAATTTCTTGAAATCTCTTTTCATCTTCGGACGATTTTAATAAATCTTCGTTTGTAATTAAAGTTAAACAGTTTTTAATTAACATTTTAGAAAAATCTTGCTCAATTCCGCTTCCGATGTAAGTGGTAGTTTTAAAACTGTCGAATTCGTAAGAAAAATTTGTATACAAAAACTGAAAAACTTCTATTAACTTATCGCATATCTTCTGGTAAGAGTCTGGATTAGATGACTTTTTAATAAAAATTGATAAAATTACAAAGTCCTCTTCCTTTTCCACTTTCACTTTTGTTAAATTGTTAATAATAGGCTCACAGAAATTAAGCAACAAGAACTTTTTCAAAGTGTCCAATTGTTCTAAACCATCTTCACTTAAACAATTAAGCGCTTTCAATAAATTCGTAAAATCGTAACTTTTTCTAATTTTTACTATATTCATAGTAGCATTTCCTACATCTTTATCGATCATAATAAAATTCCTTTCGTAAACTTTATCTAACTCGCACCAAACTTGGGACTTTTCCATAATTAATTTTGATTTCAACAAGGTGAAAACATCTGTGAACTCTTCTTTCGCAATATTTGCAAAATACTGTTCAAGCTTTGAAATTTCAAAAGCGGCCGTTACATAGTCCTCTACCTCTAGCAATTTTCGTAAACCTACAAATAGTTCGTGAATATCGACTAAAAATGTTACCATATTTAGCTTCACAAAAGCTTCATTCAGTTCAACTCCAACAGCGTCCATTTCACTCAACTTTTTCGGTACATTATTAGCAGTTATGTGTTCAACTTTTTCTTGCAGATCTTTAATATCGGTTGTTAATTTTGTTGTTGTAGCTCGAAAATTTGGTTTCCATTCGGGCCATTCTACAAACTTACGGTAGCAATCATCGATATAGGTAAGTATTTGTTCGTTAAATGTTAACAGTTTTTGAATGATAACAGGCAAATTTTGTTTAAGAATTTCAACATCTGCTTGTGCTGCAGATGATAATACTTCAGTCAAAAAGCTCATTTTGTGTGTTAATGGAACTTAATTACTTTAAAACACTGAGTACTAACAAATAATCAACAAATTATTATTATCAACATAACCTATTATTGTACCTACAGACAGTTCGTTTGTCAATGGTTTGTCATTGGTAATTGTGCGCATGCGCGCGTGCTAACAAATTATTTAAAAATTTCTTGCAAACTTAACGCCTAACTGATAGGCAACACTTACAGCACCAAATAGATTCGTTTTGGAAATTCTTGGTGAAATAAGAAATAAGCAAATGACCATGGGTTTTTATAGTTTAAAATATGAAAATTATATAAACCTACAAACCCCATTAAATAAATGTATTTATTATTGGTTTATCCTACCTTTGTGCGTGCCATTGGCCCATCGATCGTGCGACAGTGCAATTAAAGCAGAAAATTTCAAAGAAAAGTAGGTAATTATAATTTTACATAAGATTTACTCCTAGTAATTAGGAGTAAATAATAGAAAATTGTACATAATTTAGCTTCATAACGTATTTTAGATTTTATCGGAATATAGTTAAATTGAAATGTTATGAATAACTTTGAAACTGCTGCAAATCACACATTTCGAAGGTGTTCATCTGTTCATAGTGTTCATTGTCCATGTCTCTAGCACTTTATTTTAATTTTTATTAATGCATTGCTCTTATTGTGCTGAAAATTATAAAAAATCAGCTGGCCTAGTTTAGAAGTTATATAAGCCCAAAATTAGGCTTATATAACTTTTAGGCCCTAAATAGTAAGTACACCTAGGGAGGCTGGGAGGACTCTTTTAAAATCAATATACCAGATGGTTTTCACTATGATATAATCAAAATCTCTCCACAAGAATAATTGATTTTGATCCTTTATCGATATAAAGCAACTTTTTCATCAAAAATGTTTTTTTTCAAACATTCTTCGATTCCTAATTCAGACCATCCTGCGCATCATGCGTTCATTAGGAAAATAAAACAAAAAGTTCATTAGGTAATAATAAAATTTATTAATAAAAATAAATAATAACAATTATAAAATTTATTCTAGCATCAATTTATTAATAAAGTCAGTCTTTAAAAAAATAAATATTATTTACAATCTAAATATTAAATTAAATAATTAGTCTACTTCTTCTATCGTAGGTCCTTGACTGTTAAATCGACCAGCTTGTTCTCCACAACTTCCGGGCATTCTTTGGCCAGGTTGTTCCTGTTGAGCGTTGGCGTATAATTTGGAAATAATAGGATTACATAAAGAAGACAACTCTTTTTGTTTTGCTTCATATTCTTCTTTTTCTGCCAATAAGTTTGCATCTAACCATCTCAAGCAGCCGTCACATTCATCTTCTATCCTTTTCTTATCCTCAGCAGACAACTTGTCTCCTACATCGCTTATCGATTGTTTCAAATTGAATAAATAAGCTTCTAATTGGTTTCTAGCCGCAATACGTTGCCTCTGCTTTTCGTCTTCTTCACGATACTTTTCGGCATCGGCAACCATTTTGTCTATATCGCTCTGTGACAAGCGCCCTTTATCGTTCTTAATGGTAATGTTTTTGGAATTTCCAGAACTTGAATCTTGAGCGGAAACGTTGAGAATTCCATTAGCGTCTAAATCGAACGTTACCTCGATTTTGGGAACTCCTCTGGGTGCAGGAGGAATTCCAGTTAAATCAAACGTTCCTAATAAATTGTTGTCTTTGGTCATGGCTCTTTCACCTTCGAATACTTGAATGGTAACTGCCGGTTGATTATCCGCGTAAGTCGTAAAGGTTTGACTTTGTTTGCAGGGTATTCTTGCATTGCGTTCGATGATTTTGGTCATTACCCCACCGGCAGTTTCGATACCCATCGATAATGGAGTAACATCAACCAATAAAACGTCTTGAAGTTTTTCGCTCGTATCTCCACTTAGCACTGCAGCTTGAACGGCCGCACCATACGCCACGGCTTCGTCCGGGTTGATCGACAAATTCAACGCTTTTCCATTAAAGTAATTCTGAAGCAACGATTGTATTTTAGGTATACGCGTGGATCCTCCCACCAATACAATATCGTGAATCGATCCCTTGTCCATTTTAGCGTCGTTGAGAGCTTTTTCTACAGGCTGTAAAGTGCCTCTGAACAAATCGGCACACAATTCTTCGAAGCGTGCTCTCGAAATTTTTGTGTAAAAGTCCATTCCGTCGTACAAGGCATCTATTTCGATCGAAGCTTCGGTACCAGACGATAAAGTGCGTTTCGCTCTTTCTGCGGCAGTCCTCAAGCGACGAACGGCTCTCGTATTACTGCGTATGTCTTTTTTATACTTGCGTTTGAATTCTTCTACTAAATGATTTACCAATCTATTGTCGAAGTCTTCACCTCCAAGATGAGTATCTCCCGCAGTCGACCTCACTTCGAAGAGGGAACCTTCGTCGATGGTCAAGATAGAAACGTCAAAAGTACCACCGCCCAAATCGAAAATTAGCACATTTCGTTCTCCTTTTAAATTTTTATCTAAGCCATAAGCGAGGGCTGCGGCGGTAGGTTCGTTTACGATTCTTAAAACGTTTATTCCGGCAATGGCTTCGGCATCTTTTGTGGCTTGTCTTTGCGAGTCGTTGAAGTAAGCCGGGACTGTTATTACTGCATCTTTTACCGTGGTTCCCAAATAAGCTTCTGCGGTCTCCTTCATCTTGATCAAAACCATAGAACTAATTTCTTCGGGGGAAAATCTTTTACGCTCGCCTTTGTGTTCCACTTCCAATTTCGGTTTTCCACAATCGTCGACAACTTTGAATGGCCAATGTTTCATGTCTTCTCGAGTTTTAGGATCGTCGAATTTTCTACCAATTAATCGTTTTGCGTCGAAAATGGTGTTGTTGGGATTCATCGCAACTTGATTTTTAGCGGCATCGCCGATAAGACGCTCGGCGTCGGTGAAAGCGACGTAGCTGGGTGTTGTACGATTTCCCTGGTCGTTGGCGATGATTTCCACTTTTCCGTGTTGCCACACACCTACACAAGAGTAAGTGGTGCCCAAGTCGATACCAATTGCTGGTGCTTTTACAACCATTTTGTATTAATATGTGACGATTTTTGAATAAAGAATAGAATTATTTTAAAATTTTTGATCTCACAATTTACTTTCGCTTGTACTTTTGTCTCACTTCACTATTTTCTTTAATAACACTTTTCGTTAGTTCACTTAAAATTTTATTAGTAGCAAATTGTAGTACGATATTTCTCACTTGTAGTTTTGAAACGAATTGAAGTTGCGCCAGCACGAACAGCTTTTATATACCGCGCTCGGTTTCTCGATCGTGATCGAATATTCTAGAAGGGTCAACGTACAAATTTAAACCGTACTTGAAGGAAATTTCTAGAAAATTCGCAACTTTTTCAAATAATGAATAAAATAATTATTATATTCTATTTTTGACATGATTTTTGAGTTTTAATATTGAAGAGAAAGTTGTTGATATAGAAATAACATAAATAATTAGGAATTGCTATAAATCCAACAAAAATTTTAAATTTGAAAATTGATTTTTATTTTCAAAATCACCCTACGGCTATATTTTTAGTTTTTGGACCTGTTATAGACAGTGTAGTTCCCTATGATCTAAGGTAGTTCCTAATCAAACGGCTCTTGTTTAATTTCCTAAATCTTCTCAGGAAGGGAGTTACGAT